>BSDZ01000024.1:1200000-1800000 GCA_030268105.1 Volvox africanus | reverse complement strand
TCCAATAACCGAGACGTTCCCGACTGTTCCAACAACGTTCTGGAAGCTACAAGCAACGAAGCTAGTGCTTCTTGAAAGATCTAAAACTGAACAAAAAATATTAGCCTCTAGTATCGTGACACTACTGGTTACTAGTGGTAACATCACGCCTTACCGTCCGGAGATGCAGGAACATCCCGTCCAGGAAATCCGGAATTTACCGTCTAGACATCCGGGCAGTTTGTGCATTTCAGCAATCATCTTCCACGCCCAGCAAACAGCGCCAGCGTTGATTCCTTGACTTCAGACTTGGCGTCGGTTAACCTCTTAGCCTCCTCAGCGACGAGAGCACCTTTCTTCTCAAGGACTTGGGATATCCGAATGCGACGAACATACTGTCAAAATGCGAAAGTAGGGGGTAGCTTCCCCACAATGTGCATAATCGCAGCCACCTCAGTGACCTTGTAGTTTGAGTCTATGTCTAACTTGTGGAACAGGTCCTCAGCCCTAGTGAGGAAATCAGTCATGCTTTCATCACTCTTCTCGGCAAGGTGCGCCCAGGCATGCGAAGCAGGAATAACGACAGCTCCCTCCATGTTCTTCGCCCATGCCTTCAGCTTTTCCCACAAGTCGAGCGCCCCAGTGGTGGACGGAATCTCACTTGCATTAGTTGCCAGATCTAGGCGAAATGTAATCGCAGCGCGAGCCTTCCTCACCATGTCCTTCTCTTTGTCGTAGTTTGCAGCTCCCACCGCAGGCATGACGAACGTAGACAAAATGTAGTCGCCATAACCATCAAAATCCAGAACTGACTCCATTGTGTGAAACCAGCTCCTGGTGTTGGCAGAAAAGAGCTCCTTCACGTACCCTCTTGAAAGTGACGTGTCGGCCAAATAACCTTGCACGACACACAAAAAACAACTCAGGACACAGCACGGCCTCAACAACGGCCACCGCGTCACGCGGGGCTCATAACCTGTTGTGAAACTGTTGTCACAACAGCTGAGAAAGGTCCAGTTCAGCACAACGCTGGACAAGCGAGCTGACACTGTGCCTCTAGCCACAAAGACACTCCAAAGTCTGGGCGAGCAATAGATGTTACAAACAGCTGATGAGGTATGAGAACCTCGCTAAATACATAGTCAAAGACTGAAGTGTCGTACCCTCCGTTTAGATCGTCGAACGCACTGAGAGATAGCTGGCTCAGCGTCAGAAGACCAAACGCCAGTCTTACGCCATGACAGAAATTTCATAACAGAAAGAGCCTAAACAGGCAAGACTTAGATTCCACCGAGAATACCAATCGTTAGGAGGGTAGAAGAAGTCTTACCGAATATCACAACAGATTCATGCCTGGAAATGTTTTATACATAGATTGATATCTAATTGTAGATTGGATGCTAGCCGTGTGCAGACATTACACCATGCAGTCAAAATGCCGTCACGGGCATCTTCTGTCAAACAGTAGTCAAACAGTAGACACGAGTAGTATTTAGGCGTAGGCTCGGTCATCTGAGCCCTAAAACGCTAAGGGAAATTCCCATATAGATAGCCTTTACAGGAACGGCCCCGGCGACAGTATCTATTTGCCAGACGGGTCAAACCCGGAACGAGAGCCTGATGACTGGGATTCATCCATCCTCCTTAGTGATCCTAGACATGGGACCGTATGGGACAACACATTCGTGGCCGGGGCCGAAGGTGCTATGCCACAATCTGGCTTGCCGTCGGCGAAGCACTGCAGTTTTGTTCTCAATACTCGAGATTTTGTCATTTTTATTGTATTGTGCCAGGAGGAACCTTGCATCGTCCAACCCATGCAATTAGTGGGCGGCACGCACAAGCTTGCCGTCGACAGTACGCGTTGGAGCAAGGACCTAACGTACACGGCGAACCAAATAACTACCTTGGAGCCCAATAACCAATGATATTTTCCGATGAAGGTTTTTCGTTTGAGCCGTACAAGGATAAAATTGTGGTCGACAGCTATCTGACCACGTGAAAGAAAGCACTCACAGAATAAGATGTCCGCGTGATTGCCGGTACCATGGACTCCTAATCTCTTCTCTAGGCTTATACATATAATCCATACCCACACGGGGTTTACGCACCTTGACCCGATAGGATAAGCTGTTGTGTCGACACACGGACCGCCCGAACATCACGCCGCTCAAGTCCGCCTAGCCGCAATGTTATCACTCTTCCCTCCGCGCGTCTACCTGTATGATTTGAACATCTACAAGCCTCCAGTATCATTTAAGGTAAATCGACCGCGAGAGGAAGGGGTACCTTTTTTTCCCGGGTAATTTCTTTGTCATGCGGGCGAATTCACAGGTTTCGTTGTGTGACATGGTATCATCATCAGCAGCAGCAGCATCATATGAATAACAGTAATAATGATTTGTTGCTGCTGCTGTGGCGACTCTGGGCCACCTCATCGAATGCGTTTTACCCGCTCCAGCCTTCGGTAATTGACATGCTTATTGTACACCCTCTTGACAGCTTGCGTATTCAAAATTTAAGCTGTAGGCCCTACAGTTATAAAAACTCCGAACCCTACGCCGTGATTGTGACATCATCTTTGGTTGGGCGGGAAGGCTTATCAGGGTCCGTTGCCGCCCCTTATCCACCCACGTGTGTGGCAGTAGCGTGTGTCTCAGTGCGATGTCTGCGTGCTCATTGATGCAAATAGACCCATGGGTCGCACGCCATCTGGGTCGAACCCATGGCAGGGAATTTCGTCGGTTTCTTTAAACCATGTTTTATTAACTGCCCCAACCCTCACTTTGTAACCGCAATAGGCAAAACTGATCTAACGGCCTCAGCACGACGTGGCTGCTCGCTGAATTGAGCACCCGTCCTGGCGACCAACCGCTCTTGTAACCCACATCTTTTCCTCCTGCGGTGTTGATTATCATGTCTGAATTCTTTTTTCATATTCATATTCAATACATATTTCACATTTTTCCATATTAGTTGTTCACATTTTCATATGTATTCGTTGTCAACTATCCGACAACTTCGCGATTTTGTTCAATTGACCCTTGCAGCTGGACCAGAGGGCCGTAATTAGGACATGGCACGATAGCCAGGTACGAGATGCCCGCGATTGCCGTTCTGGTATAGAGGGAGTTTTCGTACCTTATAAAAACCAACTTTTTTTAAGTTGGTTGGGGCAATTATGAAATGGGTATGACACATGGGTGGACGATATGGAAGTGGATGATACGGATGGGGTGTCTTGGTACGACCAGTTGCGTGGTTTGACGTACGACGAGGAAGTATTTTGCACTGCTTCGTGTACGATTAAACGATAGTTCGTTGTGACATGTTCATTTTTGCTTAAGCAAAAATAAGGATTTCGGTTAGCCTTAACTACAAGGAGGCCTGAAAAGGTTTTCTACATTACGAATGACTTTGGGCGTTGACTTCGAACGAGGCCAGACCTTGGTCACCAAGTTCCAGAAAAACTTCGGTCCGGTTCTGTGTTTTCCTTCGTCCTATGGGTCGGCTGTCGTTTATATCCCCGCGCGCCATTGGGTTTCTGCGCCCTGTCGCAGTTCTACACCCCCGAGCTGTTGGACTTCCAAACCCGAGTGTTCGCGCGCAGCGGCCTGTCGCCCACAGAGACGCACCTGCCGCCCACGCTCAACCCGGCCTACGTGGGCAGCGACGTCCGTACAGACCTGGAGGCGGCTGCAAAAGAATGTCGCATGGCGGTGTGCGGCGCCGTCGAGGGTTTATTCAAAAAGGTATGGGTACCGCATCCCGTGAGTGAATTAGTATGTACGAAAAGAGAGAGGAAGAGAGAGTTATCATGTCCTGCTGTCGTACATCGAGCTGAGCGAACTCGTGGACTGTCTGAAACTCGCTTTCAAGACCTCTTGTTTCCGAAACCATATTCCTGCGTTCGTTATCTCCCCGGTTTTCCTACGAAGCCGTACTATGGTCTCCTCCTCCGAAACTAGTCTCCCCGTCCTGTGTCCCCCTCACACTCGGCCCCGCTTGTAGACGGGTTTGGATCCCGCGGATATCGACATCCTGGTGACCACATGCTCTATATTCTGTCCCACGCCGTCCATGGCGTCAATGGTGGTCAATGCCTTCGGGTTGCGTCGGGACGTACAGTCGTACCATCTGGGGGGTATGGGCTGCGCAAATGGCGTGGTGGCCGTGAATATGGTCGCCGATCTGCTCGCGGTGAGGCCCACATCGTGGGGGAGTGGGGGGAGCGAGGATGGGGATAAGATATATATGTATGAAGATGAATACACGAGACACGATACCGCTGTAGACGCTGCTGCAAAGCATGACCAACCGCGATATGGGGGAGGCGACGTGTAGCTCCGTCCAGAATAGACTCTTTGGTAAAAACGTTGGTTGGAACTTAAACTAGGCAGCTGCCAAGGCCGCGAATAGAAGCAGGAAATAAAGTTTACTATCTATTGCCTTGCGGCTGGTGGCGGCGATAAGGTAACGTGAACCTCCCAAAACCCCTTCTTTTGAAAAACTGAAAGCGCCCTAACTCAGGGAAGTAGGGGGGGCGTGTGGCCGGGACGGGAGAGGGGAGGTGGGAAGCATGGAAGGGGGTGAACTGGGGAGGGGGGAGAAGGGGGAGTGGTTAAAGGCGGAAGGACACGATTGAAGCCATGTTAGGGACTTCCTCGCTTGCTCCCCTTGTGTTTTATTTCCTCCAAACCTCCACCTCCACCTCCATCTCCATCTCCATCTCCACCTCCATTGCCTACCTTAATCTCGTCTCTCACAACACCGCGGTTGCGGTTTTCTTTTCCGTTTCGGCCTTTTTGACTTGATATTTTCGGTCTTGGGTGTTTCCCCTTGTCTCCCGCAATTTTACAATATTGATTTTCCCGTTTTCCTTCTAGTGATAGGAGAGATGGGAGAAATGAGGAGTGATGGAGAGGCGGAAATCGTATTGCACATAGCCGTCCCTTTGCCCTCCCCCCTCCCCAGCATTGCCAGATCTCTCGTATATTCGGGCCCAATGATGGCATCAACAGCCCTCACAAGACGACAGTCCCCACTCCTTCCCCTAACCAGGCTCATCCGAACAGCAACGCGCTTTTCGTGACAACGGAGACACTGGCGCCCGCCTTCTATTTTGGTACGGAACGACACCGTCTCGTAACGAACCTCCTCTTCCGCATGGGCGCCGCCGCCATGCTGATCACTAACAAGCCTTCCCTGGTGCGACCCGCGGGTCGCGGCCGCCGCGGTGCAAAGTATCAGCTTCTACGCCGAGTGAGGGTTCACACTGGCCAGTCCGATGACGCGTACACGTAAGCCCAGCTGGAAGCGGGAAGAACCTAGCCTATGTCGTCAGTTATGATCGTTGATCGTTGGCCGTTAGTCGTCTTTCGTTCTGTGTTTGGAGTTGTGTCAATAAGCTGACAACCGTTTTTCGTTGCTATTTCCGTTGTGATCTCTTTTCCTTACAAAGGGCCATCCACTTCAGTCCGGACGAGGAGGGCAAGAACGGCATCTATCTGGGCAAGAACATCGTCAAGGAGGCTAGCAGGGCTTTGTCGATGGCCATGACTCAGGTACGGCACTGGTACGACGTATGGTACGGATGGAGAATAATTGATTACACAGAGGATGGTTTGTTTTCATCACCTCACCTGCCAGTGGGGAGAGATGTCTGTGGCTGGCGTTCGGGGAAAGGTATTTAAGAATACGATATGTAACATCGGTACGGCTTTGGTGGAAGCCCTGAGATACTGGTATACTTGTCGTACAATTGTACCGTCCTGCAGATTGCGCCGTACGTTTTGACGTGGCAACAGCTGGCGGAGGCGGGCATCGATGCCCTGCGACGCCGTCGCGCTGCTGCCGCCGACCGCTACCGCAACCGGCAGCGTGTTGACGCCAGCAGCGTCGATAAGAGTGGCGTCGGAAACGGCGACGGCAGCAGTAGCAGCGGCGGCGGAACCTTTGGGGGCAGCAGCAGAAGTGGCAAAGCCTGCGTCACCGCCGCAGCGGCAGGTCATGACGACACCGCTGCTGAAAGCTCCGCCGATACCGCCGTCACCGCCAGCACACCCGCAGACAAGGCGCCTGTTGCTGGCGCCAGCCGCAGCAGTACGACACCGTCGTATAAGCCTAACTTCCAGAATTCCACCGTCAGCCACTTCCTGTTGCATGCTGGTGGGTCGGTCCGCCTGTTGGAAGTCTTGTACGAGCATAATTGCGTCATGCGCTCGCGCTTTTCGCGACCGGAAAGTCTGTTGTCGTACATCCAGCGCCGTACGTGGCGGTTCCACTCTGATCTTTTCCAAATCGTTTTCGATCATTTTCAAAAGTCAAAATTTTCGGCTGAAATGGCTTTTCTGCTCTAATAATTCCATTTTCCGTACATTTCCGTACATTTTCTGTACAGGAGGAGCTAAGGTTTTGGACGGCCTGGGGGAGGCACTTCAGCTGGATGACACCAAGCTGGCGCCATCCCGTAATGTACTGCACGATTACGGCAACATCAGCAGCAGGTACGGTAACTTAAACAATGTACAAACACTCGTTCAGATGCATCCTTACAGTTACGTACACACGTGCATACACAAACACAGTCATACCCACCCATTTCGCCGTTACCGCTTCGGCAGTCATTCATCACCTTCTCCTTTAATCATCACCCACCCATCACCCGCCTCCCTCTTTCCCCCTCGCCCAAACCCCACCACCTGGGCCACGCGCCATCCAGTACGACATGGTACACCCTGGCCTGCATCGAGACCACGCAGGGAGTACGGCGGGGGGAGCGCATCCTACAAGTCGGAGTGGGCAGCGGCATCAAGTGTGGCGTCAATGTCTGGAAGGTACCCGTCGTATTCGGTGATGTATTCGGTTGTACATGCGGTTTTCTGTTACACCTTATGCTTTCCTACTTTTTCTTCAGCATGTTTCTCGTGGCCTTTGGTGACCAAACCTATTAAAACCGATCCTCCCTGGAGGCGGGTGGAGGCGGGTGGAGGGGGTTGGAGGCAGAAAGGAACACACATTTGAGCAAAAACGAAACGTAGTCATTAAAGAGCGAGAGGGAGGCAGGGTATTCGTCTTCCAACCACCCCCAAACTCCCAACCGCCTACACACCCAACCCCTCCCAGTTTTCACCTCCCCCAACCACGTTTCAAGCCTCCAACCGCCTCCCCAACCAACTCTCCAACCACAACCATCTTCCGACCCCCGCCATGTGCCCAAACCACGTCCCCACGTGATCCGCAACGGCAGGCGCTCCGCAACGTACACGAGCTGCACGAGGGCTGGGCCCACCGCCTCACCCAGGAGCAGCGTACGGCATTGGCATTACGTAATCAGGTGGACGTGGCTCACGGCTGGTACCACGTCTCGCTGCGGGCGGTCTTCTCGTTGCTCATGGTGCTGCTGGCGGCCACCATGCACTTCCTGATGCTGCACCGCACTGCCGCCTTCACGCTGGTGACGTGGGGGCGCGACAGCGAAGGCGCCTAGAAGCAAAAATGGAAGTTGTACGGCGGTAGTTGTACGACACGAAAGCGTTTTCGTACAGTAACTGTACGAGAATTGTACGATGGTAGGTTCGCCCAGGGGGGAATGGTGATGCCGGGGTGCCTGCGGGGGGTCAGGAAGGGGGATGATGGAGGGCAACGCGGGTATTGCGTTTTGGGGCCATAGTCGTACGCATGATAACATGAGGTTTCAGTTGCTTTCAGTTGCTTGGGGTGCGCCGCTGGCGGTTATGGTTGGTGGCCTCGCGGACCCCATTCGCGCAGCGCTGCTGCAAAAGACACTTTGTTGCTTTTTGTTTGTCGTATGGGGCTGGTTTGCGTGTCGTACATATGACAGAAGGCAGATACGACAGACGGCGAGGGACCGATAGGCAGACAGGAAGGAAAGGCAGAGCGTCGCATATGTGTAGAGGAGTGGGGGACGAGTGGACCCTGTGTCTGTGTTTTACGCCCTATGGGGTCGGGGGGCTTAGGGGGTTTGGGTGAGGGAGGGTGTTTGGCCTGATGGGATGGGAGAGGGGGGTCAGGAAGAGATCATCATAGATCCGTAGGTTCCATTCCAGATTGCTCTGTGGCACCAATCCTCCGTACGGCAGATCTTTCACTTGAGCACGAGGATGCCACATGTTTGGATAGGAGCACGAACACAAGAAGTCTGCAAGTGTGCAAGAAGAGCTACAAAAATGAGCATCAGTGCATTTCATGGAAGATCGGGCAGCAGCCGGGAGGATATCCGTCAGTGGCCTCGATAAGCCCCTGGACAACAATCGTCGTATCAAGAATCTAGAATTCGAAACTAACGGAAATCAACGAAACAGGTTAGTAGTTGGTAGTTGGCGGTTAGTTTTTTCTTGCTCGTTATAGCCGCACCCTTATATGCACAGTTTGGGCCTTCGCTGTAAAGTGTAATCGTCCACCGTGGCATCTTCGTTTAGCCGTTGTCGTCGATGCAATGGTTGCGCATGAGCGGGCTTTTTTAAATCGACGATCAGCGGGGCCTTATGTTTGCTGGTGCACTTCCTTCGTGCGTGGTGATAATGCCGCAACCCTACAAGAGGAAATAGCCTTTTCGACAGAAAGGGGGTGTTCAGAGTATTTTTTTGATTGCACTAGGTCGGGATGTTTGGTAAAAGAGTGGCGGAATCGTGATATTTTGGCTTTCGCGGGTCGCCGTACGGCCTATTAGTAAGGTATCATGCTATGATTTCTTCGGTTGATTTTCTTCATCTCTCAACGGCTCCAGATATTGTAACATAATCTGTAAGGAATGGAAAATAACAAAAACAAAAGGAACGAGAATGTCTTGTGTTATCTTCGGGCGATTGCGATTCATCACTGATCGAAGGACGTCGTACATATCCATCCAAACGAACCTGATGGATTCTGGATCAAAAGCCGGGTCAGGAGCTGTAAATTAGGGTTGGTCTAATTCCCTTAGCCAGGTGCTGCAATGTACAGGGGTTGTACGATTGTACGTCCCTTTGCAAAGGGACGAGCGGCTAGAAACATGTGGTAATGGAGGTATCCATGGGGGCTTCTTTCCTCATCTTTGTTGCGTCAGGGTGCTTACCCTGAGCACAAAAACCGCCAGCACCGAAACCACGGCTTGCTTCCGCTGTCCTCGTACGTCTACAAGTCTAGCGCACACGTAACATTTCGTTGAGAGCAGCTCCGATGAGCTCAGTCACGTACATACACAAATGAAAATGAGTAATCTGCACACACACACAGAAATAATCCTGCGTGCCGGTGCAAACTTCCACAACTTATTCAATTTGGATTTAAAGTTTCTATATCAATTGATGTAATTGACCTTAGTAGCGCCGTAATGTGATAATTGATGTCTTCCATCCCTCTAGCTAGGCCTTGTTTGCATCATCAGGCAAATGTAAATTGCAAAATTCTATACAGTGATTCATGGATCGAGCAATAAGATATGGCTTGAAATGGTTTGGCAAAGACATCACTTTATGGCTACCAGGACAGGCCGGCTCCACTTCTACCCGTGTGGACCACTAATCTTGTATTCCTTGCTCCTTTATGCGTTTCTAACAAAAGCATCAAATGATTCCTATCTTAATGACACAGCGTTGCGACTGAACTACGGCGGCATTACAAACTGGGCCCATTTCAGTACGCCTGCCGATGTTAGGCAAGTCAACAGTATCATCTGCGGATATGAATTATAACGAGATCCCTTCACAATATCTCTACTCTGCTCACCTAGGGCGCAGTGTGCCGATGGTATTCCGCTGCGAATCGCCTACTTCACTCGCCACACCGGCACTCTTTGGGACTGGATCGCCATCGCTGCCCACCTGCATGTTCCGTGGACCCGCGTTAATCCTGGCCTGTAAGCTCCATACCAAACAGGTCTGGTACTTCACCTGATGATGATGATCAAACACCAGAATTGCCCAAAACAACCTCAAACAGCGGAATGTCCCGACCAAAGCCTTTTTAACCTCTAGGCCTAGGGATCCGATCCTTCAACAACAAGTCCGGGGCCGGGGGCCTTGCTCCGAAACCCTCAACTCCCAAATTTGGGAGCTGAGGGAATTCGGGCCTCCAATCGCAGCCCGGCTCCACCATTCTTTCCCTCCCTAAGGTTGCAGCTCCCACGTACATCTCCCTAGGGTTTCGGCCTTGTGCCGTTATCCGCCTACAAAACGTACATCCGTACTCGAGTACGGCATCATCTTGAACTAGTATCTCCTGGGGATTTTTTTATCGTACTCGGTCCCCAGGTTTCTTCAGTACGGCATCAATGCCAGCTCTGCTGCTCGGGTGTGGCACGATGTGGGTCATGTGATATGCCACATGGCCGACATCCTCATCTTCAGTGACACGATTCCGGATGCCCGCCCGCTACTGCAGGGCGGCTGCCAGACACCCATCGTCTTGCAAGTGAGAGGGAGGAAAGGGAGGAGGGGTAACTGTTGGGCCAGATTGCGCTGGTTCAAATTTTGGCGGGAAGGGTAAAGTTTGACAGCGAAGAAATTGAAGATATGGGTTCTTTTCCGCGGGCGGAGCTGGTGGCGGATAGGTAAATGTACGAGTGGATGGGGATAAGGGGGTAATGATACTGTGAACCCCTTATGCAGCACGTTCGTGTGAAGACCGTGCACCATCACCATTCCGTACCTGTACTTTGTCGTACAAGATCTCATACCATCCTTTTTATGTACCTTAAAATACCGTACCGTAGGTCACCAACCGCTTCGATTTCGAAGTATTGCCGTCGGACTTGCCGAGTTACGTGGCCCTCCTATCCGAGGTGGCACGGCGCCCCCACGTCTGGTGGGTTTCCAACAACCCCTACGAGGAGGAATACATGGTCAGGTGGGCACCGGGAAGAAGATGGCCTGGCTCCGGGAAAACGCCGTACCTTCTTCCTGTAGTAGGCGCTTCTCCTTCGTGGTTTCAGAGCATCTGATGGGCAACAGTGCTACGTTTTGGGGCTTAAATCAGTGATCATTGTTCTTTGTGATATACTGTGGTGCTTAGGTCAGGTTAGCAGGTCTTGGGTTTTGGGCTGCTGTTACAGGCATTTGTGAACGCGAACGATAAGCTGCCGCCGTTACTGCCTGCCTCCGAAACCATTACGTAAAACAATCATAAAAATGATAAACCACAAAACCAGACGAGGCGTGAAACTGCCGCCCGCGGAGAGGCGAATGATGCTGAGACCCGTGGGAACATGCCTGCTGCCGGACGCGGCGCCGCCCACTAGCGGTGAGGGCGGCGGCGGTGACGCGGCGGCGGTGGCGGACGCAACGATTCGCGTGGCTATGATACTGCCGCCGTACTCGCGACATCTTGAGAACACATTCATAATGCCCTGGCTGTTACGTCATGGCCTTACGGCGCACGTACAAGTTTACCGCCAGCATTACGGCGGGCCTTCCGTACTTGCACGGCACCGCGGCGTGATTACAGTGCCGTATCAGGTGTGAGAGGGGTGTTGTGTTTCGTGCCCTACTGTGGAGTGAAATCCGGACGTATGGGGGGAGGGTTACCGCTGTCCCCCAATACCGCTTTCCCCGCTTTGGCTGCATTTCCATGGCTCCGTTCCTCCTTCCCCTATCCCTCGCATCCTGTTAGTGCAGCGTTTGTACAGACGTACCCCTCCCTCCCTCCTTCCCTCCCTCCCTCCCCTCCCTCCCCTCCCTCCCCTCCCTCCCCTCCCTCCCCGGCATGATTGCCCAGACCTCTGTGATGAAGATGTACGAGGGTCTGGCAGCGGGCGCTGTCTTTGTCATCCCCAGCCCTGAGCTGTTCGCAACCCTAGTTCGTGAGCTGGACTTGCATCGTATGTCTTTCTGTTGCAGGTAAGAGAGGGGTGAGAGAGGGGTGTGCGTGTGTGTTTTGGGCTGTGGGGGGTGCTGAACCCGCCTCACCCTAACCGCGTCCCTCGGTCTCTACATGCGCAGGGACCTTCTCCGAAACCACCCCGACGATTGGCCCCAGTTCATGGACTGGTACCACCCGGACTTCGTCTCGGCGCATGTATTGTACGACAACCTGAAGGATCTCAAACGATTCCTGACAGGCGAGTGGCGGAGTGGGGGAGTTGGGAGAGCGCTACTGCCAGGGGCCCTACGTTGCAGAGCATTCAAGGAGTTCCACGGCAACTATCAACGGTCAATTCGTACCTGGCAGTACTGACTGTACCGCAGCTTCATTGCGAACGAGCGGGCGGGGCATTGTGAACATCTGTGCAGCGGATTCAGCATTCAAACAGCTGATGATTGGTTTTTAGTTTTTATTTGACTGATATCGTCGTATTTGTGGCTTCATTCCCTCCGAGGTTGTACGGAAATGTCCGCTCATCCGTCCACCTGACAAAGCTCCATCCTCCCCCCAGACCACGCTTGGTCCTCACAGCTGGTTTCGGAGAGGCGCCGTATAGGTACGGCAGCCATGGCTGCCTCACGGGAACGTACTCTCGATGGCTATGGACACCTCCTTCGGGCGGTCAGCCAGCAGGTGTGTGCCGCCACGACACCGGAGCAGCTGCGGGCACGAGGCGCTGTCTTCAGGGCGGGCAAGTCGTTGTCATCATTGTCATCATTATCACCGTCACCGTTAGCTGCTGCTGATGATGATGATGATAATGGCGGCGGAGTCCCAAACGGACTGACGCTTCTCGCCGCTGGTGTTGAAGGCAGTGGTGGCGGCAGAAGTGGTAGCGGAGGAGGAGGAGGAGGAGGAGAAGCCCTAGCATAATGTGGTGAGGCTGTGTACCAAGAAACACGCAATACGCGAATGGGTGACGATGAACGGTCGGGACGAGGGGGTCGGCAGCCGGCAGGAAAGGGAGGGGAGGGAAGCGAGAGGCGAAAGAGCAGACGTAGAAAGAGCTAGGGGGTGAGACGGGGCGGGGTTGGGTACCGGCGGCTTTTTTCCCCTCTTCAGCCCCTTAAGGGTTGGGGTCGGGGTTAGAGCGGGGAAATGGCGATCAACTTGGACGTGTGATGTCATGTTGTCCATTTCTAATACCACCATTTCCAAAACAGTCAACACAACTAACTCTGCTACAACCATCACCTCCGAACATCTATGTCCTTCGTACATTCGTACATAATCCCCACATAGGATTGCGCTTGGGGCGCTTGGATGGCTCCTGCCCCCTGAGGGATACCCGGGTGCGGTGTACGGAACTTATCACGACAGGTCACCGTCTGTGGAACCTGATAGGCTGAGCCCATCTGCCAGAAGGCAGCCTTGAAGTCCGAGTCGGTGGGACCCATGGCGCCGCTGGTGGTGATGGCGGTGGAGTGAAAGCATTTTTGCGGTGACGTCATCGGGGCAGAGTTCCTCGGATTGCATCACTTGCATGGTATGATTGCTGTGTGGGATTGGAGCTGGGTCTGCAAATTGTCGACGAGTACTGGACGAATACGACACCTGTTGGTGTTGAGATTGGGTGGACTTGTACTACCTGGAGGGCAAGGGGGGGGGGAAGAGGGGAAGGAGGTAGGGTTCAATACAGGTACGGGAAACCAAAATGTTGCCACCTTTGTAGTACTGATCAGCGATATTTAGGAGGGGGGGCCGCACGGGGGGGAGGCCGAATAAAACATATATTTGTGCAGGGTGTGATCTGACAAGAATGGAACGCGTTGCGTTGTTAGTTTACAGATGGCAGGCAGGTGTGATCTGTGCAACTGCACGCAGCCAGCGAGTGCTGCAGCGGTGTGGGGGGTTGGCCTTTTCTTGGAACAGCCGAAGCTTTAAAGCGAATTCCTTTGGACGAATGGTTAGGTAGGTTATGGGTAGGTTAGGAATAGGGGTCCTGAGTGGGTCGGGCCGGGCCGGGGGACTCGGTGAGCCCAGCCCTCATGCAGCTGTCAGAACGCAATTCGTCACCTGCACAACGCGTTAGAGCCATCTAGGGACCAATCACGCACTGTGTCATGACATCGTGTACGTTGCGGAGCGCCTGCCGTTGCGGATCACGTGGGGACGTGGTTTGGGGCACATGGCGGGGGTCGGAAGGTGGTTGGGAGAGGTGGTTGGAAAGAGTTGGTTGGGGAGGCGGTTGGAGGCTTGAAACGTGGTTGCGATCCGTGTGTCGACACAACAGCTTATCCTACCGTGTCCACGTGCGTAAACGTGTGTGCAGTAGTTTTTCAATAACCGAATACTTTTTCGTAACCAAAAAAGATTTCGGACTTCAGAGGCAGTAACCAGGAAAATTGGTCGGGACTTGGGATGGTTACTTGCGATGGATGGTATGAGGTGTACGATCCTGGGATATCTATGGGTAAACGATATCTATGGGTAAATGATTGTCCAAAATATCCAAGTATTTGTAAATCTTCCAATGCGCCTAAGATTTGCAGGTGGATTTAATTGAGTATTACGTTTAATAGGAGTTGTATTGAGGAAAATCTAAGATATTAGCCCTGGTTCAAGGCCCCCCTCCCACTCCTGCGGCACCGGGCCCAAAGGTCCGGTAGATTTCACAAAACATTCCATCTCTGTTGTGTCCGCCAAAGCAAAGGCCTAATTGGGTCCATCCTGGATACTACCCGTACATACCCCAAGATACTACCCGTACATCCTGGATACTACCCGTACATACCCCAAGATACTACCCGTACATCCTGGATACTACCCGTACATACCCCAAGATACTATACAAAAGAGGCACATTTGTCTGGAAAACTTATGTATGTACGTTTGCGGATAGAAATATAGGGCAAAGGGTAGGGCAAAGCCATCCACTAAGTGCGTAAGGGAAGAACTCACATC
The DNA here is from genome assembly GCA_030268105.1 of Volvox africanus. Classification (NCBI taxonomy): domain Eukaryota; kingdom Viridiplantae; phylum Chlorophyta; class Chlorophyceae; order Chlamydomonadales; family Volvocaceae; genus Volvox; species Volvox africanus. The sequence continues at coordinate 1,785,255 of BSDZ01000024.1, read as the reverse complement.
AAAGTCTATTGCATGAAACCCAACAAATTGGCATCAAACGCTATTGCATCCTGTGCAACAGTGGTACGAGTCGCTAGGATCTGACGCAGAGTACCCGATTCGAAGTGTTATTATTATTCTGTGACTGTCCTCCAAAGGTGAAAACGAGGATGAAAACGCAATAGCATGTGCATGAATCCCGTCTGCCCTATGGTGGATTTCCGGGCTGGCGCTACGTCAGGGTTACGACCCGCCGCCCTAAATGAAGAAAAATGGACGGCAATGTCGGGAAAACGAAAGATCCCCATTCGTCGGGTGCAAGGCGCAAGCTGCCCTACGGGGTGCCAGGCAGGGGCGGCCGAGGACGTTCACAGCAGGGCGGGGAGGATTATAAAGAGGAAACTCGCACCCCGGCACCACGCGCTACTGCACCCTGTGTTACAAAGTGAACCTCCTAAGAGCTGAAGCAAAGTGGTATTTATTTCATGCTCTGAGGGGGCACAAAAGTCCCCCTGGCCTTTTTAGCCATTGTAAGTTTGTAACCACTGTAGCGGAAAAATATTTTTCGTTACTAGACCTGTACCCAAAGTCAAACTCCCAAAAACAGGAAAAAACAGTGCCTGTGTGGGTATGGATTATATGTATTAGCCTAGAGAAGAGATTAGGAGTCCATGGTACCGGCAATCATGCGGACATCTTATTCTGTGAGTGCTTTCTTACACATGGTCAGATAGCTTTCCACCACCATTTAATCCTTGTACGGCTAAAACGGAAAACCTTCATCGGAAAATATCATTGGTTATTGGGCTCCAAGGTAGTTATTTGGTTCGCCGTGCACGCTAGGTCCTTGGTCCAACGCGTGCTGCCGCCCTCTAGTTGCACGGTTTCGATGCTCCAAGGTTCCCCCTCACGGCCAAATCGCCGTAACTTTGGATTGTACAACACAATTACAAATGCAAGTTCGTGTCAGCAAGCCAAAACTCCTTGACAGCATACGGGCAGCACAAAGGCCTTTGCTTGGATCTATGTCCATTATAGTTGATACATGCATAGCTTCCCTCTATAAAACCAACTAGCGGGCGTCTTCGCCGTGTTGCACGACTTGCGCCGCGACACTTTGGTGTATAGCACAGTTGCCTGACATTTGCTTTGAATATTTCGTGGCGAATTTACGATTAAGGAAAGACTGAACTCATACTCTTTCTGGGTACATGACATCTCCTACAAGGGAGCATGCCACGGAAGCGACTGTCCATAGGTGTTTTGCCACATCCTGGCTTCCTGTAAGTAAGTGTATGAGTTCAGTCTTTCCCTCAGTCAATTTTTATGGATTTAGAGCCAAACAAAGGCCTTTTGCTGCACGTATGCTGTCAAGGACGCTTCGCACACATCCCTCGCTCGTCATCTTATGCCCTGCTCAGCTTGCAATAGTGCCTTGAAGTGTAAAGGTTATGGTTGCGCAGAATTTCTTGAGGACAGCTGTCCCGACGTTTGGACGAACGTCGTACAGAATGCCTGTTGTTGTTGCATGCGTTAGCTACGTCCAATTCCAATTGTAAAATACCAACATCATAGAGGTTATTCGTAACTGGATAAATCGGTCCAAAGATTGAGCGAAGGGAAAACAGGTAGATCTTCCAACAATGCCGTCTCAAGGCCAGGCCAGCACGATTGTCGCCCGCGGAGGACGCAGCGGAGTCGGAGCGCCCTCGGGAGCAACTGGAAATGTGCTTCGGCGGCGGCCAGGTACAATATGGGCCGGCCATTGCTACAGGCAAAGTCTTAAATCCGTCGAGAGTAGCTCTAAAGCGTGCTGAGCTCGCAGGGCGCGTGGGAGGCAGCGGTAGCAGTGGGAAGGGCCAACAAAATACAATGAACTTCTACACGGATGACTCCCCTGGCTGGAAAATGTCGCCGGTAAGAATATCTCGATCTTCACGCTTTGCCTCGAGCTTAAGATCGAGATCCATGCTTCCTGACATCCTTTACAGGTTGTCGTGATTACTATGAGCCTAAGCTTTATCGCTTTTGTCACAATTCTTCACGTTGCTGGGAAGGTGAGGGGGCAGGGGTTGGGGCTGAACTAACTCGTGTCGGTGCCTCATGTGTTGACGGATACTTGATCTGGCGTTGTTGAACTGGATTCGCCATTCGTTGTGTCCATTACTTGCGCATTGACAATATCTCTAAGATTGCCGTTACAGGGCTAATTATAGTCTTACCCTCGTTCCCCCACACAGTTCCAGCGGGCGTAAAATGGACTGGGTTGTAATGCATGAGACTAGCCTCTATATGGCTGACACTAAGACACTAAGACTGACACAGCTTTTGTCGGGGATTGGGATACTGGTTTTCACATAGTTAGGCGGTGCCGTGGACTATCCCCTCCTGTCCGCACCTTTTTTCCATGAGGATCTATTAATTCGCGAAGCTTGGCTTAGCAGTGGTATAAATTAGGGGAGTGTCGTTTACCTTAGGTTAAGGGAAGAACCTTGAGCTAGGCTGGTTAATGGCCAATTTGCCTTGCGGTGAAGAGAAACGATATACACTTGTAACAGAATCGGTACCTGGCGTTTTCAGGCAAAATTACATAGCATTACATTGCTTGACGTGACAAGCCACCTTCTTAGGAGGACGCGTACCCAAATGGTCGATAGCCTGTCTGCACAGCACGAGTGAGGGGAAGGATCATTAGTAAAACTAAAAATGCCAACCCCTATCCCTAGTCATTACCATGCAACTGTCACAATCTCATGAGGTGTGATAATAAATGCTTGCAAACTCCACGCATCCTCGTCTGGTTTTGAAGCACACTCCCAATAAGATTCGGACTCCTATGAATAAGAATTGAGGCAAGATCGATGCAGCATTGTAACGGTATTGAAAGTGTACAGTGAAAGCATACTGGAGAAGCCAGGCCCTCACCTGTGAAAGGATGCATAGCACTGCAGAATTGACAGCGAGAGCATGGTCTTCGCTCGTACGAGGAAGGACGTGTGGGACATCAGACACACATGGACCAAAGCCGTGCGCCGCTACCTGACACCATCAAGGGCGACGAAAAGATGAAGAAGATCGCCGCGTAGGGTTGCATAAAAGAGAAGGTGCCTTTAGCACCACGTCAACCATTATGAATTATGAAGCCGGGAGCGTGCGTCTCAGACAGCTGCTAACCATGACTAAAGCGCAGGTCTTCATAGATACTGGACAATGTCTAACACTGCTGTTACTGCTCGCCGACAAACAGCAAAGGCACTTTGCAGTTGGAAGTCAGGAGCTCCTGGAACTGCGTTGCCTCGGCCTTGTTGTGGAAGCTCAGGGAGAGGATGTGCTGCGGATCAGTGCAATCATACGCATCAATGAAATAGCGAAGGGGCTTCCCAATGCGGAACTTGAGCACCAGAGCCTTCCGATCCAGCTCCGGAGCCAGCATATCTTTTATGTACATCACCTGCATAGCGCAGCATAACAGTGACCGGGAGCAAAATGGATCCGCAACCAGGATGACCAAGTACGAGTGATTGAACAGGATGCCTCCACCAGTGCTCATGGCTGATTTTAAATACGCGCCTTTGTTATGTTTGCTGGAGCCTTTGCCTTGGAAAAGCATCTTGTAAGTGTGTTTATAAGGAAATGCAGTTTCCTCGCGTCCCGCATGGCAATCCACGTCACTGACATACAGCATGACTTCAGAGCCCCACGTGCGCAAGTCCTAACAGCTTACCATATCGACGCGTCCCTGAGTGCTATGACTGAACTTGTACTCGAGGCGATCTGGGTATAAAGACACAACGCTGGAAGCAGAACAACTTGCTCGACCCACAACAAAATCCTTGCAGGTGGCTTTCGCCAACGGAGAGCCACCGCCGCCCTTCCGCTCTTCCACAGCAGATAGGATGGAATTGGCGACGGACTCAAGGGGCTGCAGCTTGGCAGCCAAGCTGTAAAAGGGGTATGCAGGAGGGGCCGTTTGACGGAACGGACTTTCGCACGGAACACAGCCCGAGCAATTAAGTTGCACCTATTCAGCACCCTCCAACGTTGTTTATCACCCCAATCAGCTTTAGCACCACACGGTCCCAGCCCTTAGCTGTACTGCGCGCCGCAATGCTGCTATCATGTTGATATCCTTGCCACGGAGAGCTTCGGGGCAAACCCCGCACGCACGGAACACATCATGACGTAGCAAACTCACTTCCGATTAAGCTCTTCATTATCGATTCTTTCTGGCTTTCTCAATGGCAACTGTGGTCGACCTGCATCATGGGAGGGTGTGTTCCTGTATGGTGCGCTGAGCAGCGCACCTCAGCTGACGAACGACAAGCTTACCTTGCCGAATGCGACCGGAGTCGCCTCTGCTGGAGCCTGCACTCCTTGGGACGGATTTAGACCTGCCCATCCTGTATTGTTCGCGCGACCTATCAATTGCCTTCTGTTTCAAAGCCCTGTCGAAGCGAAACAAAGAGAAGCCCCGTTATGAAGTTAAGCATCGTAAACAAACAGAGATTCAGGATCGTCCTTACTGGAGCATGTCGTTTGTGCTTGCAATGGGACCAGCCGTGGTAGCGGCGATTCCTAACTGCGCGCTCGGACTTGGCGCTGGAGCCAAAGCGGGCAAAAATCTTTCATTACTTGTAAAGGAACCATCTGTTTGCTTAGGTTGCACGGTTGGAGGAGGCCCTGTTCGAGCAGGTAAAGTCGGTAGAGTTCCAGCAGGCAGACCGGAGAATGAGTTACGACGACGCTGATCAGACATTCTGAGTAATTATTGTATTATCAATCAAAATGGATAATTAGATAAATTTAACAAGTGAGCTGTGAGAAACTCCGTACGGGGTGTTGCGATGATTGTGTTGTACAATAGCATGAACCTGCGTCATTATGGCGCTAGGACATACGGAAATGATTAAGAACTTCTCAACTGACATTTCTGCTGGCAGTTTTCCTGGGAAGCCCCCGAAGCGTGGGTCCCACGTATTACCTACCTCGCGATACTTCTTCCGAAGGCATCGCCAACCTGATGGTAATCTCCGGGGTCCCCTCGTAGTACTTTATGAATTATGTCCCATGAATGCCAGCCACTTGCACTGTAGGTCATTTCTGCTTGCATAAGATGCATATGCCTCAAGGGCGAAATTTTTTTTCGTTTCTGGATTAAATGGGTTTAATGCAATTGGTTCCATCTAGTATCGGGTTTTCAAAGAGGAATTAAGGATAGCCCTTATCATGAATTCTCAGAATTACACCTGGGGTTAGTGCTTCGATGCTACACCACCTGGAAATTCTGGGTTGTGACCAGGGGGGCCTTTCTGCCATCACACGATCACAGACATTGACGAGAATTTTGATGCCTTGGCAACATATAAATTAGGAACGGCTCCTTGCGGAGGAGTTGAGAAGTAGGACGAAGGTACATTGGTTGAGTGATAGAATCACTGTGAGCCCTCGTGACTTCGTATCGAACGGTCGTCGACCAGGATTTAAAATGTGTAGGTATCACCAATGGATGGGAGACTCGAAACATATGGAGGGATATATTTCCCATATGCATCACCAATTGTTTTCGTTTCAGGCTTTGTATGTTGCTGGGTTATTGAGGTGAACCGTCCTAATAGGAATGGGCAGGCTGTTCGTCGCTGCCCTATGTGTCAGGCTTTGGGCGTGTCAGAGGGATGCAGACAGGCGAGACGGTAGAACCGCCTCATAATACAGCTTTTCTCTTTTCCTTAGGCCCCACTATCTTCACTGGAAATGGAATTCAGACATGGCCTTCAGTCTTATCAGCACCTAAGCGCCCTTATGCACGGAGGCCGTCATTACAGCGCTGGTGTATTTGAAAACCACAAAAGTTTCATATAGATGGATGGAAGTATTGCATTCATGCCACAGCAGAAGGACGGCCATGCTGCGCCACACTAGCAATCCGCTGACGAAAAACCTGTCGGACCTCATTCGAAAACGTTGGAAGCAATGCCAGGCAAACAGTGCGAGTGCAGAATCCACGCCGAAAGCCGGAAAACTGTGAGCAGTGATGAAGCGACAGAAAGTAACGGTTCAAATGACTTCTCAGGGAGATACAGACGGGGGCCGGGGGACGGGGCACGCGGAACATACAGGGAACGGAGGGCGGGGACGTGGACGGGGTATGGGGGGCGGGGGATACAAGACAGGGGACGGGGGGCACGGGACGGACGAGGAACGGGGTACGTGGGACGTGGAACGCGGACAGGGACGGGGAATGGGGGATGGGGGCCGGGGGGCGCGGGATGGACGTGGAACGCTGATGGCTGGAGGACGGAGGGACGGGGGACGGGGGAAACGGACTGTGTGTATGCGCACACCTGTAAAACCCTTAATGACCGAACTGTGTCCAAACCATCCTACCGTACAGATGGTGGGGGCCCCGCCTTTTTCCTGGCTTGAAGCCAAGAAAACGGCGGGGCCAGCCAACACTGGTCCCCGTCTCAATGCCAATATACAATGCCTTACACATTTACCGGCGTTCACTCTAGTGCAATTTTTCGGTAGTGCTGCCAATTGCCTGCCTTGAACAGTGTTCCAGTCCGCAGGGGCCTCCACACTTGGGCTAGCGTTTCTAGCCGCTGCTTTTCCTCCCAGATCCCCTGAGGCCTATGTCACCCGCTCCAGTCGCCTGTGTCTGCATTGCCACATCCTGGCATGCATGGACCCCACACCGCCAGGGATTATGCCCTGTCAACTACAGGGTGGGCTAATTCAGGGCTGATTGAAGCCTGATTAAATCAAATTAAGCTTGATTACCCCTAAAACCACAGACCTAATTAGCCCAGCCTGAACTTGGCAGGAAAGAGGGGAGGGGAGGGGCGGGGAAAGCTAGAAAACATCAGAAACAGGGTGGCCGTGCTAGTCTGAGCTAGCTTAGAAACCCTCCCACAATTTGCATGGAAATTTGTCAAGGCTCAAATGCTGGGACTCTCACCAAATGCCCTAAACCGCCGACGCCCCAAACTGGCTACCCAATGGTACGGCCTTTTGTAGCCCTAAATGAGATATTAGGTATAACCACAAATGTGTGATGGGGAAAATCACTCATTGGCATCAGGTGCTATTGCACCCAATGTCAAAGCAGGGCAATAAACCAGAATATCATCATGATCTCATGGTCAAAAGAACTTGTGGCATCATGCATTTTGGATATGAATTGACTTTTTACCATCCTCATCACGCAATTTTACCCCCATGCATATTCTCTGAATGTGGCACTTTACACTGATTATTTTGGTGTTGAGTGCTTTGCACTTGCTTTGAGTCCGTGAGCCTCCGGGCTCATTTCGGGCCTTACAAGTTCACAAACTTGTAATCAATCTGTAATATCTTGGTGTCTAAGGGTAGGGTACAGGATGGACTGTGTATGGTCATCTTCTGATTATGCCTACGCTTAGGGTTAACAGAGATACGGCATGCCCCAGTCAACGCGCAGGGGCTGCTGCAGAGGTCAGTGGGAGTGAGGAGCAACGCATGAATGCGTCTGTTCTGTTGTTTTTTGTTTGCCAAGTTGAGTTTTTCCGGTTTCTACACATTTACCTGCAGGAGGTGAATGCATAGAAATGTTTACAATCTGGAAAAAACTCAACTTGGCAAACAGCACAATAGACACATTCATGCGTTGCTTCCCATTAACCTCTGCAGCAGCCCCTGCGCGTTGACTGGGGCATGCCGTCGGCTGGACATCATCTTGGGGTTCCTGCATAGCCCTTGCACAACACACTGCCTCCTTCAGACACAAGGCCACGGGGGTGCAAAGGACGGATGTAACATTTATACGGCATAAAAGATTGGCGCGGCACACCACGGGTACAGAAAAATGCCGTTCGTTTGCTGTTGTACTTATGATAAGTCTGGTCTCGGAAGTAATTGAGCGGTCCTGGGGCTGCACCAGCCATTGGTCTGTCATGAGGGAAGGCTAAATACTCTGTGAAGACAGATGCGTGATGTAAAGCTATCTGGACAAGTGCGCCCTCTGATGCTGGTTTCAAGCTGTCCACGTCCATGCATGTTCCTGAGGTCGCACACCCTCTGGAAGAGGGCTGCCATCGCAAATGTCCTGCTACCTTCATCTGGGATGATGCTTTTTATCAGAATGACGGTAAAATCCCCCGATTTGGGCCAGCGTGAGGACCTATGGACACAATCGGGCAGAACGCACGCGTGCCTTCCGTCCGAATGTTCATTAGAACGGTGTGTGGTAAGAACATTACCTCATCTCCCTTCCTCAGCTCGAGATCAAAAATTGTCGCCTGCGAAGCTTCAGAGGGCGAAACCGCCAGGTATCCATCAAACTCGAGAAGTTTCCCAGTCTGTGTACGTGAGATGTTCGCACAAATATGAAAATGCTACGTTTGGCGAGCGTGAACCCACATATTTGGTGGTGTCAAAAGACACCATCCATAGCACCGGTGATATGTCGCAATGGATCGTACATGTGCACGATATCGTGAAGTAACGCGGGAGCAGATTCAGGCTAAAACTGTAGAGCCCTATGATAACGTAGTAATAGGTAATGTTTGTTACAGAAACCCATCCCGACAGGTGTTTGCTTGGAGCTCAAAAAGAATGTTGCCGTATTCGCCCCAGCGGCGCATATTGGGAACTGCTGGGTTGCTTCCCTAACTGTCCCACTGTAATGATGTGAAGGTGAAAGCATATCCATAAAGAAGCAAAAAAACGCGACAGGAACGAACAATTTGTATGTACGATCGTTCAAAGATGAAAAACGCAAAGCATAGTAGGTAAGTGAATAGCAAATCCGTCAATAATGATAACACGCCGGCAAGGAAAATTTGAATGAGGCATCGACATCTTTGGACTAGAGCAACTGCTCTGCGTTTGACTCTTTTCAGATGCTCACCAACAGAGCCCAAACCTACACCAGCAGATATCCACGTGTGCTACACATCTTCCGATTCATCAGCGTAAAAACGTGATATAATTTAAATAATGAGCTTCACACGGGTGCTCATGCACTTGAATATCCATTTTCGCGCGCCATTTTATCATTCTGGGTGGCTCGGCTAATTCACTTTCTCCTATATATATATATATTGACAATAAATGGAGTTCATAAGATGCCCGATGGAGCAAAGCACGCGGGAGAGTAGCTCATCCCCCTGTGTACGGAAACGAGTTGCACAACTGTCCTTTTCATAATAACCGTATGATAATTACAGCAACCCATCCATCGGTAAAATTATGGATGGGTAAGAGTAAGTCTTTAAACAGTATAACACTGGATGTTACATAACCATTTTTCCTAAGGTACCTCGGCGTTCCAGCTGTCAATGTCCCTCTTGGCGCCTGGTGACAGTCGCCGGATGTCAGACCCGTAACCAGTGTCTTTTAAAATGGTTTTATATTACAGCTGCATCCGACTCATTCCATATTTATTTGCCTTCGGTATTTCGAGTTTCAGTTACGCCCAGGTGTAACACCGGATCCCGAACAAAAAGTTCGCATCCTTGTCTGCTTCTAACTGATACTTTACATCCACTTTAACTGTTCATGTGGCGGAACGAAGTTTCGCTGGCGCTCTCTGTTTCGCGGACACAATAATGGCTGAACCCCGGTTGCCGCGGCGGCCGACTCTACGCCATCTGGTCCTAGCAGCGCTTGTTGTATATTGCATCAGGTTTCCCGCGTACGTGGCAACTTTTGTCGATGATGCATCTAGCGTTAAAACCCCCGAAATGCAAGGGAGCTCGGCGGAGCTTCCAACGCAAGCCGGCAACGACAGAGAAACAGCTTTTGGAAAAAGCAGATTTTCAGCGGTTCAACACGTGATGAGACAAGCATCATCGCCGACATTGAAGACAGAGGGCGCTCAGCTTTATATGGACTCACTGCTCGCCGATCCTGCAGCTGCACGAAAGCAGCTCTGTGGCAATTTCACTAAGCGAAGCAACATAGCCGTGGTGTATACGTGCTTCGAAAGGACGGAGATGGTACATAAGGCCCTGCCTTCCATATTCCTCAGCAACGGCATTCATGATTTCGACGTTTTCATTTCCCAGGATGGCATATCTCCATCTATATTTGATGATGAAGTATTCTCTATTCCCAGCAACATGCCGTACGTATACATCCGACACCCAGTAAACCTATGTACGGGTCTGCACATGCACTTCGTCAAGGCATTCGCCTTCGACATCATGGGGTACGACATCCTTCTAATAGTTGAGGAAGACAACATCCTTCACCCTCAAGCGTTACAGGTAAGTTGCGAACGTGTCTGAGTCGGGAGAGGGTGGGCGGATGTGCACGAGGTCACATTTTTTCATTTTTTCTCACTTTTCCTGGCTCGGGACGACCCAGGCCCTCCTCAAGCAACTCAAGCTACAATCACCTAACCGGTTTTGACACCTAAGCCTCGTTACGCAAAAATGTGCATTTTACCTACATCACAGTTATCTTCAGCCCCAGTACATTTATACCCTAGCCGATTTGTAGCTTTGCCTTTCATGTACTGCTGTCGATAAACACCCAACACCCAACCAACCAAACCCGGCTGTAGATGTTACCCTCCTTCCGCCCCCTTGTTACAGACAATGTCAGTAGTTACCTATCCCCCATCCTCATTCTGCAGCTGCTTGCCAGGATGGCGGAGCTGTCAGTCAACGAGTCCAATGTTGGAGTTGTGAGCCTCCTTGATGTGGACATGAGTCCCCTCCTTGACTCGGGCCGCTTCAGCACGGGTATCATTCCCGTGCGCTCCACCACGGGGCATCTCTGGGTCTTCGGCCTTCACCGAGCTAAGTACGAGGCCATCCGGGAAATGATGGACGCCTACTACGAGGCCATCAAAGGCCACGAATACCGCCTAAAGCACCTGCCACCGCTACGCCATAGAATTGAGCTGCTGATGAAGACATATGGGTTTCCGATGGACAGTCCTCTCTCACAGGTTGGTGCTCCTTTCTGTCGCTACTTCATCCATTGACGCTCCGCCCGATTTTGGGGTTTGAATTGATCAGGCAATCAACCAATGCATCTGTCCCGCCCGCATCCCACGGCCCCCTGGTACCGGTGCGTGGCATCCCGTTTTCCGGTTTCCCGTTTTCCGCTTTCCCTTTTCCGCTTTCCCGCCTACATCCATCAACAACCGTGTACCCGGCCGGCCGTGTACTCGTCACGCCCGGCCGCGTCAGATCGCACATCACGGCGTCGTCTTGCTCGTTTGTGCTGCTGGTACTTTTCCCGCCACTCCTTTCCTTACTTTTCGCATCTATGCGTACGTCTAATGGCTCTACGCTTGCGTTCACCATCGGTACCTGCGCAGGATCGCTTCTTCCTCAACTCGTTGGCCAACGCCAACTTCACCAAGCGCTACCAAACTCTCTTCCGCTTCTTTCAGCCCATAGGCAGCTATGGTCTGCATTTCAGGTACAACACCTCGCACTTCGTAAAATTGTTTGGGCAGCACATGTACAACGGCGCGATTAGTCCCAGTGCAGCCTTCGACGTAACGAAAGACCCACGGGACATCAGGGCCATACAGGACAGCGTACGGCAACGGTTGAATGATTTATTCCAGAGGTACCGGGAACGGCTGCCAACAGAATCGTTAGTTAATGAAACAATCTGTAGCGTTTTCGAGGGCCGCTTACACGGTCACGTCATGGCCCGCAACATCCGTGGTAGCTATAAAACCCTAAAGACTCTACCATACTCGGCTTAGGTTAGGTCGGGTTAGGTAACGTGGCAGAGGGTGGCAGCGGCAGCAGTGGCGGCAGCGGCAGCTACTTGACACACACATGGCAGTCCAGTGTACCTGTTGGGTAAGGATTGGAGCTTTCCGGGCGCTTATACTTTCTTTCATACTATTCTTGCCTGCCAAACTATATGGTAACGCTATCCGTCAAGCCACGACATGCAACGACATGACAGGATGTTTATAGCTGGATAGCTGGTTGTCTGCGGCGTACGGATACCTCTGTGCACATGGTTGGGTCCTGATGATACGATCGATGCGGGTTGTTTTTATTCAACGTAAGGTAATGCTCGTCATGTGACAGTTAGTTGGCGGCTCATTCCGTACGTTCTGCCTCCGTGCGGGCATCCGAGCGCCCCAGGCACCCGCGGCACGAATACCACAGGCGCCTGGTGCCCTGGTAACCCAGGTCTCCTTGCCTAGAGCACACAGCACAGCACAGCAGTACAGCACTGGCGCCTGTCGCTACGACTATCGGTACGACGGCCAGAGTGACGTTCAATGTCACTGGGCCAACCAGTTGTGGTGAGCAGTGCTTGGGGTGTAAACAAGTTGTGGTGAGCAGTGCTTGGGGTGAGCCAGGGGTCATGAGATGAGCACTCAGTTGCGCTTCAGTACTGTACTGAAAATACTGTGAGCCTTTATTTTCCATCCAGGCGGTTTAACGTCGAATACATGGACATACATATGTCATGTGTTATCTGTTGTCATGTGCGTGGCTGAAATGGTAACTTGCAGAAGTAGCTAGGGTTTGATTTGTGTGTGCGTGCCAGGGTATTGTATTGCATGATGAACTGCATTCGTGCGTCACTCGTGGAACCACCTGCTCCACTATTACTTACTATAGAGCCCAAAAGGGGACGCGGGCCATCAATCCGCCCAACAGCCTTTGTACGGCCTTGATCCACATCCGGATATCCAGGGCTGCCGGGCGAGTTGATAAGGGCCCTATGCACAACGAGTCCTCATCCATGACCGGACTACCGTAGCGCTACCGTGCCTTCTTTTTCATTTTCAAGGCTTTTATCGCGCGATGGGTAACCTGGTGGCGCTGATTTATCCAAGGGGCTTCATAATCGGCACAACAGGCGCGGGTTATACAACATGCACTTGTGGTATAAGTGGAGTAGTAGTTACCTCACGGATAAGGCAGCAGTAACAAGGAATATCTTATCCTGCCAAGACAGCAGCGTACGGCTCCCTGCTGCTGGACGAGCGAGGCAGGCACACGGGTAGATCACGTAGGTAGGTAGGTAGGCAGGAAGATGCATGTGGCTGGCCCACCTGCTCCGTCAGGCAAATACGCGTTCGTTTATTCAAAGTCGCGCCAGGTAGATGACGGAGTAGGATGAATCGGAGTTGTATTGTTTATTATGGATTTATTTTGCGGTGTTGTGTCAGGGCAATGGTGCTTATGCTTATTGCGGTGGCTACATGCGTATCCTGCTGGACGATTGCTTCGTCACACGCTCGCTGCTGAGGTGTGTTTTCGTGGGTGCGCCTCGGGTGCATGCATGCCCCACGCCATGATCCGCCGAGGAGACTCGCCAGGTCGGCCGAGTGGTGGTGGTGGTGGTGATGCAGAGATAATTATTTTCATATTCATTTTCCTTCCAGCTGGTCTCCGCGTGCGCAAACACATCCGCACCCGATCTATATACCAGCCCCCTACATCCATGTACTTAAGTAAATATTTGGTCTACGTCTGTCAGCGAAGCTCCTGGTAAAGGGGTAAACAAATTACAACAATAATCCATTTACAAGTAATTTCAGTGTTTATGCATTATATATTTTAGGAATCTCTACACCCCCAATGCATAAGACTCCTGCAACTCCTGTATCGAACCAAATTAAAACAGAAGTGCAGCACCAGGTACCAGGTACCCCTCATACCCGCTTTACCACTATTCCGCAACCCCCAACCCCGCTTTCACTTTCAGAAAGCCAGTAGTGCATCGATACGCAACTCCGCCTTTCCTTGCTGCTGTATGGTATGGTATGCTGCCTGGTGCAATATACACGCATCCGTACTGCTTTCTGTCGCAGTATCAGCAGCTAGGGCAGACAGGTCCTTAACGGAAATGATCGGTGTTAAGAGGCATGAGGAATGACAAAAGAAAGGACGGAATGTCGAGATAAGACCGACTGTCACGACATTGGAGTCCAGCCGCAGTTCCACAGCCACGGCCGCAGTTCCAGTCATGGCTGGCACTTAACAGTTGCCAGTCAACAGAGAGGACACCGCACCCGCGCGAACACATAAGACGGAGAGACAGACAGAGATGGCATCACACACGACATACACACATACACACCACCACCACCACTGCGTGCCATTCTCCCACCGACATCAGCATCTTGATGGCTGCTGAGTTGATAAATGCATGAAGAGTGATGCACATGAACGCAGGCACGTTAGAGATAGCCTCTAAGACTAACACAAACTGGCACAACTGACACACGGCATCCGTCTTTGTCACTTCCTTCTTTTCATGCTCAACGTCGACAGCAGGCCTCCCGGCCCCCCTCCACTACTTGCCTTGCCCTCCGGCGGCACGCCCGCTGCCGGCACTGCTGCCGGCGCCGCTGCCGGCGCCGCTGCCATCGGCTGCAGCTGCTCCACGGGTGCCCCTTCCCCTCCCGCTGCCGCTTTGAAGAGGTTCTCCCGATTGAGGGCGGGCGCCCTCTCCCGGTCAGATATGAGGTTCGAGAGGGGGAAGGTGGCTGTGGGCGGCGGGGTGGCCAGGGAGGAGAAGGACCGATGCCAGCGCTCCATGAGGCGGGCAGCTGCCGTCTCCGGGTGCACCGCCGCGAACCTGACCAGGAAACAAGATGTACATGCATACACATACACACACACAGATTATGGCAGTACTAGGTATGGTGCCGGCGTATCGATGCTCCCATGCACCAAATCCTGCTTTGCTGTGGTGGCAGCAGTACCTCTCTACACACATACACATACACATACACATACACATACACATACACATACACATACACATACACATACACATACACATACACATACACATACACATACACACACGGAGGGGTGTGGAGCTTCTGAGCCGGTGTGCTTGCATGTGCTTTAAAAATGAGTAATGGTCGGTGATGTCCCCTTTGTAGTGCGCAGGGGTCGCAGGACGGTAGGCTGTGCACGTGTGCAGTCATATGTCGTGCCGCCGTACATTGTTACACACTCACTTTGTCTGTCCCAGCCTTGTGGTAATCCTGCTAACCATGCCCCAAAACTCCAGTCGGGGCAGCGCATCCTCGACGGCGAAGTCAATTGAAAGATCGAAGTTTTTCAACAGGAAGCGTTCGCAGTCCTGAGGGCGGGGGCAAGGAGGAGGCGGGGAATATAAGAGATGGTAAACGCA
Organism: Volvox africanus; assembly: GCA_030268105.1. Taxonomy (NCBI): domain Eukaryota; kingdom Viridiplantae; phylum Chlorophyta; class Chlorophyceae; order Chlamydomonadales; family Volvocaceae; genus Volvox; species Volvox africanus. The sequence continues at coordinate 1,770,150 of BSDZ01000024.1, read as the reverse complement.
AAAAACAACGAAACGAAGTCCCAGAGTGTGCTTTTTGGCAAGGGGCGAGGGGCGAGGGGCGAGGGGCGAGGGGCGAGGGGCGAGGGGCGAGGGGCGAAGCGACTTATAATGGCAATCACGAGGGGCACCAGCAGCAGACAAGCCTAATTCGCTAAGCTTTCACCCCACTGGGGGGGAGGGAGGGAGAAAAAAGTGGGAGACGAGATGGTGATGTTGGGTCGAGGCGGTGACCGCATACACATGGCACTGCTGCTCAAGGCATCCGCGCGCCCCTTCTCCACCTCCCCTTACCGTACCTCTCCTCCATAGCGGCCAAAGCTCGTTAAAGCCCCAGGCACATACGCCACAAACACACATACATATGCACGTACACTTGCCCATAAATACACACACACATACACACCATATCGATCATGGCCTCCGTCAACTCCGCCTCCCTACTGTACAACAGGCCGTACGTCAGAACGGCCTCCTTCAGTTGCTGGTCGGCCATGTCCTCCAGCAACATGGATACGACACCTTCCTGAGCGTCATCAGTCTTGTCGTACAGGATGTTTACCATGTCCTGTGTACGACAAATTAAGTAAGGAATAGGTGGATGGGTGCGACACCGAATATACAATATACGTATGTATGTAAGTCTTTCTATATAAAATAACATATCTTTATTTCATATATTAGACAAAAATATTCTGTTAGCATAATGTGTGTGCTTCGCGGTTCGGTCCGTACTTGCGCTTGGTACGTTAGGCGTAGCGATGCGAGTTGCGGCAAGTTGTCGTGAAGTACGGGACGATTCGCGACAATTCCTACATTGCATTGTAATGACTTTTAAGAAAGAATATATACAAAATCCCAAAAATCTAAATACATAACCTAAATCAGACACGGCGTGGTGCGTCTTTAAAGACTTGTTCCGTCTAAGTGCACTACAATGGCGGTCTCGTACAGTGTGCATGCTCCCACCTGGATGGTTTTGGAGCGCTCCGCCTGGGCACTCGTGTAGACCTGTCCGCACCTCGCCGCCACCAGACTAATGCTGGACCAAAGCACGTTCATGTCCACCTTGTCACCCTGGGTAGGAAACGGTAATGGGTTGAAAGGATGGTACGGGTGTTGTACAGTTGTTGTACGGGTGTTGTTGTTCCGAGCTTGTACGGGTTAGATTAGATGGGTTAGAGGAACGGAAATCCCCGCGGATGCACGAGGGGACGTAGAACAATTAACCCAATGAAGTGTAATTGTTCTTAAGTCTACACGTAGAGCCTTGTTTTTTCTTATTATTCTTTGATTTTATTTTTTAAAAATTGTAAATCGACGGCTCAACGATGTTCGCGCCGTTACGATTGCGGTTAGGCCCATTGCGCAGAGCAAAGCTGAGGGACAGAGCCTTCTTGCCAGCGCAAGGGGCTAACGGAGTCGTACTGTCGTACCTTGAGAATCACCATCAGTGCCGCCACCAGTCCGCCAACAACAGTGATGACCATCTGTATGATGGTCAGCATCTTCAAGTATACCTGCGCGTGTATGCCGTACGTCGTACGCACGCAAAACAACGGCCAGAATCAAAAGACGATGAAGGTTAGAAAAACGACATTGACAATCTTGCTCGACTTCACGGATGTGATGCTGTCTCCGCAACCAACTACTCAACCTATCCAGCTCAACAAACCGCCTAAATGAACTATTAAAATTTGCCGACAATAAAATTGCCGTATGTAAGGTACCGGCATATTCCTTCAACTGAATCTTCAACTTCTAACCTCCAACCATCAATTGCCGCCGACATCAATGACACGAGGAAGCATTATACGAGATTAGCCGTAAAAAAACGATAGTGCAAAGGAAAGGTTTTTGGTAAATCTAAAGCAAAACGTTTATCTGATAAAGGGCCAGGGACTCATCAGCGTCCTGCAGGACAGGAATTATGGGAGATCGGGTATGATGCACGGAAAGAAATATTATTCCAGTCTGATAAAGATGGATCATGAAATTTTACATAATTGTACAATTATCAAACCATAGAGAGAGATATTTTTTATACTAAAAGTTCTTTCTCAAAAACTCTTTCAAGGCCTGCATGTTTAACATTAGATTTATAATCCACCGGAAATGTTTGCCCATAAATAATATTGAAACTCCTGGTGCAGAAGCCTTGTTTTATTAAGTATCCTGCTTTTGGTCTTAAGCGTCGATGGCTGATCTAATGCTTGTTGCCGGGAAAGATATCAAAACTTCGGTACGCCGTAAAATTGCAAAATGGATGCAAAATCATTTAATTTTCTTTGTGGTGAAGTTGAATATCCTCTAAAAAATCTGATAGGATTATTCTTAGATCTTGGATAACGATAGACGATATATGGTATATTGAGGCATATTCGAACTTATGCACCATAATTACAATCCCTAAAAAAACGAAATCTAATAATTTACAAAACAATGCAATACTTATATCTCTTGGCCTTTCTGTCCCCGCTACGAAATTAGACTTTTTAATGGATATTATAATAAAGTTCTAATCAACGGCGGTATTGGATTTACGCTGGGGAACAGCTTGCTTATTATTACAGGGGCGCTTGTGGGAGCAAATGGTGCAAGAACTGGAATTCCTTGGCGGAATTTACCAGAATGGCAACGTCTCGTTATTCCTTGCCCAAATTTCTCCAACATGGGCCGCTACTACTTCCCGAAATTAGTAAACAAATGTATTTAATGTTTTAATATTACATATATATATATATATATTGTTAATATAATATTACATATAATATTTATATTCATTACATAATTGGTTTCGGAGCTCGCCGGCCGCACCTCAATTTGCGAGTTTACTGTGCGTGCACTTGCTGCTGCGACGGGCCGTGCTACGATCTGCATGAGGCCCTCCCCATCCTTCCGAACTCCCCATCCTTCCGAACTTGCCTTTTTCTCTGCGAAGATGACGTCCATGTCCGCCATGGGGATATCGTGGAAGCACTTGATGTGAATGTTCCTTCCCGCCAAGATTTCCCGCTGCCGCTGTTCCACTGGCCGCTGAATGGCCGGCAGCTTGTGCTTCTTTTGGCGGGAAGCGTTCGCGGCTCGGTAGAGAACCACCACCTCTTTGAAAGCCGGCTCCTGAAGCTTCAGCTTCCTGAGGTGCAGCAGCGGCGTGTGTGTATCGGGAAGAGGGGAGAAGGAAGGGGGAGAGGGGAAAAGGAGATGTCCAATAAAACGAATACTGAATGCTGAATGAGAAGGGGGGAGAGGGGAAAGGGGGAAACGCGAATACACGAGACCCGATACTGCCATAGAGACGCAGCTAAGAGGGGGCTAAAGTGGGCGGATGGATGGGTGATGTTTGCGGCACATGTACGGTGATTGTAACTACACACGGCGGGCTGGTATTCGTTGAAGCTTACTTGTGAAAATTCTTGATGACAGCCCAGGCGCTGGGCATCAGCAGCCGCAGAGTACGGCGCTCAACCACCTTACGGGCCTGATGGCGGCTCTCAGTCAAGTTACCCGTAGGACCCGCAGTGCCATCGGTGGGTTTGCGGTTCCGGAGCCAGTTCCAAAGCTGCGCATATGTGTATGTGGGGTTTAAATGGCGTTAAAATTGGATAGGTAAATAAAAAATGAATGCATTTCATTACGTAATTGACGAATTATTAAATAAACCTTGTGGCCCCTATCGCTTCTTAAACAGCGAATACGGAACGTATGGACCTAAACACGCACCCCCACTCACATACACCACATCACATATCCCCCCTGCCCCCACCCCATATTCCCTAAAACACCCCCCTCTCTCTCACACCCCCTCTGTCTCACACCCCCTTCTCTCTCACACGCACACACGCAAACCCCCTTCTCACCTTGGCGAGCGGCTTCGTGACGAGGTACTCCACGAGCAGGTCCACCTTCTCCTCCGTGTATAGCCCCGAGGCCTGAGCCACCGTGATGCCGCGGTGGAACACCAGCACGCGGTCCGCCATGTCGGGCAGGACGGCGCGCAGCTCCCGCCGTTCCGAGTTGGAGGCCCAGAAGGCACGGAGCATTTTGTCGTCGTAGTACGACCAGTTAACTAATAGGAGGTGCGGGGTGGGCGTAGAGGGAGCGAGCGGAGGGAGGGGAGGGGAGAGAGGGGAGGGAGGGAGGGAGGGAGGGAGGGAGGGACAGGGAGGGAGGAAAGGAGGGAGGAAGGGGGGGAGGGAGGGAGGGAGGGACAGGGAGGGGAGGGACAGGGAGGGAGGGGTAGGCAACAACTGAGCAGGTGATAGGAGACGGAAGGGATATCTTGTTTGTCACTCCCTGGGAAATCTCCAACCACTAACTCCCAACCTTTCCACTTTCAACTCCCAACCGCTCACCCTCAACTGGAAGTGAGAACATGAACTTGTCCGACTTAGCCAGCTCCCATTCCCGGGTGGTGAGGATGTGGAACCGGGCGGCCGCCATGAGCTGTGGGGGTTTAGCGCGAGCAATTTCAAAACATCGGAACCGGCGGGGAACAGACCGATGGGCGGAGAGACGGACAGAGAGACGGATGGAGAGACGGACGGAGAGACAGATGAACTGAGAAGTGGATGGGCAGATATGGTAACAGAATGCAAGCATGGGATCTTTCCAACGGATCTTGTACGGTTACACTTGTACCTACAATACACATCACCCGACCGGTACGACACCAGCCAGTTCCGCCCACACCTCTCAGGTTACGAGCACCCATACTTTCCCTCAACAGCAGTACCTGTTCTGATCTATTCACCCACACATACACACACACACACACCTGCATAAAGTCGGCGATGAGTTTCAATTCAGATATGTCCAGCTCGGCGACAGTGGGCAGGCCCGCCCCCACGCAGCTGATCAGCGGCTGATCCTTGGCGCCCATCGAGAAGCGCAGGAAGTTGTGACGGATGCTGCGCTTTAGTGCCATGAACTCCTGTGCGGTGGGCAGAACACACGTGTGTGTGTGTGTGTGTGTGTTTGTGTGTTTGTGTGTATGTTTGGGCGTGGTACGGGGAACAGGAATTGTGTGTGGTGTGCACGTGTACGCGTGTGTGTATCTGTCGTACAAGCTCTGTCACCGAGTAAGGCCCAGCTGACGTACCCCAGGGCACCCCTCCTGACGGAAGGACCGCTGGAAAAGCTCCCTTCCCCCTCCCGCACCAGGATTCGTTTCATTCGTCTCTTCCCCCTTTTAACGGAGGGGAGATGGGGCGTGAGGGGCCATTGCTCCCCGCCCCACCCCTTCTGGTGCCGGACTGAGGAGCTGGTTGTGATGGTTATGTAGTTGGTGAAAAAGTGAAACTGTAAGAAGAACAATTTGCCGTTTACGAATGTGATTTTATCTTACTTGATGTTTTAGGTAACGTTGTTAGAGATTGGAAGGGAACGGTCCCCCCCAGCCTTCAACAAATAACCTATGGAAAAGCATGCTGCAGCCCGTGACGCATGCACGACACAAACGCTCATGCCTCCTTCTGGCACCCTTACAGCAACTAGGCATGCCTTCCCTACCCCCTTACAGAAGAGTTGCTGGCGGTGCAGAAGCCTGCAATCCTAAACCCTTGCGCGCAAACTGAAATCAGCAGGGAAAAAATGCAAGCTTGCCGCTTTGCCCCATGTGTGTGTATGTATACTAGGGAGGGTATTACATCCTCCGGTGACGAGACATCCCGCTTGAAAGATGCCTGACGACAAGTTCCCATAAACCAAGAAAAGTCAAAATTAATGCTGTGTTACTAATATCAAACCGGAGTGAATACAGGAACGGAAGCCCTGCGCGATGACCAAGCGGGACATCGTTTTCTCCTCACCTGGGCATATAAGCTTTCGACAAGCTGAGCGATTTGTTCAAAACGCGCGCGCTCCGAAATCGACATGCCAGTCCTCACAAGGGAATAGATTTCCTGGAACTCGACCTTCGGTAATTACCATGGCGGGCGGAGTCACCACTCAATCAACGCGTTGAACGCCGAAGAAAATGAGGTAAAGTGATGTTGTGTTAACGTACTGGTATATGGAGATCGGGCGGGCATATAATTGTGCATCCAGTCGACACGGCATCCTTCTGCGTCTCCTCCTTCTTCTCCTTGTTTTCCTTTTGTTCTTTAGGCATCCTTCAAATTCTCTCGGTTAGCCAAATGACACAGATGCGGAAGCTTACAGGCTGAAAGCAGAGCCCTGGCCACGCAATGAAGTCGATATTTGCCAGGTGCCAGATAATCAATTTCAGCATGCAATTCAGTATCAAAGCAAAAAATATTTGGTGGAAAGTTGATCTATTACGGTGATAGCCGTTACAAAGCCTACAGCTTTGCAGCAGCTTTCCAGTCAATTCAAAGGAAGTGAAGAAGCCTTCTACTTCCTTCACTCACTTGAAAGACGGAACTACCTGAAAGATGCAGTAAGATATCTCACTTATGGCGTCTAACTGAACTTGCGCCGTATCCACCGTACACAGTTGGTTTATTCCGAGGTGTCTGCCGCAGCGCTCCCTAACTTTTGATCAAAAATTTCTATTCGATTCATCATCACTGATTTTAATTTGTCTCAAATATTTTACTTCCAAAAACTTTAAGAGTAATGGATACGGAAATGTGTGCTCCCTGTCGCTTTCGGAATACGTGCATAGTTGTTAATTAGATATAAATATGACAAGATAGTTTAATATAGATATCTATCGATGTAGTGCGATATTCCAGCACCCGAAGCGTCCATCGTTGACCCAAGTGCAGGCAATGGCGGACCCACGCAATTCAGGAATCAGTTTGAATCAAGCCATTGAAATTCTGGGTGTACAGTGAGTTTTAAGGGCCGGGAGCGGCAACTTCCAGCCATGCCAGTGTGACGAATACCCACTCTATCCATTGCGCTGCAGACCCAGTCAACGAAGCCAGGGACACCTATTGAAACTTTCGCATTTTTTACGTAGTCAGGATGTAAGCTTGCCGGTGTTTCACAAGTCGGGAGCTGCCTCGCCAGTTCCGGCTATCCATCGCACCCATAAAATCAATACGTGTATCCATGACTTATTTGCAGGGATTTTTCAGCGCATTAAGTATTGTAGACACCCAGATTGTTAGCAAATGGCTAGGTGAGCACTCGAGCCTTTGTCGCAACTCGTAATCTAACTGCTTAAATAAGAACATGCCTGACAACGAGTGGGCGTGGTTTTTATGACCGCAGGATACGAATACGTTTATCCCGCACAACCTGTATACAAACAGGGAGATTATGGTGAAAGCATGTAAGGCTGGCGTGAGGATAGCGCTTATCAACCTATCTACAGTGCAGTTTGTGCCCAGGATGGGTTATACCGCTGCATATATAGATATAGAATTTTACAATATCAATATCCTTTCATATGTTTAATTGTTACGAGCAAGACTCCTCATTGATCATCAGGTACATCGTCATTGGAGGCACCTGCGAGTTTGTGACACCCAATTACGCGAGGGCGTCGGTACAACAAAAAGGTGCAACAGCGACAAACTGAATCCGCAAATCAGGATACGGGCAATGCATAGGGAGATAAAAAAGAGGGAGGTGATGGTGGGAATGAAATGCAATAACACATTTTTGAGCCCCCTGGGAGCTGGGCGGGAGTGCGCGGGGTGCATGACGCGCGCCTCCATGACCGGTACATGCATTCAGGCTTTTCTGTTAAAATTCAGTATTTCAATCCACAGCCTTCGGTGATCTGGCATCTGTGTCAGCTTTTGTCGGGTGCACCTCTGTTAGTATTAAGCGGCACCACCAGGGACCTCAATCAAGCGCTTCGTTCCCAGCTACCGACGCACGCCTCTCTCTCCCAATCCCAAGCCTTCGATAAGTCTTGCCAGTAGTGGATTGGCCATAAATATACTGTTGTTTGACGAACAAAGACTCATCGTAAGAATATTTCAGGACACACATATTAGGGTCGTAACGCATCATGAGCTAATAAATGATGTTGAGCTGGACCTGGAAGTCACGTACCCCGCTGCGTTTCCCGCAGGGCCTGACTTGGTACTGGCTGTGGGTCAGTCCTTCGGCGAGACGGCGCTCGTGGCCCCCCGCCGGCCCCGCAGCCGCACCGTGCTCGCCGGCCCGGGGGCCGGAGGGGTGCATCTGGTCACCTTGAATCGCAGCGCCCTCAGCAGCCTCAAGTTCATGGGGGCTGCGCAGGTGGGCTGTGCGCTGCGGGCTGGGGGCTGGGAGCTGGGGGCTGGGGAGAGGAGGACGGGGGACAGGAAGGGGGACAGGAACGGGGAGGGCGAAAGGCGAAGGGGGAAGGGGGAATATGCGTTGTGCGTTTAGATGTATACGTGTGTACGTGTGTTCGTGTGTACGTGTATGTAGGTGTAGAGAAGGTACAGCTTACCCATTACATCCTAAAACCCCTACACACGCATACACACACACACACACACACACACACACCGCCGCCTGGCTCCCTCCCTGATAATTCCTATCCCGCCTTCCCGACGTCCCCTTCCTGGAGCTACAGGCAGATGCGGGTCAGGCGCTGCAGGCAATCTTGTCGGCATGCTGCCTCGGTGTCCTGCGGCAGGTTCCAGGGACCCGGTCCGCGGAGGACGTGGAGATGCTCGCGGAGCTCATGGCCAACATGGAGGTGAACGGAAGGAGGACTTTGTATGCTGAAGTATCGAACTGCTCTGTCGGTGTCCATCGCTTCCAAATGACTCCTCGTTGTCAGCTGCTTAAACTATACTTATAGATTTGGTCCATCATTAAGACTAACTAAGGAAGTACGATACGGGCCTGACGTCATCACCAACCCAATCGTGAAGGGGAGAAGGACGCTCTCACCCATCGCTACACCCCAGCCCGTCATTGAATACAACCCAAACAACCCAAACAACCCAAACCCCCAAACTCCCCAAAAAACTGTAAAATGACAGTAGGAATGACACCTCAACCCAACCCTAAACCTAACCCTAAACCCAACCCTAAACCCAAGGTCACTACACGCATGACCACACCAATCTGAACCTACCCAATATCATATTACGATGCCTCTATCAGGCATTTAAGAAGCTGCCTCCAGACATGATCCGCCGTCTGGCCTCGGATTGCGCGCACGTGCGGGTACCAGCTGGACGTGTTCTCTTCGAAGAAGATACTCCAGGGAATTCCATGTTCGTAGTGATTTCTGGGAGGTGCCAGGTCCGAGCCCGGCCACTTGCATCGCGTGCGAAATTTGGTACGGGTAGCAGCCGATCGCTACTACGGCCGGGTTCATTGGGAATTGGAATGACAATGACGCCGCGGCGGCTGCATACGACTGGAGCGGCTGGCGGCGGCGGCGGCGGTGGGCTCCGGAGCCTGCTGGAGTCTACCCCTCGCTCGATGTTGTCGCTTGGGTCATCGTCAATTGCGGGTACCGCCGTAGAGGCATCGGCGACAGGAACGGTGGCGGCGCTGGCTCCGCCTGGCGGTGGCGGCGGAAATGTCGTACGATACCAGAGCGATGGCAAGGTTGCGACGGTGCTGACTCTGCGCGGTGATGAGCGGCAGCATCATGGGGAGCTTCGTGGCGGAGGCGCAGAGGAGGACACCGATGAGGAGCAAACCCCACAGGTATGTACGGCGTGCAACGGGCCGGACGGACACCCGCAAACCGGTTGTACCACGAGGGTCAAAATTTGAATAAGGAAATGCACGCGGGTCTTAATGGGTCTTAATGAGGCATTCATGCCGATGGACGATTAGATGGTGAATAGAGGAATGTTTGACCCATGGGTCACTTGCGACGCTGCCGCAACCACAGGTCGCCGTAACTACCGGACCGCCGCCGGTCGCGGCCAGCCGTGGCAGTACTGGAAGTGGCAGCGGCAGTGGCAGCGGCAGCGGCACTTCGACGACAAGCAAAGATAGTCCATTTTGGATCGCTCGCTTTATGGAAGACGCCCTGAAGCGACTTCATCTCTCCGATAGTAACGCTGGCCTTGGGCTACAGATGACGCCGCTGGCGGCGGTGGCGGCGGCGCGGTGGCGCCAGGCGGCCTCCGTGCCCCAGTGCGGCAGTAACGGCGTCCATACCGATGTTATGACAGCTGGCGGCGGCGGCGTCCACCTCGGCGCGGCGACGGTGGAGGGTGAGGAGGAGGGAATGGAGGCGCTGCTGGGACGCGCCGCAGCACGAGCTTTACGTCAGGCGGTTTCGGAGCAACGGACCCGCAAGGGTCACAATTACGGCATGGATGTCGATGGAGATGGGCTTCATCAGGATATTGCCGGTGATGACCGAGGCAGCGACAAGCGTGATACCGCTGGACGCGATACCGCTATGGCGATGGTGGCGGCGGCGGTACCACCATTGACGCCACCGCCGACTCAATCCGATGAAAACAGAAGGTACGGCAGTGACACTGGTGGAGGTAGGAGCGGCAGCACCAGTGTTACGACAGCGAATGGTGTCTCGCCGACGGCGATGTTGGCGGCGTCGGTGTCGGCGGGGTCTGCGTCTGCGTCAGTGTCGGGGGCAGCGGCAGTGGTAGCGGCGGCGCCGTTGCAGTCCGCGCCGCCAGCCCCGACGCTGACAGTCGCGATGGAAGACCCCGCTAAAAGGCTTCTCTCCAAATTAGGCAACCGTGACCCCACAAACGTCAGCCGTACCCTTCTGGCAGAGCTTGTTCAGCGTGCTGACGTGGGTGTAGTACTGTACGAAGTCGCGAAGAAGCTGGTGAAGCGCGGCGGCGGCCCACGGCGCATTAACCCAAGTACGTCAAAAAAAATTAATCGTGTACTGCATCATCAGATCCGAGCTGGGCCTGACCATCTTCAAGGAACGCTCCAGGGACAGAAGGTTCTTGGCCGCCACTCCACAATTACGGCTTCCCGTCCTTCATCACTGTGGACTAAGGGCCTGGCGGCTGCCGTACTGTCTTCGGGACATCATCACCATCACCAGCATCATCACCATCGGCCGGCGAGCCTCCACGATGGCCGGAGCGGAAGCGGCATGGCAGCGGCACCGCCAGCGGCAGTGTCGGCGGCGACGTCAGCCGCACTTGCCGCCGCCGGCAGCGTCTGGGGGGAGTCGGCGTCGGTACAGGTACGGAAAACATGTTTTTGCTGTACAATGAACACATCAAACAGGAAGATACGTTTCATTATATTAGTAAGTTGTAATCAATACTTTTTTTGTGTACATGTACATCTAGCTATATATCTATTAAGATTTAGGCAACTGACATGCCTGGCTTTGCAATCGTGAAATGCAGGACAAGCGATTGGGGGGGAGGGGGAGGAGGGGAAGAAGGAAAGGCTAAACCCCAAGATCAAATAATCTTCGTAATGGAATGCGCCTTGGTGATAGATTTGTACTGCACGCCCGCCCGCCAGTTACCTCGAAGCTCCGTCAACATCGCACCCGGGACGCGACCGGGCAGCGCGCTAACTTCCGGCGTCTCGGGCTATGTTGACCTTGAAACTGAGTTCGCTGATGACGTGTCGGAGTTGGACTGGAACGGCAGCGATTTGTACAGCCTGGCGTCGTACAAACCCGGCACGAGCGCCTCACACAACAACGGAATTCGGCGCATAACGGCAGGGGATCTGGATCTCAACAACCTCGTACATACAGGTAACTGTGTCGTACAGAGATGCGCCGACGGCTTGTTTGAGCAGCTTCCTCGTTCCCCATGCACCCCGTCTTCCCCCTCTTTTCCCGCCTTCCCTCCCTCCCAACCCCCGACCAACACCTTCTGGGGTCCCTTCCTCCTAAATCCTTCAGACCAATACAGCCCAACGGAGCTTGACTCGATGTACGGCACAATCATCCGTACAATCACTCCGGGACAGTCGTTCGGGGAGCTGGCGCTCCTGCACCGCGACTCGCGCCGTACAGCCACCGTGATCACGGGTATGTCGTACCGCGCTCGTCCTGCTCAGAATGAGGCAGCCCTTAGCCCTTCAGGCTTCTCCCGCCAGGTTCTTCTTTCAACATTTCTTTTCTTTTCTCATCTCTTTCGTTTCGTCCATCACCCTCGATTTTTTTCGTTTCGTCCACCACCCAGTGTTTTCCCGCTGATGCTTCAGGCGCCCCGACACCCAATTCCCCGGCGCCCGTATTAAGCGCCCACGACCAGCCCGTGGATCTCCTCTGTATCACCCGGAACACGTACAACCACACTGTACGGGCAGCCCAGGTAAGGAATTATATCTGGCGTACCATTGTCGTAAATTATGGTATGTTTCATTTTATAATTTGCACAATAATTGCAAATAAAAATAAAAAATAATTACAAATCAGCATGAAATTTTGTCCTGATGCTTCTCGCCCACACTGCACCGCCGCCCGGAACTGCTCAACCAACAGCCAGTCCAAAGCATGGAAGAATCCAACCCCCACCTCTCCAATCCCCAACCCGAACCCCTCAACTCTCCTCCAGGTAGTCCAGCTGCAGGGTCTCTTGTCCTTTCTGGCCCGTCTGTCCCCTTTCCGTAGCCTGGATGACCAGCAACGAACCACCCTGGCAGTATTCTGCCGTCAGCGGGAGGTGGCGGCGGGCACCGTGCTGGCGGTGCAGGGGGAGCCAGCGGACACTCTCTGGATGGTGGGTGCAACATGATGGGGCTACGTTTAGCTCTAGGGTTGGTGACGAGGGGGCTTGGGTTTGGTTATGTATTCGTACATTCCTCCACGATCCCCATTCCATCCCTAATTCCTCACCCAAACTCACTCCCACATCCCCAGCCCAATCGTGCTGCACTTTCCACCATCTGTTGTGCCTTGTGTTCCCCCCTTCACTACAGATCTTAGAAGGCGAGGTGGTGCTCCTGGACAGCTCATCTGCCGTCGTTGAGCCGCTGATGACCCGCCCTGGAGTCATGCGGCCGCCCGCAGCTCGGAAGATCGGCAGCCAGCCGGGCCTTAAAATTGGCGGTGCTGCTGGGGACGGCGGTCCCGAAGGCGCCGGCGGCGGCAGCGGTGGTCGTACACTGACGCGGCAGTTATCAGCCCCTGAGTCGGGCCAATCGTCGGGTTTCAGTACGACACGCAGCGTGCGACCCGTGGTGTACAATGGCCGGAAGGTAGATGGTGGCGCGAGGGCAGCGGAATGGCCGCGAAGAGCGTAGCGGGGATCGAACAAAATACTGGAACGGTGCTTCCTAAAATGTGAATGCCAACGCCAATGTCAATTTTATTATCCCTCTCTTTCTTTCCAATATTTAGGTGTTGAATATGTTTGTGATTAATGTATTTATTCGTTTCCTTCCATTCTTTTCTGTAATTCGCAGGACTCGTCTGCAGGTCGGAAAGTAATGTTCGTCAGCGGTACCCTGAACCAGAGCGGCGGTAGCGGCGGCGGCGGCGGGGGCGGGGGCGGGGGCTCATCGACGTCTGGCGGCGACGGCGCTGACGACCCCCCACGCTACGTCAACCCTGCCACCCTTTTGACTTTAGGCGGTGTGCTCACCAGCATGGGGTCCGGGGGGATCTTCGGGGAGGGGATATTGATGGCCACGGGTACGGCAACGGCGGCGACGGCGACGATGACGCCGTGGCCGCCGACGCCGACCCAGCAGCAGCAGCACATGCAACTGCTACTGCAGCAGCCGCATGCATCTTCACAGCTTCAGCACTCGCTACAGATGCAGCAACAGCAAGTCATGCAGCAGGCGCAGCAGGCGCAGCAGCAACAGCAGGTGCAGCAGGGTACGCCATCCGGCGAGGTGCGTTTGCGTTTGCGTTGGCATATGCTATAAATGATGTACAGTATTGTCATATACAATTTAGGTGTACGGAAATGTGGAAGAAAGGGAGAAGGTCCAGTGCTTCAAGCAGTTTATGATTATTCTGGATCCTGTTTCCTGTCCTCTGTGAAAACACCAATGCCCTTCCTCGTTCGCAGGAAGACGAGGTGCCTAGGGGTCGTAAGGCCCGCGGCCGTGGCTCCGCCCCTGTAGTACCGCCGCCATACCCCTTCACCGTCATCGCCCGCCGCGCCACTCGCCTCCTGACGATCTCCGCCAACGACCTCTCCCGCTTCGCTGACGTGGTCGCCGGGCCGCTGGCGGAGCTGGTGGCAGCACGTGCCGAGTTCCTCGCGTCGCGTGTCGCATCCGTCAGTGCCGCCAAGGAGGCGGTTTCGGAGCGTGTCGGGAACGCGCGGCGCGTGCTGCGCGTGCTGCGTATCGCGCATGATACGGAAGCCTATCCAGGCCTCGAGCACCACCTAAAGCTGGCGGCTGCGGAGGGTGCTGCAGAAGCTGCCGCCGCCGCCGCCGCCGCAGCGGCGGCAGCAGCGGCCGAGGCCGCGGGGATGCCTCTTGCATCAGCCTCCTTGGTAACGCCCATGAACGGCGCGTCTCGTACATCCTTCGGGAGCTCATCCGCAAATCCTTCGACGTCAGGTTTCGGAGGATCTAATGGACCTTCATCGACGACTGGGCCGCCGGCGCCGGGTCGTACAGTGGTGGTCGACGGCGGCGTCATGCGAGTGATGGGCGCGACTTACGGGCTTCGTGAACTGGCAGCAAGCTATATTGACAGAAAAGGAGAGCGGGACATTAACTTGGTCACTAACACTGTACGGAGTGTTTCGGGGCGAAAGAGCGCGCAGCTTCTCCCCGCTGCGTTGCTGCGGCGGCTGCAGGGTCGGCACGTCGGCAGCCCTGCCGCCGTCGCTGCCGCTGCCGCTGCCGCTGCCGTCATGGAGGACGCGCTCCGCGGCAGCAGCGTCAGTACGATGCCGATGCAGCCACATCCCGCCGGTGACCGGCTGGCGGCGGTGCTGTACGACAGTACCCCACGGCTTCCTGGCACGCTGCCGCCACCGCAGGAGGAGCAAAGTGACGAATCGTTGTCGCCGACGCCGCCGGCAGAATCGTCTGAATGGGCGCTGTACGACCTTGATCTCGGCCGAAACAGTGGCGCTGGCGTTGGCGGCGCTGGCGGCGGAATGAAATGCTTGTCCACGATAACGGAAGAGAGCAGCGGCGTACTTCTAAGGACCACCGTCTCAAACCTGGACAGACCGGTGGGAAGCACTGGCAGCGGCGGCGGTCAACCGCCCTCTCGGGCTCCAATGCAGGCGACGGAGACGGACGCTGACCCATGGGTCGGTGATGAACCGTGGATTACTGCCGACCCACGGGTCCGTTCGGAGCTGGGGCCATGCAATTCTACTGCTACTGCCGCTGTGACTGGTGTGAGGTTGCCGTCTGACCCGTGGGTCGATCGCGATGGTCGACGGATCACCCAGGATATGTCGTACAGCAGCAGTCGCCGCCGTACGACCGCTAGTAGTGGCGGCGGCACCGCCATAACCAGTGAAGAAGAACAGAATCAAGAGCCGGAGGCAATGATGCTGACGCCGGCGATGGATCCGTTCAACGACAGCTTGGGTACTGTGGAGGAGGGTGATGAGGAGGCGGCGCTGGCGGAGAGATCAGAAGAAGCCTCGCGTGGTTTCGGAGGAGCCGCCCACAGGGACATTGGGAAGATGGACAGACAGACGGATGCGCCGGGGGAAAAAGGCCTGAAGGAAAAAGAGGAACAAGAAGAAGGTCCACTGCTGCTGCCGCCGCTGCGCTTGTCCAGTCATCAAATCCTAAGTCCTATCGGCAGCAGCCGGCCGTCAACCTCCGGTGTTATCTCTCCCTCCACGTCACTACCCCTACCACCGTTGCGGTTACCTTACGCACTTGCCAGCTCCCGCCGCCGGCGGCCCCACTCCTCATGCGGCCTGCCCGCCGCCGACGCCGCTGTAGCGGCAGCGGCGCATGTCGCCGAGGACTTCCTGCCGCCACTGCTACAGCCCCGTCCACCGCCGCGGCGGGCCAGCCTGTCGACGTCAATGCCCCCTGTCGTACATCATATCCGTACCAGCGGCAGCCAGCTGGCGGGCTCTTCATCAACAGTGCAGTCGTACTACACCGACATTAGCCTCGCTGCCAGCATAGGGATCCCAGCCGCCGCCGCCGCCGCCGCATACATAGTGGATGACACAACGCTGCCTCCGCCACCGTCGCCTGCAGCGTCTGGCGGCCACCTGCGTCAGCTCTCCAGCACGTTTCCCCGTCCCCGCTCCGCCGACGCCATTAGTGGTGGCGGCGCCTCCGCCCGTGCCGCCACAGGGAACCGCCTTGGCGGCAGCGACTCCGCTTCTGGATCCATCTTGATCTACACCGACGACGGCAGCCTCAGTCCAGACCTTTCGCATCTGAGATTCGAAAAGGTCGGTAGCGGGAGCATGCGAGTTGGTGCTGGTGGGCGGTTGGCCGGCGGAGAAGTCCCGTACGCCCTCTCCATCAGGGCAGGCGGCGGCACGGGTGACCATCCCGTGAGCTATACCTACACACGGCACCTGTTCCGAAGCCCCGCTGACTCCACCATTTCGGAGGGCCTTGTGCCGCTGCCAGAATTCGGTTCCAATGGGTCGTCAGCGATGGTGGCGGGAGAGCCGCTGCCGCCAACGTCAATGCTGCATGCCGGTGTAATAGGACATAGAAAAACCGGATCCGGATCTGGAACAATATCCGGATCCAGATCTGGATTTGGATCTGGGATGGTATCGAGATCTGGATCTGAGGATGGTGGCGAGGAGGTGGTGGTCATGGAGGCGCAGGGCGCCTCTCTGGACTGCTTGGCGGCGGCGGGACACCGGCCACGGCGGCACATGTGGCGGCCTCCTGCGGCAGCCAGCAGCGGTGACGGCCGGTTCCTTGGCTTAGGCGGCAGCAGCAGTGGCAGCGGCAGGAGCAGTATCAGCAGCGTCAGCCGGATGCCAGCCAGCCCGCCGCGGCAGCGGCTGCCGGCGCCGTTTGAATCGGAGGCAGAGCCGTACGACATGTCTCCGACATCGTTTGCTGCGGCGGCAGCGGCAGGGGTAGCTGCAGCGCTGCGCGCCGGTGCACTTCACGACGACCGCAACGAGGAGCACCAGATGATGCCTTTTCACCCCATAGCGCCGCCCATTCTTCCCTGGAGCCGTCAGGCTGCACAACCGCTGACGTCAGTAGATACGGAACTGTCGCCACCGCCGTCGCCTCCGTCACCGGCGCCGCCGACGGGTGAGCCGACGGCGGCAGAGCTGGTGGAGGTGCCAGCGAACTTGCCTCCACTGGCACTGGCGGCGCTGCGGCGGCGCTTAGTCGCTAACGATGATGATGATGTGTTGGGTAGCGGGCCTCAATCCTGTAGTCCCCGGGCTGCCCTCACGGATAGCCCGCTACGCGCTCTTCACCAGCATCACCCAATCCACAGTTTCGTTGACTCACCAGTACATAGCCCGCGATTACTGTCGCAAGTGTACTAACCGACAACTAAAAAACGAACAACGGAATACAACTGAGTACATTTTGCTTTTCTTCGGAAGACGAAGCACGATGATGGGGAAGGAAGAAGTGAGCCTGGCAAGTATAAGGCCCTTTCTTCCACTGGGGACTTCAGCTTTCTTGTTCAGTCCACTCAGTCGCTCAGTCGCCTTACCCCAGCTACCCCTTGATTCCTACCATTTCGTTCGTACAAGAGCGAGGAGGTAGCTTGCTTGTGGATGTGGATGTGGATGTGGATGTGGATGTGGATGTGGATGTGGATGTGGATGTGTGTGTGGATGTGGATGTGGATGTGTATGTGTATGTGTGTGTATGTGTATGTGTGTGTGTGTATGTGCGTGTGTATGTGGATGTGTGTGTGTGTATGTGGATGTGTAGGGTGGCCGAGGTGGGGGCGATTGGACGTTCGCTTTGCGGTCATGACATCCTCTTGCTAAGTAGCCCCCCCCAAATTTCAGTAAGTGATCCCGCAAGTCGTCTTCATTGATACTGTGATGGTATCTCTTATGCTATGTTCAAGCTGGCTCAGGCGTCTTGTTTAGTTGAGCCATAGAAATAGTCGTATCATGGGCGCAATGTTTCACCTCCCTCTTTCTAGGGGATGGTTCAACGCTTCCCGGTGTTCAGCATATCTTAAAGATCACTTCTAATCACGTACGCCGATTAGAGCCCGTTCGTCCCCCTCCGTCAGCATGCCTCTGACACGTCGCAGTCGGCGATAGGGAGTCCTAAGTCCTCCGGCCCCCAAGGACGAAAACGACGACAACGACGACGTGGGTACATCAGATCATTTTTCGCGAACCATTCAAATATTTAGTAATTTTAAATGTGTCGGGTTATGTAGCACTCGACGGCTTTAAAATTTTTATTGTTGACAGTTGGATTGTGCTTACAGGTCGTGGAATTAAAAAGTTTTGAATGTTAATGTTGGATGTTGTACTGCTGGAACCAGAAATTGTTTCTGAAATTCTGAAATCTTGATTACAGCGAACTGATGAAGAGCGCGGAGGTCGGATGCTCAAAAGCTCTTCTTAAGATATGCACAATGTTGTAAGAACCAAGAAACAATAGGTATACGTGTTGCAACAGACACCGACATTGCTGCCTCGCTTACCCACGCGCCATTAGCGTGTAGAGTCCAACAATCTTCAATATTATTATAAAACCCTTAGACCCTAAACCTATGTCATAACTCCGTACCGTCGGTACTCGACGGTACCGTACGGTAAAGATAAATGCATGCTGTTTGTGTACGAACTGTACGGCACATCAAGGAAGCTCGAGCTTAGGGGGATGGGCAGCCCGTGCTCTACATAATGCCACTGCTGCCAATCAGCAACGCGTACCAATATCCGTACAAACTTCCCGCAACAGCATCCCTAACCAACAAAAATATAAGAGAAGGTACGGTATTCCCTTCCCTATTTACACAATCTTGTGATTCATCCTTAACAATCAAGCGCCGTAATGCCGTACGTTTACGAAATCATATTGTACGGCGCCATTTCATCCTAGAACGCCCCAGCGAAAGCCTTAAGTACTTATCTTCCCATCAGGCGCGCGATGACTGTCAGTGGCCCGTCATTGCCATACTTTGGTACGACACGAGCTCTCCAGCGCCATATACGAACTCGCCGGGAGAAGGGTCGCCATCGTGTAAATGCCGTACATCCCTTCCGTACCGTGGTCAGCAAATCCTATTCTTTTTCCCGCCTCTATTGCTCTCGAGTGCTTCCCTCTCCCTCTCCGTCCTCCTGCTCCTCGCCCTCGCCATGCACCTGCTCCTCACCCTCCATACCCTCCTCGCCCTCCTCCTCGCCCTCCTCCTCGCCCTCCTCCGCGTCCCCTCGGCCCTGCTGTTTCCGCTCCTCAGACATCTCGTGGATGCGGCCACCGCCGCGTTTTCCTCCGATGTGCGCACCGACCTTAGCAGTTAAAAATCAACAGTTACAACGGACATTATAACAGAATATGTCCTACTCAAATACATAGGATCGCAAGTGCAACGCCTTAGGCGAAGCCCATTTTCTGTGCGTCCTTACCCGAACGCGCTCCATGCTCTCGCATTCATCAAAATTCTTACCGAACATCTCCTGTAAATGAAGGAGACGAGAGTTGTTAAATTCGCAGCACAAAGAAATGCACATCTTACACTTCGCCAAGGCGCACAAAAGCCCTCATAACTCTTCGTGGTCGCTCCTATCAGTTTACGCAACTCAAGAAAACCGAAAGGTTTTTCAGAAAGCGCACAATATCGTGTGGCTTTCAAACAATTAATAATGTTTAATCTTTTCCTTCACATATATTATCGTTCATCGACCTCCTGATAAGGTGGGTCGATTTCGACTGAACAGAGCGCGATACCAGTGTAGTGACCCACGGGTCAGATTGACCATGCATCGGCGGTCGCTTCCTCTCTTTTTGCATAATCAAAAACTGGAACGCTTAGAACGACATGTCCTAAATATGCTCCGTGAAAGAGAAATTTAGACAAAACGGATAGAGAAAAGGAGAGGAAGGCAAAAGAAAGAGGATATAGGAGACACGTCAGGTGAGAGACATTTTGCCTATTCAGTAGTCGAAAGCCCTAAGCACTGACTTAACTTCGCAGAATCACAGAAATAATAACCGTTTGATGCGGTAAGCTCACCTGGGCGACTTGGTTGCGCTCTTCCATTGATGACGCCATTGCTGGAGAAGAATGTAGACTTGCGAGAGCGCTGTGCCGATGACTTCTGACCTGTCCTGCGGGCGATGGAGCAACTTGTGCGGTCAAGTTTGGATTATGCTGTTTCTTCTCAATTATAATACACTTACGAAAGGCGCGGCACCAGCTTGATTATTTTGCGTGAGCAAACCGATTTGCCGTAACTTACAGCCCGAGGTAGCTGACGGGGATATGAGGGGAACTCCTTCTCATCCATGCAGTACGCTTCTTGCATTCCTCCTTTCGCTAAAGTCTGACTGTATCCGACTGTTTTTCACCGAATGCTCCCTTTATGGGGCTGCCTTGATGAATCTTCATGACTACACTGTTGTTGTTGAAAAAATCCCCGCATCAAGTAAGGTTGATGACCGACCTCACCAGACCTCTGGAAACCAGGAACCGGGAAACCTGAAGAAACCTGAACCGCTAGAATCTATCGACGAGAAGTGCCAAGCCTTATCAGTCCGGATGAATAGCGTTATTACAGAGCAGTACAGAGCGCGCGCTTTGCGGGTGCAATTGATCTGCTGCGGCAACGGCACCACAACAACGATGTAAAAGAAACGCTTCAATGACGACGAGGGACGACGAGGGACGATCGTTATATATCATCATGCTCCAACCATCACAGCTCCATTTGCATCAGCAGTTGCCATTGCAAAAGTCGACTGCTTGTCTTGCAGATCAGCAGCGTCTATTCAAGCAGTCAGGGGAAAAACCACATACGGGACATACCGAACGCGGAAAAAGTCCCGCCGAGGGCCTGATAAGGGCCAGCTAATGTTTTGTATTAAATCGCGCACCTTGCGTCAGGGAAAAGCGTGCGTTCGGGAGCTCAGTGAGCAACGTGTCGTGTCCAGCAACCTTACTTCTATTTGCGACTCAGTTTCATGATCAATCAGAAAACAGCAAGCATATTCAATAGACGGGACGTCGAAGAACTACCAAGCTGGTCGCAAGTATTGTCATGACATGATAGTGAAAATCGTACACAGTATGTGTCGTGACAGCCCGCCGCAGACAGTGCACGGGCGGCTAAGGAGAACAACAGATGTTCTTTCGTTGTTGGGAACCGCGTACAGGTACTGTCGCCGATTAGGTTAGCAGTCAGTATTTGAACTTCAAGTCCTTCAGGGGGATGATGACGATGGTGGGTGCGATCCGCTCTACCCCCTTACCCCTCCCTCCCTCCCAGCCACATATACACAGAGAAGCACCACCACCACCACCACCTCCACCACCGCCACCACCGCCACCACCGCCACCACCGTATACACGACCAAGATTATCATCCACACACCAAAGCGCGTACCTCACTGTTCGCACAAGTGCTGGAAGAGCCGCAAGTGCCGCAAGAGGCTAAAGGGCGATTCAATCACCGATGCTGGGGAGGACGACAGCAACACTATTGCCAGGGAAACCAACTCGACAACCAGGCAAGTAAGCTCAACTGATTCTATATTGCCAACGCAGCGGGACTCCATCTGGTCACCGTTATTCATGTTCTCCGAAACCAAGCCCTCTTAAATCATCACCGATTTGCGCCGGGCTGTGTATTGTGCTGTAAAACTAATTGACAACCGCATTAAAGCTAGCACCGTACATGAAGCTCAGGTAGGCATCGATAAACACCCTCCGGGCAATCGACGACTGTTCGGTAAAACAGACATGTCTCACCCCCACCCACAACCCCACAGATTCCACATATGTTTCACCTTCCACTCCGTCTCTCAATCCACCTTTCCACCAACCCGCAAATCCCTCCTCATCGCCCTTACCAAGCACTGTTGACCAGAAACGAGGACCCACATCTATCTAACGCTGCTGAGCACCCAGGCACCAATGTGTTATTCAAAACGCTGCACCCAAGGCCAAAGGCAGGGGCAGGGGCAGGGGCAGGGGCAGGGGCAGGGGCAGGGGCAGGGGCAGGGGCAGGGGCAGGGGCAGCCATCAGATTCGTAATTCACCTCCGAAACCAAACCCATACGAAGACAAGGCGACCGCTTCGAAAGTTCATTGCCCGCAACTGTTTAATGACCGCAATGGACAACCTGCTCCTCTCCTTCCCTTCCCTTCCTACGGAAGATGCGGAAATTGCGTGCTTCCACCACCACCATCACCACCACCATCACCATCTTGCCTAAACCGCTTTTTCCACCTTCACGAAACCCGCAGCCGCATATCGTTATTGTGCGTCCTGGCATCTAAATACGACAGCACACTCAAACGCCGACCAAGGCAAACCAACATGACAAGATGTGGCATCCTAGACGTGAAAGTAAACGCGGACACCTTTCACATGTTTGTTGTATCCTGACCCCGCCGCTTGCCGCCTCGTCAATCTCGACTGTACGGGCCGTACACTAGATACTGGAAATCCACGAGTGGGCTTTTCATGCGCCTTTGAAAAGTAGGGGACCCTCCTCGGGAAACAAATCAGTCCAGTCCGGGGCCTTGACACAAAGCACACAACACGTTGCCTGTTAGTATGGTTGTACTCAATTAGGCTACTGGTGATATTCAGAACTGGTACTCATGGATGTACCGGTGATGCATAGTTGGGCGAGCATGTACTTTGGAGCCAGGGAAAGGCCCGGTGCACTATTGGAAGATGGAAGGTCGCCCAGCCGTGTGTTGGCGGACGTAGGGGAATGCTAGGCAGACAGACAGACAGACAGACACATACAAGCTACGAGGGTTTTACCAATGCACACGTTTTGAGCACCACTACGCTGTGTCGCACGTAGCAGGCCTTGGTTGCTGCAACTGCCGCAAGCACGAGCCCTAAGCGCCCGTAGCGTAATCATATCAGCTATCATTTATCATATTGTAAGCAATATGTGGCAGCGAGTCGGGGTTCCACATCATGGACGATACCAAGTGCCAAATACCATGTAGGGATGGTACCTGGGCGGTACCAAGTGCAGACCGCGACTCCCCGTTCCCATACGACCTGCTGCGACGACGTGCCTGCATCAGCTGAGGTACGGCAGTCATACGGTGCGCACCCGTACATCCATCTCCTGCCCCCCTCGCTCCTCCGAGGCTCCTACGATATACACACATACACAGACGTCCCCAAAAGTCCATGTAACGCAGGGTTATAGGATTTATGGAACAAACCCCCCTGACAGCGAGCCAGTACTGCACGGGATATGAAATTCATCTGAAGCACCGCCGTAACCGCTACAACCTCACAAGCCTGAAGCGGTTCATGGCTCAGATACCATGGCCACATGCCCCTCCAGTATCCAAACCAAACACGCGGAGGACTGGAGACTCATCCGCCAAACTGGCAAGGCTTTACAACGGATCGCGAGCTGTTGGTGTCCAAGAGAAACCCGTACATGCCATGATGGTGTTCGAGATTTCCAATGGCATTATAAAGCTAACGCGGAAAGGAGGAACCCAGTTACCGCCGAGCTTTTAGGAGTCCCCGATTTGCGGAAAAACGGGAGAATGCGGGGGAGATGTACGCATCTCCATGGCATTCTTATTCAAGAGCGGGGAGAGGGGGGAGGGGGGGAATCCCGTACAAGAAAACCTCCCTCTTATTTTCGCGCCAATGCTTCCTCCAACACATACAACAAGTCCTGAGCACGTGGCTCATCGGCGCACCAGTGCCCACAACCAAGTTCTGGGCTCGGGAGAACTTCCCATCACTAACACCTACAGCTGTAGTGCCCTCTGACCCGCCAGCAAAGTCACTGAAAGCCGCACGAAGGCGCGGCGGACAGCCTTCAAGTTCAACCTGCAGAACGCCTTTCCCGACCTATCCATATACGTAGTAGGTAGGTGGCCTATTTGGCCGTGTTAGGACTATCAAGACAAGGCATGACATTCTGACAAAATATTTCAACACCCATTGCAGCTTGTTCCACAGCGACAGCAATGGACTAAGGCAGCGAGCGCGAGAGCGAGTGCGACTGCGAGTGCGCAAAAGCCGAGAGAGCGAGAGTGTTCAATTTATTTATTGGTCAAAGAGACGCGATTTGGCACAACACGACCGATTCGGTCAACAGCTTCCCGCCAATATATGCCAATTTCAAAGGTTTGTTTTGTTGCGTAAGTTCGGACGAGTTCGGACAGCAACGAGTTTCGACTGAAGCCGCAGCCGCAGCCACAATAGCATCGCTGTGTGCGTACAAGGCGGCGACATGCGCTCCATGCCCTGGACGAAAAGGACGCCTCCAAGCGGCATATCCTACCAGACGGGGGCACAAACACACGCACACGCACACGCGCAAGTTGAGGTGATGGGGTATTTTGACCGGCAGCGTGTTACTTTACCACAGGCGATCAGACATACTCTGCCCGAGGTACACAAACACGCCACCCCACCCCACCCCGCGAGCCCCCCCACCTATACACACACGCTCCTCGACAATATTTTAATATATCCCTTCTGCCCCTCTGCCGCATTCCGCAGCAGCGCGCTCAGGGCCCGAGGTCGTCCTTTTGAACGAGCGAATTAGGCCGCACACGCTGCTCGACTGATGGCTGTGCTGAAGACCATATGCCCCAAAACAGATGTACACTACACTACTAGACACAACTGGGCAATATTCCCCATTTACCGCCGTTCAAGTGCCCCGCCTCCCTCTGGGCCACATCTCCTTAGGAAGGCCCGTTCTTATTAACGCTCTTTATCGCTGTCGCGGCGGTCACCCCTTCCCCTTCCCCTTCCCCTTCCCCTTCCCCTTCCCCTTCCCCTTCCCCTTCCCCTTCCCCTTCCCCTTCCCCTTCCCCATCCAGCCTGGCTCTTCCACCCACTAACAACTCCCCAAAGCCCCCGTTTGCGCATCTGGCAACGTGCGAGAGTTGCAGCCTGAGAGGTCCGCACCGCCTCGTGACGCAGCGCCCCGTGACTCGGGAAGTGAAGCGCTGCCGCCGGCGCATATTGTGCCCCTCCTCCCCTTGGCATCATATACACCGGCTGTCACAATTATTGCTTATCCAGCCACAACCACCAACCGAAAGGGAAGCGCAGGTGGTTGGCAAACTGATTACCCATGCAGCAAGCGAAGCTGTCCAGCCAGCCAAACAGCCGGTCAAGGTCAAGTTCAGTCAAACACAGTCTTCTGCCGGAGGTGTTCCCTCCGCTGCTCCCTCACTTATCTCATTCCCCTGCTGTGTGTGTTTTTGTGTGCGCGTGCCTTCAGACAGACAAGAACCACAGGGCAACAGACCGAAGCTGACGTGGGCGTACGGAAGCCAAAACAGGCCATGCCACCTCCGCCTTCTTCTTCATCAGGATGATGTCATCAGGATGATCAGGACCAGCTTCTTCGCTCGCCGCGCTGTGTGATATCCACCCAACGTACAGCAAACATCCACCACCACCACCACCACCACCATCACCACTGGGCAAGCCTCCGCTGCAACTCCGGTCGTCAAGCCGAGCTGCGCCGAGCCGCTCATCATCTTCCCACATCAACCATTGAGCCCTAGTCAGACATCTTACTCAGATCGCGCCTTACACTGCGCACTCCAATTCAGGTCAAAAGTCGTACAAAGTCGTAAAAAGAAGCAAGGTCCAATACCCGCCATCCAACACCACCACCACCTCGATGACGACGATGATAATGATAATGACGACGATTGTGGTGATGTGGCTTGCCACCTTCACAGAACGCCATAAGGCACCGCCCTCATCGTGGGTTTGTGGATGAAGCTGTCTGAGAGGTGCATACGGCGTCGATAACTGTCGCGCACCGATAACTGCTCTTCCCGAATAGGGCCCTTCTATGGCCGCATAAATCCCCGTAGGGCCCATTAAATGGCTGCAAATAGGGGCTTACCAAAAGTAGCAGCATCGCAGAACAGCGAACAAACAGCGCCCCCGTTGCCTCGTACCCCCCCTACTGTGAGGTATGCGCATGTTAAGGGAGCCCCCGGCCCTCCTCCGGCCCTCCGCCCAGCCAGGGCGGCAATACACTGCCGCAGTCCCGTTGTCACAGCTCACAGGTCAGAGGTCAGAGGTCCTCCGGTGTATATTCATCCAGCGACATGAGTAAATCGTCCGTCAGGTCGTCAGGCCGCAGGGGGAGACCAAGGCCGGAAGCTGCGCCGCCGCCGATGACGACACCGGCACCGGCACCGGCACCGGCTGCTGGGCCGTTGGCTTGCCAACCGGGGTGGACTGCCACCACGTTTTGCGCGCTCGTCGCGGAAGTACCCCTATCCTGCGCCCACGACGCGCTGTGGTGTTGGCCGCAACCTAACCCTGTGGCCCCTAACCCGCCCCCGAGCCCGCACGCGCCGCTCCCACGTGCATTAGGCCCGGAGCTGGGACCGGCGAAAGGCAAGTGGCCGCCGCCGCCCACGACGCCAGCGCCCGCGCCCGGCAGGGACGAAACCGCAGAATAAAAGGGAGCGGAGAGGGAGAGCGAGGACATGCTGCCGTACGGTACCATCGAGGAGACGGTTTGCTGACCAACATCTCCACCATTACCACCACCGGCGCAGACGCCGATGCCGACGCTGGATTGCATCGGCTGCTGATAACCATTTAACGAAACCTGGTGGTAATTGTACGACGCCGGCAGCTGCATTAGCGAGTGACTATGGCTCTGACCCAGCGTCTGGGAGCCCTGAGGCTGCTGCAGATGCTGAGGCTGAGACTCGCATGGCAGCGGCAAATGGAGCTTCGGCAACGGGCCCGAACTCATAGGGCCCGAACTCGCAGGGCCGGAACTCACAGGGCCCGTCGGTAGTAAGGCCGGCAGCATCCTGGAAAGCGGCTGCGGCTGAGTTAGGGTTTGCAAGGAGTTTGGTTGACCCACATTGGGCGTGTTGGACAAGCACATCGACGAGCACAAACCCGCCCCGCCACCCATGACCTCCCCCCCGCCGCCGGCCAGGTGTGCCATCAGCTGCTGTTGCTGTTGCTGTTGCTGTTGCTGGATGGACCCAACGCACATCTCAGGAAAGCCGCTGCGCCCAATGCCAATGCCAACGGCACCGGCACCGGCGCGGCCGCCGCTTCCCAGCCCGCACGCCCCCATGACATCCGTTTCCTCCTTGAACCGCGAAATGTTGCCAATATTGTACGGCAGGACATTGTTGTTGCTGCTGTTGTTCGTACCCAGAGCACTGGCCCCCAGGCCGCTCACTTGTGTCCCCCCGACGGGGCCGGTTAGTGCCGTGTCCGAGTTGGGGCTGTGGACGGTGTTGTTGCCGCCCGCGTTGGAGCCCATGTCAGAGCCACCGGACCGATCCTAGGAAATTGTTGGAACATTGTCATACATCTTGGGTTTTTTTATGGGTCATTTATTTTGTCGTTTTGTGGGTCATTTATTTTGTTTTTTCTTTACGGAAAAGGTTTCTTTTGGCGACCAATCGAACGTCCCCAAAAATGGCAAGTCAGAGATTGGAAGAATGGACCCAACAAACATGAAGTTGGGCAGTCGTCCAGAGGACGAGTCTCCAGAGCCCTAACAAATCCCGGATTTAAATCCCGGATCCAATATCGCTAATTGATAAATCGAACACCTCAAGTTGAGCTCCAAAATATTAAGGCCTAATTTGTATATATAATTTGTATATATAAATAATGTTCAATGCCTTCCGGCTGCCTCACCGGCCCCACGCCATGGTTTCGGCGCTTGTGCTCCTTGAGCAGCATCACCACCTCTTCCACCGCCTGGCGCTGTTGCTGCAAGTCCATGGGGCTGGTGCTTCGCAGCTGCATATGGCCGGGGGAGAGACCCAGGACCTGACCACGGGGTGTCAGCTCCATCGGGTTGATGAAGGGAGAAAGCTGGTTCAATGGAGCGGAGTTTGAACCGTTGGCGGCTGCCGCCGCTATAGCCATGAAACTGCTATCCCCGGGCGCTGACGGCTGTGACGGAGGGCGGAATGGCCATGAAGGAAGCGCAATGAGGTGAATGGGTGCACTCAGGGCAGTTCTTCCAACTACGATAAGAGGAAGAACTGATGAATGAGTCCAGTACCACATCAACCCAACCGCCAGCGCTAACAAACTAGAGGCACAGCCGCGGTTCCCCGGCCCGCTGCGCAAGGCCGGTCTACTTGGGATGTCGTATTCCGCACATCAAGGCAAATCAACGAAGGCGGCGACGCTTGATCGGAACAAGATAACCTAACCCCCCCCTCCCTTATAAACTGAATACTGGGTTTTCCTTATGTCATCAGCGTCCCATTCATATTTCTTGGATGATAACATCTTGCGGGTTAATGTCTACCCTTGAACTTCAATTACCAACTAAAGTACCTTCGATGATGTTACGTGTCGATTAGGACGGGTGCACGGCCGTTGCGGGAGTGTTAGGCACCAACCATGCCGGCTTATCTGGTGAGCAAGCTCACCATTCACAAGCCCCCGACAAAAACTCCTCCGGCCGTCCTTACTTCACCCACCTGACCTGATATACTGCCGATCGAAAACACGGGAATACGGGACTCCACAACGGTACGGGAGCGGACGCTGGGGTTACACTTACCCTACGGCCGCGTAATAGCTCTGTACGCAGCTTAGCGTTCTCTGCGACGGCTGATTCGTACTTGGCGGTCACCTCATACACCTTCAGCGTCATGGATTGTATATGGGACTGCAGCTTGTTGACGTGTGCTTTCAGAGCCGCGTTCTCATCCTGCAAGTTCTGAAGAGTCGACCCCATTTGGGACATCTCTGCAAGCCGACGCGCCCGCACGCGACGTGCGGACTCGCGGTTTCGAAGTCGCCTGCAGCCACGCATTAATCGAATTTATCACACTTCGGATCTACCTTGCATCTTTCTTGGGTGTGCGTATCTTTCACGTGGCCTGTTCCGTCGGCACAACGTTTGGCCGTCGTACCTTAGCGCCTTGCGCCGCTCTTCTGGCGGAAGGTTCTGCAGGGCTTCAAGCTCGGTCTCTGGTTCGTCGTCTGAGAAGTGGTCATCCAGGTGGGCTTCTGCACTAGCTGCTTCACTCATGGCAAATGCTTGGCCGATTTCTCCTGGACTGCCCTCCATCTTCTACAAATGAGCGTGAATTTGGAAGTAAATTTAAGCACGTCAATAACGTACAACAAAATAAGCCAACCTGGATTAACTGTCAATCCGACCTTCCGACGGACCGCAACTCGAAGCTCTGCCTATCGCAAAACTCATGATTTAGATTATAAATTTAGTGAGTATAAGGTACTCCCCAATGCTTCGAACTGTACAGTTTGACGCCAGGGACGGTAATTTTTAGTCCAGCGGACTTGGACCAACCGCCTAAAGGTTATGGGCCCCAATTCCTCCGTTTTTCATTTTCCATAATAAAATTCATTGCTTACAATCTATACATCTATTTAATAGCATGCGATAGGTCAAAAAGCGAGTCGCGCATATTCCGGACCCCGAACATGCCGCCGACGCGCCTGTATATCACTCAACCATCCAGAAACTATCCCATACACTCTTAAGGGGCTTACCATTACTTTCTGCAAGACAGACCCAGCGCCAGCGTAGCTGTGACCTTGATAGTTTACAATTTGTCAAGCCGCCCTGCACGATACGTGTTCCTGAAGCGCCAGCAGTAGTATCTTATCCGTCCGGTGTTTTTAAAGATCTTTGAGTGTCCTTAAGGCTAATTATTGTGCCCTTAATACCGTTCAATAAGACACGGAAACGTGAGTACCCTCCTATCCAGGATTGATATTGCGTAAAGGCTGTTCAAGTAGATGCAAACGTGAAAGCGAGATGTATGAATAATGCCTATCGCGTCAAGGGGTAGAGGGGGGGACTCGGAACTCCCGATTCCCCAGCTCCGTACAGCGCCTTTTTTGCACTTTTGGTTAGGTCCGTCATGATTCTTTGAAACCGCTTTCTTTTAATTTCCACTCCATACATTTCAACAGGCTATTCTGCGCCGCAAACACTTTGCAACATTGTAAGGCCGTTTCAACCTTTACTTGCAATTTCATTCCGAAAACCTGAACGAACATGACGAACAAATCTGAACGAACATGACAAATATACAATATTTTATTAAAGTCAATCAAACGTTGCCCAATTATCCTGCCCACAGGTCGTGGCTACACTGCTAGCTGCGTGCGTGATAAAGCTCCCAGTTTCGCTGCGAAGTCCTGACTCCAAGCCGTTCCCATTTGACGCCGGAAAACTGTTGCCTGCCTGCATCACGCCCACCTTATTGGCTGCGTGGGACCCCGGAGGGGGAGCCAATGCCTGAGGGGCGAACAGGGGTATCGAGGACGACAACAGTAATCGTGGCTGTGTTGCGGAGCCACAAAAATAGCTTCTCTCTCCTCTCTCCGCATTCAAAACAGCGACAGCATCTTCGGATCAGCACACGAACAATCATCCACCCCAGGTCCACCCCAGGTCCAAGTGGACAAATGGGCATCCGGACGACTGGGTAGTGGATGACTGGCCCCGACCCACAACCAATTCGGTGACCCGGTCATCTCACAATATGACAAAATGCGGACAAATTACCGATGATCCTTTGAATTCGCCGCTCACAAAAACATGTTGAATTGATTCATCGCGGTCCTCCACTTACCGGTGATCGTAATGGCCCAGATCCAAGTTGTGACGTTGAGGAGGACGGTATTGATGGAATCGATGATGACAGCTGTGGTGGCTGCAATAGCTGTGACGGTGATGGCGACGGCATTGGCGGTGGCGGAATTCCCATCGGCCGTACCGTGAGCGACTGGCCCCCAGACAGCCCAGCCAGGAAATCCCCAGCAGTCTGCGTCCCTCCTGCTAATATCCCTCCTGCTGCTGCTGGCTTCTTCAGCCCGCTAACATTCACTCTAAGGAATGGGGTCACCGACAACAACAAGCAGCAGCAGCAAGCAGCCAGACTTGTATCACCCAAATCGCCAGGTACGGATGAGGAGATTCCAATAAAGCGTCTGAATCCAAACTGCCGAACCGAGTAAGTCTGTGAATAAAAAACCGGATTTTCCTCACAGCAGGGGTAAGAGCAGGGTTTCTCCGTGATAGCAAGTGGTTAATGTTTAGTGGTGGGTGGTTAGTGTGGCCTCATCATCTACCTGGTGAAGACTATTTACCCCCGACCGACCGACCAACTGCCCGATAGCATAGTAGTGAAAGCCTCTGAAAGGCCTGCATGCCATGTTGCATATTACCATGTGGCAGCTATAACACCGCAGCAAAGCATAGCAGCAGCATGAACGGGGTTCTGACGGTCTGGACTCTGACCTGAGCACCTGGCAAGCATGGTCACTTCAGACAGTAATAGGCAGTACCCCAGCACCCTCACCATCTCACCGACGGCTGATTTGTCCCTCACCAAAACTTTATGCCTTTCACCCCTCTGACTTAACAAACAAATACACATATACCGACACATACGTACACGCATAAACACACACATACACATACATACACACATATGCACATACATTTTCGCCCACACATACACACATAAACGTATACAAACACACACTCACCTGATGGTCTGCCCTTCCTGGAGCCGCAAGCCCGCCGTGTGTCGGTAGAGCCCTTCGATCTCGGCCGCAGCGGTGCTGCTGGCCGCTGCGGTGCCCGTACCCCAGCACTGCGACTCCGCCTTTGAGACCACGGCTGAGGGCTGAGAGGCTGACGTGGACGTTGAAGACGCGGCTCCGCAGCTGCCGCCAGCGACTGAGGAGGAGGAGGAGGAGGAGGAGGAGCAGGAGGACGAAGAAGACGTGATTGCATTGCTGCTTTCCGGCAGCCCCACCCCAGCCACCTTGGCACGTGCAGCTCGCTCACGGGCCACCTGTTGCTCGTGGCGGACCTGGGAGGTGTTCAGAATGGTAGCCAAACGGAAGCGGTTACGACGGTGGGGTTAATAGCGCCCGCTGGTCGCAGACCTCAAGTTGCAGAGCTACCAAAAATATACACTCACTCTCCCCAACACCGGATCCTACAACGCGGCGGAAGCGATTGGGGAGGTTTCGGATAAATACCGGCCCGGGCGCAATGCCACTGTGCCACTCACCAGCGCTTCATTAAAATCAAAGGCGTCATTGCGGTTGTCGAAGCCCATACCCAGGAACGCGTGCCGCCGAGTGGCAAGGTCTTGAACCCGAAGGACGTAATAGCGGGAAGAATCGGTCACCTGCTCTACACACACGCCGCGTTGCCCAAACTGGACGGGACATACAGCGAACAGTTCGCCGCTGTAGGATGGCGGGAGTAAGGTGGCTTTAGTAAAACAGGAGGAAAGCGACAAGTGTGTATTGGAAATGTGGCCGGGTAAGGGTGTTCGGACGGGTAAATGACGGATGCCAGACACGGGACCAGCGACAACGACGGCAACTTAAGAGGATGAAACGTACTGTATTACGGGAGATAGGATAACTAACCTTCGCGGTTCTTCAAGTCTGATTTCGCACAGCTCGCCCTTCGCAACAATACGCATGCGTCCGGAGAAAAGCTTGTCGCTCACGAGCCACTCTCCTGAGCGCCATCCATTTGTTCCAGGTCGTGGCGGAATTCGGTAAACGCTGATTGACCTCGCAACGTGTAATGTCTGCTCCACATCCGTATCTGTGCCCGCCATAATGACTCCGCAAGGACTCTCGGTTACCTGACAATTCACAAAAAATGCTTTCGAGTGTTACGAAATCAAGATACGAAAGTAGCACCGCAGCAAAAAGTGATTTCTTTTAGGTTTATAGGCAGAAAAGGCTTCCCAAGTCAAAATTACGCGAGCGATATCCGCAACAATTAAAAGTAAAAATTCCTCACCAACCAAATTTTTAATCTATGCACAGTTAGTCTTGACCGTACCGTACTGCCCAGGTACTGCCTTCATTCAAACCAAGATCTTGTAACACGACTGCAGAAGCTGGTGCCGCAACGCATATCCAAAATGTAGTCATCATTTTGAAGCTAGGTAGATGATTACAGAGACTTACCCTTCTTAGCCACAGTACGTCTGAACTCGGGCGCCGACGTGGAAGCGATAAACGGTTACCTTACAAATGCGGGTTACATAAGGCTTGCGCCTGGGAACACATACGGATGACAACACCCAAAATCTTTCCCTTGCTGCACGTTGATGGCTTTCCGCTATCCTTACACTCTTTGTTCGCTTGTTTAGCTTGGATACTGCAGCCCGTTGCTTAACGAATTCCGCAAATTCTGTCAATCCGCGGAGAAATTTGACGCTTGTGGCTAGCCTAATATGTAACCGTGCTTGTCTGTCTTTCTGGAAAGTTCCCTTGCATTTGGGACAGTGGAAGGTTTATTCCTCACGACCGCGTGCTATGGCGATTTTATCCAGCATTACAAGCCGGATAGTAGAAAAGCCACGAAAGTGTACATTGGTTTAAGTGAAGCTAAATTCAAATCACACACATGTATCATGTACGGAACTAGGGACATTAGCCATCTTCGTCTCCCTCCAAGATCTTGTTTGTGCTTCGGACTGTCCTAGCAAACGATCGGGCGCAGGGCAGGACAGGCACGAAAAAAACATGCCGAGGCCCACTTCGCTGGCAGTTCTCGGCAGTCCTGAGCTGTTCGAGATACGTAGCGTCGGCTTAAATACCATTCCAAACACATACCGAACGCACCATCCTTGCCTCGAGGACGGTCCTGTGACGGTCAGCTGCTGTCATAGCACCTAACATACAATTTACCTGTGTTTCTCTTACTTCATTAGACTTTTCTTCAGTAACAGAAAATGGCTCAAGAAAAATAGCAGCCCATATAGAATTTGATTGCACTGTTGAAATTCATAAGATTTTTCTAGGAATAATTTACCAAAAGAGGATTGTAATTATATCATTTCCCTTGCCATATGCAGTCCTATCGTGTCATAAACATGTATATCGCCGATTTCCTTCACTATGCAGCCGGTATTGTGTTCCGTCTTCATTTGAACACCCCTGTACACCTACAAGAGCTAGCGTTCATGTACAATCCATCCCGAAACGTGTCTCCCACGGGCCTTACAAGCTTTTTCACTGGAGTCTGTAGCAATCACAAACATTCCCGAACAGTCAGTGCATCCGTCACTTTGTTTGTTTATTTGTTTAACTTTGCTCAAGGTATTGGGGTCTGGACACAGCAATGGCCCCCTGCCGTTTTACAAAGCCCATGATGGTTGAGAACATCATCGCAGCAGTAGCAGTAGCAGTAGCCGTCGCAGTCGCAGTCGCAGTCGCAGTAGCAGGGTTACCTTGAACTTCAGGACCAGCAATGGCAGCATCAGTGGGTGACCTGCGTATACCTATACTGCCATACCCCCAGCACTTGCAATTCAGTAATCTCTAGCACGAACGGTATTACCTGCAGCGTGGGGTATTGCAACCAAAGTGGGTATCTGTGTCCCCCTGGTCATCAAACCAGTGGGTTTCACCCCACGAACACCCCACACCCTAAAGACTGTTTAACCAAGAACCGTGCATCAACAGACCAACCCACCACGCCATCCGGGAAAAAGATGTGGATGCTGTTAGGGTCTTCAATCATTCATATTGCGAAGAATCGCAGCCGTACGGCTGTTCGTCACGTTTTTCTAACTAATTAACTACCGGCACGTTTTGGATAAGTTGGATATGTTGGAATACGGCGCGCTTCTGCTGCTGCTGCTGCTCCTAAATTTCATTTGTGCCTTAACAGTATTCCTCTGGACGCACCCTCCAGTGCACAGTGCATCAGAACTGCCCCAAAACCATTAAAAAGCTTTTTCATTATCAGTCCGTTACACGTCTTCCAGCACTCTTAGTCCGCTGACCGCTGTGCCCGCGACCATCTGCCCCCGCAGCTGCTTACAAACAGCCTCCAACGTGCGCTTGCTGACGTGTCCGGTCTTCTCTTTCCCCACTCGCGCCTGCTCGCGATAGCGCTCCAGAATGACAACCAAAGAGCCCAGGTCTAGAGAGGGATAACGCTGCCGCCGTACCTCGGGGATCAGCACCTCCTCAACCTGAAGCCGTGAGTCGTGGTGGTGGTGGTTGGGTGAGGGGTGAGGGGTGAGGGGTGAGGGGGGAAAATGAGTGCCAAGCGGTTACGTGGTTAGGAAAGTAGTTTATCTTCAATGGTTGGGTTCAGCCTGGGCTTTTACGAGAACTTAATTTCTTTAACATTAAACAGAAATGGAAAACGGGAGATTACAGTTTTCCATGGCTACCCTTATAATAGCAATGCTAAGTGGAATGAAGGCAGTCCCTGAAGCTCAGGGGGGTATCTGCCAGATGGAGTGTGGCGGCGTGATGACGTGGCTGGCAAGATGAAGTGTGCAATACGATAAGGAAGAGGAGAGGAGGCATTCGTCATTTCAGCTAAAAGTTGTAACCTAATTTGGAAATCTCGTGTAGGAAGACCTAAGAGATCCACGTCCTCTGGGGGGCCCGGGAGTGCATTTAAGGATGCAATATTGAGCGCGAGGAAATCCCCAAACTCCCAAACACAAACACGTAATACACACACCTTGGCCGGCTGAGGCGGCTCTATCCGCACTTTGAGGCGGCGGTCATGACTAAAAATAATTACCACGCCAGTCTACCCGGCAATGATGTCCCCCACCCCACCCCGCCCTGCCCTGCCCACCCTGGGTGACAGCAGCAGTGCACACAGCTGCCGGGGCTCCGCAAACTCCTGCGTCAGGTGCGGTACTGGGCAGCCGGTGATGAACCGATCCAGCGGGACGAGATCAGCCGCCAGCCTCTCCACCGCGAACATGTTGTAGGCCTTCACACCCTGAGCCGAGAATTGGGGGGCAGTGGAAGGGGGGAGAGAGAGGGAGAGGGAAGAGGCGGGAGGGAGGGGGGGAAGAGGGAGGAGGGGGGAGGGAGGGAGGGAGGGAGGGAGGGAGGGAGGGAGGGAGGGAGGGAGGGAGGGAGGGAGGGAGGGAGGGAAAGGGGAGAAGACGAATGAAGCAAATTCTGATACTGGTACTGAAGGAACGAGGACTATCCTTGGGGTAAAGAGGGAGGGAGTTTTCAGACGAATAAACGGGACTTGATACTGCTGTATGGAGGCTGCTGTGACGTATGATTAGTAATCGCGATAATGGATGATGACGGCTGACCCTTCGGCTAGGCAGCAGGTGGGAGCACCCGACCGTAAATTGGGTAGCCGCCAAGGCCGCGAATATAAGCAGGAGATCGACATGAAAATAGAAACCGTAATAAAGTGTGTACTATTGGCTTTGCTGCTGCTTTTGTTGGCGGCGAAACAGTACCGCGTGAAGATTGTTAGCTTCGCTGATAGAAAATAAAAAGGGCGAAGAAAGCGATAGCTGACCGCTTGTGCTGCCATGCGCGTGTACCTCTCAATCCGCTTTTTTGTATGTATAATAGATGGAACTAAATTACGAATATAAGGGTGAAAGTTGAAATTTAAAAAACGGAGAAATAAAAATAAAAGAGCAAGATAGTTACCTCTTTCAGCAGCGCCATGAAAGCGTTTCCTATCGCTCTCACAACCGCACGTGACAGGAACAAAAAGGACGAGCGAGGCAGGATGGAGGCGGCGGCGTCGAACGTGTCCTGACCAGGGGGATAGAGAAAAGGGGAACCGGGGGAGGTGTGTGTGGAGGGCAGCGGCGGACAGCATATGGGGATGGATTGGAGTTGCGGTTCAAGACACTATACACGTTCAACACTGAATAGGGGGGAGAGAGGGACGGGCACCATCACAAAGAATAAAAGATATAATAAATTATTGAAATAACAGTAAAATAAAACAAAAGTGAATTAATAAGAGAAACTAACGTGAAAATTACTTAAAATGAACTGGATCCACAAATTGGAACTAAATGGTGATGTGTGTGTTCCGCCACCCTCTCCACGCCGCACCAAGCACAAGACACCCTTGCCTTAAGCAGCGCCACCAGCTCCTCCGAGTATTGCGAGGGGGTTGGCGGCAGAGGGGTCTGAGGCAGCCAGTTGAGCCCCCTCGCCCCCGCCACCAGCACCTCCACCCGGCTGGCCAGCAGCCGCATGAGACCCCGCTCGCCCCCGTCTTGCACGGACCGCAGAGCAGCCAGTACGGCACCTGTTGAGCCGTCGCTGCCAAGGCCAATGAAGCCGCCGCCGCCACCGCCGCCACCGCCACCGGCCGGCAGAGCAGTACCGGTTGGGGAAGGGGAGGAGCCGCCGCCGGCGGCAGCGGCAGCCGCCGCCGCCGCCATCGCTCCTAGAGGCCGTACCTGCCATTACACCGGCGACAATCTGGAATCTAATCGTCGTAAACCTTCACTGAAGCACCGACCACGGAGTCAGGCAACGTACGGCGGAGGGGGGTAGTGGCCGTAAGTCCCCCCCTAAACAGCCGAATCCGCGAAATCAGATCGTTAACTAACAACTGGCATCTTGGGTGATGAGCTTCCCCTGATCAGCTC
Source organism: Volvox africanus (assembly GCA_030268105.1). Taxonomy (NCBI): domain Eukaryota; kingdom Viridiplantae; phylum Chlorophyta; class Chlorophyceae; order Chlamydomonadales; family Volvocaceae; genus Volvox; species Volvox africanus. The sequence goes on along the minus strand of BSDZ01000024.1, from coordinate 1,732,835 downwards.
TTCCCCTGATCAGCTCGGGGTTATCCTATAACCCGTGGGTCTGTATGTCGGTAATTATCCTAGCCACCACCACCCCGGCCCATGCCCCCTTCATTGGGTTCTCACGACGTGTGACCCATGGGGCCGGGGCCGAGGCTTTTCATACCGCCTCTCCTTCCCTCCGAGTAGACTATGATTTCCTCAGCACCAGCAGCAGGGTTCATTTATTCGTCTCCCCCATCCCCGATATACACACAATCCGTCCCTCCCTCTATTTCTGTCTCCCAAGGCGCTCACCTGCAGCAACGTCCACTCGTCAAGTGCCTGCATGGCACTAGCCAAGCTCCAGGCGTTAGTGATCATACGCATCACCTCTTTGATATGGAGAGAAGGGCCCCGTCGCGGAGCTAATGGATCGCCGACCGACCCGTGGGTCAGTGACGTGGCGGCAATCGACGCGACCGCAGCAGCGTCGGCAGCCAGCAACCGGGCGGTGTGGTCCGCGAGGGCGTCCACCACCGTCTGACCGAGAAATAAATGTGAAGCCAAATTGAGTTTTTTTGTGGGGGGGTGGGGGTGGGGGGAGGGGAAGAAGGGTTCACGCGGGGAGATCTGGTACGACGGAAGATAAGGAAACGGAAATCAGTCCCGGGAGCCTTGTCCCAAGGTTCCTGTGTCCCATGGGTCCGCTGCCAATAAACCTGCTGCCACGATGGTCTCGAAATTATACAACTGTTAATTATTGTCACCACTCTGCCCGATTTGGCAACTTGCGCAACAATCCTTATACCCGCATACACACACGTACAAGAACTCCTCATTCACGCCCACCCCCGCTCCCCAACGCCCACCTTAGCCAGCAGCCTATCTCTAGCCTGCAGCACCGCCGGCAGCAGCTCCCAAGGACTCAGCAGACCCTAGGCACGCCAGGAGGGGAGGGAAGAGGTGGCATACCGGGAGGGAGAGAGGATGAAAACCAAGACGGGCGAAAAGCGGGGAGGTAAGCCAAAACACATCACCGCCAAATCATCAAGTCACACTGGTACGTATAAACCAAGAAACATCCCTTCCGCCTCCCAAGCCCCCATCCCTTCCGCCTCCCAGGCCCTACACGGTCCTCACACAAACATGCAACCCTCTGAGTCTCTTAGAGGCCCTAATCCCAAGAGCTCTCCGGGGCTCTCGCAATCTTTATTATTGCCTTGTTCTGTCGTACAGTCACATCGCTTCACGGACACACGAAAGTGCTTCTCACTTCTCGCTTAGCACCCCGCCCATCACGAGGTACTAACCGGCGCAAAAGTTAAGGAGTAATTATCTCACGGGTCAGCAGCCAGAACATGAGAAATTAAAGTTTCGCCAAGAGCTGCTAATGATAGCAGCGAGCCAGTATGCGGATATACAGAGACACCGTCAGTGAAGGAAGGTGCGACGGCTGCCCCTAGAGATCCTGTATTCGAAAACCCCTGCCAATAACATAAATGTCATAAGATAGAAGAACAAGTGGGTACACCCTGGTGGGGCAACTGACATCTTCTGAACTGCTGACCGGGAGTGGAGCGTGGAGTGAATGCGCCGTTGACCCGATGTATAGATTGTGCTGGATGACACGCTGGCGGTGAGCACTGACCTAAGCAAATGCATGTATGCTGAAGATCGAATGAAGTGCTGCATGGATGAGGGTGTGCCTCTACTAGAGGTAGGGGGGCGCAGGGAGAACCACGCAGGTCTCCGCTATCACCACAACGATCACCACCACCGCCGCCACCCTGTAACACCACCCGGCAACAATCGCACACAGAAGTGCACAAATGCACGCACCTGCAGATAGGCGAGGGAGTCCGTCACGAAGCCCCGTACGGCCTGGAGGATCTTCGGAAGGCTGGCGGTGTACGGTACGCGGAACGGCAGGGCAGGAGTCGTACCTGATGCGGGCGATTGAATTCCAAATTTCTGTCATTGGATCTCGAGGCGGCAAGACATCCACCCATCCCACGATACACACCGTCACTCTCCAGTGCTGCCGGCAGCCCAAGCCGTCCACTCAGCTCAGCTTCCTCCCGCTCCGAAACCACCTGCAGGCCCTCCGCAAGGGGGTCAGCCGCCAGCGCTCGGCCCACCCGCAGCGCTACAGAGGCGGTGAGCAGCTCGTGGTATCGGAGCCGGCTGCCAGTCAGGAGCTCCTGGTAGGGGGGGAAGAGGGAAACGAAGGGGGTTAGGGGGAGATCGAGGCAACATGTACTACTATGTTATTTCCAACGTTTTAAAATACGGGAGTACGGGAGAGGTACGACAAAAAAGACAAATAGATTATAGCTAGGAATGGATCCAAAACCTCCGCCGAGGAAAGGCAAGGGGAAGTGAGGGTTCGGTCGACATGTGTACCAGAATGTACGACAAAAGAACGACAAATATGGTGTCTCATTTACCTGTGTGTGTGTCTCTGACCTCTATCTTGGCATCCGTGCTCACCGTGATGGGTGCCGTGACGAACCCCCGGGCTCCCAGAGCGGAACAAACAAGCAGCATGAAGTCCTGCGTGGGGAAGGAGTGTGTATGTGCGTATGTGCATATGTCGATTAACAATAACTCAGCGAAAAGTACACCTCACCTGCATTCCCCTGTCCCTGTCCCTGTCCCTGTCCCTTTCCCTTTCCCTTTCCCTTTCCCTTTCCCTTTCCCTTTCCCTTTCCCTTTCCCCCTCCTCCATAAACCTTGAGCAGCAGCATGATCGAGGCGGGTGCATATCCCCCCAGCGCCTCTTCGAGCGCCCGCCCCAGCACTCCGCGCAGACTGCCCGCAGCAGCATCCCACAACAGAGCCACGCTGTCGGAGGAAAGCAGGTCGGGGGCTGCAGTACGGACCGCATCCTCCACCACAAAGAAACCCGTCACCTACGCGGCGTGGTTGGTGGGAGCGGGGGCCGGGGCAAGGCAGGCGGGGGCCGGGGGGCGGCGTGTAAAACCCATCGTCACGTGTCAACAGGACGGATAAATTGCGGATAACTAGGGCTGAGGAAGGGTGGGAGAAGTGTATGAAAACCCACGGGTCACGGAAGGAGCCCTCCCATCAGTGGGGAGCTCATCACATATATAATCATAAAGCTGCAAATTAAGGGATTAAGCTGTGGGCGGAGTCTGGGTGTCGACGAGCGGGGAAAGAGAGCAGAGGGTGAGTGAGAGGGTGAGTGAGAGGGTGCGAAGGGGCAGGGACCGGCAGTGGGGAGAGGGGGGTTTGGCCCTAATCGGGACTCCAAAATATTTGCAGCCGCAGTTCTTAACTCGAATACATCAAGTTCAATTCTGCAACGTTTTGGCTATTGTTAAATGTACGCGTACGATTGTACTTCTGTACGGAATCCCACCTGCGCTAGGTATGACTGGTACGACTCAAGGAACTTGCCCGGAGGTGCAAGGTCAGTGGTGATCTGCAGGCGGCGCTGGTCGAGGTAATAGCGCCGCAGTACGGCCATACGGCCCGTACACCGGTGTATGTGAACACACCTGGGCGTTTACCGGGCGGGCGGTGTAGGGGGGGAGATAAGGGTGTGTGTGTGTCTGTCAGGGAACACGAGAACTACAATGAGGGCCAGAGCTGTGGTGGGTTGGAATCTATTGAAGGTTCTGTTGTAGTCCATGTTCCCTGACGGATGAGCTCCGAAAACTAAACTCACCCCATGTTTCACACACATACACAATCCAAGGCCGTACGACTTCACCTGTACAGCCCCTGCATGTTGACTCCCTGGAGCAGCGCCGTCGTGTAGTCCGTCAGTGAGCAGGTCGGCGCGAGTGGCACCGATGCGGCGGCCGCGTGTCGTGAAAGCAACGTCTGGATAGCCTGTATAGGCAAGTGAAGAAATTTCCGTATAGCTAAATGACGTATTTGAAGAGAGAACTCACAGTATTTGCAAATCACGAAAAGAAAAATGGCAAGGCAGAAGTGCAGCCCTTCCTGGACCTGATGCACCCCAACACCCATATCCCTCTTCGCACCATGCAGTGGCGCCACCGGATCTCCAAGCAGTGGCTCCGTTTCCCCCACTCCCCCCAGCCTCAGCGTCAGCTGCAGGTCTTCCTTCGTCACTCCCCCCAAACCCCGACCTGGACCCCAGCCACCCACCAAACCCAAACCCAAACCCCCTGCCGTCCCCCCAAACAAGACCCACCTGCACGGGCTGGCCGGGGCAGAGAGTGGTGAGATCCAAACCAGGCACGGAGGCCGGCAGCTCTGGGCTAGAGGCTTGGACTTGGCCACTGCGAGATGCGCCGCTCTTCCCCGGTCTGGGGCGGTGGTTAGCAGGACGTACATCGTATCAATGAGGAGTGGATCAGCATGTGCGAGTGTGTGTGGGGTGAGGGGCGAGGTATAGATAGGGGAAGAAGGGGATAGAGGGGTAGAGGGGTAGAGGTAGAGGATGAGGTAGAGGATGAGGTAGAGGATGAGGTAGAGGATGAGGGAGAGGGAGAGGGAGAGGGAGAGGGAGAGGGAGAGGGAGAGGGAGAGGGAGAGGGAGAGGGAGAGGGAGAGGGAGAGGGAGAGGGAGAGGGAGAGGGAGAGGAGAAGGCGGGCAGGCAAACAGAGGATAACTGACGCTGAGGCCAGGAGCCAGCGACAGCTGTGGTGCAAGGGGGTAACGGGCCTTATGAAGGGACATCGTACAACGTGTCCGGGAACGATAGGGAGTCATGAGATGATATGGTAAAGGGAGAGCCAGAGAGAGGCAGAAAGGGTGCATCTTATGAAAGGGGTCACTCACCGCGTCCCGGTGGAGTTACCGCCGCCGCCGCCGCCGAGCCCGGCCGCTGCCGCTGCCGCCGATTGCGGTGCGGGCGCGGGCGGCGGCGGCGGTGCTCCCTCCTTTGATAGCTCCCGTCGGAACAGCGCTCCGGTGACTTCCTTTGCTGCTACCGCCGCCGGGTCACGCAGGCTGATCAGCGCCGCCGCCACTGTACGGCGCTCCGAAGCCATATCCTCATCCATTTGTCGCTCAATGGCGGCCTTCCGGATGGCTCGGAGACCCACTTGGCGGGACTCAGCACGTACTCCAACCTGGGCAGGGAATCGCGGATGAAGTGGGGGGAAGGGGAAAGGGGAGCAGGGGAGGAGGCGAGGAGGAGCGGTTGCGGGTTGTAGGATGGTGGGGCGAGTGAGGTGGGGAGTTTATGTGCAAAAGAGACATAGATAAAAAAAACTCAAGGTCAAATATCAATCAATACGCCCAAACCAACCAAGGTTTGCACTGAAGGCCCCTCATACACACACGCTCTTTTCTTGAGGTCTGCACCCCTCTTCTCCCCCTAACTTCCCCCCTCCCACACCCACCACCACCACCACCACCAGCCCGTACTCACCAGCCAGTTGTTAAACTCAGCCAGTGCATAGTACTCAATAGCGGCTGTGAGATCCGAAACCAGCGCCTGATGGCATGGATGGGTGTGGAAGATGGGGCAAGGGGAAGAGGAGGCAAGGGACCCCGGGGAGTCAAAGGGCAGGCCAACGGGTAGAGCAAAACACACACATTCGCACAGAAAGACTACTCTTTACCCCACTCCCCGGTCCCATCCCCCTCCCGCCAGCCGCACCTCGAGGAAGTTCCGGAGCCGAGAAGCCACCGACAGATGGCGAGCCGCCGCGCTGCCAGCACCCCCCTTGCCTGTAGTGGCATTTATCCCGCCGATGGTGGTCTCGGAGCTGCTGCCACCGGCTCCTGTTGCCGCCGCCGCCGTGTCATCGGGCCCAAGTGACATGAACGCCGCCGCTTGGGGTGTGTTGGACAGTTCTTCCAATGCTTGAGCTGATGGAGAGGCGAACAGGGCACAGATATGTACGACATACACGTACAGTCGCTCACACAGGTAGGGGAACGAGGGCGGAGCCGAGTCAGCAGTTCAGTGCGACTATTGCCTCCAGAGGTCCTAGATTCGAGTCTTCCTGCCAACCTCTAGATCGCCCAAAGACAAAAGAGTTAGTGGACACTCCCTGGTGGTGAAGAAAATGATTTGCGAGCTGCTGGCCGGGAGTTCAGGCCGAGTCGATTGCGTCGTTGATCCGCTAAACATTGTGATGGATGAGGATGGTCTTTTTGCCCAACCCCTCTCCCCTTCCCTGCCCCTTTATCCTCGTCCACACCTGCACTCATACCCTTGCAGCAGTTCCTTCTAGACATAGCTGCTGGCTAACAACTAAATCCCCGATCACTGTCCTCCTTCCCCCCCTCTCCCTGTCCCTCCCGCCCCTGTCCGTTCCCCCGGTCCCTCACCCAGGTCCTGTGTCCGCACTTGCTCCATCAGCTGCAGCGCCTGGAACAGCCTCCTCTGGGCCACCAGCGCCCCCACCTGCCCGCAACGCGACAGCAGCCGCCGGAGCACCCGCAGACCGCCCACTGCGGCCGCCAGGTGGCGCTGCGCGGAGAGGAGGCCGTGGAGCTCCCGAGCTGTGGAGGCCAGAGCGAGGCCCGTGCGCTGGTAGAGTAGGGGGGAGGGAGTTGGGCGCGCAGAAGATAAGGTGTGGGGGAAAAGAGGGAGAGAGAGGGAGAGAGAGGGACAGGGAGGGAGAAGGAGAGAGAGAGACAGAGAGGGAGAGAGAGGGAGAGAGAGGGAGAGAGAGGGAGAGAGAGGGAGAGAGAGGGAGAGAGAGGGAGAGAGAGGGACAGAGAGGGACAGGGAGGGAGAGAGAGGGACGGAGAGGGAGAGGGAGAGGGAGAGGGAGAGGGAGAGGGAGAGGGAGAGGGAGAGGGAGAGGGAGAGGGAGAGGGAGAGGGAGAGGGAGAGGGAGAGGGAGAGGGAGAGGGAGAGGGAGAGGGAGAGGGAGAGGGAGAGGGAGAGGGAGAGGGAGAGGGAGAGGGAGAGGGAGAGAGGTGAAACCGGCGTCTAATACTTTTAAAAAGCGTGCAGGGATGACACACACGTACACACAATCACGTTCACAATCACCTGCAGCTCTTCGCCCCCGGCTGAGACCGCTTTACGCAGCTCCTCTGCCGATGCCACCATGCGATCCAGCTCCGCCACGCACGTTGCGATTTCCATGGAATGCGATGAGCATACGTCATGAACGATCGCGTCCTGCTCATTCGCGATCGAACGCAGTACGGATTGCAGTACTTCCAGAGCAGGCCGGCCATCGAGAGTGGCGCCGGGAACGCGGGGAGGGGACCGTGATGACTGGGAGGACTTGTTGGGGGAAGGAGGTGGAGGAGGGGTTTTGGTGGCGGTGCTGGTGCCAGCCGATTCGCTGGGGGTTGAACGAGATGGAGAATTCGGAAAGGTTGCTGCGCTGGAGCTGCTGAAGACGAGGCGAAGCTGCAGGGAGTACAGGACGGGAGATGCGGGAGGATTTGCGAGAACGATGACGAGAGTTGGTTGATAACCGGTCAACGGGTTATGAGTTAAAACAGCATATCATTTAAATCCATGTGTGGATTGAATATTTTACGCACCACAGGTGTGAAATCTTCGTTTACGAGGCAGCTTTCCACCAGCTCCCGAATGCTCGCTTCCTCACTCCGGGCAGGCTGCGACAGCGTCTGTTGCGTCTGATGCTGTTGTTGTAATTGCTGTTGTTGCTGTGGCTTCCCTGTGATCGCTCCACCACCTCCGCTTTGTTTCATGGTATTGCATTGCTGCAGGTCTGCTAATTGCTTGCGGCAAGGCGGCTCACGTTATCATTCATATAATTTAGTAATATTTGCATTGCGTTTTTACCGATAGTTAGGCAAGGGAATCCGTCAGCTGTCAATTATGATGTGTTACCAAACCCTATGAGAACCTCACATGCAACGAACCAGTGCATGTCAATCTTTATTGTTAAGTACCGGAAGATGTTATGCAGTTGTGAACTGTAGGACATGGAGTTCCAGCAAGGTTTTGTTAGCTTGCTTTGACAAGACGTCAATGCTTTTGCAAATGCTTCCTTAGGCGGGTATTAGTGATCCAGATTTATTAAAAACCTCCTGCACACACGAGTTCATTCATTATTGGCTGCACCAGAGGTTGCCGCACGAGACGGAGAGAGTAGTAAGCCAGCCTATCCCCGCCAAGTCAACCACCATCAGTCATTCCGTTGATCAACCAGCACTCTGCACAGAATCTGCAAAATAGAGATATGAGCTGTCATTTTCTTTCGCATTATTTCCACCTCGTCGGACCTTGAGCCCTTGGGCTCGTCCGGCGGTATGGGGCCGCCGTACAAACTCAAGAAGCTTCGATCCTTTTAATAATTGTGAAAGAAAGAAATCCGAGTTTGCATCAAGCCAGTCGGTAAATGCAAAAAACAAGGACGGATACAAGTGGTCTAGCCTTATAACAGCGTGCCTTATAGGTCCTAATGGTGTGATGTGGAACAAAGGCGTCTCCGTTTTATACCTGGACGCTGTATGAAGAGGATGCATTGACGCACGTAACATAACCAGAAGCTGTCTGAAGCGAATTCCTAGCATGTCCAGAGAACTGTCCTACCAAGGGAAGGGTTAGGAAGAGTCCCACAGGTGCATGCCCCGCCCAATTACACGAATTAACCTCATCTGGTTCGGCAGCGGCTCCTTCAATCAAACTCCGATGCACGCACACTGCCGTACACAGAATTTCGAACAAAACCGTATGCATGTATTCTACCGGACATGGATAAACCTCCCTTGGTCCTTGCATCACTGGCTTGGGAACGACTTATACATTTCGTAGGAATGCGGGATCAATTCGCTTTGCCTGTACGGCAAATAGCATATGCGCAGTGGCTGGAACTGCTATCGTTTGACTAGTCTTATGTGTCTCTCTTCGTCACATCCTAAACCCATAAGACACCGAAAGTAACCATATCAAATATAGATACGCAACAGCAACCCTGACCCACATGCGCGCCCCTTGTGATCTGAATCTTTGCTACAAATCCTTCGTGTGGGAATGGGCGAGATAAAAAACCGGACACAGCGCAGTGAGTGACAAACGTCCAAATCGTAACAGGAAAGTATTACTAACCCACACGCAGTGCATACGGCAGTTGTGTTCAAACCGGATGTGGCTTTTGTGATAGATCGATTGGAAGACTGTATGCGTTACGAAATGCATGCGTCGTCACAAAGTCATGATAAGGACAGTTGCAGATTCTTTTCAAGCGTGATCTAGGTTCTGCGCAGACTGGCAGTAATACGAAGGTAGGAGGACTGAGTGAATACCGCAAGCTTTCAAAAATTTGTTTTAGGACTTATCAGCGAAGATATTGCTACATGCAAAACGCTCTTGTGTGGACAACGTGAAATGATGGAAGACCGAGGTAGAATTTGCGACATATTACGACTTGCGATGGATATTACTGAGGGCACGAAATGAATTCAAGCTTTATCTAACGGTATGAACTCTCCTAATGCAGCCATGGCTCGTCGGCACAAAGGTGCGAGCGACGAACAGAATGTGAACGCTGGCAGCGTCGACCAGCGTCCCTTAAGCAATCTTGGCAAAGAAACCGATGTAACCGATGATATGGAATCGAAAGTTGCGAACAACCGATTTCAGCTATGGCTTGATAAGCGCACGCTGGCTCTTGGACAATCATCCCGCAGACGAAATGGAATCGGAGGCCGCAAGCAACCGCTTCCAGTTACAAAATGTACTTGGTGCGTGTCACGTTGTGGGGGCTGGGGTACGTGTTTTCGCTTCCTCCTTCACACCTCGTGCTCACCTGCCGGCAGGCAAGGGTGCGTACGGCACCGTGTACAGCGCCTTGGATGCCTTGACAGGCGACATCGTTGCCATCAAGGTCATTCCGGTCACGGAGGAGGATCGGGAGGAGTTCAAACAGATTCAACGAGAAATCACCTTCCTAGCGGAATGCAATCACCCCAATGTCGTACGATACCTGGTATGTAACAAATGATTGGATACTGAGGCTTCTCAACATCTAAGATAGGAGAGGGGACAAAGGCACACACCCAAACCCACACGCGCAGTCTTTGGTCGGTTACTTGATGCGATCCTCCTCCCTCCCACCGCGCGTCTACAATGGTATCATGCCTCGTTTGTTCGTCTTCCACCCCACCCCCCCGATCCCTCCCGTTCGACACTCACGGTGAGTCCTCTTTTGTTCAGTATCAGCATTCAGTATTCCTTTTCTTCGGCTTTCCTCCCAATCCCTCCCATTCCCTCCCAATCCGTCCCTCCCTCCCGCACCTTAGGGTAGTTATCGGCAGCCCAATGAGCTGTGGATCGTTATGGAGTACTGCGGGGGGGGCAGCATCAACGACCTGCTGTCAGCGACGGGGGAGGCCCTCACAGAGGACCTGATCGCCTACATATGCGGAGAGGCGCTCAAGGTGGGAAGGGGGAGGGGAGAGGGGGGAAAACACACATCACAGAAGCGACCTGGGTCGTCGTTACCGTTACCGTTTTCACCGTGTCCACAACCACTGGTCCCCTTCCTGGACTCCCCCTTTCCTTCTTCCGGGGGGAATGATCTCATTTGCGTGTCGTAGGGTTTGTCGTACCTGCACGGTTTGGGTAAGGTTCACCGAGACATCAAATGCGGCAACATCTTGCTCACCACCGGCGGGGACGTCAAGATCGCTGACTTTGGTGAGTCGCTTACCTGACCCTTCAGTCGTCGTATAACACGTGAGGCGTCGTACATACCACCTCCCTCCCAACCCCTAGTTCCCTTTTCGTCCCCACCGGCCTTCTTCGCCGATAGGCGTGTCCGCCCAGCTGACCGCCACCATGAGCAAACGAAACACATTCATTGGTACTCCCCACTGGATGGCGCCCGAGGTCATTCAGGAGAGCCGATACGACGGAAAGGTACGACAGGTACACGGTATTGTACAGTATAAACATTTTTCTGCTCCTGTGTAGATATTATCGATTAAAATCACATTTATTTGGACACACACACACACATATGTGTGTGTGTGTATATGCGCATGTGTTTGTGTGACTGTCTGCACAATGTAGTGCTTTGTACACTGAGCCGATATTTCTCATCCCCCCGGCCCCCGCCCCCTCTCCCCATACAGGTGGATGTCTGGGCCCTGGGCATCAGCGCCATTGAGATGGCCGAGCTGCGCCCCCCTCGCTGGAACGTGCACCCGCTGCGGGTCATCTTCATGATCAGCCGCGACCCGCCTCCCCGGCTAAGTCACCCCGAGCAGTGGAGCCCCGTATTTCAGGACTTTGTGTCTCAGGCGCTGCTCAAGGCGAGAGAGGGGGGAAGAGAAAGAGGAGGCGAGGGGAGGGATGTGGAAGGGGGAGAGGAGGAGAGGAGAGGAGAGGAGAGGAGAGGAGAGGAGAGGAGAGGAGAGGAGAGGAGAGGAGAGGAGAGGAGAGGGAGGTTCACGCGATGGGATTGTGAGAGATCGGAAGGGTGCACGAGCTAACGCTTGACAGGAGATGGTGTCATGCAATGTTGGCAGAGGGATGAGGGAATATGTCTGTGTATGTATTTATGTTTTGGGAACCGAAACCCTAAATGAACATCTTGTTTGTTGTCTTTATGGGCATGTCCGCGTTTGTTTGACAAGGTGATTGTCAGGCGCGGAAAACATCCCGGGCTCGGTCAAACTTCCCCTCCCCTTCCTTTTCGTTTTGTCCTTGCCTTCCCCTCCCTCCCCTCCCATCCAAACCCCTCCCACCCAAAACACACACACGCACATTCACAGAACCACAAGCAACGTCCCAGTGCTCGATACCTGCTCCAACACCGCTTCACCATGACGCAGCGACCAGGAGTGGCGGGGGCGCTGCTCCCCCTCGTACAACGCTCAATGCGGTATTTGCAGGTACGGTACAGGGACAGACGGGGAGAGGAGGGGGAGAGAAGTACAATGACACCTGGGTCATGTCTTGACGCATTTCATGAATCCGTACTAACACTTATTCTTGGGGTTTCAGATCGACCACAATTTACTTCATATTCCGATTAGTACGATTCCATTTAAGGGTTTTATTGCCAATTTGCACCGAGGTTTTTATTGGGTGCAAGTAAAATTATAACGACAACATTGTTTTTTTAGCTTTATTCGGATATTTAGGAATATTCGGTTACGTTAATACCCTAAACTAACCATAAACCCTAAACTTTGCCGTCATTGCACTTACACTCGTTCATTCCCCCTCCCCCTGCTACTCGTCGGCAGGAGGCGGCCGTCGCGGCCCAGAAGCGGCAGGCGGCGGCGGCGGCGGACACCGTCTCACTCAGCGGCCTGGCCACTGGGCGGTTTACCTGGCGTCACTCAACAGGCGGGTTGGGAGGGGAGCAGGGATGCGCGCCCGTGGCTCGGGCTGTGGCTATGGCAGGACGCTTAGCGAATTGTGCAGGTTTTGGGGGCCTTGTGGGGCCTCTTTGCGTTTGTGTGTGTATGTGTCTGGGAAATCGACCGGAACAAGTCGTACACCAAACAAGTCGTACACCGTACCGGATCACCGCCGCCGTGGCCACCCTGTGGCCGCCGCCATCGCTGCTGCCACCGCCGCCGTTGCCGCTGTGCTGCGGTCTCCTCCAATACCCTCCGCCTATTTCCACTCCCTTCGTGTACAGTGCGCGAAGAGGCGCCCCCGGACGCCGCCCCTGAGCCCGACGCGGCAGCGCTAGCGGCCACGGTGCAGGCGGGGACGCGTGGTGGTGGCGGCGCCGCTCTCGCTGCCGCCGCCGCCACTGCCGCAACAGAGATCTCGGAGGCGGCAGCGGCGCCGCTGCGTGGCGGACGGCCGCCGCCAACACCTCAGCCGCCGTCATCGTCGCCGCTGCCGGTCACACCTTTGTCGGGTGTACGGCGAGCTTCCTTCAGGTACGGACGGGCCTTATGTTTTAACTACACCATGCTGTCCTTCACGTTCCGACAGTTTCCTTTTTGATGTCTTGCTTTTCCTCTTCAATTATTAGAAATAACATTATATGTATAATTTATATTCATTTCTTGTCTATCTTATATTCTTGCTGTAATTTCTTTTCTGCTTCCTATGTGAAGACGGGTGACCCACGACGGCGCTCCCCCTCTACCCCTTTCGTGTCTTCCCCTCCCCTTAACCCCCAACCCCCCTCCTACACACACACACACACAAGTGCCGGGTTCGACTCCACTATTGTTGTCAAGGAGGATTACGGAAGCACTGTGTTCGTTCATGAAGGCTTCAACACAGTCGTCGTACAGTCTGACGGCGGCGGCGTAGGCGGCGCCAGCAGCCACCCCGCATTGGCGGCGGCGTTTCGTTCACCAGCGCCGTCAGCAGCGGCGGCGGCGGCGGACTACGGCGCGACCACGGTTGTCGGCGCCACGGTGGTTGAGCGCACTGAAACCGTACGGCGGTCTAGTGACGGTGCCGGCGGCAGCGCCGACGGGGGCTACATGGCGGCGGTTCGCGCTGCTGCAGTGGAGGTCCAACATGGAGATCGTCATGCTCGGCCCGCAGAAAGCCCTGTAAGCTTTTAGAGGTTTCAAGTACTTCATTATAGTATTTAGTATATATTTTATTTTCATTTTTATTCTTATATTATTTATAAATTCATTTTCATTTCATCATTCATCATCATCATTTCATTGTATTATTCTTATTCTTCTTTTTGTTATTGTTATTCTTATTCTTATCATCATCATTTTTATTATTATTACATATTAATTTATTTATTTTTATTGTTGTTGTTGTTGTTGTTCTGTTTCAATTACGTATTGGAGAATGTGCATTTGTTAATTGTTGTGCTCTGGGTTTTCGGGCAGGCCGCTGGGGGCCATCAACCCACTCCCCAACAGAATGAGGTTGAGCGGGTACGGGAGCGGCTACAGGCCATATACGACGGAGGCCTTGTCGTACCATTACCTTTTTTTAAGGCTTCTCAAGCTCAGCCCCTGGCGTTGCTGCGACCCTCTGAGCCCTCGGCTCCCGGACCTCTGATGCCCCCACCGCTGCCGCCGCCACTGGCAGCAGCAGCAGCAGCGCCGCCGCCGCCGCCGCCGTCGACCGCGACGCAACCACAGCACAGCACAGGAGCAATGACCGCGGTGGCAGCTGGCGCCGCCGCCGCCACCGCCGCCGCCGCAGGAAACTGCCGGGGCCAAATGCACAACAATGGCGCGACGAATGGCGGCTCAGTGGCGGCGGTGCCAAGACCATCTCAGCCGACCGCGCTGGCGGCGGCCGCTGCATTGCCGCCGCCGCTGCCTTCGCAGCAACAGCAATCGTCGTCAATACCGCAGCAGCGACAACAGCCCAACACGGCTGCAGGTACGGCAGTTTTTTCAGGAATATTTTGTCCTCTGAAGGGAGCAGGTGTGTGTCTGTGTCTTTGGAATAAAGCCCATCCAAACACACACACACACACATATATATATAATACATATATACATATTGTCATTTCTCTATCGTCTCTTTTCTGTCCCTCCATTCCTTCATCCTCCGGCATCTCGGCCTCGCCTTCTTATGACCCGTGGGTCTGCTGACTTTTGATGTCCCGCGGGCGGCCCTCTGAAGCACTGACCCACCGACACGCATCCCAATGACTCAACGCGCCATCCGTCGCCAATGTACTTCGCCGTTCAGCAGTCGACATGCACGGCGTGGATCCTGAGGCGTACGGCGTTGTTTTAGAGCTCGTACAGCACAGCGCCGCCATGGCCTGTCAGCGAGGGGAGGTGGCTTCGGAGCAGGGGTTGATGATCGACACACTGCCTCCCACCGTACTGACGCAGTGAGTCCGTTGCATTTACTGCACTCGTTACCACTAGTACTTGGCTGTCAGGGTGGGTCATCGAACAGACCGGGACTAACTTAGGGTTATGAGAGCGGGGAGGGAGAGGGACAGAAGTTGGGAAGGGAGAATGGGGAATGGAGAGGTATAAGGAACAGCGGAACCTACTGACATGTGCAGTCATCCTCACGGAATGCTCACACGACCCGGGGTGTGCTGGGAAAGGGGTGTGTATGTGTGTATGTGTGCTCGCTCGATTTATGGCAGCTTGTTATGGCTTCGTCCCTCAACTTAACCATATTTGCTTTATGACTTTGCTTTTCCTTCCTCCCCCCCCCCCTCCCACCCCTCTCCCTTCCTGCCCCCTTCCCCCTCCCACCCCTCTCCCTTCCTGCCCCCCTCCCCCTCCCCCTCCCACCCCTCTCCCTTCCTGCCCCCCTCCCCCTCCCCCTCCCACCCCCTCTCCCTTCTTGCCCCCCTTTCCGTTCCACCCCCGCCCGCAGGCTCCAGTTCCACCCCGCCCTTCAGAACCTGGCTCGCATCCTTGCCTACAACCGGCGCTGTCTGGCTGTGTTGCCTCTGGAGCGGCGAGCGCAGGAAGAGCTCCAGGAGAGTTGCAACCAGCTGAGCGCCGCACTTCAGTGCATTCTCAGTGTCTGAGACTTAGTATCGATCTCTCCATCTCTGCATCCCCCTGCATCCATCCACCACCCATCCGTCGATCTATCCGTCGTGTTTTTTTCGCAGAGGTCGTAGAGGGCACACTCAGTCGTCGTCCTCCTCGTGGGGCAGCATGCGGAAGAGGGGACTGACGGAAGAGTCCCCAGAGACAGACACAGCAGTGACGGAAAGACGGGTGCCCTCTCCCTTTCAGAAGTCAGCTGGTGGGAAGGAGGAGGAGCCCCCTGATGCGCCAAATGCGATTGCGAAGGCGCATCGGGAAGTCCTTTGGGGTGTGTTTTACTGGGGAGTAGGCTTTGTGGCCGTCTAGGAACGTCAGGGCGGAGGGTGTAGCCGTTGTGCAATGCGGAGCAATATTGCATAGTGAAGTGAAATATCGATATGGGTTGCGGGATGAGGTTTGCGCCTGTTGCGCCAGGTTGTTCAGAGGCTGATTTGAGACGGCGGTTGGCACCAGTGCCGTACCGCTCACACCGCTCACATATACCATCATGATACAGCATCAAGGCCACTTTGGGCAACGAAATGGTCTTGTTACCAATGTAACGTTATGCGAACTGGTTCTGACTGACCCACCGTAATGGACCCGTCTCGTTGTCCGTGACACAGAGCCAATTTAGGTCTGTGGCAGA
This sequence comes from Volvox africanus, assembly GCA_030268105.1. Lineage (NCBI taxonomy): Eukaryota > Viridiplantae > Chlorophyta > Chlorophyceae > Chlamydomonadales > Volvocaceae > Volvox > Volvox africanus. The sequence continues at coordinate 1,716,876 of BSDZ01000024.1, read as the reverse complement.
GAGAGGGCGTCTCTATGCGCGGCCAACCTTTTGCCCAGCCCTGTTTCGTCTAGTCCATGAAGTAAAGGAACGAACGTAAAAAGGTGGTATTGCCGTTCATGTTTTTCCTGAGATCCAGGTCTCCCACCTTGTTCTGGTTGCATACAACACCCGGGGCGTCTTGCTGACTAAAACACATGGCACGACGGCTAGCGTGCGTCTAGCTCTCTTTGTATGCTTGTACAATCCTGGACAATGTAATGCGATACATATGCGGTACATGGCAAGTCCTCCTCAAGGTTGAAGCCCTTCTGGAAGGGACATCGCTTTATGTGCAGCAGGTGAAGTCCGGGACCCGCTAATGACCAGGGCATCAGGTTGTACATAACGCAGCAGACCAGAGACCAGCCGACCCAGGGACCAGCGATCCGTTAGATGTTGGCACCTGATACTCAAGAAGAGATGCCGAGCCGTTTGTTATGCATACTCGCAGAATGTGCGCAGAATGGACCTCATCGTCTTCCATATAGAAGGACGGTGTCCATCAGCGTTGATGGAGCGCGTGCTGAGCATGATTAGGACATGAACAAGGCACAACAAGACAGGATGAGATCAGTTGCAAATACATTAGTCTTTATTTTGGCTTCAAGTCGCAGCCAAGCAAGCGTGCCGAGAATCATTCTTGTCTTGGGACGCTTGTACTATTTCTGAAAAACTGTTATATCTGCAACATGATTGCTTCCCAAAGGTCAAATAAAAACAAAAATGCATCCAAAGTCCTGCCTGCCCTGCCCGTATGCCGCGTGCGATGGTTCGCTCGCCGTACCGCTCTGGGACACTGTACGTGCCGAGCTCCGGTTGCGCAACTGTATATTGATTTGCAATCCCTGTTTAAAGTCTATTAGTATTCACTACATAAACTTCCGCGCTTTGGAGAATCCACAGGCTGTCGATTGAGCACGACTGTCCAGGCTAAGCCACTCTGTGAAGCAGCTTTTATTAATGACTTCTATTGCTAAAATGCGATCAACGCTAAATTATTTGGACCACAGCGCTAGCCATTTGGCTCTGTTCGGACATCATCCCCATGCTCAGTTGGTTGGACAGTCGCGCGGCTGCAAATTGCGATGCCATGCACGCGCTGGTGCTCTGAGCTGCCCTCGGCGATCGAGTGTTCCACAGCGGCAAGGCCGACGGGTAGCCGTGGTCTGCACCGCAGCAGCAAGTGAGTAGTCTTCAATGGTCTCAGTGGGTTTCCGCACCGCGATGTCATATCATTCCTTCCATTCCTTCTTCATCATACCCCCTTAGCCATACTTCATTTTTCCTTCATTGGTCTCCATTGAATGGGCCTTAGCCTATTGGGTAGGGACCCGGGACAGAACCGAGGTAGGTGAGTATAGGGACGAGGTACTAGCGGGTCTGTCCTCTGCCTGGTAGTAAAAAGGGTAGCGTTATATATCCACTGCAGCCGTCCGAGCTCTTTCCGGTTTTAAACTCCACTACAACACTGAAAGCGCAGCTAACGTGGGCTCTGCCCCTGTGCTCTGACCGCTATAATTGCCGAAAGGGAGCTTCTATGACATCTTGAGTGTTACTCCAACTGCTTCGTCTCGGGACATCAAGTCTGCGTACCGAAAGCTCGCCATGAAGCTTCATCCTGACGTGAATAAAGCGGTAAGGAGCCTTGGGTAGCGGCAGCAGGAGAAGCTTTTCTGCACCCGGGGTATTGTGTCGGGCAACTCGCTTCATGGATCTCAAGAGGTTAAAATGTCAACAACGATTTGACGGTTGCGTGCTTAATGGTTTGTATGTTTGTTTCCTTGTCGAAGGCTTCTTTAGGGAAAGACAATAGAGGGACTCTCTTAGCAGCTGTTGGCCCCAGTCCTTCCATTACAGGCATACAGTGCACATTCCCCCGTGTTTGTGTTTGTATGTATATGTGTTCTGATGCCATCATTTAGGTTTGGCCCAGTGTATCATTGTGCTCCTCTGTCTCCCCCACTCCCACTCCCGAACAACGAACAACGAACACACGCATCAAAGACACTTATCTGCTCTTCCTGAGATCGGAGGACCGAGTCACTTATATGACTGTTTCCACTGGATGCTGGCGTGGGTGCTGAACCCTGGAAAATCACTGGTTTCGGTGCAGTCAACATCCCTAGGGGTGAACGGATGAGGGTGCCCCGAAATACAGGGGAAGGTGGGGACTGCTGTCAGGTGGTAGTGGCCACGGGTGGAGCAAAGCCCCCATATGCCCTCCCCCCACATACATTCTTCCATTTTCCTCTGCCGTCCCTGTGCCTGTGTTCTCCTGCGCCACGCACCCAGCCGGACGCCCAACAGCGGTTCATGGAGGCGAAGGTGGCTTACGAGACACTTTCAGACTCCAATCAGCGCGCGGAATATGACAGGCGGCTTCGCATGGTAAGGGTTCCGGGCTGGAAGGGCAGGGTGGCGTGCGGATTGTGCGTGTGCTTGGCTGTGGTGGAAGTTATCATTTGATTTCCCTGGAGCCGGGGCACGGCATATACGTGTTATGGACATGTGAGTGACACGACGAGTCATATAAGATTGAATGTACGACCAAATATTCTGATCAGGAAATCCGAAGAGAAATGTTATTAAAATGCGGGCTGGAGTTCATTGTTGTATGCGAGTTTAGTCTTGACTACTTGCTTGATCCCGAGAGCTGTCAGGCTAGAGGAAGAGAATTCGGTATTCGAGGGAGGCAGCCGTCTTGGCTGTCTGCATCTACATGTGTTGGGATTTGACCGTTGGACACGACAACCAACCGTTCACTATACTCGGCACTGTTCTTGCAGGGTGGCTTTGGTAGCTATGGTGCGCGGACAGGAGGAAGCAGCGGTAGCAGCAGGGCTGGCACCAGCAGCTATGGCGGCCCGGCTGGCACCAGCAGCTATGGCGGCCCGGCTGGCACCAGCGGCAGTTGGGGTCCTTATGGCCCAGGGGCAAAATTTACGCAGGAGTCTGTACCCGGCCTGGTGCGTCAATGGTAACAGCAGGGTTGGGTGCCAGGAGCAGTCGGGATCGTTCCTGTATCGTACTGCGGAAAGGCCCTGTGGGAATTACCTCCTCACGAGACGGTGGCAAGGAACCCACATAGCCCAATTTTTTTTTGATACTTAGCACCCGTCTTTCAATATGAGCTATACGTGGCGGTGTCCCCAGGACGAGCTTCTAAGCGATCTGGAAAAGGAGTTCACCGCCTGGGTTAGCGCACGAGATAGGGACGGCAAGAGCAAGAGCCTTCTCGAAGAGCTCGAGGACCTTGGCGGGGTGAGTTGATCTGGGCGACGAGCTCAGTTAGCGAGGGCGATGATGAGGGTCGTAGGGGTTAAAGGAGTGCTTGGAGAGGAGGAAGGTAGGTACGGTTGCTTTCTAGCTCCCACCCAGCCTGTTTTGCCTACAGGCGACGGTGCTCCAGGCGGTAGCTTGTGTTATTGCATTCCTGTTGTATCATAAAGCGGTTGCCTCACGCTGGGCCTGTCCTTGTGAACTCGTGACAGGCTTGACACATTTACATCATGTAGCTGTCACGACGTATTACGTTACTGCGCATGATATGTGCGGCGGTTCTGATCATCATTGTGACAGCGGTAGTCATCCGCATTTTACGGCTCTTAAGGGCGGTTGTGGGGGCGACAAAGCCTGAAAAGATGAGCACCATCATGTTGAGCTACGTACATTTACCCATACGTATGTCATCAGACAGTGCCATAACCTGAACGCGTTCCTTTATCGTGCACTTACTCGTTCCGTGACCTCAATGTGGCTTATGATGGCTCAGGAATTGCTGGATTTCCTAGAGGAGTCGCTGGGCATCAAAGACGAGCAGCCCGCCACAGGTTCGGGTCCAACTGGCTCCAGCAATTTCCAAGGACAACCGAGAGATGCGCCATCAGCAGCGGATCGCTTTGATAATATCTTGAGGCAGTACGGCAATGGTACAACATTCAGCGGCGCCAGCAGCAACGGCGGCACGGCTGGGGCAAGCAGCAGCGTATATACTAGCGGTGCAGCGGGGAGTATGGGCTGCAGCGAAAGCGGACCGAGGCCTCAGCCAACGCCGTCAAGGTATGCCGCTGGAGATCGTCCCACAAACCCTTATATAGTGCTCGGCACAGAACTGTTCACCCACTCATCTTCTCCCCCCCCCCACACACACAATTTGCACTACGTGCGACGTCCACTTTCATAGAATGATTCCGACTTACTTTGCTGGTTTTGCATTTGTTAAGTACCCCATCTGAATTGTCATAACTTAGCCATGTTATGGTACGATAGGTCTATATAACTTCGAAGAGATATGACACTTGTCATTGGTATCCGCACGGATATAAATTACACAGGCTTTCCCTCTACCTATGTCGGTCAAGAACACTGTTACATATCCCAATCTACACCATGATTCACTGATCTCACACTCCTGTACTATTTCCATCCCCGAAAGTTGGGAAAAACAATCCGACGACTGCAACTCCCTCGTTGCAGCCCCGGGGCGTCAACACAGAGTTCAAGGCGTTCGGACGAGGATGATATTGAGGCGCAGCTCCTGGCACTCAAGAAGAAGCTCAACAAACTCTGACTACTCCTATACCCAATGCACCGTGCTACACGTACACGCTCAAAAGTACCTGTTACCATATTCTTTGCTATATAAAATGCTTAGAAATCGGCACTGGCATCTTCATGGACGTAAGGCTGACTGTAACCGAGAGTTGCACGACGACCCGAACCGTAACATTCGCCCCGCTCCAGAAAAATTTAAACCAACGCCACAATACGTGACGACCTAACCTCACCCCAAAGGCCGCTCCATTCCAGTCACAAGGCAAGGATTCAAAGTCATAGCTTGATTAGCCGTAGTTCAGTCGGAACAGATCTGTCGGTTAGGGGAGGAGGTGATGGCGACGGTTCGAGACAGCACAGTTAGGGACGATTATGAAAAGGATGGCGTGAGATTTCCCCGTACTATAGAGGGCATCATTCAAAACCCTTCATGAGTGGCTGCTAAAGTGCACCCCCGATGCCGATGGAATAGAGGCGGAATAGCTCACCGTTAGTTACCACGAAGCTGTTGGAGGGCGTTGGCATGAGGTGAAACGTCTGGCTGAACTTCAAAGGCTGAACTTCCCCTTCAGGCTACGAACGGAGATGTAACGCTGTCAGTGTTAAGAACTATCAGTCAACAGCAGCATCAATCGGGGTAGAAATTCTCAAATGCACTGAAGTAATAGGCACCTTCAACACCTACCATCAACTTGCCAGTCACAAAGATGAGAATGCCGCCTGAGATCGATGGCTGAATATCAACAGTGTCCCGTTGGACTGCTACCTTCTGAAAAGGCATCGTTGACAGTTTCTGAATAATGTTCTGTTGACCCTGGAACTTCGCACCCTCGAAAGTGAGCAGGCTGCTATCCTGGTAAAGACTCGCCAAGCCAGCGCGATTGGTAGCGAAGAGCCCATAAAAGTAGTCCAGGAAAGCCTGCATTAAATTCAATGTAATAACCAAATTCTTATGACAAGGGTGCGAAGGCTCGGCGGATGTCTGCGGAGTTTCGACAAAACAACCACATACAAGCTTCACAAAACCAAACACCTATGGCAAAACTTACACGTCCTACGGCCTCTGGATCTGCCATTTCCCGCGGGATGCAAGAATGCGCGCCGAGTACAACGTTTACGGGTTGTAGCCCTGCAAACTGGTCAAGCAGATTCACACCCGCACGCCTAGTGGGCTACGAAAAGAGTACCTATTCCTAGTGCGGCCAGCAAAATGTCTTGAAGGAATTGCACGGGCCGTACAGGTACGCCAAAAACTTTCTTGACTGATGCGCTTTCAAATTTGGTTTGTTTTTCATAATATTTTAAAATGTCTCGACTGGCTTTTGTCAAGATTTATGGCAATAGCTATTAAAAGGTATGTTGGCCTTGAGTATAAAGTTCCAGGGTAATCATCAGCTTCGACAATAGCCGGGTTGCCCTAACTTGCTCGGCCTTTCCAGCCGATAGACACTTTATTGCAAAAATGTGCATATCATGCCTTGCGTTTAATCAGTCACCACCCAACCGAAGCCATACTGCTTGCGATGCTTGGTGCGTAAATGAAATCGAAAGAGCGCGTCTTGTGGGCTTGGTACTGACTAAGGCTCTAGCCAGGACTCGTGCAGTCGCGAAAGCCAGGCATATAGGATGGTCAGATCCATTCAACATACATGGAAGGACATCAACATCCGATACAACAGGTTATAAGAGTACCAGTTGATTGATGCAACGTGACCTAGACACGAACTGTTCGCATGTGCGCTGCTACCGATGCAGCTGCCGTTTCTGCCAGCGCCCGCCAAAATTGAATACCAAACGATTCACTGGATTATTGCACGCTGTTTCCTGATCATAAGTCCACACAAACGTTCTCGGATGTTGTTTCGTAAAATAAAGAGCGTTCGGAAAGGCAACACAAATTGAAAGCCGCGGACGCGAGACCCACACAAGCTAAGCACATCGCCAAAGCTACCCAGCCGGGCAGGGCCCCTGGCAGCACGGGACACCAGACAAATGGTAACAATAACACACACGCAACGATGCGCCTTCCTTCTCCTTTCGCACAATTATGTCAAAGGGCACAAGGGCGAGGGACAAACTTTCCACAAGAGCTACCCTCCTCCTCATCATCATAGGGGTACATGGCTCTTCCTAATCCACGTTGCGCATCCCAGTCCGTGCCACACGGCACCATCCGCAGTCTTGAACGTCAGCATTGGACCTTGAGATCCTTCCGGTACTGATATCAATCAACCAAACCAGAACATTATGATAAAGGCGAAGCAGTCAGGATTATCTAGGGGGCACACGGGGTTTCGGAGCGTGTCTTGCACGCACAAAACAATACACCTGCGATGTCAACAACAAGAGGGTCCTACAATCAGTTCAGTTCGCATACATTTTGACTGTATGTGGAACGCTGCGCCTCCTAACACAATATCCGTAAATGACATCAAGAACCCGCATCTCTTAATGGATAATGTGCGTGTGTCTCTTATATGCATTGCGTCACCCGACCAGGCTACTGGCCAACCGTTTCCACTCTTCATCAGCTTGACAAAGGGATGTCGTGCCCCTCCCAACTCCCAAGGCTAAGGTACAGTACACCGTAAGGACGCTACGCAGGCCACGGCCGTGATTTGCCAGCCCTTCCCCTGCCCCCCACTTGCCGACTCACACCCAAACGCCACATGTTGTCGATGTTGTGTGTTAACAGAATAGGGCAAAGCATATAGGGTGAGTAAGTGCCTAATGAAAGCATTGCGAGAAAGGTTGCTTATGGACACGCCCACACACAGACATACATACCCATACACACAAACACTCAGATGGATTTTACCGGTCGCAGCACGACACAAAGCTATGCACAGGGACCAAGGAGCGCCAAAATCTACACAATTAGCACTTCTCATAATCTGCTTCCATCATGAATCTGACCCCCGCCTAACTATAACGAATGTTGGCATTGGCATTTTGGCATTGACACTGCCTTCGAGTCGTAACACCGTAACCTCCAATTGCCGTAAAACGCTGCTGTTGTTTGTGCCCTCCCTTCCCGAAGCGAGCTGCCCGGAAGCGTTCCCCTAAACGGCATAGTTCACTAGCAGATCTATCCGACGGTCGGGGACGCGACGTCGCCATCCGCTTCAGCCCCCTGACCCTTCTTTCTACACAAGATCACGACACAAAAAAACACGACACGACCGGGCACGATGTTGACATGTCAAGGTTCCCTCTCCTGCGCTGACGTAGTAATAAGACGAGAAATAACATCCGAGCGGTGAAGGCTTCAACTAGCCGCCGAATAGAGCGTGGCCAGTAAGCAACCCGCGCTCAGTAAGACCCCCAGTGTACCGCTCTAGCCAACGCCAAATGACCCACAAGTTCTATCCTAAAACTGCCGTCATCTCGTGAGTCTCCCCCACCTGGGGAACCAGGCCTGCACGAGGTGGAGATTTCTTTGCGCTCCCTGCGCAACATGCAGATGGGTATTCTTTTGCCCTGGAGGTGCTCCGGCCCGTTGCCTTTTGCATGATGATCTCCAGAGTCGTATCCATTTTTTAGTCTCAGCATATTTCGCCCCTCACAAATAGAATAACCTCCTCCCAACGCTTTTGTCGCAGCGTGATCGCGTGTAATGTAGAGCGTGGCTCCCCCTTCCCACATACACCGCCACCGCTACCATACCACTCTCTGCAGCGCTTGTTCGGCAAACGCTTAAATGCCGCCCCAGCACCGCATCTGGCACCGCGGGTCATTGTTCATTATCAACATTCCGCCGTGCATCCCCATTATACATAAAGGCCCCGTGCGCCGCCATAGCTTCAGCCACAGCCCGGAACCGCTTTGTGCCGCAACTGCCCTTCGCGTCAGCTGCCACGGCTGAACCAACCAGTTGTTCCTTAAGATCATTCGCAGCCGCCCGGACTGCAGACCTCGCCTCCGGCATCTGCAAGCCATCTCCCTCACCCGCACCTGATACCGGGCCAAGCCGCCCAGAACTCCATTGCTTAGATTCCAAGTCCCAGGCTCAGCTTCTTCCAAGGTTGATGGAAAAGGCCATATATCGCCTCAACCTCCACCTGCGCGTTGTGCAGGATCCAGGGATCCTGCTAACCCGCGCTGCCACGGCGTGTTTGGCACCTTGGGTTGTGCCGGAGCCTGCCACCTCGAACTCCTAAGCACTGCTTTGATGCATCTGCGGCGGTTGCCGTTGCTATTAATACCGCTGGTATTGTCACACTCTCCACGGCGCACTTTTACAAATCCTGCGCGAAGGGCAAATTCTTCGCTGTATCCGCCGGGGCGTCTGCAGCAGGGCGTCTGCAGAAGCGGCGGCACCACCGCTATCGTGCAAGGTCCCGGACCAAGGTCCGCAGCGCTGCCTTCGCGTGGCGGAGTAACCGATGACCGGGCGTCATCCCCACATCCATGCAGATTGCAGCCAGATGCATGCACACCAACTTAGCTTGCTGATCTTGCCGCACATCGGGACGCTCCAGGAAGGCCTCAAAGCTCTTACAAGAGCGTTTCATGCACTCCGCGAATCGGCAAGTGGAGTGGGCGTAGCCCACCAGCTCCGTAACCTGTTCGTGGTTGAAGCCGGCCAGAGGCTGCGCGGGCGCGGAGGAGCCGGCACCGCTGGCGCTTCCTTGGCCCGCCGTGCGGCTGCTGTTAGTGCCCCCGACATGAGGCACCTGTAGGGAGGACGTGCTGGAGTCCTCGGTGCACGGTTGCGGGCAAACGTTGCGAGTAGAGGCGGCTGCGGCACCTGCGGGAAGGGCCGTCCGATAGGGACAGGAGATGAACGCATCTGCTGAGTAGAGCCCGCATTTGAAAGTGCAGCGACATACACTCAGTTCTCCTCGGCTGATGTCTTAACGACCCTACTTCGCAACCGCCCACGAATCCTCGCAGCGTATCTAAAGCTAAGCTAAACGTCAGAAGAAAAACTCCCCGACAGCACTTGGGCGCGTCCCATACTTAGTTTCTTTGCTTCGATGCAGAAATTAAGTGCGGGTTACGAAACGGGTGCACGCTTCGCTTTTTCTGCTGTTCGCCTCGTTATAAGCACTACCTTCGGAGATCGAAATTCCAATACCTCAAGATTTAAATCCAAGACCTAGAGAAGTGAGCTAGCAAGGGAGCATGACGCGGGTCAAGGAGTCCGTGTGATGGAGGATATTTGGGTGACGGAGGGTACACACCTGCCCCCTGAGAAGTTTGTTGTTGCTGCTGCGCACGGAGCGCCGCCTGTACCCTGTCAGCACACGCCTTAAAATTATTGCTCGACAGCGACGTGTGGCGCAGCGAGCAGATGGCGCACAGCCGATCTGCCAACAGCCGGATTCCCTCTTTGGCCAGGCTGTTGCCGCGCAGGTTCTCCGCAATCGACACGGAGGTGTACAGCATCTCCGCCGTACCGCGGTACAGCTCCGCCGCGCCCCTAACGAGCGCCAGGATGAAAGAGGCGCAGCAGGTGAAGTCAATGTCCTCATCAACAAGATTAGCGTGGTTCAACATCCTCACCATTGCTTAGATAGGCACACAGCCCTTGTTGAACTGCTTCTTTATTTTTGATGGATGGATTGGCATAAACAGAGAGTTGGCGATTCCACTACTGGCGTTCGCCAAGGCAATACCAAGTCACCAGCGCCGGCGATCAGTGGGTCGCGTGGCCTGGGTTTCTGTGACTGGAACTAGCTAGATGTACTAGCGCATCCGGTAATAGTCCTAGCTTCCTGGCTTGGTCTCACCTACCCGGGTAACCGTTCCCGCTAATGGCCTATTGGCATGTCATGTTCCTCCGTGGTGCCCCCCCGTATTCACAACCAGGTTCGTCATTCACATGCCCACCAGTACCCCTCATATGCTGCCCCAGGGGCTCGCACCTCGGGTTGTACTTATGCTCGCGCCTCTGAGCCATCGCATCTGCCGCCTCCATGAAAAGCAACGAAGATGTCATGTACTTCGAGAGAGCCTCCATAGTCCAAAGCCGCTGGGTGGAATTTGGAACGAGTGACAGTTTGTCGCCCTCGTGCTTCACGCGTACCGCCCTCGCCATCAAGTCGTTAATTTGATCATCCGCCAAAATGACGCGCTCCTCCCGTTCAAGCTGCAAGTCAAAGGGCCCTATGCTCTGGAAGGATAATGCCGTTCCGCAGAGGCGCGGATGTTCCAAAAATGACAGCGGCAGCAAAGGAAAGTCGCCGTGCTGTGTTTGTGTATCCACGGAGATCCCCGAAGACGGCTTCGGACCCCGCACCGGAACGGGAGAGGTTGGGTGCCTGCCGCTTGTGGACGGCACATTACCTCGGGCAGTCGACCCCGGTGACGGTGAACACGAGCCGCAAGCATGCGTCGATGATCCGGTGCGTGGTGGTGGCTGTGCCTGTGCCTCCACCGCCGCCACCGTCCCTGCAGAATGGAGCACAGCGGACGATGCCACGAGCTTCACCGGTATGTCCGATCCCGCAAACGCCGACGTCTCGGCAACGGCCACCGCCACATCCACACTGGTGGTGGGCGGCTTAGATGTTGAGTTGGATCGCTTGCGCTGCGGATGTCGGTGTGCCTCAGCCTCCACAGTGGTGGCGAGAGAAGACTGCCCTACGCTACTGGCCCAAGTTTGGAGGGGCCCGGAAGCTGGAGCTGCGGGCCATGCACGAGCTGTGTGGTCACCGGTGCCGTCAGGAGAGAGCGGAAGATACACCTGGCTGGTGGTTGCTTGGTCCGAATTGCTCTCGCCGCTGCGAACTGCAATAATAATGGCCGGGGGCTCTGAAGTAATTTCGGTTTTGGCACCGACCTCTGTCGACATCCCTTCAATTTGTGCCGTAAGCCCTTCCCGGCAGATAGGCCCAGCGGCTGTTGCCGCGCTAGATGCCGGGCCAGTCTGCCCCAGCCTGCAAATGTCCTCTGCGCATGATGGCAGCGGCCTGGAGCGCTTTGATGGGCGGTCCACGTGACAGGGGATGGGCGGGGCCTGCGTTGTGCCAGCAGGAAGCTGACCCGTTGCTACAGCAGCAGGTTTAGGCGACTGCGGCCGTGCAATAGACAGCTACGCTATTATTGTTAATTTACCTTGAAGTCCCATGGAGGATGCTCGGAGCCAGGGGCAAAGCCTTCACCTTCCCGGAGCCGCGCGACTGCAGCACGACAGCATGAAATGCTTTGCAGGCCAACTATCAAGTTTCATCTCCCCGACCAACTTTCAACGCACCTATCAAATCAGCAGAGGCACTTGGCGGAACATAACCTTGTAAGGAAGCCTGCCTCAGCTTTGCCAACTGAAGCGAGGAACCTGCGTATCGAGCAGTCCGGTGCGTTGCCAACGGCCCCAAGCGCAACTCTCAATCCTTCGAGTCGCACCTTGCTTGGCATCCTTGCGATCTTGCGATGCCGAGCTCACTAGGCCTGCATTCCCAACACATAGTCAGCGACGGGCTTTGATAGCTTACTTCGCCGAGCAAATTTAGCATTCGCCAACCTGTAACACGCACGTCATGCGTAGACACAAGCTTATTACCAAATTTGATTTTTATTCGGCGGATGGGGGCCCGAACTGCTGGGTCCTCAGACATCTTCGCCACCTAGACACTTCTCGTCTGGCCCGCTGCTCCTAGGCAACGAAAAATTGTATTGTAGCTATACGTTACATAGGCAAGTAATACTATTGTGCTCAAGCGGATGGCTATGCAGGAATTGGGTGCATCCACATTTGTTTAGGAGAAACCGGAAACGAGGAGATTGTATATAACCAGACTATCACTACTATAAATATCCATTAGATTCTCAATCACCTATAATGAAATTGTAATTTCTTTATTAGAGTCATAAGACGCATGACAGTACGTTCCTTGTAAAGCTCGGTTTGCCAAAAGGCATTAGTTCCCTGCCTTGTTTTAGTTTCAGATAATACATTCACAATGAAAATAGCTGGATGCGCCATATCGGCGCTGCTTGCATGTTTGCTTGCGACGCTCGGAATTTTTACCCATGCGCTGGAGTTCGAGATGCAGTCCCAACTTAAATGCATATATGAGGAGATCAACAACAATGTCATTGTAGTTGGCGAGTACAAGTCGCTCAGCAAGGAGCTTAACCATCCGAGCCCAGCAGTCACTGTCAAGGTTAGCTCGCAGATCACAGTTACTATGAATTAAAGGAAACATAATTGTCGTATGGGAACCACCGCTGCGTGTGTCTGGGTTAGATCGCTCTTCTGCGTCAACCTGATCACATTTGTTGCAATGAACTCCTTAGGTGGAGGACCCCCACGGAAACGTGTTGCACGAAGCAACTGGAAAGACGGAAGGCCAGTTTGCCTTTACCAGCAAGATGGCTGGTGAATATAAGGCATGCTTCTCGGTGCCAGGTACGCGGCTGGCAGTAGTGGAAGTCACACAGGCACTGGTTGTGCCGTAACAAGCATGCAGGAAATCCCCGCCTTGGTGCCAACAAAGCAACTCCATAGTCAGGCCCCCTAACATGGCATTCTGTAGAACCATGACCTCTCTCGATTCCCCGGTGTTGCTCGCCACGCTACTTCCCTAGGCGGGTTTAAAATGCTCGGCATGCTCGGTATGCACTACTTGGTTGGCGTTACTTGCAGTTGGTTGCGTTAGCATCCCTATTCCCCTCTGCCTGCCAACGCAGGCTTAGACCTCACCCCTTCCTCCCGTGGGTCCTGGTGTCATACTTCTGTTTATTCCAGATATGGTCGCCATTGAAAAGATTTCTGCTCATACTCGTATTGGCCTTCCCTAACTTTTATTTTTCATGTATTCTCTCTCTCTCTCTCTTATCTCTCTGCGCCATCACAAACACACACATACACACATTGTGCAGATATCCAGACAGCTTACCAGACTAAATTGAAGCTGGATTGGCGTACTGGTGTGGCAGCAACTGACTGGAACGCTATCGCGAAGAAGGAGCACCTGGACGCGCTCACGGTGGAGCTGAGGAAGCTCGAGGTACCATGTGCACCCGCAATTGCCATCTTGAAAATTTAGTCGTACAGCTCAATACACACGGTTTGTTGTCGATCACAGGGCTTGATGGGGTCATACACTGCCTCTATATCCCTTGGCAGAGAAAAAGGGGAGGCACTCGAGGGGAGCATTACAGCCGCAACTTGCAGGGCATAGATGCTCAAAGCAATCTCCCCAACCTGTTTTAATTTTGGAATTTCCCCAACAGGATGAGTATCCTTCTGTCCCAGACGTGCAAGGATATGATCTTTCCGCAATGTGATAGATCCTGCAGGACACGATTCACCAAATCCGGATTCGATTTTCTTTGTTAGCGCAACCCACCCTGGTGCGGACAGCTCCAGCTCATCCGACCAAAGGTGGTTTCTGCAGCAACAACCAGGAACTTGGGTTGATATTGCCGCCGACGCTATGCCTCTTCTGCTGCCTCGGCCGCTTCTCTGGCATTGCAGGACAACATTCGGGAGGTTTACAATGAGATGTTGCAATTACAACAACGGGAGCAGGAGATGCGCAACATTAGCGGTGAGTCGTCCTCACCCGCAATGCGAGGACCCCAAGTCCACCGCTCAGGAGGTTGCAGGCACATACACACACACACACTCACACACACTCACACACATATGTATGCACTTTATTTATGTATACTATATATGTATATATGTGTGTGTGCATTATATATACATACATAAAGTGTTACACTGTGGGCGACTTGCTGTGATCGAGCCGAACCACAGCGCTGGTGGGGGGAGGCACACGGCTTTGTCTGTCTGTCTTGCCGTGCGGTCCTCCCGGGAGCTGAGTAGCTATCCCACGGTTCAGGCAGTATATAGAGATAGGAGAGATACTGCCAAGAATGAGACAGCAGTTTACGGCTCTCTGCTGCTGGACGAGCGAGCGAGTTCAGCAGCAGAGAGCCGTATTCTGTCGAACGATTTGCAGGATAGTTCAAATAGATGACTGAACCGTGAGATAATGGGTGTATTCCAATGGCAGGCGCCCGAAGCACCCACCAGTGCAATGTTGCTGCACAGTGCAGATGTGCTAAAGTGCATCTCACTCTCACTCATTACACGTCTCACACCGTTTGATATGCGATATATTTGCATCGAATATCCGGGTACTGAGGCGCTGCTACTAGAATAAATGTATAAATACAGTATGTAAAGATATCGTATGATAATATATATAGTGTATATTTTTCATATAAGTGCGGATATACCATTGCTAAATGTATTAGATATGTACGACCTGTGTACACTGTGTCTTATTCATGCATGTAACGTAACTAATGTCACCGGTGTTAGGGGCTGTATAGATGCGATGGAACGGGTATGGAGGTAATATTGTAGGTAGAACATGACATTGAAGGCTAGTTCTGCCTGGGATGGATGATGACAAATATGTATTGTGCTGGATTTATTATATAACGTACAGGATATGGGGTCGTAGACCGAACGCCCGCTGTCAGTTAGGATACGCAACAGATTTCTCAGTACAGGGGGGGTCCTTGGTTTCTGTCAACTCTCTGTGTGACGAGACAGAGTGTCGTTTTCGTTGAAATCCCTGACCCTGCAGAGGAGACAAACACCCGGGTTGCCTGGTTCAGCATCGCATCCCTGGGCGTCTGCGTCGCCTCAACACTGCTGCAGCTTTGGTACCTCCGTCGCTTCTTTAAGCGGAAGAAGCTGCTGTAAGGTCTAGTTGGCGGCCGAGGTCCTCCTCGTAAGCGACCTCGCTGATGCTGATGCTGATGCTCTCCGGGCTCGAGGAGGATGGACGTGTGGAAAGCAAGCAGGAGTGGAGAGGATATAGAAATGTGCGTGCGGGGTGTTGGTGGCCTCGTCTGTACGGGCAGTAGAGCTGGTACTTCAAATAATGGCGGAAGACGGGCTCAGTGCCGCCGCTGCTGCCATTGCAACTGCCGCCATTGCTGCTACTGACACCGCTATAAACACCAGTGGAAGGAGCAGTCCTGTCATGGATTGGATCGCACATTCAGCCGCAGTCGCAGCAGCAGCAGTAGTGGTGTCTAGGTAATGGTGGGCGGGGGCCCTCCGGCATACGGCTTAGAGTGGGCACGTGTAAGGCGCGCATTCGATTTTGGATCAGAAGCTTCGCTCTGTTATTGGCATTTGTGGGACATGGACAGGCGGATCAAATGTAGCAGGTGGAAAAAATTAACGTCGGTCGGTTGCGGACGTTGTGCCTGTGTCTTGTCGGCCCGAAACGAAAGGGCTACACAAAAAAATAGGTTATGTGAAAGAGGTCATATGATAGGGTCTTGGGGAAAAGCCGGGAGCACATGCATGGGGATGGCTGTTGAAGTCCTTCACCGAAACGATGGACTGATAAGACAGCTTCCGGATACGAGCAAGTTGCATGACCCTACGAGCTTATACGCGGTATAACTGGTAGGTGCCAAACAGTGCTAAACAGCCTCTAAGAACTTGCTTCTAAGCCCTGTAAGTTGGCAGGGTGAGATTCAAGCCCAGTCGCTGAGCCAAAGCTGCACAGCGAACTTCCACGATTTACAGCTCGTGGTGACCCAGTCGCTCCTCCTTGTAATCGACTTCTATGCGCAGCCATATGGAATGATGGATTAGTATGTTTGGACGTGTGCGGGTATTGGAAGCTCACGGGACTGTTCAGCTTTTCTGCAGCCCGTGAGCGTATAGGCCCCGCCATGCCCAGCATTAAAAAGACCAGTGACGGGAGAAGGGAGGAGCATGTTTATGTGTGTGTGTGTGTTTTGGGTGGAGAGGAGGCAAATTTAAACCCCCCTCGCCCCCGAGCGAGGGATTGTACTCGGTCCTAACGACTATTCAAACAAGGTCCCTATCATTGGTCGCGTATTTGGCTTCCCGCATTAACTAAATGGAGATGGTGATTAGTGCAAGGTCTGGGAAATGAAGATAAAGTGTTTACAATTCCCATTAAAGGCCCTAATTAAGATAGGCCCTGTGTACGACAACAAACCGACACGCGTTTGTCGTTGGATGATGATTATAATCAGCGCCCTTGAGGCCCTCCGTGTTAATTTGTTGCACGGAGGAATGCATGTCCAGCTTTCGTCACCGCAACGGCCGAAGCAACATCCACAACAAGACTACTACAACTATCATCATCATCATCATGTCTATTACCACACGCCGATGTCAAAAATTATGCGTGCGTGGGTGGCGGACCTGAAATATGCACGAATGCCTTACAAACGCTATCCGCTCTCCACGTCCGTAACCTCTGAAATCCCCTTCCCAGCCTTTACTTACGCCCACAACCTCTCGCTGCCGGACGAGTCTGCAAGGTGCCATTCGTCCCGACTTGACAGCAATTGGTTTCTTAGCAATTACCCGGCCTAAATTTTATTTTTCCAGTACGGTGTACCGTACATGGTACAGGAGTTGGACTGTGGATCTTGTACTGTATTGTACTTTCTAGTATTAAACTATATATCCTAATTAGCTTTCTGGTACGGGAACCGTGTAGTTAAGAGCCAGCCGCCCACCATCCACGTACAACACTTGGCCCGTCATGTACGACGCCGCTTCACTTGACAGGAACGCCACTACTTCCCCGATCTCGTCAGGCTCACCGATCCGACCCATGGGCGTGCGCGACAGAATCCGATTGCGCGCCGCTGCGTCAGCTGCCACTGATGCAAGCACGTCCGTGGCGATGCTTTTGTTCATCATCATCGTCATCGCCATTGTCATCGCGTTGTCGTACATGTACATCAGTACGACACAATAAGGACACGTCGTACGGTGAGAAGAATTCTAAACAGAACGTGGCACAATAGATAGGTATGTTTGGCAGAACCCGGGGTTATGGCAGAGCGTGCGAGAGACAAATATAGAAAACCAAATTATGAGGCGAATATGACACGAGTGCACTAGCTGACAAAGTTAAAAGAAACAGATGTTTAGGTTACACACGTATGTTTGAACCATACACATACGTTTGCTACCCACCACGTCCCGTTCCTTCACTGCCCCACACGGCCCCGCCTTTCCCACCTGCCGGGCCCTACGCTGTTGACCCGGATGCCGTGAGGGGCCAGAGCCAGCGCCATCGATCGTGTAAGTCCATTGACCCCCCCCTTACTGGCGTTGTAGCCGGCGATAGTGGGGATCGCCTTTGGGTGCCAGGACAAACAATCATAGACAGTCATACAAGTAACAAAGCGGCGGGAAGGTAAAGAAGGTAACGTAATACAACAAACAAACAAACAAACAAACAAACACAGACATCTTACAAAGTAACATCTCTGCGAACCCGGTGTCGGCTGTCAAATTCTTAGGGTGGAGGTGAACTAAAATTAGCTTCCTAGCAAAACCCAGGCAGAGCAGCCTGTCTCATTGCTAACAATGCACCAGCCGAGAATCGAACTCGGGTCTGGTCCGTGGCAAGGACCTATGCTACCACTATACCACTGGTGCTCGATAAAGCTACGATGACGTACGAATTTAAAAAGTTAGTATAATACTACGGAATCCGTCACGATGACGCGAAAGAGGACCATTAAAATTGCGGGGTATTTGTGGGAGGGGATGGTAACGGGGTAAGTACGGGGAGCCCGAGTTACAGGGGGGCCTAAAGGCGATTAGATGAGACCTGGTACTGCTGTTGACGAGAAAAACACTACTACCACCACCACCACCATCACCACTACCACTGTGACACAAGTAGGTGTAACAATACGAGTACAGTACAGTACGAGGGTGAGTGAGAGTGTTCCGGGACATGGGGGTTAGGAGGCAGGTAAATGGAGGGCTGCTGAAAAACGAAAATCCTAAAAATGATTTAAGAAAGTGACGTCATAACCCACCATCACGGCGTTGACCGACGACATGGTTACAATGGCACCGCCACTCCAGGCAGGGTTCGCCTCCCGTTGCGTCACCATTTGCCGCGCGGCTGCCTACGTTTATGCACGGCAGGTGTACGGCAGCATGACAGGTGCGGCATACTTACGTGAGCTATACCGGTTGCAACAGAGACCGGTTCGTAGCCGTCGGCTTTTGCCAAGCTCCCCAGCCATTACCCCCTCCCCTCCCCTTCCCCAACCTGGCAGGAGAGGAAGACGCCCTTCAAGTTCACTCCGACCACATCGTCAAAGTCCTGAGGAGGCGGGCGGGAAACGATCAATCGTTACAAATACAAATACAAAGTGGAATTCTTTAAAGCGAAGAAGGAAGAATGCAAGGATGAACCGTTTTCAGTTTATCATGTTCTCTTCACGCGCAGTTACTCGCAGTATACACCTCACCTCACCTCACCCCCCTCCCTGGGGTAATTACGTCACCGCTGCGGATGCAAGTGTGCAGCGAGCGAAGCGAGCGATGCAGCAGACCACTCACTCACTCACTCACTCACTCACTCACTTGTTCGGTCATGTCGAGAAAAGGCGCCGCCTTAACGATACCCGCATTTGCCACCTGCGGGTACCACGAACCACGAATCAGAGGCAGATGACGCGTGGACTTCCATACATTTACATTTTACGATGCCTGATGCGTTAAACTGATGGATGAACAGGTTGAAACTGACGGCCGTTGCGCTCAAAAGTAAGAAGTTGGGGCCAGGCCGGTTGCTTAACCCTTATGTAACCCTTCCTGTACGAAAGCCCCTAGGTTTCTCCCCCACCCGGCCACCTCAACCCCCAACCGTCGCTCCAGAACCGATAGATGTGCTGTACAACGTGCGTCGTGAAAAGTTCCAAACCCGTAAATGTAAGGCTCTGTTAAGGATATGTATACTTCACGTTGATAACGCTATTGGGACTGACCCACCATGATGTCAAGCTTGCCCCACTTCTCCACCGCCGCCGCCACTGCCGACTCACAATCTGCCTGAGACACGTCGGGAAAAGGCGGGGAAGATTGTACGACTCAGACCGTGTCAATTGAACTGACGAGCTATCCATGATTCTCGGATGTGCCTTATGGAGAAGGACCAGGGGAAATAAAAACGGAGGGGGCCCTCACAAACGCCCATAGTACAAGTGGAAACAAAGTCTTAGGACTACAGAACCTTCCCCTCATGTGTACAGGCTGTTGCGCAGTACGGTCGATTTTCCTCTGATGTCGTACACCGGCCGGCCGGTCAGCCTCATCCTAGATTGTGGACTTCAGGTTCTGGCCCCATCCCGAGTACCTTGTGCCGTACATCACACTTGACTGCATGCGCTGAGTGTCCCGCCGTCACCAAGTCCTGCGCGCTGCGTTGTGCTGCGGTCAAATCTACGTCAGCGAGGACAACCTGCAGCCGTATACCGTCGCGTATCATTCGTATACCGTCGTATGCAACGGAAGAATGCGGTAAGCCCACGCAAGAAGGTGACTCCTTTTCGTATTCACATAAAAAAGTTAGCGTCAATTGTTAGGTAATAGCTTATGATGCGCATGGTAACTGGAACAGTAGGAGGAAGATGAAGGTCCTGGTTGGCTTTGGGGGAGAGAAAAATGTGAGTTTTCCTGTTTCGCGCAATATCCTATGAGGAAGCAGCTTTACTCTCATTCATTCTAAGGCAGTTCAGTTCAGTTTTCTCCCCGTTGTGCAAACGACCAAGGCTTGCTAGGCTTTGATTGGTCATAGAAAGGCCAACGGAAAAGAGAGCCTTCAATCCACATATGCGAAAGAAGCGAAGCGAGTGAAGTTGCGGTTATTGAAGTAAAACCATATTCTCTGGGGCGTAAACTTTTTTTGTGGTGCAACACCCTGACGATTCGTCGTCTGCTCCAATAAAAGCCACGACCTTGCAGCTTCGGCCTTTGTCTTGAAATATTGGAACAGGAACTTTTATTGCTGATATCCGCACCTTGGCGCCTTCCCTACAAAGGCTTCGAGCACATCCATAGCCGATGCCTTTCGCTCCGCCTGTTACCACTGCGACTTTTCCTGCCAGCCTTTGTGATGCAGCAGAAGCAAGTGACGCCATTGATGGTGATATTTGATTTATATTGTGTGATAGCTCTGTATGAAATGGCCGGCAGGGCGGGCCAAGCTAAGGTGCGCGCTTCGCGAGTTGCAAACTGTTAGTTTGTATAGAGTGTTTAATGCTATGAGAAATTACTATCATAAGGAAATACTAGCTCTCTCATAAGCTTTGAGTGAATACCCCGTAGAAGTTAGCCACGGAGAGAAAAAAGCCCTAACGTACGATTGTACGAAAAACGCCTGCAATGCTGACCAGGCATGATCTTGGGTCGACTCCGCCACCAACTTCATGACACTGTCTGGTCCAGAGACATCTCACCTGTTTGTTAATTGTTATATTTTATTCAACAATGACAGCGTACGTAATATCCGAAACTCACTCCTGGTCTTGAAATAAAGTCTTAGGACTGCAGCCAGAGCGCGCTCGATAAAATACATTCTATAATTTACATAAAATCCTTCAAATTAACTAATTAAAACAGACGTCGCGAAATGCAAAGACGTCTAGCTCCGATGAAAGCCTCCAGCGCCTCCTCGTCCGCTTCGTCGTCCCCATTGATCCCTCCGCGCACGTCACTCATTCGACGGCCTCTCAGAAATGTCTCGTCCCGCGTCCTCGTCCTCCCATCTCAAGTACAACACCTCCACGCCCTTCCTCCTTCCGCTCCTATCCTTCCCCCCTCGTCCATTACCACTACGACGACGCCTTCCACTCTCCCCCCAACTCTTCCCTCCACAACTCACACCCGCCGCAACTTCCTCCTCCTCCTCTCCTCTTCGACCTCCCCCTTCCTCTTCCCGCGGCCGCCGCCCGCGGGCGCAAAACTCAATGCCTCCACTGACCCAGGGGACTGGAGCTCCCCTGGTCTCGGAGCGCCGGTCGATCCCTCCCAGCCCAGCTTCGTCAAGCTACCAAGCGGCGTACGGTTTCAGGATCTTAACTTAGGAAGTGGGCCTGTTGCGGGTCCCGGTGACACGGTTCTCTTCGACTACGTCCTGCGTCGCAGCAACGGGTACTTCATTTACGGCACCGTGGAGGGCGTGTCCTTTCAGCCCCGCGACGTGCCCACCTCACCTGTGGCGAGCAAGCTGGGGGCGGGGGAGCTCATCCCGGTGGGTGAGAAGATGGCCCGCGTGTGTGATTTTGTGTATGTCTGCGTGTATATGTATGTGTATGTCTATTCGTGTGTTGTTTTCGTGGACCAAGGGGCCCCGCCTGTCCGGCGTCTGGGTTGAGGGGGTGGGCTGGGGGTTGGGGGTAAGCTCACCCCGATGGATGCGGTGGACTGTGTGTGTTTTGTGTTGTGGAACTGAGCCACGGTTACGAAGGGTTAGTGTTAGTGTGTGGGCGTGAGCTCCGTCGAGAAGGGATCCACTGACCTGTACAACATGTACGGCATGTCGTCCGTCAGGGCTTAGAGGAGGTCCTGTACGGCATGTCTCCCGGTTCGAAGCGGCGAGCACTCGTCCCGCCCGAACTGGGCTACGTGGTGGGGGGCGAGCTGCCTCAACCCCCCACCTTCGCCACCAAGCGCCAGCTGGAAACCCACCGCAGGTAAGTCATTGTTGTACGGCCGCCATGGGAATGTCGGCGACATGTCAACATCCCTACATTTTAAGTATATGTTTGAATAACGATACTTTAAAATATAAGAATATGATCAATAAAAAATAATTAAAAGAAGAAGACGAAAACGATAACGATACCGAAATCAAAATTATAGGAAAGTTTCTCAAGGGGTACGCAGTGTTGTATCCTGATTAGGGTGTCTACGGGTAGTGTCCAGGATGGACCGTGTATGGTCATCTTCCGATTGGGCCTTTGCTGCATGTTGGCGGACACAATAGGGAGGCCTAACCTCCCAGACCGGTGACCCTGGCGGAGGACCGACCTTGCCGTACACAAAGCTTTGCTGGACCCGTACGTTCTTGGCCCTGCGCCAGTTGAACCAATTTTTGTACCAAAAGAAAGAGCTAATTTAGTAAAAAAAATCAGGGTATTCCCATTTCTCATCACACTTTTCGGGCCCCCCTCTAGCAATCTCCCACTTCCCATCAGTCTCTCTCTTTCAGTCATAATGCCAAATACTGTTTGTCCCTCCCTTCCCTTCTTCTGCCCGTATGATGCCGAACGGTGTGTGCAGGGAGCCGTTGCTCTTTGAGGTACAGATGCTGCGAGTTGGGGGCCGCAAGCAATAACGATGAAACCGTGGCAGTATGTAACTACCAGCCGCAGCAACTGCCCAACAAACTTCCCACTGCCTCTGTCCTCTAAACGTCTGAGGTCTCAATTTTGTTCCCGACGTCGGGAAACGCAACACTTGTCGTTGCGGCTTGGGGAAGATGTCGATTTCTGTAGCAATGAAAATGTTATTTTGCTACATCAAAAAACAACTTGTAAAGCTTCCTTCCTATTATTCCTTCTTTTTCCGGGTTCAACATACGATTGGTTTTTGGTATTTGTACGGTTGGTCCGCGCTCGTACATCTCGTACATCCCACGGGATCATACGGTTAGCTTAGCTCGTTGTACATGCTGTCCACATACCCGCCCCCAGTCATGGCCAAGTCAGGGGCACTCAATCCGCTGCAACTGAGCAGGGGTGCTTATGCCAGGACCTCAGCAGCCTCAACATAGCGAGATGCACCGCTAAGCTGGACAGCGCTCAACATACCTTCCTGTCAAGTGTGTAAACGAAGCCGGCTAAACCTTCACTACAAGCACCATTAAGTGTTGGGCTGACACGGCAGCCCTTCTTAACTACTTGCTTGCTTGGAAACGAGGGTTTCGCCCATCATGCATTCAACTCACTCGTTGGTTAAGCACCACTTTTTCGTACTGGCCCTTTCGGCATCCAAAGCCACAGGACCAACATCTCTCTATTCCAACCGCAACCTCAGAGGTTCCCGGGGGGGAATCCTAGCGAAATCTATTCGGAATTAAAAGTTTTGCTGGATTGTCCGACGTACGATAACGTACGCCGGAATATAGCCGCGAATGACTTCAATGACAAGAGTCATATTTGACACCAGTTACTTGTCTCTTATTTTCATCTATAAATTTCAAAAAATAAACTCTTTTAACGATATGATAACTGTTGAGCACAGTAGCGTGATTTTGGAAACTTTCGGATTAAACTCCTGGGAGGCAGTTCACCGGGTCCAGAAGTCCGGGCGGGGTTGCGTTTGTTAGCTATCAACTTGACGCTCCATCTACTTTGCAAGCCTTGTGGAAGTGTAACAATGACAGACTATTGGAGTCTTGACTCGGTTTTGGCCGAGGAAACGATTGTTCCAGTGCGTTTCAATTTCGGCGCTCGTGGCGTGGCTCAAGTTCTTGATGCCGGTACAAGCGACCATGATGTTCAAGCTGGATCAAAGATCAATGCACCTCTCTGGCTGGCGGTTGCGTTGACGCGCCGAGGCATGTCGACTTTATGCCCGCCCGAAGAATATCAGGAACGGTTCCGTCGCAAAATGAATGCTGGTGCCGAATGTCATAATCTGAAGGGCCGCTGCCCCTATTTCTACGATGTTGGGAATAAGTGCAATGAGTTCATGCAGGACCCGTCGCTCTCGGACTTTCTGTCTCATACGTATGCAAGCCGCTACCGCGAGCTTGTGTCTAGAGGTCTCAGTACCGTTTCAGGGGAGGATATGCTAGAATTGCAGAGCAAGCTTTCGTTCGAGGAGCTGGCTATATTTGAGGCAGGGCGGGACTCTGTTGCGCGCGTGGAGCTGTGGGCGCGCGGGGCCAGGGCGCGTTCGTCAACATTAGGGCTCCCAACACGGAAGCGGACATATGGCGCACGTGCTTGTTAGAACTCTGCGGAGCAAGCCAGAAAGTCGGAGGGTTCTGCGTAGAGTTCAGACACCATACGGACGTGGCTAAGCTTAGAAAACCTTTACTTAAAATAAAGTTCAAAAATTTGTCGATGGAAGACCAACTATGCCTTGCCGAACTATTCATTGCATCTGTTGGACATTTCTATTGAATTTGGGTAGGATTTTGGTTTCCGCTTATGGCCTTTCCTTTTCTCGCATACTGTATGGCTGGACGTCCTTTAAATTAGGGTAGAATTTCCCAATTCTTTCGCACAACTCTGGCAGCCTTTTGAGCCTCTTGGCTGTTCCAGGCCTTACGTGTAATCAATACTTGTAGTTTGGGATCTGCTATTTGGTACGGGCAGAAATTTTTTTAATATGTACCATACCCGCAGTTAGCGTGCAAATGTCAAGAGTGGACTGTGCGTTCACGATAAATTTTGGACTTGCCCTTGGGGACGGCCAATAGGAAATAGCCGTTCCTATAACAGCCTCACATTGTCACTCATTTGTTGCTTTCCTTCCCTCTTTCGTTTCTGCTCTGGTTTTGAGTTATTGCATTCCTTTCACTTTCAGCCCTCGCTTGTGAGGGTCGTACTCATGAAGCTTGCATTATTGAGGTCAATAACAAATGTCGTCAACTTAATCTCGGAAATGTAAGGCTTAATTGATATTTCAACTTGTTAACCTACAAAACTTCGGACAAAATGGACCTTTCCGTTTTAGCCGCTCTTCAGGAAATGTTCCCATCAATGCCTGACGAAGTTTTGCATGCAGCACTAGATGCACATAACGGCTTGCTTGAAGATGCTATAAGCACGCTGCTGGAGCTTTGCTCCGGAAATCCTGATGGGGAGGCATTCCGCCCCTCGGCTTTGACCAGCAATAATACGACAGGCGTCTTGGGCGACGAAGAAAAACAATTTGGATCATCAAGTCTTTTTCCGGGAGAAACAAAAGAATTGTTGTCAGGCAAGCCTAACACCAGGGTGCGTCGCCATTGCAATTTCCAAATAATTTGCGGCAGATTCCGCTGCCACTAGGAACGCCTATCTTCTTCATCGAGACAAAATGCACGAATAGTCGTGACATCCTACTTGCGGTGGCAAGACCTTAAGCACCAAAAGCACGCTCTTTGAAACTCGGCCGCCACCTAGAGACTGACACAGTTGGTTGTTGATGCAACACCACGCCCCACCCTCCTTACACACTCAGGGTCTAGATCAACGCCACTGTCGTCGTGGCCGGGGTTCAGGGGGTGCTCCAGCTGCTCGTACTACATGGGCCCAACTTCGGACTGAAGAACACCAAAGTCCGATTCAGCTGCATCAGCATCGGCAACCCCTGGGGCCACAACAGAACCCAAAAGCGGCGGCGTCTCAGCCACATCCACAAACTATCCTCATACCGCCGCCTTCCGCCAGCCTGAACCCGAAGTACGTAGCCCCTGGCGGCGTCTCAGCTACCGCCGCACATCTAGCCGACACCGACTTCCCTGACCTCCTGAACCACCCGTCGGGCACCAAGGCGACAAAACCCAATGTGGGGTGGCATTGCTCCAGGGGAGCCAGTCTACGTAGCCGAGCACTGACGTCAGCACCCTTATCAAAGTCGATTATGTCGTATAGCGCCAATGACCTACAGGATCTCGGGACGCGCACAGGTAGACTCAGCTTCACGTCATCGGCGTGTTTTGAAAGGCATGAAAGCGCTAGCGGCGGCGGTGCTGCAGAAACGGACAGACAATCTTCCGGAGGGTATGCGGCTGCCGCCCGGTGCGCGCGGCGGCGGCCATGGCCGTCAGCGAGCGCGTGGCAAACTGACGACATGTACGGCAATGGCGGCGCC
This sequence comes from Volvox africanus, assembly GCA_030268105.1. NCBI lineage: Eukaryota > Viridiplantae > Chlorophyta > Chlorophyceae > Chlamydomonadales > Volvocaceae > Volvox > Volvox africanus. Next base: position 1,690,712 of record BSDZ01000024.1, on the reverse strand, counting down.
GCTGCCGCTACCGGCATGGGGACCGAGGAAAGCTGGGAGCAGGAGGCGCTGGACGAGCTTTGCCGATCTCACCCCTGGGCCGGACGAGAGCTAGTGGAGGTACAACAGTACGGCATGTGTACTAATGACGCTTGTAAAACTCAGCATACGAGTTTCTGTCTGTCCGCCTATCTGTCTGTCAATCTGTCTGCTAGTTATCTCTCAACCATTAGCAACGTCACTACCGCCTACGCCCCTATCTGGATCCCAATGCCATATCTTACGTTTCTAGGGGGTATGTTTGGCTCTGAAGTACAACCTAGCCGAAGTGGTTGAAGCCCTGGACGAGCTCAACGCCGCGTCGTACCAGTACGGCAGAAGCGGTTCCTCGTCCCCGACAGCGTCCTGCTCAGACGATGAGGAAGCTGACGAGAACCCCGAGCTGAGCAATACTGCGGCCGCCGTCGAGCCATACGATGTCAATGCTGCTCCACGTTGTCGTCCAGACAAACGTAGCGTCGGCAGGGGCGGTTCTTCAGCCACAGCCTCCGCTGCCGCCACCGTCGCCAGCGGCGGCGGCGGACACAGCTGTGGTGAAGCGATGGCTCGAGGCGGCGACGTGTACATTCGGCACCGGCAATCAGCACTTAAGCTGACTCACGCCTGGCGAAAATTGATGAAAAAGTGGGTTCCGGAATGTACGGCATCCATGCGATCTAGGAATCCCCGCGACCGGGACTGCATTCACATTGATGGCCCACTAGATCGCAATGGCCGGATCCTCTTGGACTCGTACGTATTCCAATGTTGTACATTTATTTGATGTTTATTTGATGACACTAACTACTGTTGGTCGTACTGTCAATTTGATGCGGCGAATGGCGTACTTCAGACATTTGTGCAAGGCCTTCCCGGTTGGGGGATGATGCTGTTGGCGTGAGATGGCAATCCATGTATACGACATGTACAGGGCATCCGCGGCTTTCACTGTGGGCGATCGCGTGTTGGGTCGGCGATTGGTTTCGGAGGCTCAGGATCTGCGGCGACAGGCGGCAGAGGCCCACGGGGAGGCGGCGAAACGGATTGTGCTGGAGATGAACGAGGGCCGCCAGTTGTCGGAGGTGAGTGGGAGTGACCCGTGGGTCAATGGCATATGTACATAAGACTTGGACGATGGAGCCCGAAATGTTCTAGCGCAGCGCCCAAATGAACACCCTCAGTGGCATTCGCGGATCGGTTGTGACAGTTTTCCGAAAGTGAACGTCTCCGGATCGCTTTCCTAAACAAGCAATGCCGCCGCCGTGGCTTTATGTAGTGGGAACTGGATCTTCACGGTCTTCACGCGGCTGAGGCAGTGGAGGTGAGCTCTGACGGGGGGGGAAGGGAGGACAGACCTTTGGGTCACAGGAACCAACGGCCGGGATCCTAACATGGGAAACACGGAACGGATCAGTGGTATCACGACTTCAAAACCTTTCAACTTCCCCTCTCTTGACAGCGGGGTGCACTAAATACACGCACGCACACACCGTGTTCCTGGAAATCTAGGATGGTGGGCAAAAAGCGACCCATGGCTCACCAGCACCTCCTGTGACCCCGTGCTTGTCGGAACAGTGTAACGTATGTACGACCTGCGTAAGTGTTCTCGTATCCCAACCCGCGGCTCAAAATTGTACGACGTAAAATGCAGCTCTGCGGTCTCCTCTTAGATCTCTCTGAGATTTTATCCAAAAAGTTCAAAGCCTAGAAGAGCTGTCCGTAGCCCTCCGACATTTACGTTCATGGGGTTCATAAGGCGGATTCCGGATCTTGGATTCCGTATTCCAGAATCCGTATTCCGATTCTGCTCCTCGGACCGGTGCGGGCTGTAGCTGTGGGGCGTCCAGGCAAGTAAGAAGCTTGTATGTCTGGTGACCGCATAAGGCCTCTGCAGTAGTGGTGTGCGGAGGGCGCGTTTGTTTGTGCGCTTTGCACTCGAGCCGCTTGCGCTGCCCGATGACCCGATAGGTCCGAAGTCCTCTCTGTACAGCAGCAGAAGATGATGGCTGCATTTCTCGTCGCAGAGCCGGAAGCCGCACTGTGTTCTGGTCGCGGAACGAGGGTTCTCCGACGCAGTTTTGGTAGTAGGTTCGGTGGTTGTTGGTTGTCGGTTGTCTAGGCCCGCGCGTGAACGGCGCCGCCATTGCCCGGGAGTCGATGTTACTGCATTGGCCTCATGCAACTGACCCCGCAGGCTCTTGCCAGACGAATCAAAGCTTTGGAGGAGGGCTCGGCCCTGGCAGCAGCAGCGGTGGCGGCAGCAGCCGCTCCCGTAGCCACTGCAGGTGCAGAGCTCAGTGGCGGCGGAGGCGGAGGCGGAGGTGGTTCCACCAAACGGCGAATGCAGCAGCAAAGGAGGACTGTTGGCAGCGATGGCAGCGCCGTCGCCGCAGCGGCCGCTGCAGCTGCTACTGCAGAACATAAGGCCCCGGCCGATGTGGCGGCGGCGGCTGCTACAGCCAAGCTTTTGGCCTCTGGGAGGGTCCTTCGGGTGATTGTGGGTAAGGGCCTCCACAGCGGCGGTGGCGAGGCGAGCCTACCCCGGGTTGTGAAGAATTTCCTCTTGGATCGTGGTTACAGGTACGGCTGTGCTGTCGTACACTATCCGTCTCTTCTTCTTGGTGTCCTTGAAAATGTGCATGCGAGTGTGCGTGTAGTTGTTCTTTATGTACGGCATTTCCACATGTTTATACGGCATATCCCGCTCGGTGATCTGCACAGTTCCTGAGTTCGTTTGCGTTTCTACATCTCCTTATCCGTTTGTACGGCATCGGTGCCCCGAGTATCACCGATATGCCACGCCACGCGACATTATGTACATGTCGTACGTGTCACGGTAAAAAGATGACGTGCCGTGTCGCGACTTGCCGTGCAGATTCATACCCCGCCCGGGCGTCATCGAAGTCCAGCTCCGCCGCCGCTTCGCCGTCAACTCGCCGTCAGTCATTGCTGCCGCTGGCACAGCTACAGCGGCGGCAGCTGTGATGGGGAAATGATCTTTCCGCCCGTAAAAACAAGAGTTTCCCGCTCAATTGCGTGAATAGGGCCACAACTTTCCTATTTTATTATTTTATCGAAATGTTTCCAACATTTTTGGACATCTAGCTGCTGCACTATGGTACGTACGGCACAAAAAATACCAGGTGCAGCGACAGATCGGATCAGATCACGACCTCGTCGTCTGCTAATTACGTTAATCCATTCCGGATTCAATCGCTGTTGGCCTTTCCTTGAGCTTCTGTTCGACAACAAAGCAGTCCAGCAAGAAGCTCACATGCCTTAGGAGGTGAGTGGATCAGATTGTTAAGTGGGGGTGCTAAGATTCTTATGTCAATAAAATGGTTGGGGTTACGACAATGGCGGCCGCTGTTAGGTAGTTAATTTGATAGCTGGATGATAAGGTTGGCAAATGTTTGCACAGCGGCTGGTTGTGCCTGTAGCCCCGCCGCAGCGTCACGAAGCTTTATTTTCATCTTACATTTTGGATTTCGTGATAGATTTATTTTTTATTCTGGAGAGACGGGATGAACATCTTAGATTTAAATAACATGATGGTCGAAATATTTAATTTATAGCTTTAATGAAGTAGTTTCTCCGGTATGGTGCAGTAGCAGCCTGTATCCCTTCTTATCCCGTCACCACCACTACAAACTACAACCACCATCGCACAACCTCCACCCATCACCATTACCACCACCATCATTACCATCAACATCACCATAACCAACATTACCATAACCGTCACCATCACGAACATCATCATCATCACCGCCACCATTACCAACATCAGCACCATCAACACCACTACCAACATTATCACCACCAACAACAACATCAACATCATCATCACCAGGATGTCCTTTTGCTCTTTTGTCGTTTTCCTCTGACGGTAATGGTCCCCCAATAACACACGCGGCAGGATCCAACGTCACCCCTAAAGCCTCGAGGAAGGAAGCCACTTCCTCCTCCGCACAGGCCGTCTAGGTCCTGGTCAACATCTGCGGTCTTCCTGTAATTGACTTTGGCGGCTTGCGAGCACCCATCGCAGTGCACCCTTAATGTGCCATTCCCTGTGGTAAACCGTACCGTGCCGTACCCTTCAACTTTTTTCATTGGAATTGGAAAGACTACAAAAGGAAAAGTGTTTGAAAGGGGCTATATTCCAATGACAGTGTACACATCTTTACTTATTTTCCATGTTGGTGCGCGGGCCCTTGAGGTTAGCCGCCCGAACGGCCGCCCAAGAGAGCAACGCTGCTGTCGTGTCAGCAATGTGTTTGCAATAACGTTGATTCCTCGGAGAATGATGAGCACCATGCACTCATGGAATGTCCCGCCTTTGCTGACATGCGGGCTGGTTTTGCAAACTTGGGGGAAAGCTGGTTCTAATTGCGAAGAATGACGGCTTGTGCATGCGAATCACAATTAAATTTGCATTTCAGACAAACAAGCAAACCTTTGCGTGGGACACAGCTCTATAGACGCTTCAAAGTTTTAATGTAAATGCAAGACCAGCTCGATCTTGCCCGAATTTTCCATAGCATTCGTATGAGGCGTTCATTGAAAAATATGGGCAGGACTAAAACTTTTCACGGTTGTACTTCTGTCCTTCCGTATTTCTTGTATTTACGGATGGACTTCTTTCTGCTCTCTGATTTTACGTTACCATCTCATCTTCTTGTACCGCTCCTTCACGCGGCCTGATGATGTGACAGACTATGTCGATACTTAATAATATTCCTGAAGACATTCTCTATCCTAACATACTAAATATCAAAATAAATGTCACAATAAATCTGCATGACAGGGACTATTACATATACGTAGAAGTGCAGCTTCAGTGGAAAGTGTGCAACAATTCGTACAGCCATTGTTGGCTATACTGTAAAGGATGGAAACTTTCCTAACGCCCTTTGCTTCAACCAACGCCCGGAGGCAACTAACAACACGCACAACGACCTTCCATTGTACCGTCAAAACAGCTTCTCCCCCCCTCCCCCCCCTCCCTCCTCCTCCGTCTCCTTCATGGCTATATAATTAGATTGTAGAGAGACTCGAAACCCATGTCCAGATATCCTGATATTCCACAAAACCCGAAATCCCACATGCATATTCAGGCATATATCATGAATCTATCACATCACATGACGTACGAGTGTCGTTCGCAGGCTGCCATGTGCCGTATTTTAAACATCCGGCGATGTTCTTCTTGCGCCATGTAAACCTGCGTTGTGTCCCCTAGCATCAACGCATCAAGGAGCCTTCATTCATTCATTCATTCATTCCAGCTGATATCCAACAACTGAACCCAATCGGGAAACGGCAGGACACGAATACAGGTATCGGGCTCGAAGAAGGGTTCGAAGAAGGGTTCGACAACTCGACGACTCTCAAAGCAGGAGCACAGGTGCACTTGTCGTCCCAATATCGGTCATAGCGACACCTGCAGTCCAGGAGTCAGTACGTTGTCAGATTTAAAAATTCGCCACATAGAACTAGTGAGGGGAACTATTTCTCAATTTTCTTCTCTCTTCTTTCGACGCACAACTCCAGGGGTGCTTACTCCTTCCCACACACAGAGTTGCAGACAGACCAGCTTGCATGACATGTGCCGCCGTACATGTGCTGCCGTACGTACAGCCCATACAACCGAACGGGCAGCGAGTGAGCTGTCGGCGTGGAGCTAGCGAGCCAGCGCTGAACCCCGACACGTTCTTCAATCAAAACCCTAAAATACCCCAATTAAAACCCTACAGCCACATGTGATGCGAAATGGTCTGACAGGGATGCAGCAACGATGCAAATCACATCATCCGAAATCATTATCGGTGCCCTATCGAGACAGCGTGCTTCCCTTCCCGCCCAAACGTGGAGTACCCCCTAAGCCAGCTTAAAAAGGTTAAATGACTTGGAAAAGTGCAAGCCTTTTTCCGTACAGAATCGTACCGTACTCAATCGTACATTTGCATCATTGTACAACGTTTGTGTAGCCGAACATATCTACACAAATATATGAACAAAGAATTAAATGTCTGTATCCGTGAGATAGCTGCTCGTGAAAGTGCTGCTGTGGCGTGCTGAAGCTGTGATAACGGCAGCTCTAGCTCTCTCCGTTTTGTTCTGCCAAAACTGGAAATGAACACACAAGCAGCATCATAGTGGAGCGGGGAAGAGCGTGGAGTGGGATCAGTAGAGTGCGGGCCCTTCACGGTCCCAACCCATAGCGGCAACATACCATTCACACGTAGACGGGACCCCATATAAGGCCCCCTTTCACAGCATATTCGACAATGTGTAACAATTTCGTCGCCGTCTGTACGACACACGATACATTGCGATGTGATTCGAGAGAAATTCAGCGAGAGAACCAGCCTCCCCGGAGCCGGGGCTTGTTGAGCCCAATCGTCATCAACTGATCGGTTACCAATAACCGAACCGAACTCCAACTACATCCAAGGCACGTAGTTCCCAACAGACGCTGTCACACAGCAAGGCCACAGTCCCCAGGTGCTTAAACCGCTGGGGTGCCGCCACCGCTTCCACCGCTGTGACCGAGTGCTTTCACCAGGGACGCCTTCGCGCGCTGCTCCTGCAGATAGGGCGTCACGGCGGCGGAGGTCCATTGCAATCGAGCTGCCCGGTCGGTGCTCGTGAGCAGTGCCAGACTCTCTGCCGCGCCCAGCTCCAGCATGCAGGCTGCGGCGAAGGAGAAGAGCTCCTGGCGGGTGTCCTTGCCCAGGCGCTCCGAGAGAACCTGGAGACGGGTTGTGTGTTAAGGGTCGAGCTGCTTTGGGGCTTTTAACGCTCTTTTGCGTTATTTATCAACACTTAAACATTTTAACAATTTTCCAACGGTTATTAGGCGTAAGGTTCAGGTTTTTGGGGTTTTGGTTCAGGGTAAAGGACTGGGTTTTAGGGTTTTAGGGTTTAAGGGTTTAAGGAATAAAGATGGTTACAGAGTTCAGGATTTTAGAGTTTTAGGGTGAATGTGCAAAATGAGGCGTGGAGGGAGGGGGCCTATTGGGGGGGGAGAGGGGCGCGCGTGCAACATCTGCGCAACTAACCCTCCTTTGTGATCTGCATCTAACTGCAACTGCTTAGGTGGTCCACTGCTTCTACATCCCGCGCAAAACCCGAGAAGCCCCAGACCCCCACCGCGTACGGGTCCTGCGTGGCGTCTTTTCCTTGCTTGACGTTGCCGTACACACTGCCATGTCGCTGCCACATGCTGATGGATGTACCGGCTGGGTGTCCGGCGTCCGTTAAATACTCGGCAATAGTGCGGGGCCGGGAGGGGGGGGGAGGGGGCGCGTACCTGTGCATCACCATCATCACCACCACCACCACCACCACCACCAACAATAACAACACGGGGAGAGCATTATCAATACCAATACGCCGTTTAGGTTTAGTCTGGGGGCCAAGGTCCTCGGCTTGTGTGAGGAGGATTGATTTTGTTGCAACATGCAACCCGAGAGCGAGACGGGCTTCCGGTAAGGTCGTCGCAATAGAAGCCCATCTCGCTGTCATTGTTGCTTGTTGCAACAAAATCAATCCTTATTCCACCGCCTAACCGGTGCGTCTGTCAGTCCTCCTCACCGTGTGTGTTTTCTCCCTGCTTTGTACCGTGGTGGCACCCAGATCCCGTCCCCAGTTCCCCGCTCCCCCAGCCCCACCTTGGAATGCTGTCCGGCAATCCTGCGGGCGCATCCTCAGAGGTCCGGAGCTGCTTGCTCAGACGACCCACCTCCTGCACCGGCATGGAGGTAGGGATGGGAAGACGAATGAACGAGATTTGGTAGTGTCGCCGTTGGGAGGTAGGCACTCAAATTACCGACCATCACCACCGCCACCACCACTCATCACTACCGCCACCGCCACCATCATCATCACCACCGCCACCATCACCATCACCACCGCCACCATCACCATCACCACCGCCACCATCATCATCACTACCATCACCACCACTACTCCCCTCGCCACCGCCAGCACCACCCGGGTGATACTGCTGGGTGTCGGAGTCCGTTACCTGATGTTGGCGGCTGCTGGTGGAGGATGGGAGCATTTACCCAGAACCCACCTCCAGCTGGCGGTACAGGTCCCACTCCAACGAGTCCACCAAAACCTCCTCTGTCGGCGACACGTTGTCCGTCATGAAGGTGGCGGCAGCGATCTGTTAAAAGAGAGCCAGGGGTTGGGTTACGCAGGCGGGAAGGTCTGGAGCTGTGAGGTCTGTGATGGAACACGGAAAGACAGTTTAACAGCAATAGCCGCAGAGAGACGAGGAACTGGGTGTCGCACGGTGTGGGACTGCTAGCTGCCATGAGCTGCGCGGATGCATGTGCGGGTGGTTGCCTCAATCCAATAATTGCTAATTTCTGCTAATAAGTGCTAATTTCTGCTAATAAGTGCTAATTTCTGGTAGCCACTGCGGGTGGCCGTGATCGCTGCGGAAGAAGCGAAGGGGAGACGGCTCGGGTTTACGGCCAATCCGTAAAAGAAAAGGAAAAAAGAAATCCAGCGAGGGAGTCCATGATGATGCCGATAATATAAGATCATGCATAATAATCGCTGTCATGAACTTCTGCGGAAAGCTGGAAACCTTGGCCATGTGGCAATGTGTTCTTGACAATATGTCGCGTCCCGCCAAAACCGTCACTGAAAGTGACGGTGTGTGATTTGGTTTGTACGTGTCTGGCTGGGATGACGGAAACATTCTAACAAGTTGATGAATTGCTCACCATATATGGTTGCGACTGCCAGATGTTGATAAGCTTAATCCGCTTAGAGCCCTCGTACTGGAGAAGTAAGGAGCCATCGTCGTTGCGTTTCACGCGTTTCACGGTGGCCATTACGGCCAGGCGCGGCATGCCACTGATCGCGTTCTCCAACAACGCCGGAGGAGCAACGCTAGGACTAAGGATGTGACCAAAGCGAATGCCGTTTGCATCTAGGATGTTGCCTCCTGCCTTTTCGGCCAAATCGTCGAACATCTGAAGAAAACGCTGCTCAAAGACTGCGATAAGAACGAGATTAAGGAGTTCAGCATTAATTGGCAAGCCAATTAAGAATGCTTACGTTTAGCAAGAAACCTAATCGTGCGTTTAGGGTTCGGAAAGAGAACCAGCCGCGAGGCAGCGCACCATGTAATGTACCCGTTGCTGTTGGCAGGAGCACCTTATTACTGAAATTCAGTGAGTGTACGTATCATGAGGCGAGCGTTCGTTAGTCCCGCGATCCTTGAAGGCGTTCCAGCTTCAGAAACAACCGCGAACCTTGGAAATAACGAGACGGCAAAAATAGAAGTGTCGATCATTGTAGCTCCTGCAAAAACACGCCTTGCGACGCGAGCTGGGTGGCCTTCTCGACGAGGGACATTGGGTGGGCTGCAGGGTTTAGCAGTCCGCAGCCCAAAACTAGAAGACATTCTTAATATTAAAAGGAAGTGAGAGGGATAAAAAGGTCAAAGTAGCTCCCTTCAACTTTTCATTCACTGGTCTGGGGACCAATTGCCGCCGAGGCCAACTGCCACCAAGTCCAAGCCGGGATTCACTCTTCGGCACTCAATACACAAACGTCATTGACAACAATGCGTTAAGTATGCCTCATGAAGTTTTGGAATTCCGATGAAAGGAAAAACAACGCTGTAACGACTTTTGGATAGATGTTGTACGGCGCCTGTTTGTGTCTCTTTGACAGCTGCTATGTCCAGGCCATGCAGGCCCGTGCAGGCCGAATACTTCCATTCATAATTACTTTGATCTCCATCGATTCATTTGACAGTTACATCTCTGCACAATCCACACCTTGCTGCAATGCGCTTATAACTCATCTTTGAGCACCGCAGGCCTTTTGTTGAACCTACCCGAGCTGCACTGCCCCCACCCTAACTTATCCTTGTGGCTTCATCACCATCTATGACTCTTTAGCGTGCCGTATGCTCACCGTATGGGACACTTTTCCTAAATATACTGTTAGATTAGCGAGCAACGAAAGTGCGGTGCGGAAAGTGAAATCCCCTGTTTAAAAGAATGTGCGTTACACAGCGCCACTGTATTCTATTAGCAGCCACATGCATCGATGACCTATGCCGGTGAAAAGAGGTCGTCATGGGCCCCGCGGTACGGCTTGAGTAGTACGGCGGTCCAGGTCAGAGAATGGCGACAGCTGCCCGCTCGCTTGCGAGGATCAGGCCTTGTGCTCGCTTTGTTGTTTTCCTCGCGGTTCTGGTGGTTTGCAGCTGCTTTTTAATCGTAGGTGGTAGTCGCGTTCAGCTACCTCGCGTTCTTAACCAAGGTTTTGTGCATTCTGGACAAACCCATAATACTACGCATTGGAAGTTGCGGGTGTCTGTTGATACTATGACCGTGTTAGTGATGTCAAATTTACCTAAGTAACAAGACTATGTTCATCGTCTGAAATATGGCCATAAAGCTGGCGGTAGGTTATATAACAGATCCTGGGAACGCATTCCTCCTGAAACAGTGGCTGCATAGCATATCGTGGAGATGAATACAACACATCTAGCAGATGTAAAAAAAGTATGATGCTGGAGAAAATAGGACTTTCCGCAGAGTCATTCACTCATTCTTGCGGAAATAGGGCCCTCCGTACGCTTTTGGCGCGAATTACAGCAATACCCGGGTCGGCTTCCTTCTTACAAGAGATACCGTCCTTCACACATCGTGTGAAATTGTAACTATTCAACGTGTTGGACCAGGACACTCCCATCTTACTGAGATCAGGACACGCTCATCTCACATCTTAACGCAGCCGATTTGATATAAGACCTCGGCAGACTGTCCAGCACAAACAGTAAGTTAAATGATAACGTAAAAATTCAGTTGTTGCAGATTTTGCCCTGTCTGTATTGAACTCATCGGCGCTGTGCGGTGTAATTTCGCAGGCCCTGGAGGCTTGTGAAGAGCGCATTCTGGTAAGAAAGGGGCCGTTGTACAAGTGTCATAAGTATTCGAGATTCTCAGCGCATAATGTGGCATATATTGGTGCCGACAGCTGACCCACGCTTAGCCCTCTTTGAAAGTGCTTGCCATTTACATACATTACAGGAAGATTGTTCAACGTTTTGCTTTGCCCAGACCCCGGGGAATCGCATGGCATTTCACTTCTGTGAACCATCCGCTTAAGGCACTTCCTCACGCGAGCATGCCTTCCAATCCTGCAGTAGACATGGAGCAAGATGCTCAGCCTCTGCACCAGGAGGAAGCTCCTTCTCAATCCCAACACTACGAAGGCAACAGCACCCCACAAGCCGCTCGTCGAGTTTCACGAGCCCGCACCAGCCCCGGTGCCTCACAACAGCCGGGCCTTTCCCAACAGGGCACCCCGGCCCCGCCCCGGCGTCCCCAGCCACAGCCCAGTGGCAGCTTTATGCAAGGTGGCAGTGTTCTGCAGAGCGAAGGAACTCTGGGCGGGGGTGCCACACCGCTGCCGCGTGGCTTAGCCCAGAATCGTGGCGAGTTTGGCGGAACGGCGCAGCGACGCCCGAATGTGCGCATCGGCACTGCCGGTCGCCCCGCTCGCACCATGTCCGTTAGTCAGGTCTCTGGGGACCAACAGCAGCAGGACGGAGCGGCACCGGCTGAGGGTGACGAGCTGCCACCGGTACGATGCCGGCCGGGGATGGGGTGAAGCGGGGAAGGCAACGAACGCCAAGGACAGCTGCATGAAAGGGGCGGTGGATGAAATAGCGGAGAAAAGGGGGTACCAAGGGGTAAATGGCACATGTATATAATGTCGGTTGACAGGGCATTCAGCTTTATGGGCTCGTCTGCGCTCGTTGGGAGAAAGAAACGACGAACAAGTTTGTAGTTGGGGGGAATGATACGTTGTGTGGCGGTTGGGATACTCTGGGCAATGAAGATACGATAGATGATTTTGCGGGAGGTCTGCCTGCGGCACTTGAGTCAGGGTTTTGGAATGTGGCAAGTTGAAACGCAGAAGCTGCTCGATGCAGTGTAGGCGGCATGTGGGTCAGCGGGAGGGGGATAATTGGAGGAAAGGATGAGATGACAGGGGCTTCGGCAGGAAAGGTCTGTCCGATGTGCTTTAACAAGAAAAGGAGTTGCAGCACCTATTGAATGGGGGGTTTTGGTTCCTTGGTTTTTCCACGCTCTCCACGCTTTCACACGCTCAGATCATGTGATGCGAGAGGGGCATCTTATCACAATCATATCGCTCGCGTTCCGCTCCGCTCCCTTACGGTCCCTTTCTATCATAATCCCGCAGGTTCAGGACGACGCTGCGGATGATGGGACATATGTCTGGGGTACGAACATCAACTCCAGGCACCTTCGACAACAGATCGACAGTTTCATCCGGACGTTCCGGTAAGCCCCAGTGCGCATGAGGATATCACTACTGCTAGGTTGGTTTAGCTGAGGCCTAGGTAAGGCTAGACATCGTTTTGTTGATGGTTTGGGTTTGGTTGCGATCTCCGTCACAGTTTTTTTTCTTTTTTGTTACGTCTTATCGAGGAGTTTGTTGGTCTCTTTTAAATATGCTTAGAGTCGTGTTCACCCTTTTCCAATCGCTGACCGTAGAAACCCTAAACCCTTGTTCTTTAAACTTGTCTAATTGAAAAATTATATTCTAATCTTGCCCGACAGGCCCGCGGGTGCTGACCCAATTGCACAAGCGAAGTATGTGCAGATTATCAAGGAGGTGAGCTTGGTTGGGAAACCACTTTCGCCTTGGGCAGGAGAAATATCTCTGGTTTGTATTCTATGAATGTTTTCCCCGAAATCTATCTTTTCAGTCGGGTCGCATATTCTGCGTATGCCTCTTTTATATCTTTTATGTACCGTACGTGTGTGGACATGAAAGAATTTGTGCACCTGCTCCATCACCAGGCCATCGATGCAGGTGAGACATCGATCAATATCGACACCGCGGATATGCGTGCTGTAATTAACGGGGTGTCGTACAACGACTTGTACGAGACACTCGTGGATTTTCCGCGGGAGGTGCACTGTGTGCTCGATGAGGTGGTACGGGAGGTTGCCGTACTGCATCTGAATTTTGAACCGGAGCTGGAAAACCGGCAGCAGGCCATGGATCTCTGCTTGCTTGTGGTAAGCCATCTGCCATCGTTGAATCCTACTTCCTCGCAATCGCCGGGTTGATGAATTGTGTGCTAAACGTTTTTGTCATCCAGGAGAAAACGTACCTTTGTGTTATCATGGCGAATGTCACCCTTCTCTCAACATTCTATCGATTTCTAACCCCTGACTTGTACGGCCCTTGATTCACCAACGTCCCATCTCGTGTCTCCCGACGGGTCTGGACGTCCTGTACGACAGTGCCGCCCGTACAACTTGGCTGCCACCAAGCACATCCGCGACCTCGACCCCTCCGACATCGACAAACTGATTTGCATCAAAGGCATGGTGACGCGTACGTCGGCCATTATCCCGAACCTCAGGTACGACATTCCTCTTCCTGCCAACCTTTCCCTCCCCTCAAATTCTTAGAATTTCACCGCAATTGTTGACCTCATCATACTACATGCACATACCTGTCGTACCTATTACAAATTCCTACGTCTATTTATTCTAGATAAGAAATGGGAATATTTCTGACACGTTCTACGTATACATGATGGTCATAATATATATATCTAAAGTTTGTAGGCTCTATTCTGGTAACACCCCAGATACCCAAAGGATTTACAGGGCGGACACATGGCTCATTGAAAAAGTGTCGTACGTCGTCTTGTCTGTGGTGAATGTAACTGTCGTACATAGGTACGCGGTTTTCGAGTGCGCCGCGTGCGGTCACGAGGTGGCGACCCCTAATGTGAATGGCCGCGTCGAGGACCCCACCTCCTGCCCGTCCTGCAAGAAGAAATGGAGCTTGGTCCTGCAACACAACAAGGGATCGTACACGGATAAGCAGCTGATAAAGATGCAGGTAAAGGTGTTCGGAGAATACAGAAGATCCTTGTGTGGGAAATGTATAATTGGCTCTATTGGGTCACTTACCGACCCCTGGGTCAGTCAGTTATGACGACGGAAATGACTTTAGAATCATTTCCGCACCGTTATATATGATTGTCTATTCCTGTTGTCAGGTTTCTGTATTTCTATTACACATCATATTTTCGTACAGAATATTATTTACTTACCCCAGCTCCAATAATAATACGTTTCCGCAGGAGAGTCCCAACGACATTCCGGAGGGTGAGACCCCGATGGGCGTCACGCTGTACACGTACGACACCCTGGTAGATGTGGCGCGTCCCGGCGACCGCGTCATGATTACGGGGATGTACCGTGCTGCGCCGATCCGCGCAAACCCCCGCCAGGCAGCCCTCCACGCACTCTTCCGTACATACGTTGACGTAATTCACATTCACCGTGATGAGACGAGGCGGCTGTTCACTCAGTCCGTCGGTCAGGATGGCAAGGCCGTGGTGAGTGAGGCTCGCTATTTCTGCGATGTTTTTTAGTATTTCTGCCGCTCGCTTTATTTTAAACTCCTTCCCGACGTATACATAAATATATTTTTATTTATACCTATCTAGGTAGTATATTCTCTTCTCTCGCCCTCCGCCCATCTCTTCAGATCTGGCCCACAGCTTCAAATCCTGTATTTCGTCTTCCTCCATTTCCGTCCCTCTCTCCCAGCTTGACCTCTTCGCCATGCGCTGTAGTGAGGGTTCAATCCCGGGGATGTCCTTCGTGTCCTTCCTTCCCTCCCTTCCCGGTCCGCAGGACGCGGAGCCCACCATTCTGTCCGCCCCCAACACCCCCGCGGACAGCCAGGCCGACCTGCCTCCCCAGTCACTGACGGACCCAGTCGGCACCGAGGACCAGCTGGTGGCCATTGAAAACATAACGGCAGAAGAGCTGCAGGAGGTGGAGGGGAAGATCAAGGTGGGCCGGGCCGGGTATGGGGGCGACATGTGCCAGGGGGGCTTGGCGTATTGGGGCGAAGGCCATTACATAAGGAGCACACCATCACAGGCATGGTAATGAGCACTGGTAAGGAGAGCGTAAAGCTCGAAGTGAAGAACAGGATTGCACGAAGCTTCGCCAGCAATGGAGAATTAAGACTTGAATTGTGAATGGAAATGAGCAGCAGAGGGAAAAACATCAAGATGACGTGAAATTAGGTTCAGTGCGTGTGTGTTTGTGTGCGCTGTGTGCAAGGCGCAGTTCAGCTTCCAAATCTTCCCTGCCCCTCCTTTTCCCCGATAAGACTAGTCATTTATCCTTCATAACCGCAGCAGCAGTTTTGTCAGGTCTCTCGTCTCTTCGTCTTTCCCCTCCTCTTGCCAACTGCCTGTCCTGCAGGAGCTGTCTCGTGACCCCCGGCTGGTGGAGCGGCTGATTGCCTCCCTCGCGCCCAACATTTGGGAGATGGAGGACATCAAGAAGGGGGTTCTGTGTTTGCTTTTCGGAGGCACACCCAAGGTGTGGCGATGATCATGTGGTTGGGGCCTGAGGGGGGTCTCCGCTCAGATGGGGGGGAAGTCCCTTGTAAGGGTGATGAATTATCTTGTCTTCTTCAATCTCGCCTCCCGCCATTTTGGTTTGCTTCGGGTACCTTCGGGATTAGGGTTTTAGGTTACCTTCAGGTTACTTTAGGCACTTCCATAACGGTAACCCTACACCCGCCTTCTGCTCCTCGCTCCTTTCCCGCCTTCCAACCCACTCCTTCGTCCTAGATTTTCCCCGGCGGTAAAATCCGCAGCGAGCTCAACGTGCTGCTGGTGGGCGACCCCTCCGTGTCCAAGTCCCAGCTGCTGACGTATGTCCACCAGCTGGCGCCACGAGGGATCTACACCAGCGGAAAGGGCTCATCCGCAGTGGGCCTTACGGCCTACGTCACCAAGGTACGGATGGGGCACCGGGTATGAATATGGTTGCTGAAGAGAGTCTCTTCAATACCACCCAGTGCATGTTGAGGAACGACGTATTACATCGGGTCTCGTAGCTTCTGTTAGATCAGGGATAAACAGCTGCTGGGTTTGAGCTCCTTGATTTCTTGAAAGATTTTATATGTGTTGTCGCGAACATGATGAGGTATTGAACCAGAATGTAAGGAGAAACTAATACGAATGGCTAGCGGTAACCCCCAACCGACTTGGGAACAGGATCCGGAGACGAAGGAGATGGTCCTCGAGAGTGGCGCTCTGGTGCTCAGTGATCGCGGCGTGTGCTGTATCGATGAATTCGACAAAATGAGCGACAGTGCGCGCAGCATGGTAAGTGAATGTACAAATGTACGGAAGATGTAGTGGCTACCTGTCGGCATCTGCTTGTGGTTTAACCTGACATTTTTTCCTTCGCCCGAGTTTTTCCGCTTTTTCTGTTCCGATTTAGGGTGACCGTACTTTCTCCACTCTCCGCCCCCCTCAATCAATAACAAACCCCGTTCAATAATTCCATGCTGCACTCCGCTCTGAATCTCCATACCGCCACCCTCCATCCACTCAGCCCCAAACACGACTACTTCCCCCCCTCCTCAACACACCCCAGTTGCATGAGGCGATGGAGCAGCAAACCGTGTCCGTGGCCAAGGCCGGGCTGATCTCCACCCTCAACGCCCGCTGCTCCGTGCTGGCCTGCGCGAACCCCGTGGGCTCCAGATACAACCCGCAAATGTCAATTGCGGAGAACATCAACCTGCCGCCCACGCTGCTTACAAGGTAACGATAATCAGTTTATCCTGTGTATGTGTGGTGGGGGGGATGGGTGTACACAAGCGGGGGCGAGACGTGCAGTGACATCGCACCCCTCATACACCCCCTCTTACACATACACACACGCGACACCACCCAGCCAGGCCAGACCAGGCACCCAGGCCCCGGGATCGGGATTAGGACAGGGCTTGACACAACAGGGGCGAGGCGTACGGCAGTGTTAGAGCCAACGCACAGAGTGAGTAACCTCAAAACAATGAGGTAACCCGGCACTCCGGAACCCCTCTCCCGCCCCGGGGTGTCATGCTAGTTAGGGTTTCCCGTACCCCTACCGTCCCCGCCGCATTCAGCAGAGCAGTACCTGACTCACACCCAGTGTGTGTCATGATAATGGTATATCCCGCACCTCGCCTGACCTGGCCCTAAAGGCCCCTTTTTAGGCTCCCCCCCTCAGCGGCTTCTGCTTCCTGAGACCTAACCCCCTTGCCTACCTGTCATTGAGCAGGTTTGATTTGATCTACTTGGTGCTGGACCGCTACGAGGAGGCTCGGGACCGCCGGTTAGCCCGGCACCTGGTGTCGCTGTTCCACCCGGGAGCCCAGAGCCGGTCCAGAGCGGGCTCCGCGGCCGGGGCACTAGAGCTGGTTTCTCCGGACTTGCTGAAGAAGTACATCGCCTACGCCCGCGCCAAGTGCCACCCGAAGCTGACGGATGAGGCCGCGGAAGAGCTCGTCAATAGGTGTGTGTGTGTTGTGTTGTGTATATTATTTGTGTGTGTCGAAAAAACTTTTCTACCTTTAACTCTATAACTATATAACCCTAAAGCAGATATACTTCCTATTAAAGTAGAAATAGATGCCGAAAGCGCAGCCACTACGAAAGAATTTTTCGTTGAAGCCATAAGCAAACTATATATATATTTTATATTTATATTTATAACCTATATAGCCTTTATATACATTTATAGCCTATACTATATGTGCGTCTGTAATGTCGGGCGTGTGAGACGTTAGGATAAACAAGCGACCCACGGGACGCAGCAGCCGCTTAACGAAGCCTTATTTCGCACCAAAAGATGAATAGGTAAGGGGCATGTGCGTGGCTAGCGGGTGAGGGGTTGAGCACGATGGTCGCTGTCCTAGGGCCTTGTTTGCAATATATAATGAGCATATGTCGTGTATATATGTACACATGTCATATAAAGCCCATACACGTAT
This sequence comes from Volvox africanus, assembly GCA_030268105.1. Taxonomy (NCBI): domain Eukaryota; kingdom Viridiplantae; phylum Chlorophyta; class Chlorophyceae; order Chlamydomonadales; family Volvocaceae; genus Volvox; species Volvox africanus. The sequence goes on along the minus strand of BSDZ01000024.1, from coordinate 1,672,805 downwards.
ACGCATATGTGTAACGTGTGTCTCATAAATTGCGATAAATCCTTTCATTTAAAGTGGGCTAAACCTTTCATTTGAAATTAACTGCAAATTTTTTCCGTATTGCCAAACAGGTACCAGACGCTGCGTCGTGATGGTCGAGAACGTAAAGTAGTGATGGCGACACCCCGCCAGCTCGAGTCCCTAATACGCATTTCAGAGTCCCTGGCGCGTATCCGGCTGGACGAGCGTATCCGCGCGGCTGACGTGGCCGAGGCCGTACGCCTGTGGTATGGCGCGATGGCGGGCTCGGCAGGCTCGTCTGATGGGCGGCCGGATCTGGATACATTGTACTGCGGTACGACAGCGGTACAGCGCGCCGCCGCCAGGGCTCTGCCGGAGGAGCTACGAACCGTCATTTCGGGTAAATACCTGTCGAACTCGTGCTGTGCCAACTGTACCAACTGAAAGGCATTTTTTGATGGCCTTCCTAAAGTTTGGGTTCCTATTGTAAGAGTTATGGATTTCCTTGAACCGCTGTTTAACTTCCATATTGGGAAACCGCCCAACCCACTGCAGGGTTGCGCATGTCGCACACGTTTTCAGTGGATGACCTTCTCCGAGAAATCAATTCTCGGATGGCGACAGGACAGCAGCAGCAGCAGGGTGGAGGTGCCACCGCCGGCGGTGTGAGCCGCTCAATGCTCATTACGGCGTTACGACAGTTAGATGATCTTGTACTGTACGACGAGACAACCAACACCGTCCGGCCCATCCTTCGTAGCCGCGAGCAGAATGTGCCGCAGGCACAGAAGGAGGCGGCGCAGGCAGCAAATGCTAACCCGCCGATTGTTGCAGCCTAACTGACGCACCGCAAGACGAGCCTGAAGACAGGGGCAGGAAAAGGCATATGGCCTGTGTCGTGCAGGTCAGGTTATTTTACGGGACACGTTTATGTTGGCGGAAATCGCTGGTGCATTGCAGGGAATCGGTGTGTGCGATTTTCCGTACAAAACGTTTTGGGGAACTGCGCTGCTCACCGCCAGCGCTGTTGTGACGTGATGCATCTCCGTTCTGAGATCTTTCCTGCGGGGGCCAAAAGGTGAAATCATAGCTTGTGGTAACTCTTTCTCGTCCCTAAGTATCTCTTTGATATTCCGCAACTATTAATGGCGTTACAAATTGGTTGGGGTGGGGGCTGTAGATAGTGAAGCTTGGCTGAGGATGGTTAGAGTATTAGAACCTTGACTATGAGCCATAATTAGAGCATCATAGCAACGAGAATCTTAAAATTGGAGGGGAGGGATGGCGGTATCGTTGTGTTCCAGCCTTGATGGTAGCTCTCCCTTGCAGCATCCGTAGCAGCAACAAGACTTCCCTCCCCCCAACCAGCTATCGGTATCCCGCTGCGTGGCCATTCTTGCCAACGAGAAGTCAAAACGTTTTGTGGTTCTTCGCTGCCAGGCTGACTTTGGTCAATCTTTTATGCACAAGAGCACTTTCCTTGCTACTCGCGATCAGATGTCGCGCTTGCTTGTCTGTTGACGCAAACAAAAAATAGTGTCAAATGTCATTGGGCACGTTAACAGTTTCCACTTGGCAGGACATGGCTTAAATGTTTTTGCACTTTGGGAGAGGAGTGAAAAGTAAAGAGCCGCCGTGAGAAGAGGCCCAAGATGACACGGTACGACAGATGCACAGAGCATGCAAATTTGCCGGACTTATCTGATGTGTGTTCCTACGCATAGGCGGATCTGTGGTTGTGTTGCTGTTTGGGAGTTTCGAGCTTGTGTTGTAGTAATACTTTCAGGTTTACAGCATCAGAAAAAACGTGGTGAGTCGCCACCTGCACACAACTGTGCACAACACTCATCCGCTAAATCCATGTTGTAACATATCTCCTAAACTCATAGCAGTCACTTGCGTATGGCAGCGCACCCTATGCAATCCTAAAAGAGATTCAGGGTCTGCAACATCTCCCCCGCCAGTTCGCTCAGGGTTGTTTCCCCTTCTCTCCCCGCTGGGGCCCCCTTCAAAACACACAGCCCTCAGCTTGACGCCCCGTCGTCTCTCCCTTCCAGTGAGGGCCTCCAACCTCTTCCTCTCCCGTTCGCGTCCTTTCCGCTCGCTGTCTTGGGTCACCTGGGCACCGTAACCCCTTCATACAACCCCCTCTCTTCCCGGCCGCTGCGTTTTCTGTCGTCCGAGGCTTCCCAGACCGTTGGTAAGGGGGGAGGGGGGAGGAGGAGTATGGTGACCCCAATACGAATGCCCAGATTCAGACCCTTGCTTTGTATCGTGTCGTATTGTTAGTCGTTCATTGAGTTCGTACTCCATGCGTTGTGGGAAGGCTCCGCTGCCTCGACCCCAACCCGCAGCAGCTACGCCCGGCAGCACCCACCGCAGTTCAGCTCCCAGCCACGGGGTTATGGGAGAGGGAGGCGCTCCAGCAGAAACCGCTCCGAGACCCGCAGCACCGGACCTTTGATGGAGGAGCCGCATCAACTGCTGCTGTCATGGCCGCCGCTGTGGCCGTTGTGAAACTCGTGAAGAACAAGGCCGCTTCCACATCCAATGCTGGCCCGAGGGACTTTATTGGCTCTGCCGCATCAGCCTGCAATGTATCAACAGCGCAAGGGAAAGTCTCACCCCAAACCATAGATGTGCACTTGCTCCCCACCCACTGGGTCAGCCGGGTTTTAGCCGTTTCCTTCCCGTCGTTACCCTCCATCTTTCCTACCTGTCCCCCTAGCTCCTCCCCATACTGCTGCCCCACGCACTATCCAACTCCAGGGACGCGGAAACTACTTGGGAGCCCGGGAGGAAGGGAAGTACACCATTACTGCAAAGGCGCAGCCCCAACAAATTATTACCAGAGCTGTCTGTGCACTGTTACTGCTTGGCCAGAACTTATCGGGACTCCGGGCCGCCCGCTCTTACCGCCGGCGGACGTACTTCTCCCGAATCTGCCCCGGGGTGAGCAGCAATCGATCGAGCGCTGATACTTCGCTCCAGTCCAGTTTTCGAGATTCCTAAGTAAATGAAAAACAGCCACAGAGTGTGTGTGTGTGTGTGGAGGACAGAGAGGACGGGAAAAAGTAGACGGGTGCATATGATGGACTGCGAAGTTGATCGCGAAGTCGCAGCCCTGCTGCGGTGATGTACGGTAGGTATATGGGGTGGAGATGCAGGCAATGAACGAGTGCGTGTCCCCAAGAAATGTTACACGTTGCACAAAGCTCATAAAAAAGTTGGCCCAGGGAAAGATGCAAAGACATTACTTACCCGATATTCGGCGATGCGCTTCGGCATCGCAGCCATGGCGTCAGCAATCTCTTTCTCCCTGCAAGTCATGAACACTATAGTCATGTGATAACCACGCGTGCTACGATGGAACTGTAATTCACGGTATGACGCGATGTCGGGATGCGGGATGGGGACAAATCATTCGAGAACTCAATACCTTGCAGCCCTTTTCTGCTCCTTTTCCCGCTGACGTGCAGCATATGCTTCGCTACCAGGCGGCAGACGCGGTTTCCCTGGAACTATATTCTCGTATGGCCATTGAAAGCCGATTGCGTAAAACTGTTCCCGAAGTTTTAAAGCGTTTTCAAAACTGATTAAGGGAGGTAAGATCTTGTTGCCTTTTTTACGTGGCAGCAGAGCATTCGCCCCAAATCGATGCAGTAAATGGGCCATCGTGAATATCTGCTAGTGCTAAATACTCAAAAGACTGTACTCACGTCACTCCTTACAAATACTTCACATGCTCCAACGTTTCACACTCTTACGAGGACTGCGCCGCCGTACGGTCCGTCCAACGACCTGCCCTGAGCCCTCACACGTCACACCCAACGACCCAAGCACATCACAAGATTTCCAACTCTCCTTTTCCTTCCTCCCCTTTCCACCAAATCTCTTGACCTACCGATCCAGTACCGAACGGCATCGGCGTGTCGTTTTGGACATTGAGCCCCGGATGACTCTAATCAGCTTGGCGCGTTCTTGGTCGCCAGTCGTCAGGGTGGTTCGGCAATTGGGCGCTCCATTGTAAATTGTTATTATGGCTGTGTCGAAATCTTCCTGGATTGCCTGCATACTTTGTACGGATTGAAGAAAACGCGATGTCAACTGAACCCCTATGAACTGCCACCTACGAAAACCCAGACCTGCAAACCACTCCCTGACCTCGACCGCCGTACTCTGAAGCCGTACCGCAGAGCCCATAACGAGTTTACAAACTGGTCTTTGGCGAGCCCCAAATCATACGTTTGATAACAAATACTCTGTCGTCTGTAACAACAGGTCTGTCCTAAATACCTACAGGATTACAGCCCATATCACAACCTAGGCGTAGCGGCGATAACGGCGGTCGCTTCCCGGTCGTATCATCATGCTTCGCCGCCGTCATCGCGAAACCCCTCCTTCGACATGACATGAGGAAACCCCTCCGTCAAGGCCCTCTGTCCAATCACCACTTCCTCTGTTGGTTGCGGTGCTCGAATTCTCGGGCTAAATCCCTAAACAACTCGGGGGAATAAATCCACCGAATGGCTCGTCCCAAGTACCTGTGCGTGAATCAAAGTAGTTATAGTAGTAGCATTAGCATTAGCAGTAGAAGTAGAAATAGCAGTAGGTTTAGCAGTAGGAGTAGTACTAGCAGTGGAAATCGCATCCATCGCAGCCAGGGCTGATATCAACGACATATCTGCGACCATTGCCCCCCCCCTAATAAGGAGCGGCCCCAATGTTAAAGCTCCTCAGAGGCTACCTTTAAAATCGCAAAAAAAAATTTTGAGCTCAGCACACAGCGACCAAGGAAATATCCAAACCTGATTTTACCTCCAGACGTTTTTTTTATGTCGTACGATACGGCATTTGTAAGGTAACTGCGACATCATACGCTATTCATCGGTTCCAATCACCCACCTGGAGCCCGCGGCCAGTGACACTACCGCCACCATGCTCGTTCAAAAGTACGGAGATTTGATGAGCAGATCTTTTCTTGAGCACCGATTGTTGCCTCGTCCAGGTAGTTGGGCGCAAGCTCCAACCGCCAAACCTGCTGTCATCATGCCAGTTGAAACACAACGTGCTTGGGAGTATAATACAAAAATATTTAATTTGTACAAAGTTATATTAACTCAGTTTTATAATAATTAATTCTAATTTAATTTGTGATTATGAATCAAGTCCAAGTCACAATTATAATGATTATGAGGAACTATGGAGGCAGAATATGGCAACAATATTTTCCATTTCAGCCGCATTCAGAGCATCGCCGTACAGCGCCGTACGCACCAGCAGAAGGAAGAGGAAGGCCACCGCCACGCTAAACAAGCACACCGTGCCCATCATCGCCCCTGGATTGTGCCGCCGGCCCAACGTCAACACCGAGATCATCGCGGGTATCCGTACGTGCTTTAATTGGTACCGCCGGTGTCGCAAGCGTCTGGTCAACATCGCGCGGCTGCCGTACATCTCCCTGTTGCCGTACCTGTTGTTGGGGCTGATATTTTCGGACCTCCGTCAGTTGCTGCTGCTGCTGCTGCTCCCGTGTCCCTGCCCGTATCCCTGCCCGTGTCCCTGATGCTGCTGCTGCTCCAGCCATAACGGAAGTTGCGGCGGCGCGGACTTGAACCGCATTGTCAATGGCTGCGGTACGGCATTGTACCTATTTCTCATATACTGACTGACCCATGAGATAACTCCTCGCTCCCATGACTGATGGGGCGTCTTATCATAACCTTGAAACTAGTAGGCAGCAGTCGGCAGAAAAATAGTAGGAAATCTAATCCTGTTTTTGAACCCTAAACCCTAAACCCTAAAACCCTAAAACCCTAAAACCCTAATCTAATCCCAGGTGTGTCGCAAAACTGAGTGCTAGCAAGTGACAACTATTTGCTGAATACCATTTCCAGATGCCGTTTGGACAGTCTAGAAGTAATGAACGAAGGGGCCACGCAGTCTGAAGTACCTATTATGAGTGGCTAGGCAATATCATGCAGCGAATAATAAAGGGAGGGTCTAAAGTACTTATCTAGATAGCTGGGATGGCTGGGAAGGTATCCACATGCGGTGATGGGGGTCCCTAAAGTAAGATGTTCATTCCATAGCATAGCAGATGCAGCGAAGACAGGCCCTTCCAGTTTCTAGATTTGGCAAGGATGATATGCAGATGTGGTGAAAGGGGGGAGGCTGTCATTAGGCTGCCTTCATGATAGAAAGTTGCCTACTTTGACAATATCTGCATGCGGTGGACGGGTGCTAGGGGTTTTGGCATTTGATGATCCGTTGGCGGTTGGGGAATAACGCACAAACGAGATATGAATTCGTACAAACACTCTTTCAAAGCAGTTGTATCGATGTAAAACGCCATGCGGGACACTACCTGGTGCTGGTGCTGGAGCACTTGCGGGAAGCATATATAGACTAAACAAAAAACTGTAAAACTGAGTTCAGGGGCAAAATGGTGCCGTAATAGATTGCTTTTCGAATCTATAGCATGTGTTACTTCTGAAAATCAAAAATCTCTCTCAGAAAGCCATTCCTTCTCCATACCTATGGGGAGCTGAAACGAAAAGGTGCAAACGACATGAAAGAAGCAAAAAGACATTTTTACACAAAAAAGACACAAAAGAGATGCATAAGATGTTGTATCATGCTATAAGAAAGATTTCGCGAGTTAACGACAGGATTCGTCATGATAGTACAAAAGAGACGCGTATAATGTTTTTACGGAAAGTGCCGCAACCATGCACTCAATCGCGACATCGCATCGCTAAGAGCTCACTTTTGGCAGTCGCGCATCGAAAGCCTCCACCGCCGCCATCCCCCGCAGCTCCAGTCGCTCCTCCACCTCACATCCAGACTGCCGAACCTGCATCCGTACTTCCCCAGCGCACAGCACCTCAGGCGCATGTCATTGCAGGTGAGGGTATCTGTCTTGTCGTTGAAGACCGTCACCACACCACCCAAGTCTTCGTTCATGGCACTGCTGCGAGCGAAGGCGTGGGCTACGCCGCCGTCCGTGCCGTCGTTGCCGTCACCGCTACCATTAAATGCTCGCTGCTGCCGGCCCGATCATTCCCCCCGCTGCCACAGCCGTGGTTATGATTGCAACCGAATGTATTCGCCGCTGCTGCTTTAGGTGCCGTGGCGGCGGCGGCGGCGGCGGCGGGGGGGACCCAGCAGGGACATCCAGGTTCTCCGACGGGACAGAGGCCGTCATCCTCTGAGCATCAGCCGCATCAGCCGCATCAGCCGCATCAGCCGCATAGCGCTTTCGGTGTTGTTTTTGGTGTTGTTGCTGCTGCCCCTGCCCCTGCCCCTGCAGCTGCTGTTCTTGTACACTGGTGGTGGTAGTGGTGGTGGGGTTCATATGGCACTCGTCTCTGCTGCTGCTGTTGCTGCTGCGGGGCCCCGGTGATAGCGGGGCAGGTGGGGAGGGTGTATCCACCAAGGCTGGATCGCAGTTGATGAACACAAAAGCCTTGCACAGTATGGCATGCAGTACGGCATATACAACTAAGTCAGGTGCGGTTAGGGCAGCGTAAACGTTTTCCAAATGCATGTACTGAAGGGAACTAACGGAAAAGCCGTTAACGTAGCTGGGCTGCCTTAATAAACCATCAACAAGATTGCAATAGTTGAGAGCCGCAAAGGCCTCTCAAGATGCTGAGATGGTGTTTAATGCTGAGAAGGGGCTTCTGCACCTTTACATCGTGTTTGTGTGAGCTGTACACATTCGACTACTTCCAAGATGGTGCGTCATCTCTCGTCATACAGCTTAAGATAGATGGCTGCTGGCATATGCAGCTACCTGCTAAATGATATATCGGGCTGGTTGTCTGTAAGGAAGTTCCGGAGCAAGGGAACAGAGGCAAGGTGGAAAGATCTGCAGCGCCCTGCCGTACCTGTCAGAACTTGACAAGTTCCATGGTCACAAAGAGACTTATAGGTACGATATCGCCGTACGAGATCCAGAACGTGATGGATAACAGTACAATGTAGGTGAGAGGCGACTGCCAGTTGCCTTGCACGGGCTCGTCCAACGCCAGGTGGGGCCGCCGTACATCGGCACGCGTGCGACACACCCAGCTTGCCTGCGTTGGGATGCAAGTTATGAGAATTCAACCTATTGGTTTATTGGCCGCTGTGTTGATATCCACTGTATTGTACTTTACACAGCCAATTATATCGTCATCTCTATAATGCATTCGGTTATTGTGATACGAACTCCAGTGCCGTACAGGTGCAAATTCAATCGGACCACTAAAAATCAAGCAACCCTTACTTCTGCTTCCTTGTGCAGTGCGTAGTTATGGCTAATTAACGACATACACATATGATTGATTCGGCAGATTCCGCTGGATGCTGGTGGTGGGTGCTGAACCTGGGAAAACCACTGATTTCGGAGAAGTCGGCATGGGAGACTGGATGAGGGTGCCCCGAAACACCGGGGAAGGTAGGGACTGCCAGGTTAGTGGCCACGGGTGATGTACCCCCCTATCTCACACACATATGAGAATACTTTTAATTACTTAAGAATTCAATATATATATATATATGCATCCTAATATGCTGGATATGTATTGCATGAAATATGCATCTATCAAAACAGAGAATTATTAAAGATTGATGTTTCGCGGCATCATGGTTTGCGACAAAACCGACAACGGTCAAAATCGCAATCGTTCATATTGTTATGACCTGTAGCAGCAGAAGCACGAGAATCTGCCGGTTGAGGAGTCTGTCGAAGGATCCGACCTAATGCGGTGGGGCGACATGATGCATAGCGACAGAAAAACAATGTATTTCTCAGCGATCCGTTTATTCTATCGCAAGAACGTTTGATCTATCTATAACCAAAACGGTAAAAAGTAATTTCTAAAATATCATGTTTTACATATATAAACCCACAACCCAGAAAGATGGGGTAATAGTCATTGGTTTGACTGCTAAAAATGCGAACGGGCAGATGGGGCTTACATGACTAGAAGTTTAGTTTGTAGTGCGAGGTGCCTCGCGGCAGCTAGTGGGAATTGGACGAGCAAAACTCATTTAACATCTCTAATAGATAATCCTTATAAATAATTGGTTTGAGAGAAAACTTCTCCTTTGACATCGCAATATCAATATTATTTTTTACTCTTAACTTTTGGAATCAATTTGCTCATGTGCATGCGGCAAAATACGGAAAGCAACTTGAAGGCATCGTTTTTCGCATGCCACGAATTTTTCTTAGTAAAAACATGTCCTCTTACTAGTAGACCTTATAAACCTATATGATTATAATTAGTTACAAACTACTATGAATATATTGATATTCAGAGTTGTTTTTGTTATGAAAACTGTCGTCGCAACAGCTGAGAAAGGTCCAGTTCAGCACAACCTGGACAAGCGAGCTGCCACTATGCCTCCAGCCACAAGGACACTCCAAAGTCCGGGCAAGCAATAGATCGTTACAAACAGCTAAAGAAGCAAGTCAGCTTCGGGGAATAAGTAGCGACTTGGTGAAGGATCGTACATAAGACCCTTCACATTTGAAATTCAGCCGCAGTACGTTCCTGACAATGCGTTCAACCAATGAACACATGAAGAAGTCTGACCGAATATCACAACAGTTTTCAATGAAACAAAATCAACAAAAGGCCAACAGACCCGACCTCCGACTTCCGACAGTTCTTTCCGCAAAATAAATGATACGGCCGACAGGTCTTGGTAGTCTTTGCAACCATAATGATTAAAAATAAAAAATAATAAAAGCAACATAATAAAATAACATTATTTGGATATAAGAATGTCTAGTTCTTTCGAAGGTATACCTTCAATCGCGGCCGTATGACGTTCACCTGAATTTATGTCTGGACTACACAGCCAGGCCGAGCACATACCTGCATATGCATACAAATGACATTTTGCAATAAGGCCGTAGCACACACGCGGGGAACATTATGTAGCAATAGAATTTTCGTACTCATCCAAATGCAGGTATGACTCATCCGTCATTCCCGTCGACTATTCTTCTTGAGTTATTCAGGTTCTGGTTTTTCATTTGGTCTCTATGACTCTCTTCCGCAATTCATTCGTGGCTACATTGAAAACTCGTGGCTCTACCCACCTACACACACACATACCCCGCGCTTTTGAGTACACAACAACGAAGCAGCATGTTATCCATCGTCAGTGGAACAGGAGCTGCCGCCGCCGCCGCCGCCATATCACTGGTGCCTCCGCAGCCGCCATCTGAATCTTATTCGACGGATGCCGTATCCGACCTTCGTCTGAAGCCGTACTGCCCTCCAATTCTTGGCCTTCCGTCTCGGCCTCCCATGCCGGATGTTGGACGACAGCCGGTAGCACTGACCCACGGGTCGGTGGCAATACCAACCCTTGGATCGACGTTAGTGGCGGCGGCGCCAGCTGGAGCCCCCCGCCGACAGCATGGAGGCTGCGGCTCGGTGGCTCGCACGCCACGACGCCTCGTACACGCGTCAACAGCTGCGCAGGCAATGATAGCGCTTACATGGCAATTGATGACGTTTGGACAACTAAACCAGCATCCTACTTATTGGATACAGCTCGGACATTCGGCAGATGATGATGGAAATAGCTTAAGTTGTTTCCGTTCGAGCGCTTAAGCTTCCTATGGATACGGTGCGGAACTTTTGTGATGATCCCTTTCCTACACACACATGCAGTCCGAAGTGTAACATGTATGAAAGGCCATACAGTGCCGTACAACCTGCCGTACAATGTACCCCAGCCGGGCCAGCGCACGTTAGGCCGCGTACTTCACTCTTCCTCTGACCGCGCTGACGGCCACCACGAAGACCAGCGCTGCAGTGCTGCCTATGTTGGAAAAGGGGACACCACCTTCCACCAGGACCTGGAAGTTGCACCTCAAGCATGATCGTGCCAAGAGTTGAAGAGGTTCCACCGAGAGCCAAGGCACGACAGAACGCATCCTCGCGTCGGATGCGGTTTATTGTTCAAATTATAATTCCATGCTTTCATGATTAAATGGAGGAATGCGTGAGATTAATCCTGCCTCTTCCCACATGTTTTCTTTTTCGACAGGGGGTAAAGTAATGTCGGAACTCTAAAACCCTAAGATGGCAAATGCAAATAACATTAACGGTAATCTGGTATTCGATATGCGCGCCGATTACACGGTAACGCTGCCTGGTAAGACACAGTACTTAGAGCCACCAGGCCTGTTTCTGCAGGCTTTGTTTTTGCCCGTGTCTACGTCGTCCACTTCATACACGCTCTTATGCTAGGAAGTTCTACATCGCCCGTTCCTCAGGCTACGACGAGACCAGTCCAAAACCAATGAAAATTTAGCCGATCAATACGAGTTAGAATCTTTTAATAGTTTCAAAATTACATAGACTTAGTTTGTACAAGGACGTGGCATTAACTAGACAAGATGCAATAAAGTTTGGATTTAATCCGGATGCATTAACTAATACAAGAAATATAACACCGCAAATGGCGTTAGTTACGCTACCGTAATTTTATCCATTCATCGCTGGTATGAATAGATTTTTATTTATTTTTCATAGTCAAATTTAGTAGCTATTCTCTCCAACAGAAACGGACGAAATGTTTAAAAATACAAGAAAACTCATCTCTGTAGCAAGAACTAAAAACGCTATGGTTTCTTCTACTATTTTGTTGATCTTCGTCTCATAACCCAAAAGATAATACGGTTAGATATAACGGTTTTAAAAGGTGAAAAATAATGCTCCTTTTTTTCGTTTAATGATCCAGGATTTAAAAATTCAGGTAGAACCATTTAACAAAATGCAACTGCAAATAAAATGAAACTCCAATAGATGATTACTTCTCTCATCAATTTGGTTAGGATTGATTACTGATTAAGTTTTATAATCAAACGGGCCTTAATCTTTATAATCAAAATTAAATTACTCTCGGAGATGAATATATTAATTTTCAGCTTGACGATTAATAATCTAACCCCAACAGTGCGTCTGTATTTTTTCTGTTCGACTATAGCGCGCAGCATCGGCTAATAGTCGGCCGGGGGGCATAGTCGAACTATAGTCGACCTCAACTATAGTCATGTACAATAGCCGTCCGACTATAGTACCGACTATATCTAGTACAGGCAACAGCTAACGAATTTGAGATTCTCACAGCGTTTTTTCATGCCACACTGCTAAGGTGTAGTGCCTACAATGTATAATATCCATCCTCTCTGACAGAGGCACGCACTACACGCTCGCGTTGTACGGCAAGCGACCTCTCTTATGTCCTCGACGAGGAATGATCTGAACAAGGTTGCCATTTTTTATTCGCGTTTGTATAGAATAGTAGTCTTGATTTGGTACAGGCATTGCGTCACCCGGAGCGGAGACGACATCACAGGAAAGGTGCATAACGACACCTCCCATGGACATTACACGCGCAGCACAACTGATGTCTGCTATGTGGAGTGCGCGATGATGTTGAGTGCGCGGTATGCAAGGTGGAAGACGGCATTCTCTTGGACGCAGCGGTGATGGCGGCAATTATGTGCGCTTTGAAGGTGGCAATTATGTGCGCTTGTTCCTCTTGAAGACAGCCTCGCAGCCGCTATCATCGACGTCATGGAGACCTTCGTATTAGGTATGCCGCGTCCTAAAGGCAAATGCCTTCATTCCGTGCGCCGTGAACGAGGTGAAGTGCCTCAAGGACTTTCTCCTTGGCGACGCGCTCCACCTGCTAGCAACGGGTGAAGGTGAGCGTTGGTGCACGGTGGCTTTGGGCAGCTGGGGTTACACATGGATTTTTGGACGCAGGGGATGCACCTTGACGCATTTGTTTCCCCAAATGCAGAGGACGTCTCTCCCCGTGATGCAGAGGACGTCACTCCCCGTGAGGACGACGCGTGTACACCACCTGAAAGACAGATACGGGTCGGAGTGCAGATTGCCTGTGGATCCTCGCCTTCTCATGCCCTTTCCGTGCTTCCTGCAGCTCACAACATCACTAGTGCCCAGAGCTCTCACACATAAGGAGCGTGTTTGCATTGTTCGGACCCCGCGGCCAATTGTGGGGAAACGTGGGGCCTCTGATACGAAGCCGGTAGATCCTAAGGATGATGACAAAACGTCACAGTTTGTGTTGAATAACCTCGTTGGGCCGCCCCCTGAGGAGCTGCTGCCCGTAGTGCCAGACAAGGTGGCAGAAGCAGTGAGGGAGGAGGGCATGGGAATGCAGCTACGTCCCTGTCAGGTCAGCGTGCTACTGGGTGCCGCCATGGCTGCTCTGGAAGTAAAGGCGTGTGGCTGGGAGCCACGACCAGCAGAGCTGAAGGGAGACGGATTGGTGAAGTAGCATGGCCTTGTTGGGAATACCGACGATTCTGGAGGTGAAGTAGGATGGCCTTGTTCAACAAGGCCAAGTTGGGATGTCAGTGACCTGTGAGAATGATGTGAACAAGGCGGAGGAGGATCGTCTTGGTGACAGAGAGGCCAGGACAAAGAGAGGACCAAGGCAGCTGGCGCTGTCGGGCTATGACTGTACGATATGTACCCCTGTAATGTATACAACCGGATTATGATTGAATCCCGTGCAGCAATGGCATGGCCTCCGCCGACCGCTGCCAACTATACTTTGATCAGCTATAACTGGCTTCGACTACAGCTTGGACGACTATAGCTTGACTATAGTCCCGTACTATAGTCGATGCCAAAATCGTCTAAAAGAATGGACTATTGGTCGGATATATCCGTACCGGCTATTTCTGACAATAGTCGATCTATAGTCAGCCTCCCAAATTACAGACGTGGTTAAGGATTTAATTTTAGGTATTCTATGACATTTTCATTAAGCAAGTAAAAAAATACTTACAGATATACCTTGATGAAATGAGTTTCCAAAAACACAATCAGGGGCTAATAAAATTACTTATACATTATATTACAACCGGCCAGGAAACGTATTACCTATTGGTGGGTTGAAAGAAACATTACAGGGCGTGTACAGGGAGTTTAGAAAACAGGGCGTTTAATAAATAACTCCCTTTACAAGTAATTTTATTAATTGTGTCATGGGCGTTCATACAGTCACTTTCATTGAGGACACTATCCAAGTCTTTTTCTACAGCTGACAGAGAGCCCTTAGGATACGAATACTCGATCATTTTATCTATACACATTAATAACATATCTCTAACCTTATTTAATTAACAAAGAAGCTTATTAAGAAATTAAATTTTGCACTTTGTTATAAAGGATTAACTAAACTTACCTCATGACTATTTTTACACCAAAAATCAGCGGATTTCAATTAACTCCCTCTTATCCTTAGTCAGCTAATCATGGCTGCGCCTGAATATTCTGCTCTGTCTAGAAAAAGCTTATCAAGAAACTTGTTGTTATCATGTTCATTATTACATATATCCGCTCCTTTATTAGCTTGAACTGATCACCAATTTCGCTTGCCTTAAAATGGCATCTCTCGATAAAATGGAGTCCTCGCAGATAGAACACGACTTGACTCTGTCCATAGTGCGTGCCTATCCATTATCCTAATAAATACGTGACATTCTGGATGGCTTTTAGCCTGCTTAAGGCCCCGACGGCTCTTGAGTACTTGAGCGATGACGATAACGACAACCGCCGTAGTACGAAGCCTTGAAGAATGGAATAACGGTGGTCACCTAGTGCGTTGCTAGTTATTAGTATCCTTATAGATTAAACCGCTTATGTTTTGGGGAATCGGTGCTGGCATGATTAGATCACCGGATATGATATGATGCGCGTTCCAAGAAGTATTTTCTTACCATTGTAGAGGCCTATACGCCAGGCCGTACATCCCGGAACAGCAACGGACTCAATGTAAATGAGTTGTGTACTTTGCTTGGCACTTCTTCACTGGTTCCGCCAGGGCATCGGTGGCATGGTGGAAAACTACCGTGCAGTGCTATACCCGGGAGGAACGCTTTAAGGAAGTTGTTGGATCGAGTCTGCGATGAGCCTTCTTGTCCAATCGCGTGATTTTTTGTCGGATGGCGCTAAAGCTGGCGTGACGATGTGCAAGCATGCTCATTGAATGGGTATGCCGCGACATTAGGCAAGTTATACTCCGAATGCCTCCGTTGTGCTGAACTCTGATAAACTTTCTTTCTTTCGCGATTGAGTCATTAGAGCTTATCCAAGCTTGCCTGCTGTTTTTCATTTATTAACTTTCCTTGCTTTAGCTTGCGGTCCCTTAGTCTCCTGGCTCGTCCGGGCCTTACGGGCTCTAACGACTTTGCAACCCACCAATCAATAAATGTATCAATACAAACTACCCAGATCCCTAAAAATAAACAACAAATGGCTCCTCCTTGCATGCGCGCAACATAAAGCTGAACGGGCGAGGTTAACGCATTCGCTGGATGCGCAAGCGACCTATCTGTTCTGAGAAGAAAAGCAGCAGATAATAGTGATAATCATATGATGTCATCTCTTGGAATCAATTCCTTACTTATCCCAGTATGGTAAGGATGGGTGTAAATGGCCTCAACATCCGAATAAAACTGAACAAACCTCTTCGCCCAGCTGGAGTCGACGTTAATGACTTGATGTCATGATGCGTTTGGTCTTTTAGATTGTTACTAATATTGCCTAACGCGTGGCCTTCTTACTCTTCTCTGAAATTCAAAGATATTATGGGAAAGAGCATCATGTGCAACTGGCCCCACTGTCACGCGCTCACGCCTGTCTGTCTCAACAGAACTATCTGACCGGTCAGCGAAGACCCAGCACAAATAATTAGTCGGTATTGTATTCCTCATAAGCAACAGTTCGCATTCAAGCAACACTTTATAAGTGATTCAGGCCCTGATTACGATGTCGTAAAATTTAGACAGCCGTACAATAAACTCTCGCTCGAAATTTGCTTGTACCATAGCAATGTTTGATTGATTTTCCGATAGATAGCGTTCAATGCAACTTGGCTGTGCTATATAAGTTTGTCCCGGCTAAGCGCCCGGAAAATGCCGCTTTTTAAGAGGATTTTTGGGCATGGAAAGGGCAAGGTGAGTTTATCTTATACGCCCCTTACCTTAACCTTTGGGCGCGGCCACCTGATACTTCGTATACGTTTTGCAGGCGTCGAATAATTTGGTCGCGCTTTGCATTGGCGACTATAGCCGTATTACTTTGCAAATAGAAGGAAACGAAGCGCATCAGCTTCAGGCTCTCCTCGGTGAGATGTCGACAGCCTGCGGCGACGCGCAGTTCTCCTAGCAGCTTTTGCATTAATTGTATTAATGAGCAGCCACTTGGTGTTAATACGTATTCTCTGTATTCATTTTACAGTTCACGAAGCTCACGTGGACGAAGGCTCGTCAAGTACTAGCCAGCTCACACCAACGGGTGCGAAGAGCGGCGCGCTTGCCTCGCAACCCTCTTTCAGGGGTTTTCGCCATTTGTTGCAGGTAAGTGCTAATGTAAACCCAAACAGCTGCGTAGAAAGCCAGACTGAGCACGTCCGAGTAGGTCATTGCTCGGGCTGAGAAACGCACCTTGTTGTACGCAATTTATACAACGGATATACATAACACAAAACGGACCCTGCTTTTGGAACTGGTACCGGTTGAAAACTCGTCACAAGACTTTGTGCTTTTTCTCAACCGCTGTTCTGTGTAGCATTTCGGTGGTGGGACGGCCGTCACATTGGCGCAGGATGGCGTGAAGGTTGATGCCCAGCAGCAGCTCTCACAGTTCTTCAAGAATCTAGCTGCATACTCAAGTTTGTCCTTCATCACCGCTGGCGAGGATGGTGCGTGCATCCCACGGCGGTTCCCGATTCGCATGTTATGGGTGCAGCATAGGTCAGCGATGACCTCTGGTTAGCAGCTCTAAGCTTGAGGCTGGGCTGGCAAGAGCTTGGGCATTCGAACCACCCGCATGCCCTCACAGTTAGTGTTATGTGCATGAAGGTTCCTCTGAATCGCTGTTGAGCGATTTGGGTTTGGGTTTTACAATCCACGACCCGCTTTTCGATTTGGGTTGCATCCGTTTGGGGTCGGTTATGCTGGCTGCTTTGGTAGGCGTTCATGCACCAGACAGGGAGGGCCCTATGCATGCGACATGGATGGACGTAGTGCACAAGGCCAAATCTGGTGCATGAACAGGGAAAATAATAGGACAGGGCTTTCTGGTGTGCGTTTAGCATTAGTAGAAGTCTTGATGAGGGTGTTGGATAAGGAAATTGGCAATTTGATGGCCATGTTAATAATTTATCACTAGTCGTAGCGAACATGTTGGGCGGTCACCTGTTCGATCATTGCGCGACTTTGGGTTGATTTTCCAACCCTAATGTGCTGCTGCTCACCAGCATCGTCCCTGACCTTTGTAGGGCTGATCTACAGGGACAAGGTCCTCACCAAGCTGACGAAGCTGTTCAAGCAAACCACCGCACCCGTAGTACTAGTGTCGTACTGTGGGCCGAGCGACGAGCGGGGCAACTGGCGTTTAGCTAGCCAGGTGGGTATTAATTCTTAGGGGTGTGTGTGTTTGTGCTTTTAAACATTGAGTTGTCAGGAAGGAGGGCCCATGTATTAGGTATAGGTACATACCTCACTGGGTTCGGCCGTTGGCGGAGGGGCAGCCCCTCCCGGCCTGACACCTCGCTCTCTCGCCTCCCTCTCTTTGGGGGAACCATCGGGAATCACGCCGTCGCCCCTTTACACTTCCCGTTCCCCTTCCCTCTTTGCCATCCTTCCCATCCCCGTCCTACGAAACTTAGATCCCGGGAACCAGTGCGGGCAGCGGTGGTAGCGCCGGTAACGGCAGCGGTCTCGGAGCGACCGCAGGTGCCCTGGGCAGTGGCATGTGCGTACTGAGCTTTCGGGAGATTTCGATGCTGTGGCAGCGATACCGCAAACATAGCCAGCGACTGGTGCTGCTTTTGGACTGCGCAAACAGCGGCTACTGGGTTTCGGCGCTTCGGGGTTTGAGCAAGGCGGAGCAATTGGAGCTGAGCTTAGGGGTGCAGGTGAGGATTGGGCGAGAGGCCTGGAGCGGGCGGCGGCAGGTGAAGGTTGTGGGTTTCCCCTCTTGGAATGTCTTGCACGATCCATTGGTAAGGAAGTTCAGGGAGATGGAGCCATGCCCTGCCTCTTGCCGTACGGATTTCCTCGATCCAGGATCCAGGATCCAGGATTAGATCGTGCAGCGTCGCATCGTGCTTCGTGCATGGTGCGGCCAGAGCTGCATTTCTCTTCTTATACCTATTCGACCATCAGGGTTTCTGTCTCTCTTCCCACCCGGTCTTGTGCACAAGCCATTCGTTGTGTCCGATCTGCTTCACGCCACTTGCAAGCAGGGCTATGACTTTTGTGATCAACTCCCCCGACTGTCACGTTCTCCCTTTTTACACGACGTTCCTAAAACCCTAAAACCCTAAAATCCCAACCCTAAACTCAGGCCAGCGATTGTAGCCTACCTGCCTTGCAAACCATGCAACTGACTTACCGACCTGGTGAGTTGAAGGCTGACCAGCAGGGTGGGTGGCTTACAGGGCTAGCCAGACATTTCTTTGGCATACATGGGCTGGGTCTGTCAGTAACCCCAATGATGCGGTTCATGCGGTCGGCTGAGGTTTTGGAAGCAATAGGATGGATTGTTGCATTGTGGTCCCATCGGCCGGACGCATGACGTCGACATTCGGATGGCATCAGAAGACTCATTTTAAGGTTTGGATTCCGGATGATGCATCGAAGTGTGTGATGATGCATCCCTTGAGTTTGCGCTTTGGTCCTTTCGTTGACTTGCGTCCCTGCTCTGTCCTGCGATGACGTCGTCACAGTCATACGCCTGTGGGGCCTTACTTCTTGTCCAGTGTTGGCTGTCGATTGTATCCTCACAGGCATCTTCATGCAATCTTTCCTCGTGAATAACAAATGGCGTCGGGACTCGCGCCTCAAAATCAGCATTAATTCAACAGCATTACAACCGCAACTCCAGAACCCACAAACACAAAATTCTCAACAACAACAATTTGCGGTCAACAGCAGCGGCAGTAACAGCCAACATAACAATACCAGCGTTGGCGGATCATCGCGCGGGGAGCATTGGCTGCCCGGCATGATGCCGAGTTTCTTCGCCACGTGGCTGAACGACAACCTTGTGGATTACGGCATTGCACTCAAATTTTTTAATATCCAGGTACGGCATATCATATGGTTGTGTGTGGGATAGGGGGGTACATCACCCGTGGCCACTAACCTGCAGTCCCTACCCTCCCCGGTATTTCGGGGCACCCTCATCCGGTCTCCCATGCCGACTTCTCCGAAATCAGTGCTTTTCCCAGGTTCAGCACCCACCACCTGCATCCAGCGGAATCTGCCGAATCAACTAGGGCGTCAACTCAGCTCCTGGTCAGCTCGCAGGTCACTTTAATTGGGGTCGACACCGTCCATCGACATGGGGGCACCCTGCCATCAACTTTGGATCTTTGGCCCGCTCTCGGTCGGGGTAGAACGTGGAACTCCAGGGTATATTAGTCGTGCCATAACAGTCGTGCCTGAACACAACATAACATAGGTGTATACGGCACTGACCTCGACTATACTTACCTTCCCTCTCACCACCTAAGCGGTAAAAAGTCCGTTGTTAACTGTTTGAAAAACAACATACACAGACACGGACACAGACACATACGCATGCAAATACAAATACACACCTTCTCTCGAGTCTCTATCTCTACCTCTACTCGTAATGGCCATTCGCACCCCTCCAGCTCCCAATGCGATAAAAAGTAATATATATATATATGGGTTTCGACCGCACTCTCAAACTTGAATAGTTTGAGAATGCAGATATAGTATATATCACCTCTATGTATGTAATTGCAGTTTTTGCACGTAAGTACCAAGTACTAAGATTCCTGTGCCTCCATCCATTCTTCAACACAACGCACGTCGATGCGAACACTCATGCTGTCCGCTCCTGCGTAGGTCAATCCGGTTCCAGTGGGGCCCGGCCGCAACAGCACCAGCGAGGCTCAGGCGTCCTCCAGCAGCACCCGCCAAACCACCGAGAGCGCTCTCGACAACCTCTTCCCCCACTCTCCTTTGGCCGCCTCCTTGCACCAGCGGGCGTGGAGGGCCAGTACCGGCCCGCTGGCAGCGGTGGAGAGCTTTAAATCACTTGGCGCTGCGTCGCGAATGGCCGACGAAGTGACGTCACCGTCGAGTGACGCGTGGGCCTCGCCGCGGTCGCTCGGTCAGCACGGAGGAGGAGGTGGCGGAGGAGGAGGAGGCGGAACGGGGAACGGAGGAGGGAGGGGAAATGGGTCGGAGTCGGAGGTTCCGGAGCACGGATCCTTTCATGAGCGTACGGACTTACGGGTAAAATGGTTGAAGATGACTGAGCCGGGGGCGCACGGGAAAATGTGGTATTTCTTGTGGTTCTGTATTGCGTTGGGATTCTGGTGGGGAGGGCGGGCATGATACATATGTTGGAGGCTACATATGTCACCCCTCATTAGTTCCCCACCCCCATAACAAACGCCAGGCTACGGCCGACGTTCTCTATTTATTTTTATATTTATTGTTGTTGCTAACATATTATTATTATTATTATTATTATTATTATTATTATTATTATTATTATTATTATTATTATTATTATTATTATTATTATTATTATTATTATTATTATTATTATTATTATTATTATTATTATTATTATTATTATTATTATTATTATTATTATTATTATTATTATTATTATTTGTTGTTGTTGTTGTTGTTGTTGTTGTTGTTGTTGTTGTTGTTGTTTTTGGGTTGGGATCATTTTTTGATCGGGCGAATGCCGCCATGGGATGGGGTCTCCCAATGAGGGACCGCGCACTACCGAGTTCACGTAATTGAGCAGGTCATGAGCGTGGGAGGAGTACTACACGTATAGCTATGATAATATGTCATCATGTCATAACATGTCATAAAATGCTTTCCTCTCGCAAAGAAATGAACAAATGTTTGATAGAAATAAAGGTATATATTTAATAGCCCACGTTAATGAAATCAGCATTTAATCATCGCGGTGCTAAATCGTCGCCGTTATTACACTTGCCATTCAAATAATTATCAGGTTGAATCAGCCCTGGGAAAACCGATATCAGTGGTCTGCACGCGTGTGTGTCCATGTAATTGATGCTCAATGTTTTTGTGTGGACGATCGACCCACTGTTTCATCCAATTGCCTGACGACTTTTATCCGACCTCGAAACGCCCGCTGACCCATGGGTCCCCCGCGCGCCGTCCAGGGGGCCATTGCCCTTCGAGCCGTCTCCATGCAAGAGTCAGTCCGCAGGAGGTTCTCTATGTTCTACGACAATGGTACGACGGACGGTGCCTCTGCGGGGTCGCAGACGATGGGAGTGGCCTTATCGCCCAACAACCCCGCAATGCAGCGCATGCAGCTGAGCACACCACAGAACGAGTGGAGGGGCAACATGACGATGGCAGCCAGTGAGCACCACGGGATGGAGAGGGTGCGAGTCGCCTTTTATCTGGATCGGGGATTGTGACGGGTTATTCTGGGCGGATCTTCTCTCACATCCCTGTACAGCGAAAAGGCCTTCAGCGTCGTCCGTACCGGTTCGTGCCCCGAGCTCATGTGGATGTGTTTTTCCCCTTCCCCCATCATGTCTCGTTTTTTCATGCTTTACAGCAGCAGCGTCTACAGCGGTATCGGCGTCTCGTTTATTCGACTTCCCCTCCCCTTTTGCCTTACCCGACAGTGGCTCTGCGTTTCCCCACGTTACCCGGAGAGGAGTCTACATGCCGTGCGGGGCAGGACACGGAGGGAAGCGGCGCCACGCTCGTACAGGTTGGTTCAAACGTCGCCTCCAACGTCATATCGCCCAGACCCTCAGGCTTCGGCGACTCTGGCAGCGTCGTCGCCGCCACCGCCGCCGCTGCCGCCGGCAGCAGCGGCCCAGCACGCCTGCACGGCCGTTCCAGCGGCCCAGCTGATTGCAGCGCCGGCGGTGCCAGTAGCCTGCCGATTCCGCTGTCATCATCACGGCTGGCGGCGGCCCTCCCGGTCACAGGCTCCGGCGCCGCTGGACACTCCACGGAAATGGACGCGGCCGCCGGCATCGGGCCTGGAACCGGAACTTGTTGCGCTCTTGACGGCGCTGTTGCCGGCAGCTTTGACGGGGTTCTTGCGGTACAGAGGAGCGCGCCGTCGGACAGCGTTGCGATGGCGTGGGATCGACGGAGCTCGCATGCAGATCGGTTTCTCGTACAGGAGAACCTCACCGGCGCCGTGGCGTCATCGTTCCCCAATCAGATAAATTCGTCTGGCGGGTTCGCCAAGGAACTGTACGGCGCGCTGCATGTGGTTGCGTGAGTAGCCAGTGGTTGGGAAACGGGCGGGAGAGAAACTGCTTCCTGAGGCTTTGCGTCTCACAAGGGTGGATGTCGACATCAGACAATGTGTGTGTATCGTACCTCAGCATGTATATTTTGTGTAATACGTAATGTAATACATAATACATATTATAATTTATATTCTATAATATTAATATAATAATATAATACAATACAATACAATATATAATATTATATTATATTATATTATATTATATTATATTATATTATATTATATTATATTATATTATATTATATTATATTATATTATATTATATTATATTATATTATATTATATTATATTATATTATATTATATTATATTATATTATATTATATTATATTATATTATATTATATTATATCGTATTCTATTCTATTATGTTATGTTATGTTATATAGAGAGAGACAGAAACAGAGAGACATGTTCGCCTTTATAAATCTTGTCTCTCGTTCATGTTTTGCTGCGCTTTCGTGTCCTCCGTTGCTCTTCCATTCCGAACGCCCATTTACTTCTTTTTGTATTCCCGAGTACGATCCAACGATTGCATTTGGGGGTTGGCCACCTACCTACCGTTTATGATTTCTGGACTGCTGTTCTTATATGTACATGATGAGGTTTGATACCTTGCCACTGACATGACTGCAGCACGGACCGCCGGCTGCGTGCGCGGCGGACGCCATTAGGCGGTGACGAGACCCTCGATAGTATGATGGAAGACGCCGACCTGGAGCGACGCGCCTCCATGGCCAGTCTCCCCTCCGCCATGCTGCCACGGACTCTTCCCCGCACCGGCAGCGAACCCAGCGACTGCATGGGATCAACTGGCGGCAGTGGCGTCGGCGGCCCAGTGCCGCAGACTGGCGTCGGCGGCTTCGCCGCCGCACCGCCGTCGTCCATCGGCAGTACTCCGTACGGCCGCAGCGCCTTAGTCACTGCCACCACCGCCACCATCGCCGCCACTACCGCGGCATCGATGGCGCCAGTATTGACGCCGTGGACGCCCGTATTGCAGGGAACGGCTGCCGGGGATGCCGGACAAGAGCGCGGACTTTCCGGTGTGGCCCAGAGGAAGCATGCCAGTCGTCTGTTCCTAGTGTCTTTGGCCAGCCGCGGAAGCGAAGGAGAATTGCTGGGGCAGATAGCGGCTGCGGCAGCAGCGGAGGATGGCAGCGGTGGCGATGGCGACAACATGGAGGGTCTCAGTATAACGGCGTCGTTTGACGGGGCGGACGACATCGACTTGGCGGACACTGCCCAGGATGTCAAAATCTCCGCAGCGTTCAACGAACAGCAGTACGACAAAAAGCCATCTTTGATAACAACGGACGGCGCAATGAAGGGTGTGCACCAAGTGGCCATGAGCCCGCTGGTCAGTCCCTCAGATCTGATGGCGGCGCCGCCGTCATCCCTGGATTGGCCGCAGCTGGCAGACTCACCAATGCCACTGCCAGCCTCGGCTTTGACGCCGTCAGGTCAGAATTTACGGCGCTCTCTTCTCTCTAGCACAGCAGGCGCCGTCACCAACGCTAGCGGCGCCTCCCAATTGCCTAGCAGCGGCGGCGGCGGCGGTGGAACCAGCGGCATTCTTCGAAGCCTGGTCAGGCAACACGTGTCGATCGCCGACTCAATGGAGCTGGAGGCCACGTCGACGGGTGTGAACTTCCAGATGTGGCAGCGGCGGCCGGGGCGGTTTGAAATGGCGGGGTCAGAGTCGTCGTCCTTCGTTTTCGGGGACGATCTGGATCGCTTTGACATGCTGCGAATGCTGCGTGCGCATGAAATGTATCTTAAGGAGGAGGCGGCGCGCCAGCTGCACCACGATGACGTTGAGCTTAATATGGAGTGCACGATGGAGAGCAGACAGTAGCAGTGGCGCGGGCCTTGTTGCTCAGGCCCCGTGACCTGGCCACGGCCCCGACCGATTGTTACGGCTCCAACCTGGCGATTCGGCCCGCTTGGGATGGCATAAGGCCCGGTATGGACTTCATGTTCATTGGCTCCAACTGACCGGGTTGCCCAACCTGCCATTGGCTTTTCACCAGTTCGCCAGGCTGAGGGGACGCTGGTCGGATCGAGACGTCCCACACGGCTACCGGCAGTGCCTGCGACCAGCTGTTGGTCGGGTTGTGTTCCGACCGGCTGACGGGTCGATGTGATCAACGACCTTTCCTGCGAATGCGGGAGGCGCAAATGTTTGTTGGTGGATGGCTATGATGTTGGACGGTGAGATGCAAATGGCGGCACCGGCAGGTGGTAGTAAGGATGGCAAGGCGGCGATAGCATGCGGTCCGGCGGAGACAGCACTTGTGGCGCTGTGGGTGAATCCCCCACATGATCTTGGATGCATCCAGGTCCAGGATCTTGAATCTATTGACGTGATGAACAAGACAGACTGACAGACAGACTGACAGACATGCAGGCAGACACACCATGGAAACATTCTGGAGAGGGCTGCTGCGGCGGCGGCGACCAGCACAGTTGTAGCAACATTGGCACAATACCGGTTGTGTAGCGGTGCGTTTCCTTTCATTTAAGTAGCGCAAGGAAATTCAATTGCTAATTGCAAGCGTTACATTAGCATGGCGAACTGCTGAGAATTGCGTTTAGGACAGGATTGGCCAGGATTGTGCTTTATGCGGGCGTGCGGCTGAGGACAGGAGGAAGAAGAGGGAGGGGTAAATGGAGGAATGGTGGCAGGCTGCGGAGTGTGGAAAGGGAGGATGCAGGATGATGGCGGTGCAGTGAGGATTGCGAGGAGGAGAGGAGAGGGTAAAGAGGTGTGTGTATATGCGTCAATATTGGCGGTTGTGGAATGGCTGTGGGGATGGTGCTGTATTATTCTCAAGGTGACAGAGGCGTGCGGTGAGCTTCTGGGGCTGCTGAACTCAATAATCAGGGGACTTGGCACAATACAGCGTGACATGATAGGGACCGCGATACCTGTGCAATAAAGCACGACGCAATACACAGCGCAATTCAATGCCGTAAATACTTTGTGATACGACACGGTGGCACCCAGTAGTGAAGCGTGGTAAAATGCCGTACATGACTTATTTTATGGCATGGTGTGACCCTACGAGGTGGGACAGGATGAAGGAATGTGATGTCATTCACAGGCTGGACGTAGCTTGTCATCTGATCCTTATATGCTCCAGGTTCAACCACATAACTACATTTGAGGAGATTGGTACACGGGTACCAGAAACACGCCGCCCTTCCCGGACATGGTATTTTTGCCTGCGAAGGAGCTATGGACCTGGGCTATGTGCTGTGGTACGAGAGACGGGGCCATGAAGAGGACGCGCCTACGCCTACGCCTACGCCAGCGCCTGTTTGTGCATATTGTCAGATTGCTGTGCATCATAACGTCTCTTTCCTACCATGTATGTTATGTATGCGTGTCTCGTTGACACGTCCCGTTGGAGACCTTGTATGTTTCCTGCACCCTTAAATGCAGGCTTCATGCAAGTACATTACATCATGCTCTGTTCTGTATCCATGTCGTAGCTTGCTGCACTGTCCGTGCAGCTGACGGTCCTCATACCTGCGCTCCAGCAAGGTTTTGTTGGTTAGCAGCCTCACCCTCGCGACTCAACCCCCGATGGAACTGTGAACACACGTTGCAGATTGTCTGAAACGGCAGTACATGATCGCTGTCTGCTGTCGGTGTGGCACCTATTCCAGGGTGGGCTGTTGTCGGGGAAAATGTGCGTGTGCTTGGACGGTTTAGTTCCTCTTGACCAACTAGACTGTTCTAGATTAAATCAATGAAGCCATGGAAATCGTGTCCTTACAATTGTAAGGTGCTGTTAGAAGCGCAGCAGCAGCATTGGTTATTGCGGGAGTGCTGATGATTCGCGAGGGCGCAACAATTCGTATGGTCCCCTTTACCGGTACTGTTGCGCAGGCAGAACAGGACGTACATGAATATTGCCCGTTAGTAGTAATGCGTAAAATTTGCATATTGGATGTGGGGCAAGAAGTAAAGGAGTACTTGTGGTACGATAATCGATGGTTGATCGTTGTGGTCAACGGTGATCGTTTCCATCACGAGGCTTGACCTGATCAAGAACCTTTCAGACGGCATTGTTACACATGCAACGCCTGCAATTTTCATAGCATTTGTTTGTGTGGGTTTCAGACTCTTTCCTGCTTGGTTGGAATTTGTGACGAAGGTGTCAACTATGCCACGGAGGACAGGATACAAGACTAGGAATGCATTGGCTACATTATTGTTGGGCGACCCTGACTTGGTGCGGATGAATGCATAAACTATTCCGTGTAAGCCTTTCCGCGGTTACGGTCCGCGTCGGATTGTATACATATGGATTTTGCAGGGGACAAAAGCTTGGGACACCGAATATGATGTTGAGTTTTGTGAGGTCCCTCGTCGTGAAGAGCAAGACCGTCTGGAAGAAGTAAAAGAGTCAGCTAGGTCCTCTCTGCGGACGCCACGCTCCCTGAAAAAGGGATATGTTTCAGAATATGATTATGACAAGCTGGTAAGATGTCATCCTAAAGTTTTCGTAGCTTGGGCACTTGGGCATGCGTGTAAGTTTTCCTATTGGGCTTACGAAAGCAGCCCTTACACACTATCAGTGTTAGGAAGATGCGTATGTGTGTATCTTAGGACAACATGTTGAGGTCTACCTTTCATTTGTGATGGTTACCTTCCATATCCCAAACGTGTTAATAAACATCTTGCCTCTTTCCCTCGGCTATGGTCATCCCTCCTTCCCCGAACGAATGCAATTGAAAGGGCGATCAATATAATAATGCTCTTGAGGCCTATCGGGAGGTCCAGCTTCAGGTGGCGGGCTTGGAGCACCGCATGGCAGCAATGCAGGGCAACGAGCATCTGCTCCTGCAGGCCGTGGACGAGCAGCATAACCTTATCAACACGCTTAAGGAACAAGTTTCAGTAATGACTGAGAGCGTGGGGCAGCTTTTAGGCGGTGTGGAGCGAAACAAGTCGCTCCTTACCGCTATGAACAACGCACAAGTGCGTCGCACGTGAACGCGCCTTACCTTATGCGTACTAACATTTTCAAGGGCGTGACTCAGGTTTTGCCGTTGCAGGAAGCATCGCTATACAAACCGGCAAAAGTTGTCCAGGTTCGTGCTATGCCAACAACGAAGCGTGTCCAGGCCGCAAAAGGAAAAGATCGAGGTGGTTGCGTTACCATTTTTGGTCAATTTATGTCGGTGCCACGTGGAGGGGGAACAGAGGAAAAGGGGATCAGCGATGGGATCATACACCGGGCTATGGGGCAGCTGCGCAGATTCTTAGCATTAATTAACCGAAGTTCACAGCCAGGGAAACGCGCACCCCCGAAACCCTGTCCGGTACGGATGACGCTCAGGCCTTACAAAGGAACGAGGTGCACGACACGGCCTCCGTGTTGAAACGACTTGAAGCGCTGGAGGCGAAAATTGGCGATATGAGCAATGCAGTGGTGGCAGTGTCCCAAGCGCAAGAGCAAATGTTGCGACCCTTCACGCCGGCGGGACACCGCACAGGTGTAGGGGGTGGCGGTGGTGGCCGGGAAGGACCGGCCGGGCGCCAGAGCAACGATGGACATCGGGGGATTAACGATCGTCGCAGCAATAACGGGCAAGACTACAGCGCCAGTGGGAGAAGGTACGGTGCGCCACCAAGATGTAGATGGGTCGAGCTGTATCTTCTCATGCTCGTCCTCCTATCTTTGTCCCGTGCTTAGGCGTTTGCCGGTGGAGAGGATTGAACGGATGCCAGCGAGTCCCTACAAGCTGGCAACGAAGAGCACGTTTTGGAAGCCGTGAGGGAGAAAGGCAGGGAATGGCAGAGGGCCTAACAGTAACCCCGACATGCAATATCCAGCCACCGAATTTACGATAATTTGTCAGTCCTCAGGTGCAGTCTCTACGGTCAAAGGGCTTGGCTGCAAAGCATGCCGTGGGTTTGGGGCTAGCAACTGAAACTTCGAAGTGCAGGCGGAGATGCGCTCACACGGGCGTCAAAATTCTTGTTGTAGGACGGGGGGTGGCACAGTGGCCGGAAAAGTGGATGAGTTCTGATAAAGGGGAGGGGACGTA
The DNA here is from genome assembly GCA_030268105.1 of Volvox africanus. NCBI lineage: Eukaryota > Viridiplantae > Chlorophyta > Chlorophyceae > Chlamydomonadales > Volvocaceae > Volvox > Volvox africanus. The sequence goes on along the minus strand of BSDZ01000024.1, from coordinate 1,644,365 downwards.
GGGTGGGGTGGGGTGAACCATGTGGTGTAGGATTTTGGGCACGGGGAACATCGGTTTGGCTGGCGCCAGATGCACGGACCAAATCCATGAGGTTCCGCATGCCGGAATAGTACAGTCAACGCTGTGGCAGTATCGAGCTGTTCGTGACGGAAGCCAGGGGCGTGGCTTGATTGCTGGCACTTGTGACTTGGCAGGGCCTTTTGTTGCACACCATCATGTGGTGGCATGCATTAAAACGTACATAGGGTAGTTATGCACATCTTTGCGTTACATTTGGACAGGACAGATGCAGGAAGCAATTTTCTTCTTGTGAGGCGCCGAGTAAGGTGCGGGTGAGAGTCTTATGCGGTCTGTCATCTGGGGCAACAATAGCATTCGCGCCTTCCGCGGTGGAGGCAGAAAAGCCCCGAAAGGTGTTATAGACCTGATGATACGGCGGCCGCATGGGCACAGGGCGCTTCAAAACCGAAGATTGACTTTGGCTCTGGGACGATAGATCGCGCATAAAAGCTCGGGGTGCGATGGATGCTAGGTGTCCCGAGAGGGGTTGGTGAAGGGGAACAGAACGACATTTCGTGTTTGCGTCTTTGGACCCATGGGACCGAAATAGCGGGGAATCTTGTTCACCACGAACGTGGTGCAAGGCAACATGTTTTCGGCGATAAACGTTGGAAGGGGAAATAAATATGAAAGACGGTCGCCTTATATGTCTGACTCCACAACTCCGCCGATGTAATCGTGCACGGGCAGCTTTTGGACACAAGTGACATTCAAGCGCAGAATGTGTTGGACATGGAGTTGTTATATTTATGCAGAAGATCTAGATGATACGGAAGCCCAGCCGACGCGGTTGGCTCCCATAAGCTTCCAGTATCCGCGGCCCTTTCTGCAACTATTGGACAGCTTCTTCATAATAGTGTGGTTTTTGTCAAAGATCTCCATCGTCTCAAAGCCTGTCCTGCATTTGTGCAGCTCCAACCGGTGCCAAACGCCAAAATACTAGAACGTTGCCGTACTGCGCTCTTAGAGGGAGGTTCATACCTCAGCCGTCTTGCGTTTCAACGATAGCAGTAAACACCTAAAAGAACACAGGGCATGTAGTGCAAACTGCTCACAAACATCTTGTACGAACCGCGTTCTAAACGCAAGGCATACTGGTTGCGACGTCAACCTGGACGACTTGTTACCGCCAATACGCCGTGGCGCGAGTTCCAAAAACGTTGCATATAAATCAGGAGGAATGTTGCGCTCAGACGCGTATCCGCAATTACCGCCGCTTCCAAAACTCCCAGCGAAGGAAATGGCTGGACCAACACCATGGTCCAACTGGGCTATTCCAGGTGGGTTGCAGTTTTCGTAGGCGGTGCAAAGTTGCAGCGGTCCGGAAGAGTCACAAAGGCACCGACAAATTGACGTTGGTTGGGTACACTGTGGAAGCTTCGCATACAGGATTAATTTGGCGCATAATCAAGCACTCTGTGTTTATTGATCATGTTTATGTGCTTTGTTGATGGGAAGTGGGGTCTGTCGTTTGGACTAGCTGAGGTGTGCAATTTCGTCGACGTGCGCGTGAAAGTGGATGAGGACTGCCCTGTAACATCTATAAAACTCGCTTAATCGGACATAGTCATCCAGCAGCAAGGATCCTACCTAAGACCGACCAGCCACCTTGCTAGTCAACAGAGCGTTTCAATGTGCCGAACCCGTCATGAAACGTATGACGCTGTCAACGGTTCACCCATGTGCTAAGAGGCATGAGGTATAGAGAGGTGTCTGTACGTACGCTGTTGAGGTGCACATTCTGCCAATTGACAGGGAGGGTAATTGCGGGCGCGTATCCCGCAAGCCTCGACGATGCTGAGACGGAGAAAATCCTAACAACTATGCTGGAGCTGGGTATTAATACCTTCGTATGTTTACAAGCGGAGGTAAATATTAACACACCGGAACACGCCTGGCGAGCTGGGCATGGACTGCGACCATACATCAAGGATGCTCAGGTGTGTGTCGCCAGCTTCCGCGCCTTCATATCACATATTGATCAAAGCGAATGAACCCAGTGCCATCCCATGCGCTTATCGCTATCATGGCATACGTAATCGAACTTTACGCTCCTCCGTACTGTATACATCGCAAACTCATAAAGTTTCCCGCAATGGCTTCCCCAAGCACACGCTCGCGACAGCGCACACCTCTCTCTGCCCCTTGAATCATACTTCAACTAGGAACGTTTTATTCCGCCTCGAGGTTCGGTTTGGAAAGGGTTTGATGCCCTCATGATCTATATACCATTCCAGCTGTCCGTGCAGTACATCCATATTATCATAAGATTTCACAATTCGTTCCTATTTTTTTAACTGCTACTGCGCGCCTGGTTTTGCTGAAGTTGCTGCCACTGCTCGTGAAACTCCTGCTATCTGCCACAGAAAATTTTAAGCAAGGCCCACGAGCAGGGAAATTCGAAAATCACTCAGCAAAAAATAGATTTCCTTCACTTACCCATAATTGACGGCAACGTGACCACGGATTCGGCTATGAACCGCCTTGCGGAAGATTGTATGGAGAGGATCCTGCGAGGAGAGCGGCTTTACATCCACTGCTGGGGAGGTCACGGCCGCACTGGCACGCTGGTTGCAATCCTGCTGGGCCGGTTGTACGGCCTTCCGTACACGAACGCGCTACGGTACACTCAGGCCTTCCATGACTCGCGCGTGTACCCACAGGGGGTCCGTTCGCCGCAGACGCCAGTGCAGAGAGCGCAGGTGCGCATTTGAAAGATCCGCATCCCGGATAGCTGTTGGGAAACCTTCCTGGGTGTTGTGGCTTTTGAGGAATGAACTGCGGAGGAGCTACAAACCTGGGTAAAATCCTGAAGCCTTTAGGTGTCGAGAACTCCTACCCAGCGTTGCCAGGGGAAAGAAACTCCGGGAAACCGCGGAACCGAAACCAAGACATTTCGTCAGATAGGTGCAGATTATTTCTTTTCTCAGTCTGGGAACCTTTCCGGAAATCTCTCCATGCTTTTCTACGAAAGTGAATGGCCCAATCCCCGGGGGTAAAGGAATCGTACGTTGGAACTCCCGCTCGAGGGAGTGGGAGTACCAGTGAAGCGCATCGGGGTCCCTTTCCACCGTCATCAAACATCGGCTCCGTCGCCATCGCCATTTCCTCATCGGGTTAGGGGTTATATTCCTTGTCGTATTGCTCGTCCGCTTCCGTCTTGCCGCACCTTCTCCCCCACGTCTTTAGTTCGCATTTTTCTGCAAGGCACATATTCACTATAGAGCACCTCTCCTTCGCCGCTGGATCTCCATCGATCGGCTTCTCATGGTTGGGTTGGGTCCATCACCGCCACCTTTCAATGAGCGCAGGTTCGCAGGCTGCTGGCGTCCCAATCCGCCGGCAGCATCAGCTCCCCCGGATCCTTGAACCCCATGTCAGCGGCTCGGGGGATAGCTCCGGTTCGCGCACCGGTCAGCAGCAGCATAGGCGTAGGCGGCAAGCCGATCGGAGCAGGGGCTGCGGGGGCTGCGGCAGGGGGCGGCAGCATCCTGGGCGGGGCGGTGCAGTTGGCACGGCCGGCAGGGGGCGGGGGATCGTCAGACCAGCGGGGCTCCGGGCAACCTGGGGCGCCGCCATCGCCCCTGCGAGGAAGGTGAGAAGCCGGGGAGGGAGGGGGAGGGTAGGCGTTTGATGAACCCCGGTGTCCGGCCTTTTGCTTCCCGGCTGGCCTGGTTGTGCATTTGCAATCTTACACTCTGTTACACAGTGAACTGGTGCACCGTGGGGGCTTTGCGCTGTGATCCTGCCACAAGAATTTGCAATGTTACAGCGCACTCACCTTCCTCCCTCCCACCTTTCTCCCTCTAAAAACCAATTGTATACACCACGCCTCCCGTGCCTTCGGACTTTCTCCGACAGACCTGGCGGATCAGCATCGCAATCGGCTGTTGGCGTTGGAGCGGCCGGTGTCGGTGTCGGTGCAGTTGGGTCCGTCGCGGGCCGCTACGGATCACGAGTCGCCGACAGCCCGCTTCGGTCGGCAGTAGCGACTGATCCCAATGTCCGCGGCGTCGCAGGACAGGCAGACGTGCTGAAGGGTCCCGCTGCCGCAGCCGCGGCAAATGGGGCATCGGCAGCTGCTGACCGGCTGGCGGGCGATTTCAGTCGTCTTCAGGGCCCGTCGGCCGTGGCTGCCGCTGCCGCCGGCATGCCTCGGCAGGCGGGCGCAAATGCGGCGTTGCCGTATGTGCTGGCGAATGGGCGGGTCAAGTTACGATGAGGGGAAGATCTCATCACACCAGCATCGCATCACTGCGGCATTTTGCCGCGCCGCGCCGCCCACCGGCTCTAAAGTCTGTTGCTGTGCTATGACTGCACAAACGAGGAACCGGGTGTGCCGTCGCAGCCGGAATCTCCTCGTCTCTTCCCTTCGGGCGGAGGATTTCCTGAGAGGACAGAATGGGTTCTGGTTGCAAGGGCCATCATATCTCCCTCATACTCTCCGTTGGTTCAGGGTGAGGATGTCGGGGGTTGTCGCTCTACCCTCGGCTCCTCCGCCCTCCAGGCACAGGGAAAGCGGCATACCTGGTGCTGCTGCTGGTGCTGCTGCATCTGTGGGAGGCCTCCCTGGTGGTCAAGGTTGGCAGGCAGGCCGTAGGCTCTTCCCCCGCGTACCTAGCAGCCTGGCCTGCAGCCCGGGCAGCGGTTGTGGTATTGACAACGGCGAATGTGACACGAGCAGCAGCGACGGCGGTGGCTCTCTCCCCTCCCCCGGGTGTATTCGGTCAACGCCGACGTCAGAAGAGGCTGTTGGGCAAAAAATATTACCTTAGTGACATTTCTTTGTGTTGGGTACATGACGTTGGATGCCCCGCTGGGGACCTTCCCGTAACGGAAGCATTAAACACACACACACACACACACGAGCAAATATACACGCATACGCACAGGCGTGCCGTGGAAGGCCGCCCTCCTCCTTTCCGCATGGGTCCTCGCAGCTAGTGAAAGCCTGCCCTACTCTTGCCATCGCGCATTGATGGGAAATTGTTGGCACGGACTGCACTGGTATTTGTGTCGTTTGAACTTCTAGATTTGCGACAGACAAACATGTGCACACTTTAATGACCAAGATCGCAAATCTCCAGCGGTTGCAGTCCCACAGTGGAGTGGAGATGAGATTGGTGCTGTCACGCAACTTCGGGCTGCCTGTTATTGTCCTTCTATGAAAAAGTGCCATGGATTGGAGGTGAAACTGCTTTGGTGAGCGGATGGGATTAAGTGCAGCGGTGGATATGGTGGTGGTTCGTTTACTCCCATCACCCTTGATGAAATTGTCCATATACTTAGGCCAGACGGTCAGGAAGCTCTGCCGCGCTTGTCGCACTGACAGTGGGCAAGCATGGTGCAGTGCGGGTGCAATGACGCGCACCTCAGGTCTAAGGCCTGAAAGTCGTACACGGTGACATTTGATCACGCGTGTGTGTGTGTGTTTGTCTCGTGTCTTCGTTGTCGAGTTGCGATGCGGCGTCAATTCCTTTTTGTCGCTGCGGGTGAAGCCCTCCCGCGTGGTGCACCAGCGGGCGCGTTCGTGTCTATGCATGCATCATTCTGTGTGTGCGTGTGCGTGTGTGAGCGAGAGGTGATGATGGTGCATGTGCTTGAAGAGCATTGGGGATTTGGCCGAAATGTCAGCCCAAGTCTGCATCAAGGCGCACAAGCTTGTTTCCGAGAATCTTTCTCATGCACACGCGTGTGCGTATGCGCGCCATGGACATCGCATCCTCAGGCCACCCTGCTGCCTGCGGATGTGTGAGGTACCCGTCCCTAACGGACAAGGAACTGACAAATAACGGTAAATAGGCGGCACGAGACTTTTGAGTATTTCCCAAAGGGATCTTCAGCTGATGGCTGCTCCTCCTGCTGCTGCTACTGCCTCTGCCAGGCATAATGATGTTGGCGACGACCGTTCTTGCGTCTTGGTTCTACACTACCGTCCTTGCGCCTTGATGTCGTACCGCAATTGTACTCTCGGACGAGTGTGTGAGGCTGCGCGTCCTGCACGGGCTATATGCTGTCCCGTCCGTAGACGCGATACTGAAACTACAAGAGAGGGAAAACGCAGGTTAAACCACCACCACCCGGCAGTCCCTCCCCGGAGTGTTGTTTGGCAGGGCAGGAAAATGGAGGGGGAGGGGATGGGGAGAATTACCAGGAAAATCCAGCAGTGTGTTGGGATTCGTTGCCATTCGTTGGGGTTTTAGTTAAGGGAGGACAGGGGGTAAGCTGCACTTGCACTCCCATGGGCGACAAGCTCAACGGCCGGAGTTGGTGAATTCGTTGGCCGTAGCGATTCGTTCCCGAACCAGTGTATTCCAGTTTTTCGGATAGGGGGAGATCATGTCGTAATGTTCTCATCGCGATGGCCGGACCTCTTGAACCGATGGCCCGTACGTGGCATGTCGAATCTTATGTACTCTAGATATTTTGAGCAGTTCACGGCGTTCATTGGGGCCCTCCGTAAACCGTTCCCCTACCGGAGCCAAGCCCCTCCCCTTCTTTCTCTGACTTCGCTCTTTGAGTTTCATTTCTACATGCTTACCAACAAACGTAAGGCAGACGTACTGTATTGCGCTGCGCTCCGGTATGCCTTGTGGCATTGGTAGAGGCATATGGTCCCAGGCCTATGTCGTTAGTACGCAGCCGCAAATCGTGTTTCAAGCTATGCATGCACCCCTACGAATACCGGCGCGCCTTTTTACAGGGTTGTGGATTTCGAGGATGTAGGTATGGTATTGTGCTGCCAAATGGTGGTAGTTGTTAAATATTGACTGTTCATACGGTGGAAAACCGGGGAGGTGCGCTGACTAAGCGTGCAGGGCCAACATTGGCCAACATTGACCTTGGCTGAGTTAAGTCTGACAAATGTACTAGAGGGTCGCCACGATAGCTACACAGTGCGTTGGTCGCCATCCATCTACGAGATGCGGCTCGTGGGGGGGATCAGGGTTTAGAGGGATCCTGGGATTCAGAGGTCCGGCGTCCCGGCATCCACTCCAACCAGCATGGCGCATGTTGAACAGGGGCCGTCCTTATCTCTCGCTCTTGGTGCCCATTTGATGAAAACGTACAAAGGACCTGATGTGATACTTGAACGAAACGCGGTGCCGGCTGTTGCTGGTTGGGGAACAGAGACGCGAGAGAGTGAGTCTGAGCGAACGAACTCTTTAAAGTCTGGTTATTACGCTCGCCCGCTGGCTCGCTCAAAGGCTCGCAATGGCTCACGGTACACAACTATACGTAAGAGGCATGCGTGGCTGTAGAATTTATAGGCAACTGTGACAGGAAGAGATCACACGAGTTGCGTACATGTCTGGGGCCGGTGGCAGTATCGTGCGCCTCGATGAGAACAGAGCGTGTTGGTACCGGCTATGCATGTTCATCACGTGCTTGCACGCGTTGACTTCTGGAAGGTCGGTGAGACTGCCATCGCATCTCGGCTCTTCCTGCGCTCCATCCCTGCCCCAACCGATAAGGAAAGATCAATCATGACAAAACAGACGGTGAAATATGGGGCCGCTAGCTTTTGGTGCGTTGTTGGAAGGGTCCCTGGCACATCATGATCTCGGAGTACTTGCGTAAAACAGATGCGCGAGAAGAAAACGGAATTTGGTGGGGGACTGCGGGGCAGAGAATTCATGCCCCTGGGGTGCGTGTGGTTTGTTCCTATCTGCTCTTCAAAAGCAACTCTTGGTCCCATCTTTCAAAGTGGTCTCATCTCCGCAAAACCGGTGTGCCTCAGCGCACGGTATTAGGTATCACAATCCGGTCATGCGGACTCGGGTTGACTGCAAAGGGATGGAAAGGACTGTACGAGAACTTCCTCGAGCCTCCCTTACCTGTGAAAGGGCGTTATGTAATTGGCTTCGATACAAAACCTCCAGCCGCAGCAAACCTAACAGGCTGACAAAATCGCTGTCTACATTAGCCTCCATGGAATAGATATGTACATCACATTTTCCAATGCGGTCTGGCCCCTTCTGCCCCCTGCCGCTTGCTGCCGCTGCGACCAAGGCCTGGCCCAGAAGCCTTAGTATGCCACGTAATCAAACGACTCTTCATTTTGCAAGTGGATTTTGTGCCCCGTGAACAACGAACAGGACTTATCTTCTTATCTGCCATATGGGCCCATCGCCCGAGGAACGCAAAAGAACATACCCCTGACACCAACCGTAGAAAAATGGCAAACACCCTTGTCAGCGCTGCCCTGCTGCGTAACAGCCTGCATGGCATACATGGTTTAGTACGGCATCATTTACGTACACGGCCCTCTTTTTGTTCATATGGCCACTACACCGTCTCCCCATGGTACAGACTGTAAGCTATACTCTATCAGGTCCCCGCATCAAAACCTTGAAAGGGGATTACCGCACCAAAGGATTCTCATGCAGAACCCTCCCGTATTAATATGGCATACAGGGTAAGAGGGTTATAAGAGGGCAATAAGATGGTGTATACACCTGATGGTATACATAAAGCAGGACAGCCATCATATGCGCACACAATACAAAACATACAGCTACTGTCCGTACCCTCAAAACACATATATGGCCACGGGTGAAGCTATACCCTCCTATCCCCCCCACACACATATGCGCTCGTGATGTGGTTCGGGGCTCCGCTTAGCGCACGCCACGCAGGCAGAGAAGACGACGACGAGACCCTGTCGCGCCGTCCATGGTAACACTTTCCACGGATCCAGCTATATCAAGTCACCAGTATACCAGTACACGCACAGCGCCTGCACAGCGCCTGCATCCCATTAAAAAAGTAATAATATGTACATGATCAGTGTACTGGTATTCAGGTACATATCATATGGCATTTTTAGCATCATGCCGCCATCTCACAATACAAAAGGAACAGCCCCAAGCCGCCTAGGTAATATGTCGGCGCAATTACACATATGTTTCCATACACAGCCCTTTCCTAGTAATATTCTTCGCCCTGATTGTACATTGATTCGCGCTCACAAAGCAATTTAACCGAACACGGAGGCTCCATCAACGTCACGGTTGGCAGACACATCCCCACGCCACCACTCCACCGCGGCCCTGCCGGTAGCCAAACGAGGCACTCCTGCCGCCAACAACTCCCTAACGACGTCTTCGTGACCGTTACGTGCGGCTAGCTCCAAAGCCCGCGAGGCCCCGTACATGCAACCACCCGCCCTGGCGCCGCCGCTGCCACAGCCGCCGTCGCCAAGCTCGTGATCGCTACCAGTGCCTCCATCGAACAAACGAGCGCTTCGGGGCTCCGCAAGGGGCCACCGCGATCGTACATCCATGGGATTGTACATCGTCTGGTATCCCGCCGCCAGGGCGGCCGCAGTCGGCGCCATCGACGGCGGCCGCAACAGCTGCGGTGTCCTAGTGGCAGCTACTGGGGTCAGTAGCTCCCGTACGATATGCGCATATCCCCGCCGGCTCGCCACCACGAGGGCCTGGCCGCCACATGCCGCGCGGTCAGCGCCACCGGCTAGAAGCGCCCGAACCACATCTATCCGCCCGGAAGCGGCCGCCAACCGTAATGGCAGCCCAGAGGCCTCATTGGCATCGCAACCCGCATTCAATAAAATTCGTATTACCGCTACATAGTCTAGACTGCCGTGTTTAATGCCCCCGCCCCCGCCACTATCACCACCATCACTGCTGTCACCTCCACCATTCTCGGCAGCGGCGGCGGCGGCGGCAGCACATGCTGCTACCAATGGCCCGCTATCAGCGACCAGAGGTATATCTTCGCTGCGTTTTTCCTGCTCCCGGCATTCCCGTGCCAAGTCTTGTAAGTCTTTCTGCCACTGCTCTAGGTTCTGTTGCACTTCCTGCTGCTGATGTTGCACGGGCAATCCAGCCAGCGCATCTGCGAAGCCGCACAATATTGCCGTATGTTGTGGCACACACGCTTGCACCGATTCGTACCGTGCATGCGTGGTGCTATCTTCAGCCGCCGCCGCGTTGCGAGGGATTCCCGTACCCGCTGCAATGAGCGCCGAAACCAGTGTTGGATTGCCTCGCCGTGCCGCCGCCACGAGGGCCAGCCCGCATCGGCTGTTCGGCCTCGCGCCAGCCGATAGCAGAGCCAGCGCGGTTGCTTGATGGCCGGCAACGCAGGCCCGCATCAGCGGCAGACCCCGCCGTGCGTTGGCATCAGCGCCTGCGGCCAAAAGTGCCTTCACGGCATCGGCGCCATGCGGTCCCGTACAGGCCGCCAGTAGCGCCGCCGCCGTGTCCCCACCCGCCGTACCGGCTCCTGCAGCCAGGAGGGCCCTTACGGCTGCGATTCCGCCGCCGGCACCCTTGGCAGCCGCGACCGCCGCCGCAGTGAGTGCATCATCCGACGGCGCCACGCCATGGTCTAAGAGCGCCTGCAGCGTCTCGACATCGATGGAGCCTCCGCATTGTCCTCTACTAGCTGTGCTCGTGGCAGCAGCTGCGCGATTGCCATCCATACGCAAAGCGGCCTGCATTGCCTTGGCGGCGTCAGGAGCCCTGGTGTCGGCCCCAGCACGTAAGAGTTGACGTACCACTGTGGGATGGCCGGCGGTGGCAGCCGCCAGCAGAGATTGACCATCGGCGATAGCACCAGCACCGACCCTGGCACCGATATCACGTGGATGGCCACCGGCGGCAACGACAGTGCGGCGCACCATGGCTCCCAAGCTTGGTCCAAGAAGTAAGGAGACGCAACCCGCATGGCCTGCCGCGGCCGCCGCGCGAAGAGCCTCCTGCGTGTTGGTTGGACCCAAGCGCAGGAGGAGGGCAGCGCAGGTGCTGTGTCCGGCGCGACACGCAGCCAGCAACGCAGTGGCGACGGCGGATACCTCACAGCCCCACCAAGATCCCCCTTTGCCCCTGGCGGCAACGTGATCCCTAGCTCCGTACAAAAGCTCCAGAACTACCGCGACGTGGCCACTTTCGCATGCTGATGTGAGTGCTGCCGTTACCGCATCCGGCGCTGGTGGCGGCGACACTGTCGCTAGCATTACGGCCCGCACTACGCATAGTTGACCAGCCTTCGCTGCCATCACCAGGGCGAGGGAGCTGGAGCCGTGGTCCAAACAACTGTTGCTAGGCAATGGCGGACGATTGTGACCGTCGTCGTATCTATCTTCGCTGCCAATGTCATTACCGATGCCATTGGCGATGTTGTGTTCAGCCTCTGTCTGCAGAGCCAAAAGCACTACTCTCACGTGGCCTTTAGATGCGGCGACTACAATGACGTCCTCCACCGTACCCACGACGTCGGCGCCGGCGCGCACCAAGCAGCGAAGGATTGCCGCCGCTGCCTCGTCGTTCGTGCAGCCGCCATCACGTTCCTGCATGGCGTGGGGGCCGCCGCCGCCGCCCCCGCCAGCGCTATGTCGTTTCACCATCGGGATGCGTTCCCCTCTAGCCAGTTTGAGCAGCTCCGGTATATCGTACAGGTACGCTGCCGCAGTTTTGGTTCCAAACACCTCCATAAGGCAGCGGGCTGCATACTCGGGTTGCATTGCGGCGTCGTGCCAAATGGACGCGAGTGTGTGGCAGCTGCACGCCGCGCGACCGCCGGCGCGTCCGGCAAAGATCAAGACGCGCTCCAATACGGTGGGCGGTAAATCGAGAAGGCGGTTCGGCTGATGTGGTTCAGCGCGCTTGGCGCTGCTCGGGACGACATGGGTGACCCGGTCGCAAGGAGCCGCGGCCTGAGGACCGGGCGACATTTCATGTATGTCTATAAAATTAATGCAAATATATACTGGTATAGGCCGAACTGCTACATGTGCGACCGCACAAGCTGAGGCATCATAATCATCTGCCTAATCTGCGAATTTACAATGATCTGGGCAGACGACGCACCCGTCGGCAGGACAACGAGTTCCGACTTCAAACTTCTAATCCGAATCTATAACCTGTATATTATGCTTCAATACTTGCACCTATCACTTATATATTCCATTTCAGTTGAAAAGAACTTACCCCACTTATTGGGGGAGCTCCTCCACATGTGACCCAAATGGCCGACCTGTCGAAATCATGCAGAAAATGACCACCGACAGTCCTGACAACACAGACGCCGCGATGGGATGCGTCCAAAGACGGCAGCTTAGCGCAATTGAGAAGATGGTTTTGCGGTCCCAAGGAAAGTATTGATGGTAATGATGGGATCAACATTGCTGGGAGGCTGCTTTCGTGAGGAAGCCGATGCAATTCAAGATGGTGATCAATGGATTCATGAGTCGAAGTTCGTAATGTCACCGGCAAAGAATGCGTATTCGTCTCGAGAGGGCAGTGAGGGGGCGGATTCCCGCATTGCCGGGCGGAGATGTTATTTGCCAGTGCCGCTGTCAGCGCGAGGGAAAGGCTATCTGCCTTGTATCGCTTGCTAGAAGGGTCCTCAGATGCTGTATTTAAGGATGCTGATGCTCGTTTTAGGCAAATGTTGGGGATTTCGCTTGTGGCGTTGCTTGGTACTGGACAGTGCACATTAGCCTCCATGATACGGAATCAGCAAGGCTGCTGCATAATAGTGGCTACAGAAGGTAGTTGCGACGTAGATTGTGAATAAATAATTAAGCAAATTGAATTAAGCAAACCTTGCTCCCGCCGTTTTTGCGAGCAGCTGTGTACGGCATCAAAAATCCACCGGCGCCAAGAGTTTCGCCCAAAATCAAATTGTATGTCAAAGCTCATGAAATGCGTATCCATCTTCGTCTGCGTACACAATCGCGCATTGATAACGCCAAAGACGATCCTAGCAAATCATAGTCATCTGGATGCGTTTTGAACTTTTTCCAGCTATTTTTCCATGGGAATCTTCCATCAACGAACATTGTTGCCACGTACAGCTTGGGAACCTGACGCATTGAAGGCAAAAGGCCAGAAGAACACCTATACATTTACTATGTAACCCAGTTAGACCTAATCCCTCGGCCATTGCGTTGGTGAACGTGGTGTGCCTTTGCCCAAACGTTTTAGCCAGTATAAGATGTAATGCACGTTTGCGGTGGGTAAGGCTTAAGCCAGGTATGTGCAAGCGGCGCTTCATTACAGTCCATGCAATGCATGCATCATCATCAATACACGAGACTGCCCGATCACCTGAAATGCTGCCAAGGTGGCTGACTAACGTTTGCACTGCCATGAAACCAGGAAACTCTCGAGGTTGTTTATCTTATCTTTTGCCGAAGCAGCAGGCACTGCGCAGCACGGTTTGTTCGGGTCTAGGGTGTTCGGGTCTAGGGGCTATATATCAATTGCCTATGCATTCAGACGATGGGTTGCCAAGACTCCATGCGGCCTTCATACCATCCTAATCCAACGCGGCTACGCCCACGATGTACTCAACTCATATGTGCAGGTATAGTTATCTGGAGGTATTTGCGTGAGCCCTCTAGCCTCTTGTGCAGCTACCTGTTACTATGGTATATCCGTCGAGCCTAAAACCCTGAAATGCAAAAATCCCGGTAAATCTCTAAGAAATCGTATCCCTTAAGAGAGGACCTGGGAGGTGCCTAGACACAGTTGATTGGGAGGCGGACAGCTGCTTCTGAGGCCAGTCCTCACGTCCAATCGTGTCCTAACCCTTCCTAACTGCCGGGACCGATCCGAAAGTGAACCGTACATCTGTGAATGTGCGCTGCCCAGGAGAATCATGCATACCGGCTGCATCTTGTGATTTACTAGCAAAGTTTAGTGTCAATTAAACAAATGGCATAGCGTCCATTTCCAACACCGCGGCGGCGTCGGCACGAAACCGACATAAAAAATGATAATTCTTGACAATATATATGAACTTGTGGCAGTTGTGCAATTCTTTGTAGTCCTGGAACACTTTAGCAGGCGCGAGTATTGCTGTTGTGGAAGAGCGCCGATGGCGGGCACACACCTCTTAAGGTGCACATCAAAAATTCAACATGTCCAAGAAGTTATCTGTTTATAAATATTTCAAGATTTAAGCGTTAGATTACCATCGCGACGCAGTCTTTTGGAAAACGTTTCAGCTGCAGACGGGCATAGGTCGATTAGCAACCCAGTAAAGATACATGTTAGTTGACATTGGTAAGACATTTGTATATCAGGCAAGACTAAATCAGATAAATTACTACCTGCTCTCTACGGCATGCGAACGAGTTGTGAAGAAGTCGCGCTTTCAGTTGGATCCAGGGAGACCTCGTTCATTGATGGTTAGCCTTCCAATCCAAGCCTTCCGGCAACGGACTGTAGTGATGTTTAACTAGGTGGTTCTCTAAGACATGTATCACTCGTTTTAGAAGAAGTATTGGCCTTGAAATGTTTCGCCAAACAGTTGCCGCGGGTGCGATAGGGCGGACGTCTCAAGTATCCACGCAATTACTCTGGAGACTGTGCATAACTATTACATTTGCAACGATAATTTTTTTAAGCTGTATTAGAGCTCAAGACGAAGACACTGGCAACACCGTCGTGCTGGGGAACGGGAAGGTGCAATTGAGGTCGGTATGTTGCTTCTAAATTCTCATCAATGAAATGAAATGTTTTATATGTTTTGCAGCATTAAACCATAGCTGTCATACTGTTTGCATGGGTCGACCAGCCTGTTGTTAGTCTGTGATCTATCTGAGAAAAAAAATTGATTTACTTTAAAAATCTTAATTATTATTCTTTGATAATGTTTTTTACGGTTTGGAGTTTGGGGAAGGTAGGTGATTCCACGCTGCGTAACATAACCTGCTAGCGCTTTGCCAAGCGCCATCTTATCTTCTACTTACTACTTACCACCGAATTCTTAAAACCTCAGTTAAAATAAAGATTAATGCTATATTTCTACATGTACGGCGCTTTCGTGGCTAGGTAAAATGATTAACATGCGCTGGGGCCGTGGCCTCAGTTCGTCGCGTCGTGTCGCGCAAAAACACCCAACAGGGGCATTAAGTCGCTGTTTCCGTCAAGCATCTACGAACCCTAACGACTGCAAGTTCAGATTATCATTGTATTAACGGTCATGGAGCAGGGTAGTGCATGAGGGGACAAACCGTGCAATAATCCTGTCCCAGACCTATCCTATCTATATGCGAAGATGCGTCGTTTTACTGGATCCTACCGATGAGGGGTGACGGATCCGGGTGGAGCCCCGCCCTGCACTGCAGAGGCCGAAGGATTGACTAAGTACAAAAGTACGGAACGCTTCTTGGTGGCCTGAGAGCCCTGGGGACCTCCTAGCACCTGATGTGCCTGGGTGCCTGGGATGACCTTGTATAGACACCGCACCCCATCCTACCGCCCTCTCCTTCCAAAACCCGATCCCGTACTTCTAGCGAGGAAAACCGGTCAGGAGTGTGATGTGCACGTTACGACTGATCCCCTCGTCGCGAAGCTGCATATCCCTTAGGGTTTCTGAGTGACCCACATCTGAGTACGCCTTGTCAGCTTTGAGCCCCCCTCTCGATTGCTGAACGTGTCGAACTCAGTCGTGTGTTTGAAAATTATACCGGATTCTCTGATTACTGTGCTTACCCCGTGGACCTTGCCGTAAATGCAGTGGCGCCAGCGATGTCGCCGCTGCTATGGCTGCTGCCGCCACCACCGCTGCGAACGCTGCGGGTGCCAGCACTGGGAATGGCAATAGCGGCGGGAGTGGCGGCGGAAATGGGAATGGCGGGGGGAATGGGCCGGCATCGGTTCCACATGGCAAGGATAAGCTCGGCAGGAAGCTCATCTTGCTGCGGTACATTAGTGATGGTACGGTGACCCATGTGTCATGTCAGCGATTGGAGCACCTGGCCCCCATCCTGTGTGGATGGGCGCTTTTGGGAAGCTGCTGTCTCCACGGGCCTTATTGCACACCAACAGACAATGACTGCCACCCTTCCTTCATGGGACATGGGACCTAATAACCCAGACAGCTCTTCTGTCCACCCATTCGTTCGTTTGTCGGTCCACCAGTTGTTATCCAAACCCTAGCCCTAGCCCTGACGGCGGAACGCTTCCTGCATAACGCATGCATGGCTTCATCGAAGGGGACGGTGGAGTTGCCGGTTATGATAAAATTAGCTGCCAGGAAAAGCCATACCGCTGGAGCACTGCTGCTGTATGTGTATCTTCGAAAGACCAACCGACGGAGAAAACACAGAAAAACCTTGACCATCCTCTTCCTTGACCTTGACCTTGACCTTTCTCCCCCCATCTTCCCCTTCTACTTCTTCTTCTTCTTCTTCTTCCATTTCATTCTCAACGCGCCACGGTCGCTGTTCAACGGCAAATTTAGACTCCGTTTGGCAGCTGCGAAATGCTCTTCTGGACTCGGGCGCTCAAGTCCTCGACTACGTGGCGTACAATACGCTGCTCATACAAGCCAAAGCCGAAAGTATTGGTCTTGCAGCGCGTTACCAGGCGTTGGCGGTGAGGCTCCCGTAACGTAATTGCCTGCTTCTGATGTGCTCCAGCTATCCTAGCAACCAGACACGGATAACCAGACACTGTCAACCAAGGAACCTTCCAAACATCATGCAAATTCTTTATTGTGGTAATATTTATGGCAATAATATCTTCCTTCCAAAATTCAGGAAGAATTTTATGGTGGCTCCACTTACCGTCTTGCCCGCCCGTCATTTGTTGTATTACAGCCCGCCATGTCACTATATGTACGGCATTAGTCATGTGTGATTCATGAATTTCTGCGAGTAACTAAAGTGCTGGGAGTTACAAATCAACAAGTTCTTTATTCCGCGTTTGCACACATTTAAATGTCGAAATCTCACGTGCTCTGCCTCCATTCGACCACGTCATGACATTTCCCGAATAATACGTAAAATTGATTTATTACGTAAGGCGGAGTACCCGCCCGTCTTGAAACTGGCGGCGGAGACTTCGGCGGTCTTCAAGGCCGCCGCGGCTGCATCCGCCAAAATGCTATACAATCCACAGCAACAGCAGAAAACACGCCGGCAACTCGCCGCTGGCGGCGTTGCTGCCAACAATAACAAACCATCGCCAGCAGCCGCAGCCTCCGCCAACAATTCGTCGCCAGCGGCCGCTGCTTCTGCCAACAACAACAATCTGCCGCCAGCAGCCGCAGCCTCCGCCAACAATTCGTCGCCAGCGGCCGCTGCCTCTGCCAACTATAACAATCCGCCGCCAGCGGCGAGCGCCGGCGGCGGCACACTGCTGCCGCCACCAGCAGCGCTCTCCGCATCTAACGTTTCCTCGAACAATCCTTTCCCGACAGGACCCGCACGCGGTTTCAAAAGCGGCCTTGGCAATGTCGCGACTGCCGGTGTCGGAAACGATACGGATGCGTCAAATGTATCCAGATCCGACGGCGCGTTAAATGCTCTCAGCACCTGGCGTATGTATCTGAAAGCGTCGAAACCGAATGTCAAGAACCACACGTCACCAGGTGGTGGCCCTCACCGTCCACCGCCGCCGCCGTCACCATCGGGCAGCGGTGCCGCGAACAATGCGACGAGCGGCGGGCCGGAGCTGTATGCCGCCAGTGTACGGCTCGTGCCAGGTCTGTCGGAGAAGGCCCCCAGCACGATTGCGGAGGCATGGCCGCCGGCGCTGGCAGAGGCTGTTGGTATAAAAAATCGTACTGACGAGTGCTGGCCTCAGGTAGTGGCGGATGGGTTGTACAGTCAGTCATCCCCAATCCTTCTGGTGTACTTGTGCGCGAAGGTACGTACGCCCCTCCGTTGGCTCGTCAGCGCCCGTCGTCAGCTAGGTCCCTTAAGTTGCACTAGAAAAAGATTAATCTCTCTATATATATGTGTGTATGTATACATTAAAAGATATAAACAAATCCCTGATTACGAGATACTGATGTGTAATAATATTTTTATTGATATATTTAATGGTTATTTCTCACCGAAACTCATTTATCACGAACTGAGTAATTAGTACGAATGAATGATTATCGGTACATACATACGTTGGCGGCACTCCTTGACTAGGTAAAGCTGTAGTACCATCATGATTCCTGATTACCTGTTGATATTAATAACTCGCAAGTTCTTTTGCCGCTGAGGAATGAAGGGCGTGAGCTGCACCAGGAAAATATGAACGGACCTGTGTTATTACCTAAGTAATCAGTCGCTTGACAGATTATTAAAAGGACCCGAGCAAGGGGCAGGAAAAGAGTACATCACGTGATAATGTGTACATCATGTTGTGTGTTTGTCCATGACTATGTGTACATGTGTATATATGTGTGTGTACCAAAGGGTGTTACATACACTGCTGTGAGCGACTCGCCGTGCTGCACGGACAAGCACCCGCCAGGGGCACCTGATGACCACCGCGCCGAACTACAGTGCAAGGGAAAGGAGGGGGGGAACACGCGGCTTCGTCTGTCTGTCAGAAATGCCGCGAGCGTGTGTTTGTATGAAGGATATTACACTGCGAGCGATTATGTAATTTATATGAATATCCCCCGTATATGTATAATATGTATATGTATATATGCGCCTCAGAACTATGAGGCGGCCTTGACGTGGCTCTCCGGTCTGGACACGGTGGTGTGGGTGGAGCCGGTGTTACAGGCTGGTATACGCAACGCCGTGGCTGGTTGGATCGTGCAAACAGGTCCGATATATACTTTCCACCGTAGTACTATTGCATGATACCGTCACTTAATTGCTAACTATTATAGCATTACTGATGAGGACGGCTATATATATTCGAACATCGTATGCTTCCATCACTGTACGCAGGTGCTGGAGTTCTATGTGACGGACATATAACTTGCTGAAAGCATATAATAATGATAACGATAATAATAACAGGAATATTTGTGATGGTTTGATGTATGCATATTGAATGACATATATAGTACTGGTTAAATTGGTGTCGAAATATATCTTTTTTTTATAATGTGTACGGGTATGCCGTATGCAGGCAATATTTCGACGACTCTTTTTGACAACCCCACGTCCGCTCTTCGCCCGTACTGGGCCGCAAATCTACAAGGCCAGGGTATCATAGTCGGGGTAGGTTGCTTTATGAATTAGTTGTTACCTCAAACAAATAAAATGCTGCCGCCACGAGCAACAATCATGCTGCCTGAAGGTGCTGATACAGAATGCATATAATTAATAAATTCAGCGTAAACATCACATGCACAGAAGTGTTGTGTCACTGTTGTGTCCGCCAACATGCAGCAAAGGCCCAATCGGAAGATGACCATACACGGTCCATCCTGGGCACTACCCGTAGACACCCTAATCAGGATACTTGAGGCAGTATATTAATTTAATTATTATCACATATTTATTTTGCAATTTCTGAAGGCAGGGTTGCCCGTACTTTCTGTCGGTCGATACAATCGAACATTCACACATATACATGTTTAGGGTGTTTAGGGGTTATACTCTGAGCGACTCGTCCTGCAATAAAGAAAAGCACCTGGGGGGGCCCTGACCACGGGGCCGAACTATAGCAAGGAGGGAACGCACGGCCTGCCTGGTCTGTCTGCTGTCTTGGCGCGCCCTCCTCCCCTCGCTCGAGCCAGCGAGGGCACTCAAACCTCACGAGCCTCTAGCCTGGCTACTCAAAAGAACAGAGCCTCAGCTAACCACACCAACACCAAGGAGGGAACAAGATATTTGAATATGAATTAGAAATATAATATCAATGTATATGTTTTAGTGAATGTCTCCGAATATTTGATACGATTCACGTATGTGGAATACGTAATCCGGCGATATCTATTTATCATCTATCAATGAGCAAACGGCCTATCTAGCTAGCTAGTTATGCTAGCGGCATGGAAGTGACCCCTGATGAGGGGCATCCCCTTCCTACCTGCCCACTTTACTACTTGCCCGTTTTTGCCTATATGATTATACATATATAATGTATATGTAATCTATATATGTTCAACATACACTGGTAGTTAACGTGACGTTGGGGGTTTTCCCTGCTGATGTGGTATTGCAGGTGGAAGATACGGGTCTCGACATGAGCCACTGTAACTTCATCGACGACCGCTGGAGGACAGGCAGCTTACGCACCCTCTTTGTCGGCTTACCGCCCCGTCTCTACCTACCCGACCATCGAAAGGTCGTACAGTACATGCTGCCAATCAGCTCGGGTAAGAAATCGAAAAAATAACATCATGGTTTGTAATGCGGGTGTAAATCGTGACAATGACAGCAGAAGAAATTGCTGCTCTTTTATTGCATAGAGCAGTAATTAATGCTAACTTAAAAAAATAAAATTTCTTTTAAACCGAGAAACATGGCGCTCCATCTTCTCGACTTTGGTCATGCTATGTTTCGCAACTTTATATTATATTGCCTTCCACCTGTTTTAACGACTCACTTAAGCCCAGTTAATAAAAAGACTTTTATAAGTTCCTTGGTCATCAGTTTTAGAAAACATATATCATATATTTCAGGTTAACATATATCCGTCCTCCGTTGTGCATTTGAACTATAAATATATCAATTATATCGTAATAAATGGGAAGACGGTCACTTTAATAAGCAAAAACCACTGATAGGACTCATCTGCGACGGAATGCCCCGCCAAACTGGGAAGTGCGAACCCATGGTCCCTAATAAGGGGACCCGTGAAATGCAGGGCGGTGGTTCAATCGGGGCTGGCACATGGATTGATAGGGGCCACAGAGGACAAGATAATGAATCTGTAAAATCAAACGGCCCAGTTAACCCTAGTGACACCAACAATAGAGTACGTGTGCAAAGTTGACCCATGGGGCTCCCTGTAACACACGCCATCCTATGGGCGGCGTAAACAAAATAATAATAATGACACTACTACTACTACTAATACCCCCTGCATGACTTCCATCCTGCTCCGTGTCTGTGATTGAGCCTGCAGGCATCAACGCATGGTTTGGAGATCAGCCGTACGGTCATGGCTCCCATGTGGCCGGCAGCATTGCGGGCGCCGCATACACGAACAATAAAACCCTCATCAACCAGCGGAGCACGGGGAGCGCCCCTAAGGCGCGACTCAGCTTCTTTGATTTGGCTTCGTACAGCGGCTTGAACTTGCCCATGCCCATTGACGACAAGATATTGCCGGTAAGTAAAGTGACCAACTGACCACGTACATTTTACGTTGTCTACTCTGAAACGCGTTTATCATTAAATAGCGAACGGGCAATTCGATGTTATTGAAGTGTGATTTACATCTGATATTCGGATACAAAGTGTACTATATAATTTTTTCCGAAAAATATTAACCTCATTAAATTAGATCATGATTATGCTGATTAGAAACGTTTTAGTGTTATTCGTTCGCTCATATCATCGTAAAATCAAAACTATATATCATTATTATGCTCAAGCCCCAAGAGTTTGATCCCAATCTCTATCTATCTAGATTTTTTAACGTGCGATGATTCACTCCACATTAGTGTGTTAGTGTAGTCGCACCGCGAGTGTAGTAGTCGTGCACGTACGGCCTACACACCAGCACGATGTATACGGTGCTTCTGCACCTATAGGTGCAGAAGCACCGTATCAGCATCTCGAGAGGCCTTACCTAAGGCTAATATCCAGGATGGTCAAGAACCGTTGACACACACACACACACACACATATATATATATAAAATTCATTTTGTTATATATACAACATTGACATTGGCATGCATCCAGCATATGGATGGAGAGGCCTTTCCAGGAATTCTTTGTACCCTTGTACCATTTTTGTTTGTCTATCTTGCCCATAAATAAATAAAAATCTTATATTTGCATGTGTATGTGTGCATGCATGCGTGTTTCTATACACGC
Organism: Volvox africanus; assembly: GCA_030268105.1. NCBI lineage: Eukaryota > Viridiplantae > Chlorophyta > Chlorophyceae > Chlamydomonadales > Volvocaceae > Volvox > Volvox africanus. The sequence goes on along the minus strand of BSDZ01000024.1, from coordinate 1,622,588 downwards.
AGTACCACTACGCAGCTGGCGCGCGGCTGAGCTCTTCTAGCTGGGGCTACATGGGATCTCTGGGAGTGTCTTATAACGAGGTCTGTCGACAATTCGACGCCTTCTCCTGGAGAAACCCGGACTTTTTATCCATCATCGCCGCCGGCAATGACGGTGTGTTGCGTATTTTATTGCGGCACACGTCATTTTGTCGTTCCGTCACTTTTATTCGTCGTTTGGATGCATTGGACTTGCTTGGGCGAGGCGTCCATACCCCATATATACGCATATATGTCAAAGGGTGTTGCACTGTGGGCGACTTAACATGTATATATATATATGTGTGTGTGTGTGTGTTTAAGGTGTTACACTGCTGTGGGTGACTTGCCCAGAAAGGGCAAGCACCGGGGGCCCTGCCCACCGGCCCAGCAGAAAAGCAAGACACTTACATATATAGACGCAGAAGGCGGGGAGGAAACAATATGCCACCAAGGCGCCCCCCTGAAAAGCTCCACGGCTGTGCCCACAGAGAGCCCTAGCTATCTCTACCTACAAGACAATGCACTGGCGAGCCCACTCGCCTCTCCAACCTCTAAAACCCCTCCCAGACCCTGTGGCCAGGAAAAGGCAGCCTTAAGCAAGCATACACCTCCCTCTACATGTATAACATATATGCATGTATATGTATATCATAACATATATGTATGTATGATTTGGTGTTACACTGTGGGCGACTTGCCCTGCAAGGACAAGCACCGGGCGGGGCCCCTGACCACCGGGCCGAACCACAGCGCACGAGGGAACACACGGCTTAGTCTGTCCGTCCTGCCTTGCGCATCTCCTCTGCATATAATAACATACATGTATGCGTAAAAATAAACTAAAAAGCACCGCATGTTTTGGTTCTAATTGAAATGATCTGTATGAATGTGACGTTGATTGTATATATGTTGCATATAAAGCAAATAATGACATTGAAAATTTTAGTGTTTAATAATGCGTCGAAGTACTAATTCACCACTTGCGTGTGGAGTGTTGTATTTGCAGGTGACAATGGGTTCATTCCTACGGTCACAGCTCCATCTACGGCCAAGGTATGTGTAGGTACAACATATATACACGTATGTACGACAGGCAGTACTAAACCAAGCCATCTTGGAACTTCCTCAGTATATCTGAATTAATAGTTATTGATATAATTGGCGGATCGGCGGCCAATCATTTATCTGGGGGAATGTGCGTAGTTAGTTGGGACTTCTATTAACAACGTGGGTCACTGTGACATATGTTGGGCTCCATCAAATGCACCCTCAATCTACGCAGAATGTTCTCTCCATTGGCGCTTCAATCAACCACCCCACGGGAACCGCCTCTTCGGGGTTCAACTACGCCATCCTCTTTCGTTACACCGATGCAGCTGGCAAGAACCAATCTTACTCGGTGGGTGTGTCTTAGAATGTCAGGCCATACGTAATGCCATCTAATTTGGTGGCAATAGCTATAGATAGCTTGTTGAAATGTATAAATAGATGGTACGTAGGCAGCCATTAGCCGAAACAAGTAATATATGTATATATATATATACACACGTACATACATACATACATACACACATATACATGTAAAGAAGGATAGTGTTTGTTATATAACATAATTATATAATTGCATTTATGATTAAAATATGTTGCTCGCGTACATGCGTTAAGGATTACTACCGTGCATGCTAGCTGTAGTATCATGATAATGATTATGATGCCTATCTTGACGTTAACTCGCGAGCTCTTTCTTAGAGCATGATACAACACTTGTTAGCTGATTTAATGCATGATTGCAGATGTGGCCGTACTTGGGTTCCTATGACTACTATTGGAGAACCTTGCTGTACAATAAGGTACGTTTGGATGGATGGATGATATTTGCTTGTGTCTGTGTCTATGTTTGTTTGTGTGTGTGTCAAACTGCATGCATTTAGCCAATAATTAAACCCTTCATTTGCTTATCATGAAAATGTATGCTAATTATACATACACATATACATATATTTGTATATGTGTCTTCACACACACACATATCTATCTATCTATTTATCTATCTACCTTTCTATCTATCTATCGATCGATCGATCGATAAATATATGATTCATGTTTGATTTGATTAGTTCCACATTACCGCCTTACATACATGATAAACTGTTGCGAGCGCGGCTAAGGAAATTTAGCGTTTTAGGTCGCCCAATAAAAATGCGAAGATCCCTAAAGTTTTATGTTCAGCTTAATATAATATAGATTGGTAGATAAATAGGTGTATCCCATGTCATCAATAAAAATTAGAATAAATTAATTGATAAAAATGTAATAATTAACCCCACGGAAGATCAGGTATCGGATGTTACTTTGCTGTTCGTGGTCGTAATTAATTAAATTCATTTCATAAAGAGAGAAAGATGTTCCCCATACGTGCAGGAAGTCCCCCTTCGGATCTCATCACCGCTGAACGCCTGCACGCCGCTTATTGGAAATTACACGGGTGCCGTTGTCATGGTGGACCTTGCTGGCACGGCCTGTACCCCAGATCAGCGTGCAATTAACGCTCGCAGTGCCGGCGCCGTAGCCGTGATGTTCATCGCCGTTGGCAACGGGTTTTTGGACGGGTCCCAAGATGTGATCCCGTCCATCAGCGACCCCAACACTATTTATGGCCTCACCACACGGGTGCGGATGGAGTGCAGTTGAATCAATATCTGAACATATATGTATATAATGTAAATATCACCGGAAAATATATTATTTCATTATACTATTCATTTAACTAAATCATTTAACCTTATGAAATGAGCATTGATCCATCGGAAGCTATACAAATTTGCGTTCAACTATTACTATACACACATATTTCGGGAGTAATCATGTCATGCTTCAGTCATCTACTCGAACTATCCTGCAAATTGTTCGACAGGATACGACGCTCTGCTGCTGGACGAGCGAGCGAAGAGTGAGTGAATGCGCCGAGTGGGTGAGGGCCTCACTCACTCTTCGCTCGCTCGTCCAGCAGCAGAGCGTCGTATCCTGTCGAACGATTTGCAGGATAGTTCAAATAGATGACTGAACCGTGAGATAATGGGTGTATTCCAATGGCAGGCGCCCGAGGTGCTCACCAGTGCAATGTTGCTGCACAGTGCAGATGTGCTAAAGTGCATCTCACTCTCACTCATTACACGTCTCACACCGTTTGATATGCGATACATATATATACATATATGTGTGTGTAATAATTGAAGCATGCAATACACGTCATATATATATATATATATATGCTCATGCTCATCTATAGTGCTGACGTATATTGTATCCTTCAATTATTACACACACACACACACACGAACAAAAATAATATACACATGTATAATTACATAAACATACCATGTCACGTGGGATAAAGCTAGTCATTAAGCCATACCCGCTTTCGACAGATGTACATTGCGCATGGATTGCTCATATGAATTTTAAATTCCCCTGTTCCTCTTCGTCCAACGCTCGCTGTTCACCTGCTGCCGATCAATCCAACCCCCTCCCTTCGTTCCAGCCCTAGCCTCACCCCCCATCCCACTCCGGACCCCACTAACTAACCCGTCAACCTCCCCCCCACTAATACCTGCGTGGGTCTGCAGGCGGAAGGTTTGAATACCATTGCCTTGTTAAGCAACACTACTTTGGGTGTCACCAGGCCGCACATGACTTTCATTACTTACGTAAGTAGCATATTGTATCGCATGTATCATTTCTATGCATATAAAACTTACGTATTTTACAAAAATACCGGTTAAGCAGCAGGCTCCCTCAGAAGCGCATTCAACAGGGGATAAGTAAATAGACCTTAAGAGCATGTCGAGAATGGCAAGCAAAGCAGCTGATGAAAGAGGCACTGCTGGTTCTAACCAGAGAGCCAGAGGGCAGGATGAAGCAAGAGGTGTAGAGCACATAAACAAGGTTGGCACGTGGCAACTAATCACTGTAACAGACTATGTCAATATTATGTCAATATTTATGTCAAATCTATGCCAAGCAAGCATACTTCATTATAAAGAGGATTTCCGTGCTTGAATGATCAAGATATAAGCTAGATAGGTGAAGCGGATTAATGTGCGCCGTTGGATAAATATATAGATGTATGTGTGGATATCTGATGTTTGCTCCCTATGTACGTAAATGCGTGAGAGGTAAAGTCAGTCCTGCCATATCCTGGGTAGTACGTATCTGGGATGGACTGTGCCTATCCGGTGGACACCTTCCGATCGGGCCTTTGTAGTAAGGTGGATACGACACAGCTACAAGACAGATACATTTGTTATATCTCTGTTATATCTGCCTACGCAAAGAGCCGACCGGAAGATGACCATACACGGTCCATCCTGGATACTACATACATGCATAATCCTGTGTAACTAACCCACTCTTTCACACCATCACCTTACTACATCTATCTCTGTCATACAGCCAAACATAAACCTGGGGGTTGACGGACTGCCGTACTTCTCCAGCTACGGCCCCTTCACGGATGGGCGGTTCAAGCCAGACATCGTGGCTCCAGGGACAGGGTTGGAGTCCACGGCGTCCGGTCCAGGAATTTCACAAGACGTAGACGGTTCGTACCAACAACAATTATTAAGAAATAATAATTTGATGATTATAACAACATTGGTAATAACAATAATGATGTTATGATAATAACGATATGAGCGAGCCTACTTAGCCTGAATTGTACTTCCATTATCTCATTAACTTTTTTTTGGATTCATATAATATAGACCTTAATCTTCCTTGATCGTTTATTTCATTTATTAAAAAGGAACCATCTGTAGTATCACTACAATGCTTTGGATGTCTAACCCTGAAGGTAACTCGCGAGCTCTTTCTTATAGCATGACACAACACCTACCGCGTGTGTTCATTCAGGTGGCTCTTGCTCCAGCAAGACCGTCTCAATGTCGGTAAGTGATGTGTGTTTTATATAATATAATATAATATAATATAATATAATATAATATAATATAATATAATATAATATAATATAATATAATATAATATAATATAATATAATATAATATAATATAATATAATATAATATAATATAATATAATATAATATAATATAATATAATATAATATAATATAATATAATATAATATAATATAATATAATATAATATAATATAATATAATATAATATAATATAATATAATATAATATAATATAATATAATATAATATAATATAATATAATATAATATAATATAATAATACAAACCAAGCACGCAACAAACCTAGTCTAACGGTCGGTCTCATTATTATAATTGTAATTTTTGTCACACACTGGAAGTACGAACACGCTCTGCATGGTCGTCTGCCTGTCTATCTATTTATTTGTTTCTTTTCATTACACAGGGAACCTCCATGGCAACTCCAATTGTGGCAGGGCATCTAGCTCTGGCCCGGCAATATTTCAGGTACGTAGGCACGCACATGCCTACGAGCGGCAGCGAGGACAGCGATTCAGGGGAGGATTTGGGGGTCATGGGGTGGGGAGCTGGCTGGCTGGTTGTGCGTGTATGTGATCGAATTGCTGGCCAAGGTTTTAATTGCTAGGTCGGCACAGGTAGGTGACTGGGTACGTGGGTCGCTAGGTTATTACTTATAATAGCTAGGTTCTAATTGCTACCGCTGTTAATAGCTGGTCTAGTAATCGTTTATATTTCATTCATGTGTATAGTTTATAAAGATATTTAAATCTTATATTACATAAAAAAAGTATATACTTTATTTTTCGGTAGTTGATTTATATATCGTACATTCACCTGTAACGAGTCCTAGTAGTGATAAGGCCCTAGGGAATTTTCGCCATCGCCGGCGAAATGTGCTTACTCGCTCACGAACGTCTATTTTCATTTATTCCTTATGTACCTTTTTGTATGTCTAGTAAGGGAAACGTACACATACTTACATACGTACATATACATATATACATATATATATATAACCCTAAAACCCTATATATATGTGTGTGTGTAGCAGTCGTCCTAACGATGCTAGATTTCTTAGACGGAAGCGTCCTTTAATTCGGTTAGCGAGTGCAAGCACGCAAATAGGACAGAGTAGAGGCCTTGTATATCTAATACAGTCTGGTGGCAGCAGAGCCTCAAACTTTAAAAAGTTGGGATATCATAATACAATAGTGTCTGGCCGAAGCAGTACTTCACCAGGGTGACTTTAGGATAAAATATAAAATTGCTCACTTACCAAGATGTACGGCGATCTGCTTATGCCTTTCGGTAATTATTAGGTATAATGTTTACCGCATGATTACCTATCTATATTTGTGAGCCACGTTAATGTAGATTTACTACAGTGTTTGTAGGTTCGCATACACATTCACCACTAGGTTTGTTATAAAACCAGCCAAATTTATAACAAAAAACAATTAAAACAATAAAACCTTACACCATCATCCAACGCATGATTACATACGGTCAATGTTGATCATGTCCAGAGACGGGTACTACCCAACTGGAGCTCCAGGGGACCCGGCTTCTGTTGGCTTTGAGCCATCCGGCATCCTATTGAAGGTGCGCACCGTGCCGCTGTTCCTTACCATTATCCGGTTCGCCAATATCATGGTTACATATCGTGTATGTGGAGTGCCCTCATCACACCCCATGATTAAAACTTACGGAGTCGCATCGATTTATCCGCTTCACGTTATTGTGTTAGATAAGCCGTACAGTGTCGTAACCTCCGCAATATGTATATAATATGTGTATATACACGTAATTATGCATATTATATAGATATCATAAATATATGCATGAGACTTGGAAAAGGAGTCGGAATCGTGATTAGTAATTACACAAGTAGCTGAAAAGGGCAAATGTATAACTTCCTACACTTTGTCGTACATCTGAAGCCAAACCAAATGTACGACCGTTCTGTACATGCAGGCTGCAGCTATTGCGGGCGCAAGATCCCTAGAGGTAAGCGCATCTACACTCACCTACTCAATTTGTAATTTTGTCTGAATTATAATTGGTGTTTGTTTGAGTGTTAGTGTGTATATATCGGGGTTCGGGAGTTCTCTGTGTGTGGGGGGCGTTTATCAAAACACATCACGACACAGCCCAAAAGCCAATCCCATCTTAACTGATACTTATCGGTCATGTATTTGTATCCTGTTGATGATTATTGTGGTTTTAATGGTGGGCAGGGAGGCTTCGCGGGCAATGGTGGCTTCTTCCTCGGTGCCGCCCCTGATGGTTACCAGGTGCGTACCCAAACTGAATGGGAAAGACAAAGATACGATACCTGTCTATCTATCTATCTATCTATCTATCTATCTATCTATCTATCTATCTATCTATCTATCTATCTATCTATCTATCTATCTATCTATCTATCTATCTATCTATCTATCTATCTATCTATCTATCTATCTATCTATCTATCTATCTATCTATCTATCTATCTATCTATCTATCTATCTATCTATCTATCTATCTATCCATCCATCCATCCATCCATCCATCCATCCATCCATCCATCCATCCATCCATCCATCCATCCATCCATCCATCCATCCATCCATCCATCCATCCATCCATCCATCCATCCATCCATCCATCCATCCATCCATCCATCCATCCATCCATCCATCCATCCATCTACCTGCATAGTTATAAGATTATGTATGCCTGGTAGGGTGGTTTTGCTTCACCCGTCGTGTCGTCTCTCCCTGACAGTCGAGGGATTCCCGTCCGATGTCGAGGTTATATATCTACCAAAACGCCAATCTAGTCAATTATTGTTTTTACCCACCTACCAAAAATGAGTTTATATGTGTATATCCATGTATATCATATGTTTGTACATAAAAAATTATTTATGCAAGCCTGCGTCGCCCACCTTCCCATCTACCTTCCAAATGAAGTATTCCCCCAAACCCCTAAACCCCCAAACCCCTATCTGTCAGGGCTGGGGTCGTCTCGACTTAAGCAGGATGTTGCCTCTTCCCAACTACACATCTCCGTTTTTCCGTGTGTCGGTTGCGGATTTCGGAGTCATAAATCAGGGTGATTACATATACCTTGCTGGAGTTGAGGCGACGGGAACCGGGTAGGTGATTATCATTCTTGTGTCTCTTCAAATGCATCGGGAATGATTATATAAGTAATTCATTTCCAGTCTGGTTTAGAACCCGACGGGAATCGGATAGGAGCCCATTTCCAGAGAGGGACAGGCCGCTAAATAAGACAGGCGAGCCTTGTTTTTTCTGTGTACGGCAAGTAAATACGGTGTAACTGAATATGTGACTTTTAAAAGGCTATAAATTATGCGCTGTGAAATGATAAATTTCTGAATGTCTATGGCCTGCTTATGGAAACATATATAACGTACAAAATTTTTCCTCCAGCTGTACATCACGGTACGGCAGGTACAATTGGCGATATTAACCCCACCACGGTGTACAACCAGCCGATGTATATCGGAAAACTAGATCATTACGGGATTGTATTGATGTACATATTGTATATGTGGTTTTAAGCCATATTTATGATCTATAGAGAATACCTAATTTATATTACATTTAATATCTTTTATTTGCGTTAATTCTATGAAGCCTTTAGACTTCTCAGTACGTAAAGAGCATTTTAGATAAATTCCCGCCTATTGCCGTCAGGCCCATTTTTGCGGCGTTAGTTTGGCACGATTACCCCGCGAGCCCCGCTTCAAAGAAGAACCTGGTAAACGACCTGGATTTCGGGTACACCATCAACGGCGGATCGTACATTCGTACACGTATAGGTATGTATGCACGTTTCTAGGACATTACATTACATTAGTAGTAGTAGTAGTAGTAGTAGTAGTAGTAGTAGTAGTAGTAGTAGTAGTAGTAGTGTGATTAATCTTATTATTATTGATGGAAGAGCTACCGGACGTGCGTATACTTCCACGCTAGCTACCGGACGTTTGCATTTGGGAAACCCATTACCGCAACAAACTTCCTCACGTTCTATCAACTAGCAGTCACCTTCTTCTTCTTCTTTCTCTTCTTCATCAGGTAGAAGTCGTACCATAATTTAATAACTAGTATCTTAAATAGCTAAGGCCGGAACTTTTTATTCGATGCGCAGATAGTACCAACAACGTGGAGCGCGTTGAACTCTCATCAACAAACGTTTTAGCTGGAGACAGAATCACTTACGTTGTGTACGGAAGAAATATTAGAAGTAAGCTTCTCACGGGATCTGATGCCCAGTTACCCCAGCGCTGGGCCGTTGTGGTCGTTGGGCACTTCAACGGTACACTCCGTACGCAGTACAACCCGGCGTACATTCGCCCTCAGCAATATTTGACGGTATGTATGATTTCCTGGATGTTGGTGTATGTTGTTATATGTTAGGCACCAGGGTTTGGTTGGTTTATGTTTATCAGTAAGTCTCTCATGTTGTGTATGTTGACCACCACCACCGCCACAGCAACAATATTGACAACAACAACAATAATAATAATATAACTGTATAAAAACAATGAAAAAACTATGTATAATAGATATAATATAATATAATTCAAAATAATGTAAAGCAGTAGTAGAAACGACAAGAACAACTTTTTCGTTAACCCTTTCATCTTCGCACGTACCTCAATTTGGTCCCTCCTGCTGTGGCCGCCGCTATAGGATACGCAAGTCACGTTTGGACTTCCAGGGGGAGGATGCATGTACGTGAAAACTGACGCAATCCTAAGTAACGGTAATTGTACGACACTGACAGCGAATTTCACGCTTGTGGAGGAGCCCGCCCTTCCAGGTTGGTAGTTTTGTAACTGTAGTGCCCACATCCGTACACGAAACTGGAAATTTTCCTGTTCTTGGGTTTCCGTCCCCTCTCCTTACCTCCGGAATTTCCCGTCAAATTATTATTTTAGTATTATTTTATATGTTATCGTTTTCCTGCGTGCCACTGGACGGATCAGCAGGTGACCCATCGATCGGTCCGAAACTGTTGTCGAACTACGGCTACCTGTACAGCATCCGGGATACGGCAGGCCGTTGCATTACCGTACCGGGCAACGTATCCGGCACACGTGTCGGACTGGCGCCGTGCAATGCCTCGGACCCAAGCCAAAAAATTGGCTTGTTCAGAAACACCCAAGTCAACGGGTAGGCGGTCATATAGGTCCTACGCAAACGTACTAAATTGAAAGTGCCCTCATATCATTGTGTATGCAAATTTGTTTTAGGATTTTGGATTTTCGGAAAGGATTGAAAAGAATTGGTGTTCTCACTCCAAAGGGGGACATTAGCGTAAGTACCTGAAAACCGTGTTGTGCTGCTGAAAGAATGACGCATTGCAAACTGAAACGGTTATTATCCACCCTAAATAAAAATTCAGGTTCGACAATATGTACGGCAAACCGCATACGGGATACAGTACGGCGTGATTCCTGACTTTCTGTCGCTCGTTGGTATGTAGTATTTATTCATTTTCTTAATTATTGCATATTGTAGGCCTTTCTATTCTCTGGTTCCAAGCTTCGCGCTGTGGTCATCTGCCGGTGCCGTAGCCCGCTGTTTGAAACAAACCTCTGCAAGCTTCATCGTACTCATCGCATGCAACGACGATGACCTTGACCAGAGATTTGAAATACGCAGTTCAGCGGCGACGCGTCCTCCACGGCCTCCGCCCCCCCCTTCACCGGCACCGCCACTTCCCAGCCCCCAAGCACCCGCGCAGCAATGGTATCCGTACAGCTTGGTCTTCCGTGCAGACTGGTATCCCGTTGGTATGTACGATTGAGTAACAGAACATGTATCCTTATCACCTAATTAGATAGTTGTACTTTCGTACGGATACGTTCGGGGGCGTGTCCTGGATGTCACATATGCCTTACTGACGACCTGGCTTGTCCGGCCTAACCCGGCCTGTCAAGATATCATAGAGCGCGGTGAATTGATGTTTGTGTTTGTGTGTTTGAGAGAGAGAGGGAGAGGGAGAGGGAGAGTATATTTGCAAGTCGTCAGTTCCATGCTGTCAGCATGAGCCGTACAACCCTTTACACGTGTCGTGCAAAAATCCATACGACAGGAAAGACGAATCTTAACGACTACGACTACCTTGAAAACCATAATGGGTACGGTGACCAGTACTACACCGACATCGGCACTGACGACCTAGACATCATCGTGTCATGGACCTGGGGTGGCGTGTCCTACTCCATGGGCCGCAGAACAGAAAACGCAGAGAATGTCACCCTCATGACGGGGATTGAGTACGGCGGGGACAATATGGACTACGGCACGCAGTACGAGATCGTGTTTTTCCAAGCCACTACGAAACCGCCGCCCACGGCCTTCCATGTCTGCGTGGCTTGGCAAAGTACAAAGACGCCGCTGTTCCGCGTCGTTATGTCCGTATTCCGCGGATACGCAGTAGCTACGGCAGACAAGGTGCTGGATACCTCAAGGGTGGCTGATTTGATTTGCAATTCCTCGGCATCGGGTTATTTGGGCACGTACGACGTAACGAGACCCGCACCGCCACCGGCACCACCAAGCCCTCCTGTACCTCAGCCGTATAATTCCTCGTACCCGTTGCTATTCCGCGCGGATTGGGCGATTGTCTCCGGCATGCGAGGTATTTGTGTGTGTGTGTGTGTGTTTGGCAGGGTGGGAGGGGGAGGGGGAAAGGGGGAGATTGGAAGGGGAAGAGATCGTTGCGGAAGCTCTCTCCAACAAGGACCTCTGGCAGGACATCCAATTGATGAACGTTTACTCGCGTCTTTTGTTTGGGAGGGAGGGTTTGGGAAACGGAAAGAGTTAGGGTTTGGGCGTTATGTTTAGGGTTTTAGGGCTTATATATTAGGTTTAGGTATAGGTGTTGTAATTTCTTTACATACGACACCTGCGGAGTGTATTGCTCTTCGCATATGGGCGTGTTGCTTGCTTGTCATGACCTATTTCACAAGTCATTTGCGAGTTATGGGTCGGCAGGATGCTGGTTGGGCATAACTTACTCGCTTATCTGTGTGGTGTCTCAGACACAAAATGAGTCTCTGCTTACCTAGTCATACTAACCGTACATTTTTAATGTCGTTTTTGTAGGTCGCCCAACGAAGACGTACGACCTCGACATTCTGGTATCCTGGGGCGTGGGCAACAGTAGCTATGTTATATCTAGCTTTGCGCAGCAGGCTGGAGGTGGAAATTACGGCGGTGACAACATGCGCAACGGAGGGAACTACGAGATTGTGTATTGGCCCCCGGGCGTCCCCCTTCCCCCCACAAATACGTTCCATGTTTGTGTACGGTGGAACGAAATGCCGAAACCGTTGTTAAAGGTTACGTTGTCGGTTTTTAAGGACAACCTGGTTACGACTTCAACGAAGATGATCGATACAACTCTCGAATGGAGCGACACGTGCGAGCCCAGTGCTATAGGATACATCGACAGCTTCTGGATCGGTACGACACGGGGACTGCTCGACGACCTCAGCTACTCGAACTGCCACTCCACTCCTGAGCCATCTCCCGTATTTGGGCTGTACATTTTGGCACAGTGGACGGCGCCCAACGTGACTGGTGCTGGTACGTACACACGTTGTCCTAGCTATTGTCCTTGTTATGAATTCAACTAAAGAGCCAAGATTCATAGCTTAAATTCTGGAAATTAATGTTGTGAAATTATATTTTATAACGGTTTGGGTCTGTTGCATTATAGGTTTATAGCAATATTTGCAGAGTTAGCACAGAGCCATGGACTTTCCGTACACCTGGCAGGATCCGTCGACGCCATTTTTGACTGGGACCTGGTCGTAACCTGGCGCTGGCAAGGAGAAATCTACGAACTTTCGCCATACTCACGTTTTGTCGGTGGTGCCGTACATGGTGGCGATAATATGCGGTTGATTGAACCTACAAACAAGGAGGTAAGAGAGGAATGGGGTTAAAGTGGATCGGCAATGAATGGTTAGGTTCATCCTTTTTTCATGTTGACAGAGGTTCATGGGTTTCCGTGCTTGTTGTCTATACCTTCGTTCCCTGATTATTATGTCAATAAGCATAAATAGCTATTGTGATTGATATAATAATACTAGTAGTAGTAGCAGTATATATTATATTATATTATATTATATTATATTATATTATATTATATTATATTATATTATATTATATTATATTATATTATATTATATTATATTATATTATATTATATTATATTATATTATATTATATTATATTATATTATATTATATTATATTATATTATATTATATTATATTATATTATATTATATTATATTATATTATATTATATTATATTATATTATATTATATTATATTATATTATATTATATTATATTATATTATATTATATTATATTATATTATATTATATTATATTATATTATATTATATTATATTATATTATATTATATTATATTATATTACATTATATTATATTACATTACATTACATTACATTATATTATATTATATTATATTACATTACATTACATTACATTATATTATATTATATTATATTACATTACATTATATTATATTATATTATATTATATTATATTATATTATATTATATTATATTATATTATATTATATTATATTATATTATATTATATTATATTATATTATACCATTTATTTATTTCGATTATGCTTTTCCGTTCCACATGAAAATGGATGTATTTCTGCGCACGCTAGTGTGCGACTGTAAACACCCTTCCGATCATTTGTTCGCGCTATTAACCGAAACCTGTCCCGTACCGTACTGTACGATATCTGTAATCCTTGCAGGCCGTATACTGGCCCACGGGTCTCACTGGAATTGAGCCCAGTCCTACGCAGTACGACGTCTGCGTGCGTTGGTACGCAGCAGGTCGCCTGAATGTGACGCTATCGGTATTTCTGTACAACAACCTTGTTCTTAATCAGGCAACGGTATGGGACGGGAGCACGGTGAACAGCAAGGCCTGTTCACCGTTGGCGGTTGGTTATCTGGGAAGTTACTCGTACAACGGCATTATACCTTTTCAAGGCCGACGAAGTGCACAAGAGCTATTCGGGGCCCAGGAACTGACGGCCGGGGGAACCGGGGATGGCGCACTAACCATGGACGATTTAAGAAACTTAGTTCCATAATGTCGTACTGTCCGTACTTTAATTGTGAAGTTACGGTGGGAATCGGAACCGCTGAGGTCGGGTGAGATCGGTGATTGTGAAGGAACCCAGGTGGGCAACTGCCCAACTAAAACAGCTAACATTCATCAACCCACGTTGTGTCAGGGGGTTAGATTGTCGCACTGTTCTGTACGCTGTCGTACTGTGCTTAATTGTACTGGATCAGATGGATGCAAACATCTGCTGACTGCTGAGATCAGGTGGTTAGGTGATTATCCAAATCGGTGCATCCGCTGAACAAAAGCAATGTGGATTTGCGTATTACTTTGTGTGTGCATTTGTGTGCGTTTGCAGTGATGGCTCGTGGGGCTGCCGTGACAGTCGCGCACTGCATTTCGAGTGGGGGGTACGTTCACACCTTTCCACATGCCACAGACATTGCACGCTGCATTTCAACGTTGCTTGAATTTGATGAAGTTCATAAACACCACATTCAACATCCTTCCGCTAGCAATATGGTATGTAGTACCATCCTTCAGCGCCACCTCTCTACCTTAACCATTCAGACTTTTCTATGCGGCCTGCGCCTACATGGCTTGGCTTGAGGTTGCGGTTGATTTTGGTTCGTGATATCTGTACTTTTGCCCTGAGTGTACGATGTCGCGTCAGAGGTCAAACTGGGGAAATAGTAAGCCTGCGTCGACGTGCCGCAATTAGGCACCCCGCGACAGCAGGTGTGCGCAGAAATGAACATCCGTACAAATGTACGATTCATGTCGTACATGTTCACTGGGAGAGAATGCCTAAATGACGTGTGTACCGTGGCTTGCCTCGGAGAGCTCTTCGCCTGGATCATCCCATTGGACCTGTACGGCGTCTGTACGGCGTCTGTACGGCTTTTAGGCTTAATGCTGATTAGAGCTAAAATTACTGTGGTACCGGAATCCACAGGATAACGGACAAGCAGGCGAAAGCATGTAGTTTGCTTGTCAGACAAAGGTGCGGGAAGTGAAATTCAGTATGGAATTCACGTGTTCGATCATTTTAGCTGACTCAGATGATAGACCCGATGTGGGGAACATGCATTACGTTTCCGGAAGGCCAGTTGTGCAGGTTCTTCTTCCGTTCTGTACGCTGAAATTGCAGGTCTATAATTTGAAGGCGGCTATAGGTTCGTTCTTGGGTGCTGCATGAGGTGGTCTCTAAGGGGTAGCGCTTTATAAGGGATTTGGCTGGTGTGTTTTCATGGCTTAAGATAGGGATACCTGATGTCGCACGATCTCATAACTTGAGGGAGGAGGTGGAAGGAGGAGTGAGGGAGAGGGGGAGGAGGATTGCGAGGACAGTGACGGGGGAGGCGCCGTAAGAGGCGCTGTGCGAGGCGGCGTGCGGGGCGGCGTAGGAGGCGGCGTATGGTTAAGGAAAGCTGTGTGGGATGGCGGGGAGGAAGCGGAGGAGGAAACGGAGGAGGCCAGACGAGGCCATAGCCGTCCACAGACGAATATAGTGATTTCGACAAATGATATCGGTTGGTTGTAAAAGTAGACTACCTAACGGATGCAGTGGCGTGGTGCCACCTTAGGCCGCATACGAAGCAGAGATGGAGTTACGATCAGAGGTCTCTTGATTACGATCAATGCAATTAAAGCATTTACCCTATAATTTGAGATCCATTTATGTCTCGTATCAGGGCGGCTGTTTCAGCCAGCGCTCCAAGGAAATACAGGGGATGGCTGGCAAGGATGGCAAACGGGAAGCACCGTGATATGTAAGACTCTTCCCTCCTGGATTGCACTTCCACATTTTGCCTTGAGGTCGGGCACTCTGCAGCAATAATCGTTCGAACAACAATCTCAGTTGTCGAAGGGCATTATGACAGTTGGAATTCCGGTACATAACGCAAAACGCATACAGAGCGCGCCTCAGTCCGTACGAAATGAGTCATGGGCTAGGGAGCCCTAGAAAAGCACAAAATAATGTCGATTGTAAGGTATTTGAGTCTTTTGGTTCAGGATACCGGTATTGTCAGGATTTGATTTCTCGTACAAGCTGTCAGCCAGCAACGCCATACGCGAGCCCAGAGCCGAGCAAAGTTACGTCTTCTTTTAACTTCTACCTCAAGTTTGATGCCACAACTCTTGTCTACGCGCTTTATGATTATTTGCAACTATTCAGTACAACGGCGAAAATTTACTTGACTGTTATATCTGATTAAAGAGTCATGCTAAACGTATATGTGAAGGATATACTAAACCCATTTAGAACGGGAAAACGGGCCCCTAGGATATGAATTGCTTTTGGTGAATGGCTAAGACTTTAGTAGTAGCAATTGCGATTTTGCCCCAGACCACATAACCAGAGAGGGCTAATGTTACGGTAAAATCAGTTCATACTTGAGAAAGTTGCGCAGCTTTTATGGTGGGCAGGACGATCGAGCAAGGCGTGAGCTTGCTGAATGCTGGCGAAATTAGAGTGGTGAGTCAAAACCGGTCTTTCAACGAGGCAGAGCGATCTCGTGGTCATGGACAGCGCAGGGACAGGACACGGTCACAGGCTTGCAGCCTTACAGAGCCGGGGCAGCCCTAAGCGGAGACAAGCATAGCCCAAAGCCGAAACTGTTACCAGCAAGAATAAATGCACACGGTTCCCCTTTATATTTTTAAGGCACAGACTAAAACTTAATGGACTTGTGCTCACGTGCACGGAAGCTTTCTTCGCCCCTTCCCCACCCACCTTTTCCACCCATAACACACACAGTGACATCACATCACATCACACACGGTGGCGCAAAAAGTGATGTACGCAGTTTGGCCGAATGCCATAGAAGAACACATAACAGGAAGGATGACGTGGTGATGGTACCGTCTGCACAGTCTTTGTCGCCAACAATTGTTTACTTGTGGTTATACTGGTGTGAGATCCGCGTAACTTGCGCACCGCCTTGTACGACACCTGCCTCAGGCCGTACTTCCTGTGGGACCCGTTCCTCGGGACGTCCTGGATGAGTACCTGGAGCTCATCAATAGGTGCGAATGTGTGTGACTGTGCGTGTTTGTGTGTTTGTGTACGAAAGAAGCACACCTGCAAAAAAGCGAGGTCGGCCTAATGGAACTGCAATTAAGAGCCCGCGGAACTAGTCGCGTTCGGTTGACCTTGCTGATCTCACTGAGCTGCGACAACCGAGCTGAGCCACGCAAGCCGCGAGTAGTCGCAAAGCAGAAGCGAAGTTCCGCAGTAACGACATTGCATGGAGGACCGCGCGAATGGGACTGCTCGATCAGAAATGTTTAGCCAAGGCGATAGATGCCAAATGAAGGTTGTCCAGGTGTAATCGCATTTTGGTTGGTTCGGACAGACAAACAGACAGATAGATAGATAGACAGACAGACAGACAGACAGACAGATAGGCATACTACCAGACAGGCACACAGACAGGCCTTAATTAGTGGGGCGTTGCTGGAGGCAGTAGTCTTTCACGACAGTACAACGTTAACCATTTGGACGGGCTTTTTATTACTTAAATTCGTAACGGCGTTGCGAGCTTATGGGATTGTAGAAATTGTGAGATTGGAGGTCATATGCACTTCGCACTCAACTGCTTCTCCGTTGCCGTCTGAGAATGGCTTTTATCACTATCACGAAGTCGCTTTCTTTCTAACTTCCTCTATACCTGCCGTCACCATCCACCTCATCGTCGTATATTCACGACAGGTACCACCATGTGTCATTATCTGCGACGAGGTACGGCTGAATCGTACGGAAGCTTACAAACAGACAGATTGATTATGAGTCTTTTAAATGACACATATTAATACCCGGGAGCTCCTGAGAGGTTTGGTAATGTTGGCTACGATTACGAGATTGCCGTACACCTACGTGTACACACATCCAGATCCAAATCTGAAAAAAACACCTGAACAAATCGCTAATCACCATTTCGTTATTGCTTTCAGATTTTCACTTGGGTGGGAGAGACTCCCAAGGAAGGCCAATACTTTAAATGCCATCTAGGGCTGTGCCATGACACATATTAGGATCGATCGTACCGGTGTACTGTTATGAAAGTTAACATCTGGGTATTGCGCACTACGCAGGTCCTTTTATCGGGAAAGTATCATCGCGCAGCAGGTGGCAGCTGCGGCGTCAGCGGGTGTGCCCGGCGCCACCAAGCCCCCTTTGCAGTGCCTTGACTGGTCAAACTCGTACATGCACCTGAGGTTTCTCCAGGTAAAGCCAGAGAACATGCATTATACGTCCCTTCCTCTGTCATGCTCCTGTTTGTTATGATATTTGTGTATTTCTCAAGTCATTTGATGCTCTCTCCCTTGCGTGCATATACGCACATACACGCACATACACCCGTACACACACATACACACATGCAGTCGGAGGATGCCCGGCGACGTACCCGACTACCCGACCTGTTCCCGGGGAGACAAATCCAGGCGATCTTGGGCGTCGTGTACTGCCCCATGTGCGCCAATGTACAGCAGGTACGACACATTGGCGATTAGGAGGATGCGTCTGGGAGGGCGAAGCGGTAAATCTCTGTTGTTATTGGAGCTCCGATTGAACTTAGTTAAGCTTAAGGGTTAGGGTTTTCTGTCGGTGTCAGAAAGAAACGTTTACGCCTTGCGTCTCTGAGTCAGTGATCAGATCGTCTACTTCTGGGCGTCGTCAGCAAGCAGCAACTTTATGGAAAAGATAATATATGCGACTTTTCCTCCCTTACAGCTGACAAAAGCCATTTATAAAAATAGAATAGTTTAGGTATCTTAAACTTTTGTTTTTGTTTTTTGACATGCTTCTTTTTCGTTTTCTTTTCTTTTTCTTTTCCGTTCTGATTTTACCATTTGATATGTTGTTTTGTTCTGATTGCAGGCGTACGACGAGTTCAAGAAAGTCTGTCGGTGAGCTGCTTATCGCAAACTAGGTGGCCCATGGCCCTCGGGTGTATTGGCTCTCGGGCGCGCACGTGTGCGACTAGTTATCTGACTGTGCATGTATGTGTGACTCTTCCACCTTTCGTTGGCGGCCTGACATATACTTTACAGGGGCAGCCCTTAACCCGCCCTCGGCCCCAGCACCAGAAAGACCGCCAATGAAGCTCTTCCCGCCCGCAGGGGGAAGGGGGTCGTGAGTGCAACCGTCCGGTGATGCAGCGGCCGAATAAAACGCTATATCATATGCTTCTAGTTTTTCTTTATAAATAAAACTTGATTTGTTTTTTTATCTTCATTAATCGGTCTCATTAAAGTAATTTTAAAGTAATTTTTCTTTTTCACATTTCGACCCGTATACATGCGTACGTTTTGTAGGTCTTATCCGGAAGCTCTCGTAACTCGATGTTTCGTGTTCGAACCCAGCGAAGAACATATTCGGCAAGAGCGAGACTGCCAGCAGCTCTCAGATCTAGTAATGTTTCCACCGGGTAAGCCACTTTCCAGGGAATCCCAGGATTCCTTATTGTTTCAGCCATTCTGGAATGACGAATCTCTACTCGATTTTTTCTACGGCCTGATGGGAATTCATTTGTAGTGCATTCCTAAGAAAATGAATATTGGAAAAATTCGCCGAAATCTTAAGAATTATAAATGTGATCTCGGTGATCTTATCCTCCCTTCTTGCTGTGACTACTGCCAAGGCTACGACGACTGCTGATTGTGCTACTGCCTCGGTTGCTGCCCCTGCTCCTGCTCCTGCTCCTGCTGCTTTTCCATGTCAGGCGGTCCCAGTCATCTTGAGCAGCATCTGGAGGTCTGGATGCATGACCTGGCGGCGGCACTGTTGTCCGGTGAGCGGCTTCTCTAGTTCCAGTACGACAGAGCGGATGGATCAGCCCTCCCCGGCCAAGCCGTCTTTACGCAGCACCAACTCCTACATATCCTCTTGCGTTCTCATTACGGTTGGGGTTCATATCCTGTATGCGACTGGTCCGTTGCCATCCCACCCTTTCCCCGGTGCCTTGGGCTCGGCCTCCTGGGCTCTTGATGCTCGCTGTCTTGATTCCCCCTCTCACCTTTGCGGGTATTGGTTGTGGGTTTTGTCGTGGTCATGTCGTATACATCGGTGTTATGGGACATATCGCATACTGCAGGGGTGGGGTGTTATGATTGGTTGAACTTATCGCCCGTGTCTTATGGGTTATAGGTTCATGTTTTCTTGCCTTGATTTGCTGATACCGCTGTTGCTGATGTGCATCGCCCCATTTCGGCCGTGTAACTGCTTAACCCATTTTGCAAACCCAATAGGGTTTGAGAAGTGGATGATAACTGCAACCCCTTCCCTCATGAAGCTAAACGGCTATTCGGACTCAGGTGTGTCGTACGTCCGTGGAGGGCCCTTGGGTACGTCGTACGCCCGGAGGGCTCTCGGGTGTGTTAGAAGGAGCTCGGGTATTCGTCCCTCTCCTCCCCCCCTTCCCTCGCTCCGTGCGTTCCCCTTTCCTCCGCCCGCCCCCTCACATCTACACATACATGCACACACAAGCGCCTTGGGACCTACGTTATCGATGCCGGTATCTATTTTTAAGGACTTAAGTCTTCTTACTTTTCATACCCTTTCCTATTAACACCAATTTGACACGTCGTGTCGTCTCCCTGTCCAAATCGGCGATATGGTGATAACCGATAACTAACAACTGACAAAACCCATGTACCCTAAACACGGTCGTTTAAATGACCACCAATTTACGCCCGCCTTCCTTCCTCTCTCCAAATCGCCCTCCTCCATAATCCTCCCGTTGCCCCGTACTTACGTACTCCTTACGTATTGTAGCTGAGTTCACGGGGGCCAGTGCCGTACTGGACGAGATGCAGAAGCGCCTGGCCGCTGTCGATGGGGAGATGCGGGAGCGGCAGCGACGTGGCCGTCTGTTGAAGGCAAAAGGGGACACGTGCTTGCTCAGCGGCTCCCCTCGTGATGCCGCTGAGAACTACAGGTTGGCGGTCAGAAGTCGGGGCTTAGCGTTTACGAAGTGCTCCCTGAAAAAAGAAGAGGCGAAGTGGGTGGAGCAGGGGCAGCAAGGAACGCAAGGGGAGGGGGCATGCACCCGATGGGCAAGCAGCAAACACATATAACCGCGAGGAATTGCCGCTCCTGGCGCAACCTGGCGCGAGGCGTAAGGAGGTGTAATGGATGAAAAGAAGAGGGCGACAGACAGAGAGGGAGAGAGAGGAGGGGTGAGGAAAGAAAAAAGGGGGGAGAGAAAGCGGGGAAAAGGGAAAACGGAGCAGAGATAATGAGAACATCGGACTCACGGTCGGTTGCCTACCCACAGAACGTTGCGCTGCGAACTTGCCAGAAGCTGTGGTAGTGATCGTAATGCTGCTCCCGAGTAGTATCGTGTGCTCTTGGGCCTTGCTCTTACCTATTGTCGTTTTTATCATTGTTGGTCGTATCAATTATGTTACTGTATTGTATTATTATGTTGTATTATTATTAAATTATATTTTTATCGTTGTTGTTTATTTCCTCAGGGCTGCTCAGGAGCTTGCCAAGGTCTGCAGCGACTGGGTGTGGTACGGCGTAGCGCTGGAGGTGAGGAAGCCACTTTACGCGAGTGTCTTGGGGTGCTTGCTTTGATTGGGGGAGGGGGGAGTCTAAGGTCCGTCGGCGCGTCGGAGGGTATCGCTGTTTGGAGGCAGGGTTGGGAATTGGCGAATGGGAATAGACGAGATGTGGTAGGTGGAAGGTGGAAAGTGGAAGGTGGGGAGCGTGAGTTGGAGTGGGTAACGTAAAATGTCCAATAAAATGAATGTAACCAGAGTCCAATATGTTGGCTAGGGGCCGAGCGCTGAGGTCGATGAGTAAGGAGCTGGCGAGGCTCTTATCCACGACACATTCTTTTTTTATTTACGTTATATTCCATTTCATTAATTCCTGAAAACCATTTTCTGTATTTTGTACTCCCGTTCGTTGTCGTCCTTTGGTTTTTAATTTTCATATTTTTATTTAATTACTCCTGTAGGGCATCGCGGCGGCTCGTATTCATGAAGTCATCACTGGTTCCGGAGCGTCGGGCTTGGGGTCAGGGGGATTGGAGGCGGTTTCCGCAGGGGATACGGGCGGCAGCGGCAGCAGCAGCAGTACGGCAGCAGCGCCGGCAGGGAGTGGCGGTAGAGGTGGTGGCGGCGGCGGTGGAACAGGGAAGGTGCCGCTGACGACGGGTCGCACGCGTGACGGCGGGCGTTTTGGTGGTGGTGGCAGCAATCCAAATGGTGAGTGGAAGTTCAATATGTTCTATAAAAATAAATCAATTTCTATTTTTTCGAATACGCCAGGTATTTTACCATTATGATTCCTGCCACATGCCCGTACTCACCCCCAGGCTATATGACCGCGGCGAAGTGGGAACTGCTCCGGCGGAGGTGCGTGTACGACACAAAACACACGAAACAAAGACGTTGACACACGTCCTGTACATGTCCCATATATGCATATTCCTGCACGTTCCTTCCCTTACTTCACCAAATGTCTCATGGTTAATAGATTGATACTTGATTTGAATATTCAACAATACACAGTAATGTAAGGGGGAGCTATAGTCTGATATATTTTACATCTTCTAGACATGTTTTACATTTTGGTGGTCATTTGTGCTTCATATCCGCAGCAGCAGTGCTGTCAGGTCTATCTTCTCTTTGTCTTTCCCCTGTCCTGTCTCACCTTCCTCCCCTCGCCGCATGCACGCTCGTATTTCTGTCGGCCCTCTGTCCCTCCCCCATCCCTCCCTCTCCCATTTCCCACCTCTCCCAATTCCCACCTCTCCCAATTCCCACCTCTCCCAATTCCCACCCCGTATCTTTGTTTTACACTTGCTTAACAGCGACGCGGAGGCTCTTGTCCGCGAGTGCTTCGCCGATGCGAGGGCGGCCTACAAGAAGAAGGGCGGTGTGGCAACACTGCAGGTGGGAATTCGTCCCCCGCGTTAGGTCTCGCAGGGCCAGGATCGCAATGTTGGGCGCGTAGGCGTATCGGACGTCGTTCTAAGCGACAAACTGAATTGCCTGCCGTGGGGAAAGTGGAGGAAGTGGTGTATGGGAAATGACAAGGATAATGTGTGGGGAGTGACGACGAGGAAGAGTTCCCGGTGTGGTGCGCACTCCGGTTTGTCACTTTCTGCATGTTCATTTGAATGATGATGGTAACCATATTGATATTGATATTGATATTGATGTGCATGCGTTGCCATTGCGACATTTTCTCTTTTTCTGGCAATTAGGTTGAGCAGCATTTGAAGCTGGCAAGGCTGGTGGCGGGTCTACGTGGCGCGAGCGCTCGGCGGGAGGTGGGGGAGTTGGTGGGGGCAGTGAGCGACCTGCTGCCTTCCATCCCTGGAGTGGAGGACCGTCTGGTAGCCACTGTGGAGTGCGCTCAGGTGCGAGAGCGCAGGGAAGAGGCAACGTTAGGAGGCTATTACTAATATCTGATTTCAATTATTTTATATATGATTTATTTACAAATGAGTGTTATCCATGCAACGCTTAAATATATAAACAGATTTTGTACGAAGATGCATTTCAGTGTTTATTTCTATCCATATGTCTTTCACGAATGGTCGCTACCCAGTGGCGGTCTCGCGTTTGGTATTCTCTCTCCGGTTCTGCTCCCGAACTCTTTGTACACCGTGCCGCGCAGAACATTTCTGGATCCTCAGCTCCCGTTGGGTCTTCCGATGCCCTCCGTACCCCGCCCAGCTGCCGTACCCTGCCCACCTCGCATGCACCATCTAAACCCAGATCTGGATCTGGATCTGGATATAAGATTAAAACTGGCTTAGTCTGACAGCCATTTCAAATTTCTCTCCCCTCCAATTAAACAAATGCTCCTGGATTCGCAGGAATATGTATACGTGATATAATATATAATGGTTTTAGGGTTATATATATATAACCCTAAAACCCTAATATATATATTTATATATTTATATCACATATCCTGCGAATTCAGGAGCATTTGTTTAATTGGAGGGGAGAGAAATTTGAAATGGCTGTCAGACTAAGCCAGTTTTAATCTTATATCCATATATATATATATGTATATATATTTACTTTATGTCGATTATGTTTCGTTTCTGTTTCGCAGCTTAATATAGAATACGCTCCCGCTGTTTCAGGTCTTGGGTATGGTCGGATACTGCCGCAAGCGCATGTTGCTGTTATGGCACGCTCTGGAACAAGCTCGGTCTGTGCAGCTGGACAAAGGAGACCTGCTAAGGATCGCCATGAGGGCGCTTGAGCCGCCAGATGATCCCCAGGTGCAGGTGCGCGCAGACGCGGTATTTGTACGGCACAACTCTATGACACGCTTGTATGTATGTATTACATTGAGGAAGAGGGAGAGGGAGATATTACTTGGGTCGCGATTTCCCGGGGGGAAAGTTAGTTTGCGTTTCAGGAAAAACCATGCGCGCATGTCATTTGGAAAGTCACTTCTGAAATTGGAAAAGAGTGAGATTTGGTTTGGCATTTTCCCGGCAAAATCCCCACCCTAGAGGGGAGGGAGGTGGCCCCCACGCCGGCAGCCGCCGCAAAGAAGATGGCGGGGATTCCCGTGCCAATCAGGCCAGCCCACTGTGTATGAGAAGCGGAGTCGGTCCAGTGAAATGGCGGAGCTTCGGTCATCCCTCGAAGGCCATGTCGGGTATTTGCATCGCTACGGGAGTCCAGATATCAGTTTTCCGTTCCATACCAAAATCCCATTTCTGCTGGACTGCATCCCGTGAAGAAGGGTATTTCCCCGGCCCGCCCTCGCGCCCCCCCCCTTTGCCCAGGACCCCGACGACCTCCCTCGCACTCACTGGAGCATTAGTCGGGCAGTCAACCGGTCATCGCCCTGCCCCACCCCCTCGCCCTCCTCCCCCTTCACTTCTGCGGGTTCTGCTGCGAGCCGCGGCTGGGAAGGGGTGCAGACGGTGGTCCTGGAGGTGGGAGGAAGGGAAGGAAAAGGAGGAAGGCGAAAGGGGAACAACGGGGGGGGGTCTATATGTATGTTTATATTTTTATTAAAATAAATAAAAATGTATATCAATATTAGTTATATATAAATATATACCGTCTGCTGATCGTGAGGTTGTTTAGGAACTTATTTGTAGTTTTCGTGTCTACATGCTCTTGGGAATGAACGACTGAAATAGAACAGGAAAGAAAGCATTTGACGGAAATACAGAAAAGGTAAGAAAAGTTGCGCAGCTGTCGCCTTCAAGTCTCTGCCTCTATCCCATCTGTTCCCTGTCAGGCGGCACTGGCAGCGGCCAAGCAGGCACATGCGCCTGCGGAAGCTTGGGAGGCGGCAGCAGCGCTTCTGAGGTGAAGGTCAAACCGTATAGGCCAATCTGCGCTGGGAGTTGACAGATAGTGGTTAGTGAGGTTAGGTCAACTATAAACGACTAGAATGAATTAAACCGCCCGTAATGGAGTGGTAACAATGGTATAGCTTACCGGTTTAAAACGGTCACCGAAGAGTTGCCCCGTTTGCCCTTAACCTAGTTGTGTTTTCAATTTTGGCCCATTTTGGCCACGTTCTGATTTTCCACCCGCGTCCCTTTCGCGGATCATCGATGCGCTTGGGAAGGGAGCACTATCAGGTTCTGGTGCCGCAGCATCAAGCAGCGCTGCTGGACACACTAGCACAGGTGGGTGATGTCTCAAGCAGCCAAATGTGTATCCCCGAATGTGGTTGTATGCCGAAGTGCTCATTTCCCAAATATACATTATATTATATTATATTATATTATATTATATTATATTATATTATATTATATTATATTATATTATATTATATTATATTATATTATATTCTATTCTATTCTATTCTATTCTATTCTATTCTATTCTATTCTATTCTATTCTATTCTATTCTATTCTATTCTATTCTATTCTATTCTATTCTATTCTATTCTATTCTATTCTATTCTATTATATTATATTATATTATATTATATTATATTATATTATATTATATTATATTATATTATATTATATTATATTATATTATATTATATTATATTATATTATATTATATTATATTATATTATATTATATTATATTATATTATATTATACTACATACATATGTATACAGAGAGAGAGGGAGAGAGATGTGTCTACATCTTCTGCTCGCTACGTTCTGTTGCATCTTATCGTCGCCCCTTCTTACCTGCCTCCTACGTACTACTCCAACCCGGTATAAAATCAAATCGAGTAATGGACGCACCTAATGCGGCAAGTCGGTTTGGTGGAATCCTTGGTTGACGTTCTTACATGTAATCTCAGGTCTACACGAAACGTCCATCTAATTTTAAGGTCCATTATCTCTCCCCTTCCTCTTACAACGTTTAAACCCTAAGCCCAAGTCCCAACTTTTCTTTCCAAAACCAAAAAATTTAAGCCCTTTCTGAATTTACATTTTCCCACATGTCCTGGTCAGGCCTCCGCCGCGCTTTCCAACCGCCAGCGCGCCCGGCCTGGGCTGGGCCCAGGGCCTCTCGTGCAGCTCAAGAGGCTACTTCCTGCTGCTCCGCCGCTACAGCCGGCAACCCTGGCGCTGACGGCTGCTGGTACTATCGCCGGCGGTGGCTTCGCGGGTCGCGGAAAGGGCGGCGGCGGCGGCGGGGGTCCGTTCCTCTTTAACCCGTATGCGGCGAAGCGGCAAGCGAAGCAGGAGGCAGGGGAGGCGAACTCCACACCGGATTGGGTGAGAGCGCGCGTTAAAGCATCAGTTGCGGTTGTTAAAGAGAACTTTGGGACAGTTAGAAGGGCAGTTGAAACGTTGTGAAAATGTGATTTTTGTTTTGTATGACACTATCAATGTAATAGGTTTTGCACTGTGGGCGACTTGCCCTGAAATAAGGACAAGCATCTACGGGGTCCAGACCACCGGGCCGAAGCGCATAGCGCAGGGGTGAACACAACACATGGCTCTGCCAAACTGTCCTGCCGCGTGCTCCTCCCCTCGCTCGACCCAGCAAGGGCACACAAACCTCACCACTAATGTCGTTCTGACAGTTGTTTCGAAGGACAGTTACGACGCTTTGCGTAATGCGCACATGCGCAAATTTGTCAGTGGCCTGAGGTAAGAGTTGGTGGTTGATTCTGAAAGTGCAGCCTGAATAGAGTGAGAGGACTCCAGATCTGCCAGGTCACGCACTTGCCAACTTGCCAAGGACTGGGCCAGTGGAAGTGGCGTCCATTTCTCGCTACCATTCCATTTGCGACACCATCCCTCCCCGTCTTTCCTCAGCCTGAGTTGTCCCCTCTTGTAAAGAACCATCACCCAGTTTGGCCAAACACACAATCCTGATGCAGACTTGTTGCGATGAGGGTCGAGTCGAGGTATATTTGGTCAACCCTCTTGCTGTACCGCTCAAGATTGACCTGCTTCAGCTACACGTTAGGTACCTAGCCCAGCAAGGGACAGCAGCAGCCGGCGGCGCCGTCACCACTGGCAAGAGCCACACCGCCGGCCATCAAGCTGCGGCCGCCGGCGGCGGAAACGCGTCTTCTTCACTTGCACGCGGCGGAAGTGCAGGAGCTAGCGGCACGGCGACACCGTTGCATCAAGGTGGTGCTGGAGGCGCCGTCAGTGCCAAGGCCTTCCGAACACCCTCCCTCAACCTGATCTTGCCTCCTAACGGCCGACCTCAGAGGGTTGTGTTGTGCGGCAAACCGCAGTATCCAGGAATGTACGGCATCGAGGGTTGCTTGGTAGGTCCCTTAAATTGTATATAAATTTCAGTACAGTGAGGCGTACAGTGACATTGTTTTGTTGACGCCTAATTTTGTTTAGAGCACAATATTATATATTTTATTTCAGGCATAATAGACATACAGGCATGCAAATTAGTTTTATAAGTTTTCGTATACTTCACAAGTCCCAGACAAATGTTATATAATTCCTGTCGTTTATTAACATTCGGATTCCCCGATGGATGAATTGATCCCCCCGGACAGGTGACGTGTTGGGGTGTTTCCTGGCACGTACCCTTCTCCCTACCCCTGAAGCGAATGGCGGTGGCGGGCTCCAAGGCAGGATCTGGGCAGTCTGCGGGTTCCGGAGCGGCCACGGCCAGCGGCATATCGGCAGGAGGTCGCTCGGTTTTTGTCAACGTACTTCCTCAGCTGCCTCTCGTTAAGGTAGGCACGGCACGGTACACGTGCATTACATTGATGTTAAGGAATTCCCCCCTGGTATCTCCTGATCAGCCTGTCCGGCCCATACAGACATGCCATGTCATGTATATTGCGAGAAGAAATTTTGAAATGTGATCATCCAGCCGCCGCTATCGCCCCTGCTGACAATCGCTTTTGCAGGCCATCATCCGCGCCAGCGCCTTAGGCGGTCCCCTGACTCAGCTGCAGGGTACCGCTACATCCTCTTCGGCTACCTCCTCCTCACAGCCCGGCACGCCAGGAACTGGTGCCAGCTCCAGCACTGGGCCGGGGTTCCCCCCGGTGCAGCAACAGCAGCAGCAGCAGCAACAGCAGGTTGGGAAGTCTCTCCAGGGCAGCCAGCAGGCCCCCAATGTGACCGACCCGACGGTGGTTGCGATCAGTCCCCGAGATGATGACATCCATGCGCCGTCGGTGAGAATATATGCCGATATGCCGACCGACCGTTTGACGCCGTGTAACCTAGACCTAGACCTTGAGTTAAAGGCATGCGCCAAAATCATGTTAATATATATTCTATTCAATGTCGATTTTCTATTTGCAGAATGTGAAGATATCTTATAAAAATTGCGAGCTTAATCCCGGGGTGTCGGGACGCCAGCTCGTTTTATCGCCATCTTGGTCATCGATCGGGTTACTGCTGTTGAGATGACGTTCTCACAAGTAATTACAATATCGGTACTTGCGTTTACATAATTAATATACTTAATATACTTGATGATAAATTGCATGTCATTTAATTTTCACAGATATATTTTACAACACAATACTGAATTATTGCCATCATTAAATAAATATGAAATATATACGTATTTATGTTATATTTATGTCTATGCAAGGTTGTAGAGCACTGTATAAATACCAATTTTCAATCATATTTTGATGGGGATCATTACCACCCGGTTCCCTCCTCCCCAACAATAAATTCTTCCACCAGCGCTCTCAAGGCCCTAACGCACCATTTCGCTGAGATGCCCTCCGTTCACGCCCCTTTACAGTTTCAAGCCCACACAGCTTTTGCAGAGGACCTGCAGCGCTCGACTCCTGTTGCAGTCTTTGAGGGTCAGCGCCTGGCCTGGAGTCTCACGCTGCACAACCAGGGGTCGCTGCCGGTGACGGCCCTCAGCGTGCTGGTCACCAACCATAAGGGTAAGGGCGAGGATAAATGAAGTAACTTTACTCGTTTATAATTTCTTTATGCATTTCTTCGTTCATTTTGTAATCTTATTATTATATTATAATTACCATATTATAATTACCAATTATATATTATATTATTATTACCATACTATATCACGTATCATATCATGTCATATCATATTACATCATATCGTATCGCATCATTGCACACCAGAGCATAGCATATCTTGTGGTGTCATATCACAGTAATGTCTTTTACAATTTTATCACGGAATAGACACGAGGAGGCGATCTCGAGGATGACTTAACTTTATTTGCCTTTGCACCCTCTCGAGCCGTTTATGGGTTTCGAAGACCAGATTGGTTGTGTTGAGGAAGACTTGTATGTAAATTCATTTCATATTGTAGCCAATGCTATGCTGTGCTGTGCTGTGCTGTATTATGCTGCACCGGCTAAGGCATGACAGCATGGGCTCTATCCCACAGTCTGGGATGGGTGTGGGATGGGTGTCCAGATGTCCATGCATGTTCTTTACGCTCGTTACAGGTTGGTTGTTCCTTGTAATCTCCTGGTTGCGCGGCCGAATTGTTAGGCGCAGGGTTAAGATCGGATTTGTCCACCTATCTCACTTGTCCGAAAGGGCACAAGTTTAAACCTTGTCGCAGCCATCAGTATTCCATTCTGCTGAGCAGGTGGACGGGCTTGTAGTCGTAGCAGTACATCTGTCTGCATGCTCGGTTATGGCACAACCTGGTGAAGGAAGAAATAAATGCAAGGAGCTAGCAAGCATGCACGCATGCACGGAGGAGCTCCATGCTACATTGGCAGTTTAGGTTGTGCAGCCCATCAAGATACCGTACAGATCCAGCATGATCTTCACAACTACTGCAGACCTTGCGGCCTTGAGCGCTGTGACTCATCATGTATAGATGGACGGATGGATCAACCCCATCCAGCCATGCATGCATCCCTCGTCTATATCCAGCAGTTGTACGTTGGTAGGCTTCAGCTGCTCGAACGTATCATTTATCCGCTGGTCTCTTGCTGACTTTTGGGTTAGTTTGCAATCGTTTGCAGCGCTAGATATGCCACATTGTGGATGGGTAAGTAAGGCCATACATATCACCTTCCTACCAGTCGTAAATGTTGTGCTTTGCTATGCTATGCTTTACCGATATTTCACCGGCTGGACTGCAGGTGTTGCCTTGAAGCCTTTGCGTGGCGCACCACTACCAGCAAGCTTTCAGGTAATAAGAAATGTGAAAACCAAAACTGAAATGTGGACTCCTGTTCTGCATCCATTTTGTCCTGGAGGGTAGAGGGATAAAGGCATTTGCTCCACTTGGTCCGATCGTCATGTGCCTCCTCACTATCTTCATCTCTCATTCATTCCTAGGGTTACACCCGGACTTCTTTGCTGCCTACTTCGTCGCCCATTCAGGCTAACGCCGGGGCCGGACAGACCACATTGATCCCACATGGTTCTGTCTGCTATATACTCTCCTCGACCCTATAAACCCGCGTGCGTGTATTTGCCATAGGGTGTGCACTTGGAGGTGGAAGACGCCGCGCTACAGCCGATCTCTGTCGCGGGTACGGCTGCAGCTACAGCCGGGGCCAGCAGCCCCACGTCTTCGTCTGCCGGCGCGACTAACACCCTTGCTACAGCCGCCTGGTCGGCCGGGGCTGAGAGAGCTGGGACCGGGGGTGGAGGCGCGCTGCCCCTGCGACCCAACAGCTACGTCACACTGCCGCTGGTGCTAGCTGTGGGGCAAGCGCCGCGGGGAACCTTCCGCGAGGTCTCCTTGGAGGTAAAACGAGGAGCGAAAAGACGATGTCGTCCATGCCGATGATAACCGTGAAATCATATAATATAATATAACGTTAATATCCATGTTTCATTTTTATATTATGCATAGTAATATTGAATTGTGTTTAATTTTGATTTTATATCCGGATTTTACACCGAATTTCACACCTAACGTTTTAAGCTGTTTTGGTTTTCGCCGCAGGTCACTATCTCCTACTTGAGCAAGCCCGCTGATCGGCCCTTGAACGATGACGCGGCATCCTCAGTTGGTCGTCGAATGACCATTACACTGACTTTCAACGTCCAACCATCGTTGTCGGTTGCTTCAATGTGCTTCCTAGACCACTTTGCGCCGTTGCGCAACGGCCAACGGCTTCAACTGGACCGCCCCATTGACCCACGGGTCATGGGTGGGATGGCGGCAGGCTTCTCCGCTGGCGGCGCGGCAGATGGCGGCAGTGGTGGCGGTGCGGACGATGACAGCGATACGATATCAGGGGCTGCTGGCAGCTCCCGGTCGGCCGGTCTCCTGGCCGATCTAAATATAGGTGCGAGTTCTTCCTTCTGCGTCTGTCTGTCTGTCTGTATGTGTGTATGTGTGTATGTGTTTGCTACTGCGTGTGTGCGTGTGTGTGTGCCCCGCCCCGCCCCGCCCTGCCCTGCCTACCTCCTAACATCAGAAAGACCGCGGACGAAGCTCTTCCCGCCCGCAGCGGGGAAGGGGAGACATGGCTTTGGGCTTATGCAGCCCCCTTGTACGCAATCACGTTGTGACCTAGTAACCTTTTGAGTGTGACCGGGTGGTTGTAATAACCGATTTTTGTGCTTTGTTAGGTGGTTAGGTGGTTAGTCATCTTACCGTTGGACTGTCATTTCGGTAATGAATTTACGAATAGAGTAATATCCTTTGAAGCGAAGGTTACCGTTAATCCAAGACATGACCAAGCACCTGCAATAAAGCGTCAGTTAGGGCTGCACGACTGTGCGACCTCTTAAAGGCATACCGTGCCGATACCTCCAGGGCACGTGAACCGGGCAAGAATCGGCTCCGTCGCAACCACCTTGGGTCGTACAAGTTTCGGAGCTCCAGTTGGACATGTCCTACAGAGTCTCCCGGGGGCCGCCCCTGGCGGCCTTCAATCACAACTGAGCGGTTTGGGCCAACTACCAACGGCCAGCTCATTGAGCTCGAGGCTGGCGGGCTTGGATCTCAGCTTGGGCGGCAGCCGCTCCATCAGGGTGCGTTGGTTTCGGTCGTGGTTTCGGAGACACGCTCTTGGGCCTCCCCGCCCTTAATACTGCCGTACGTTTTAGATTCTTCCCGGAGGCCGTTCTCACAGGTTGCAACGTCGGCTCGCATGGAAATGAAAGACCTATTGAGTGGTGTGAATCGCTACTGCTGTTGTCCCGGCTTTATCTACTGCTGCTGGTGCTACTCCCGCTTCCTTCCGCAGGCTCCCTTGCCCATCTCCGTACAATCTTCACTGACGTCGCAGCTGAGCCCCCTCGGGGACCGGCCTCCGAGCTGGGTGGGGTATGACCCACGGGACGGTTTGGCTCTTCCTGGCTCCCTCACATCGCAGGTGATGCGCGGGCATCTAAATGTGTGACTAAACAATAAAGGATGCGTCAGTTTGAAGGATATGCAGAAAGCCGCATAGAGAGCAGTGGCGCAGATTGGCGCACAGCCACCTGAACCGTATGGTGGACCTGGGTGGGGGTAGGGAATGAGTTCCCACCTACCTACCTCTTTTACCTACCTACATATCCACTTATGCCTTTACCTAGCTCTGTCTACTTACTGGCTTTATTTCTGCTGCTATCTCTCTCTCTCTATCTATCTATCTATCTGTAGCTAGCTTACCTAGCTAGTTACCGGTATTACGAAACACAACCTAACAATGTACCTGTCAAGCGATTCTGCATCGTTCTTCCTCGATTCTGTCAATATGACCATACAAAGATTTTGCCAATCCAGTTTCAAATATCCACATATATTTATGTATTTCAACTTCTTAATCTGCTTTCAACTGATTCATCTTCGTATGCGATTGTATAACAATAACAATGTGTAAAGCTAGGCGTTCAGTAATGCCTCTACAGATCAGCATCTATTCCCCTCCCGCCAAAACACACGTACTTACACACATACACAACACCTCCTCCCCGATGTCCTGACAGGGCAGCATTACCATTCAGATGGAGCCATTGCCCGCCACTGGCCCTTCCCCTCGGGCTGCCGCCACGCATGCGTTAGCGGCGCTGGCGGCACGTTCCGTCACGCAGGGGCAATCCGCTGCGGTGACGGCCGATGGTACGTTCCCTGGCATATCCTTTGCCTCCCTTCCTTCCCCTTCCTGACCCCTCCTGACCCCTCCTGACCCCTCCTCCTCCTCTCCCCTCCTCCTCCAGCGTTTCGATGTTTGTCTCTCCCTCCTCCTCCTCCCCCCTCTCCCTCCCCCTTCCTCCTTTCCCCTCTTCCTCCCCCCTCCCAGCCTGCGCGCTGGCTGGCGGGAGCCATAGCCTGCGCTCCTCTTCCTGTATGACCACGAGGCCCTGTGTTCTTTCTGCTTGATCTCTTGTCGTGCCAAACAACCGTGGGCTTTCTATCTCACGTTTTCTCCGGTTTTCTTCCTTTCCGTACGCCTACGCCGTACTTCCTCAACCCCTAATATATACGTCCTTCCATCCTTCAAGATTGCATTCCTTTCTTCACTCAACCTATTACTTGCTTTCATCCGAACTTAGCGGCATTTTCCTCATCGGGTGCATGCGTCCATCGCGTTGTTCTTACTGCCTTGGACTTGTGTCTACTCGCATTTCTCTGTCCTTCCCTGTCTCTGTGCTTACTCCTCTTCTTTCCCATGCATTCGCACATCCTTGCCATTACGACTGCTACCGCCGCCGTTGCCCCAGGTGAGTGGGTTCGCGCGGAACAGCGCTTGGTGCGGTTGGTACGCGCGCGCGTCGAGCTGGCCGGTTTGGGTGGATGGGTTGGTTGGGTTCAGGCGCATGTAGGTTCGCTTTACAGGTGGGTTGGGAGGAGCACTCGCATGACAGCGCCAGCCCCAGCGCCAGCGGTTAGGTCAGCTTCGCCTCGGACTCAACAAGTCCTTCACTTCGCCGCCAGCAATAAGGCCGATAGTATGCATCATTACGGTTCCTCTTGATCTTTTTATTGCATTAATTTGCGGCCTTGGCGACTACCTGGTTCACGTCACAGCTCGTCTCCAATTTCCTACTTTGGACGACGTCAGCCATCATCCGACCTTCACTGTGAGGCTTCGTTCCTGAACCCTAAGTATCAGCACCGGGATTCGTTTTATTCGCCTTCCCCTTCTCCTTGCCCTTCCTGCTTCTTCGTTCCTCCTCCTCTCCCCTTTTCGTCTCCGAAACCTTCACCTTCTTTCCGTGATGCTGTTAACCCCTCAAGTGTGTGTCTGCGCCTTGTGTTGGTGTTAAGTTCCAGGTAAGTGTCCGGTCCGATGCGTGTTTCCACATGGCTTTCATCCGGACCTCACGCCTCGACATCCTCACATCCACATTCCATACGGCCCGTTGCCCTTCCCACGAATCCCTCTGCCGCGTTGCCGTGCAGTGTTATGTACCTGTCCGGTAGAGAGACAGATGTAGATGTGAGCGTAAATCTAGATGTAGGTGTAGAGATAGAGATAAGATATGTAGATAGGCCCTCTCCCTCCCCCTTTCCCCCTTTCTCCCTTTCCGTACAAGACCCGGGGGACACACTGAGCCTGGTTACTGACAGCGTCCTGTGTGTGACGGTACGGAATAGCAGCAGCTATTATTTCAGGTGGGTGTACGTGCATGTCTATGTGTGTGTGTATAGGATAGGGGGGTACATCACCCGTGGCCACTAACCTGGCAGTCCCTACCTTCCCCGGTGTTTCGGGGCACCCTCATCCAGTCTCCCATGCCGACTTCTCCGAAATCAGTGGTTTTCCCAGGTTCAGCACCCACCACCAGCATCCAGCGGAATCTGCCGAATCAACTAAGGCGTCAACTCCGCTACTGGTCAGCTCGCAGATCACTTTAATTGGGGTCGTCACAGTCCATCGACATGGGGGCACCCTGCCCTTAACTTTAGGGTCTTTGGCCCGCTCTCGGTCGGGGTGGAACCTGGAACTACAGGGGCATATTAGTCGTGCCATAACAGTCGTGCCTGAACACATACTAGGTGTATGTACGACACTACGGCATGAGTAGAGCGCGCAACAAGTGCTGGTGATGTGGATACGGCTTAACAAGGCACCGTATGAAACATTATGGGAGTGGTGAAATTCCGGTCATGAATACATGCAAACATGGCCAGAATCCATACTTCTTTCGCATTTCCACTGTACGGCACTATAAAGACATACAGCTCAAACGTTTTTCATCCTCAACTCGGTTTTTCAGAATCGCAGGTGCGTTCCAAACAGCCGCTCCGAGAGCCGCTTGAAAGGGTTTTTATTCACCTTGGATCCAGGATTATTAAATTTTTGAAATTCCGAATCCGCTACAGGGCCTGGCTGGCACGACTCGATGAGTCAGCGGGGCCGCCGCCACTGACGGCCGCGGCGGCGGTAGTCGCGGACTGCCCAATAGAAGTGCTACAGCCCGGGGACATCGCCCGCCTGACGTGTGTCCTATCTTCCGCCGCCCACGCTGCCGTAACGGCGCAAGCTGCGGACGCCGCAGCCGCGGCCGCTACTGATGCGCATACCGATGGCAGTGCCGATACAATCGATGCGGTCTATGCCCCGAAAGCAGCACCAGCCCCAGGCTCAGCTTTAGCAGCGACAGCAGAAGCGGTGGCCGGTTCCAGTCTTCGTCGTGTAAAGCTGACGATACAGCCCCCTGGCGGCGGCGCTGGCGCGGACCAGGATGAAGGTACTGACGTCGGTGCCGCCGCTGACGGCACGCTGGCACGTGGCAGCGGCGGCGGCGGCACAGCTGCCGCCGGCACTACAGCGGCCGTCGGCGGTGCCTGCGCGGTCGAGCTGACGGAGGAGGCTGATCGAATGGCGGCTGCCGAGGCCCTGGCGGAGGAATGGGCTGTTGCATGGGAGCTTGTGATGGGTCTCAGTGAAGCCGCGGCAGGAAGGTCGCCGCCGAAGGGGCTGGTGCGGCTGGCGGCAGTGGACATCGCCAGGGTGCGGAAGGAGAGATAATGATTTGGGGGGGGGGGCTACAGGGCATTATTGGAGTAAAGGCGGAGACGGCGATGGATGTCGGGCCGTAAGTGTGCTAAACCTTGCAATACCGTTTATTTGTGCTGCAGTATTTCCTAACTACCCTATTACTTCCATTTTTCGTTCACCCAACGAATGGCATGGCCATTTTGACTCATTGCCGATTCCTCTTCATTTATTGAATGACGTGGCGGCTGTGACGATGCCGCTTACGGGCGACGACCACCTCTCACATGGACGTGGTGTGTATATCGCTGCTGGCCACCCTTCCGCAGAGTTTATCCACGAGCGCCGTACAGTCACTCCGCCCTAGCAACATCCACTTCCAGTTCCAGGTATGTTTTTATGTGTGTCTGTCTGCATGCCTTCCCTTTTCCCTCCCCCGTATAGACGGTTCATTGTTGTCGCGCTGCGCACTCGAAACTCCCCTCCCCCCTCCCCCTTCCCCCCTCCATGTGTTGCTCACAGGCCCTGGCACCTGAGTCCCCAGGCACCGGGGCGCCACCGACCCTCAAGGACCTCACCTTTCGATTGCGGGTAGTGTAGCGTGGCCAACGTGTCTTCGTACGGGTTTCACGGATACGGCATGTGCCTTATTTTAACGAACTACGGAGTAACTCATTCACGACTCGGATTACACGGGCCTTATGTTCTACCTCTATAATTGAAACTTCGCCGCCGCCGTACCGTGCGTGTGTGTTTTATCTTTTGACCTTTTCGCTTTTATTTTATCTTATTTTATTTTTATTTTTATTTTTATTTTATTTTATTTATTTTATTTATTTTATTTTTATTTTTATTTTATTTTTATTTTATTTTATTTTATTTTATTTTATTTTATTTTATTTTATTTTATTTTATTTTATTTTATTTTATTTTATTTTATTTTATTTTATTATGATACGGTGACTCCTATACCCTAGATTTATTAAATTATATCGCTTTTTCCATTTACCAAAATGCTAATTCAACATCCATTATTTAGTTGTGTCTTTGTGACGTTTGTTAATGGTTTAAATTGCGCGCCTATTTGTAGGCATTGGGATTGCTGCCGCCCAACGTGGCGGGGTCGGTTTGGGGTCTTCGAGCGCATCTTGGTGAGTGACCCATGGGCCAGCCGTGGGATGTCGGTTCTGAGTGGCGGGGCAACACATTTGGCGCGTGACCCAATGAGGATTGTCGGATGAGGGTTCAGGATCTAAATGTCCTGCCGGACGTTTCCGCGTCAAGGGATAAACACTTTGGCCGCGCTGCCTGCGAGATTTGAAATTGAATATATCGTCAATTATCTTAAGATCTATATATTCCATATTAATATAGCCGTGGCGCCACGGCGCCGTGGCGATCATTTCGGGTTTTCTGGTATCCGTCCGGCGCATTGGGATTGGCATACCTCCATTCCACCTGGCAGGGGGTAAGCGTTAGAACGGGCAACGGTTCATTAACTGTTTTCCAACGGTCATTAACCATCGCCCCTCTTTCGGGATTGGTTTCCCGCTCGCTCACGCATGCGTCTCCTCACTCACACGTTCTTGCCATTAAACCTGTCTCAGCAGACTTTGTTCAGTATACCAGATCTGACTTTTTTCTTTCATCTCAACTGCCCTCCCTCTCCCCCCCCCCCGCTTTCCCCTCCCCTTCCCCCTCCCGCTTTCCCCCTCGCTTCCCCCTCCCGCTTTCCCCTCCCGCTTCCAAACTTTCCCCTTCCCCAGGTGAGGTGATCCGTCTTCAGCTCCTGATACACAATCGAGGAAATCACAGCCACCACTTGACCTTCTCCTTGGCTGCTTCTCCAAACGCGGCTGCTACTGCCGCAGCTGCAGCCGCAGCCTCCGGGACTCTCCTATCCCCCGGTATAGCCAGTGCTTCATCAGCTGGCGCCTTCTCCCAACACACTTACCCCAACCCCCAC
Source organism: Volvox africanus (assembly GCA_030268105.1). NCBI lineage: Eukaryota > Viridiplantae > Chlorophyta > Chlorophyceae > Chlamydomonadales > Volvocaceae > Volvox > Volvox africanus. Next base: position 1,584,211 of record BSDZ01000024.1, on the reverse strand, counting down.
CTGAATTCCAACCTCCACCCTCCCCTCCACGTTCCACTACCACACGGTTCCGCCGGGGCGATGGCCGTACAGCAACATCAGGGCAGCGCGTTTGCTTCACACATGCACGTGGCTTCTTTCCAGGGTACTGGCACGCCATATGGTATGGCTGGTGTACGGCATACCCACACGTACCGTTGCGCACATACAACAGATGGGTATACCACCGGAGGCAGCTTCGTTGTACCAAGCAACAACAATCCTGCGATGTTCGGCAAGGGTTCGGCCGTTGGTGGTTTTATTGGTGGAGGCGGCGAGCCGTACTGCGGCGGGTACGCAGCACCCTTCCTAGAGCCGGGCATCGACCCAGGGGTCGTTCTCGTGGGCGCCGTACAGAACGTCCACGTGGCCATTGAACCACGCACTACAGCGTATCACCCGTTGGCGTTGACGTTTGTACACCCTGGGCTGTATCAGCTGTACGTGTACGACGTTTATGCGCTGCCGCAGGGTGTTGACGTACACCTCGGGGGCGGCCGGCAGGGGTTAAACCCGCCGCAGCCGCAGCGAATATACGCATCGATGGATCGTCTTAACGTGCTGTGCGTCTGAGATGCTGGTGATGTGCTGGTGAGAAATGGCAATTGAATGGTGATTTAAAGGGTGATTTGATGACGTCACACCGTCGCAATTATGCGCATGGTCTGATGGAAAGAGGGTGGTTTGTTGTCGGGGTATTAATGACGTGAGGTTAGTCTTTTAATGTTTGTCGGTAATCCGTTTTAGGCGCGTATGCTTATCTTTTGTCACATCGAAAATGCGACAGCTTGGCTATCTTCATGTCCACCAGTAAAATTTGAAACGATTAAGTAATGGTTTAAATAACAGGGATAAAGACGCAAAATAGAATAAGAGAAAGAAGATTAAAAGGATGACGTTAGGAGAATCCACGGATTGGCCTTTTTGGGAAGCACGGGCGCTGTCCCGCCCCTTCCCGATGGAGAATACCATTTGCCCATATCAGCACTTCTGGTTCTATGATCACGAACAAAATGTCGTTGGGACGTTAAGGTGATATTTTCAAAGTGCTTGCTGCTGCGGGACCTCCTGGACCACTTCCACGTACTTCCCATGAGGTATTCGTATATCTGCTTCATTCTTAAATTTTCTATTTAAACAAGATGTGCTAGATGTCAAAGCCGTCGTAAAACGCACGCTCGCTGTCGCTCCCTATCTGTCAAACAATTATTCCGTATTTCGCAGTTAAAGAAGATGACCACTCCGGATGCGAAGCTGGGACGGACAGAGTGACTGTGACTGTGAGCGCCAAACAGGAAAAAATAAACTCGTAAGTCAGTCTGTATGCCCCTAACCTTTGCTTTACTTAGAATACAATGACATTGCAGTGCCTGCCAGCGTGACTATCGTACATGTTCCAGTAAAACCGTACATGTTCCAGTAAAGCCAACAAGGCGAAATTACCGTTAGATGTTGACTGTCCCAGTCTGTACGGTGTAGGGAAAGCAAGAACAACTAAGAAATGCGATCACGCACATGCACCTGGGAGGTGACATTTTCGTTCATATGATGTGATTTGATTTAATGTCTTGTAATGCAACAAACGACTCCTTGTCGTACATCAAGGATGAGGATGGGAATTATCCAGGGGTGGCGTGGAGTGGACTGGCTCGACCTGGACGAGCAACTTTGTCCTCACTGAGGGGGGAGGAAGGAATTGCTCCTCTCAAGCAGTCTCCCGAACCGCAGTCAGCTGAGGGTGGGCGATTTCCCGGAGCCAACCAGATACATTTGCGCATCTCTCATAGCATTGCGTTCTTCTGTGTGTGCGAGCCCACGCGAGCCCACTACCTCCACTTTATCCTGATGCCGCGGGAGTTCCAGGTCGCATTAAAAATCTAACAGAAAACCTGCGCGGGAACCCCTTCCCTTCATCCCGCGGGGCAACCACACCCGGGGCCTCCTCCCCGACGGTCCTCCGTCCGCAAGAACCACCCGGTTCTGGCCCGTGCTGGCCATACCGGGTCCTTACGAGCCCCACATGTTTAGATCCCTTCCACCCTCTTCCAAGGCACGGCGCACGGAAATCTGTGACCTGCATCCTGTCGCATTTTTAGGGTCGCATAGGCTCACAGAGCGTTGATTTTGTTTTAGGAATGATGCAATCAACACTTGAAAGCGCAGTATGAGATTTTACTATCTGCTTGCATGCATGGTAGTCATATTTGGCAGGATCTGGTGCTCAGCCGGCGTGATGAACTTATCCACGGCACACGGGCGCGAAGCCTCGCTGAATCGCGGGGAACCGCGCACAGCTCCAGATAGAACGCGTCAGACGATCGGTGCCGATCTTGAGATGATGCTTTCTAGAAGAAATGTTATTTTCAGGGTTCAGGTATAGCAGTTTTCCGCGTAAGCAGCAGAGGACGGCGTGGGATGGCAGCAGCAGCACCGCTAGCAGCCGAACCTCTACAGTCAGCTGATCTTCATTTCCCCATGCATTTCTAATCATATTATTTGAACTTTGATTTCATGTAATTAACTGCGGAATTAACAACGACCATACCGAAAATGAAGTTTGCTTCGGTTAGCCGAATCCGAGTACCCGATATCTGTAACGATGACTTCATTTTAAGGGTTTCTTTAATAATTTAAAATAATTCAGTCTTGGGATATAATTTTATACAGTTCTGAAGGTTGAATTTGCCAACCGGTAACTCCGCCAGCACACAGCTAACATACTTTTTGATTTTATGTAGATTAAGAGCAGTGCACGTCCTTTAACTACGAAGATTCAGTTATGCAGCATGGTCAGTAACCCCAAGTGCAAGCGTCTTCCCTTCATGAGACGCCAGGTAGGTGGGCGCGAGTTGGCGGGCGACACCGTTGTCCGCGGCCATAGCTTCCAAAACCACAAAACCGATACGAGAGAATGTTAGTACCATACCTGGGTATGATTTCATTTACCAAATATGTGGGTTTATCGCTGATGCTGGGTATCCAAATCGCTTGATATGTTGCGTTCGCGTGCCTGTATGTCGCAGCCCTGCCGTTGGAATGCAGCGGCGGGATTCAGGACCATGCAGCGCCTCTGAGTCGCGAAGGTTAGATAACACCTGGCCATCTAGTTATCACTTCTGCAGGTTCAAAAACATTTAAATACAACTATTGATTCAAGCTGTCCTAGGACAGATGGATTGATTGGTGGAACCAAATGACCAAAGAACCAAAAGATGGGAAGTGCACCAAGAGCTAATAATCTGTTGCGTGCAAGCTCCGACGAACGCTGATGTATGACACTGATGTATGGCCCAGCACTGGTGTTTCCTGGTGGGTGAAAGACATTTACATTGCCCTATGTGACGGATCTCGTACGATGCTTCAACAAATGCAGAGAGAGGATGAGAGCATTTGGGACCGAAATGGGGCCCCGACTGCACGGAGCCTGAAACCTGCTGCGCCCTGACACAGTTGCAGAAGCGCCTTGCTGGTCCCGGTGACCCACATGTAGGGGAGGGGGGAACTATGGATCCTCGAAGCTCGTGCGGTGCTGTGGATTGGGTTGATAGTCCCCTGCATCTCATCACCCCCCATACAGGATCAGGAGCTATGTCGATTCAGCCTTTGCCTGAAGAGGGGCGAAGGAATGAGGGGGAATGGCTCGTGCAGGGCTCGACAGGCCGAGTGACCTGTAGATGTCCTCGGATGAACGAAACGTTGGGGATTGCAAGCAAGGCGGCAAGAAGGAAAGCGTTCCATTCTGTAACAATTGTATGCTAATTTGTCTGTTGTGGATGTGGATATGGATGTGGTGGTTTAGAAGTTAAGATGGAAGCCGATGCGCGGGAGCAGCTGGTGGGCGAAGAAGAGGTGGCAAATGTAACGGTTACCAACCAAATGCCGAGTCACGCTGCCCCTGCCACATTAGGTTGTTTCTGCTGCTGCGGACGTAGCACAGGCGGACTTGGAGCTTCCGCAACTTATCAGAACATTCGGCCATAACAAGAATGCATTAGATACGTTTGAGTTAATTGATTTGGGGAAGGTGCACTGCGGGGTCAGTCGAAAGGAACGGGAAGTAGCTGGGGCGTAGCTCTGCTACCTGCAACGGCAATATCGTCCGCCGTATAGCACCGAATGAAAGAAGTGCGGTAAGAAGAACGATTACAGCTAGGAAACATAAGACTTATCCTGTCAGAACAAGTTATAAGTTAGAAAGCAGAGATCGCTGCTGCCTAATTGGACTGACTGGTTTGAGTCGGCAGCTGTACGACGCGTTCCTTGGAAAATATTACATGGGCATCAATGTACTTGCGGCCTATGGACCACATTGAGGGAGTTTTATATAAGGGACATAGTATTCATTAGGATATCTACCCGACCTCATGTGTTTAAAGCCCGTGACCAGCAACGTTAGGTGAACTTACCTTCCAAGTTGTCAAGGAAAGACGGCCACAAAACAAGATATATAAATTTGCTTATTGTTATTATAATGAGTCCCTGTTCGACGGGTCGCAGTTGCGGCCATCAATCGCGGTGCTCGTCGGTCAGCCTGACAACAGTTATACTCATCACAGCTGCGCTGGTCGGCTATGCACAAGATACGACGATGACGACTTTAAAATTGCGAGCTGGAGATGTGCTCTTACAGTGAGTACCGTTCACGTAGTCACTGACGAGACGGACGCAACCGGGAAGTTCACTTACAAGCTTACATAAAATGCGGAAATAATTTTCCTTTCCGACAATATGAAAATGTCAGGTATGCGCAGCAGTTGTATATCGTACTAGACCTTACTGAACGCCTGCTGGAAGGAAAGTAGTCCAAGTGCGTTTCATTTGTTAGTTGCCATCCTGAAACGAGTTGTATCGACTTAATGATAAGTGAAATCAATATATTGTGACCAACCTATGCGTTTGCTTGGTTGCCCGCCCGCCTTGGAGCAAACACCCGATCAAGCGTAGTAACTCATCAACCAAACTCTTAGAGAGCAATGTGTCAAACTGAAGCTTACCTTGTAAAGAGCTGCAGGCGCATCAGTTGCTACGTACGGGCAAGCCTCTACCTGGTACCTGCAACCAGGTTGCGGCCCATTTGGCAACATGGTGCTCATTAGATGATATATGGTATCTCACCATTAAGTACCGCCTCGTATCATATGATTACAAAGCGTTACCTAGATGGGCATTCCAGACTTCAGATACAGACGGCACCCGGCTACAGGTAAACGACCTGCCTCACACGAAACCACTACTCTTTAAGTCTACTTTCCGTGCATCTAGCACCTTTCTGCATCAGGCACCTTCACTCTTCTATGAAGTTGTCTTTCAGATTGCAGCAACTCCAGCATTCTCACCGCTAGGTCACCATCGCAGCAGTGCCTAACGATCCGAAGATATCGGGTCGCGATTGTGAGGGAACCGGAGAGCGTTTTTAACTCCCCCATATCCAAACACCCCACACGTCTCCTAAATGCGGACTTTCACCATACGGTGCTTACCATAGCAGTTCCGATCAGCATATGCACTTTCTTGACGAGTTTGTTAGTTGCTAATCTCCCTTCCTTTTCCGAACAAAATCATGAAGGTTGGTCGTAACGCCCAGGGGATTCTGCATAGCCTGCTAGCATGGCGGGATGCGGAGGAGTGGGATGGGGCTGGGTTGTGTCGATGGAGGAAGAGAGGGAGGAGAAAGGGCGAGAGCACTATGGTTTTCGGGTTACGACTACGCGATGACTACGCGATGTCTGTTGTTTCGAAACATTACTCTTTCGTTATCCTAAGATGTCGGCATGTTCGATTCCTGCGAAGAGCAAAATGCGGAATTTGGGCAATCAGGCGAATCATGATGGCCGTACAGCAAGCGTATATCCACACTAACTCCACTGTGCATGAGGGCCTAAAGTAGTTTTACTTAATGCCAGCCAAAAGCACAGGGCATACCGTACAGTCGATTGTTTATGTATTGGCTGGGGGGTTAACGGATGCGTTCTTATGCGTTAAGCATCCAACGCATCAACGCGCCTTGTCTAGACTCACGTATGGCGACAGTGTTACTGGGCGGAACAGATAATAGGCTATATGGGGGGACTCCCGCACGTGTATGCAGGGTGGTGTTGTAGATGCCGTCATGATGTCGTAATGTAAGCTGCTGATCCTGATTCCTTCATAACGAGAAGCTCGTGGTGGTGGAGAGTGATTTGGCATTGTGGTACCCTTCTTAATTCCTTTTTTAATATTGCGATGGCAGGGGCAGGGGCAGGGGCAGGGGCAAGGGGAGGGGGAGGGGCAACTCCATCAGGGTGTATGGGAAAAATCAAATCTACGAGAAAGTAAATGTACGACAGAGGGAGATAATAACTGCAGTTTGCTGTACGGCTGTACCGTTGCACCGCATTTAATTATGTTGAGAATTTCCGATCCTTTTTCGCTTAAGGAACACGTGTGTGTGGAAAGCAGGAGTGTGCCAAGGTTTGGGTGACAACAAACAGTTTTCAAACAGTTTCCGACAGTGACCTTCACTGCAGCGACACTAAACACACACCGTCTTTATCTTCGTCACCCGGTCCAGTTAAATACACACATACACACACACATATATATATATATCGTCTTTTTATACGTCTTTTTATACGTCTTATACGTCTTTTTATACGTCTTATACGTCTTTTTATAAATCCTTCCAACTGTGTATGACGTCATTCTTAAAAATTACCCAGCCCTCCAAGCCCCCAACCCTACATCCACCCAATGCAGGAGCGGGGACCAACTCAACATCGGGAACATGACGGGAGATAGCAAAGTTAATGGATCAGTTGTTGGGTTTGACCCTAATGCCCGGAGGCAATATCTCGTTCAGTGCAGTGGAGGTGCGTCGTGTACGGTCATCCGTACAACAGGATGACATTTGAAGGTCGTCATGTATGCCTAATATATTTCTTAAATGTAAGAAAAGACCTCGTAACCTCAGGGGCAGGGTGAGAACAAGCGTTCTCTTAGGCGTTGAGAGCCGAAGCGAGAACCATTCGTTAAAAAACCGTACAAATCGTATGTTCGTACAATGCTTCCAATGCCCCAACCGTTTCATCCATGCTCTACTTCCTCATCATGTGTTGGCCTCCTCCTCCCCTCCTTTTCAATATCAAGTTTTACGGAAATACTAACACGCTCTCCCACCCGTACGTATCCGCTCCCTAACACGGTTTGCGGTGCTGCACATTGTTCTGAGACTCACAGACAAGCTGTGGCCCATGCGCAATGACCTGGTGGGACAAGGAGTGACTGTCCATGATGTCGTGGCCAATAACACGGTGCTGGTCTTTGGTTCTGCTTACACTATCGTGAATTGCGTGAAGACATACGGATGCCTGGTGGTAAGTTGTGTCTGTGTCTGTGTCTGTGTCTGTGTCTGTGTCTGTGTCTGTGTCTGTGTCTGTGTCTGTGTCTGTGTCTGTGTCTGTGTCTGTGTCTGTGTCTGTGTCTGTGTCTGTGTCTGTGTCTGTGTCTGTGTCTGTGTAAAAACCATCTTTCAAATAAAGAATGATACGTCGTTGTCTTTTAAAATTATAGTAGTATATTAATAAAAATTATTCCACATCAAAAAACACAAAAAAGTCTGTGTCTGTGTCTGTGTCTGCGTCTGTGTCTGTGCCTGTATGAGGGGAGGGGAGGGGGTTTATTTATCACTTCTGCGGTCGGACAGCTAACTGGTATCGACAGCACGGTATTTATCATCCCTAGGCCCATCTATACGTGGGTCAAATGGCGGCCCCGAAACCAAGCAAATGAATTCTCGGTACGCGCATTCCACCATTTTTGCTGCCGTAGACGCTGCCGTGTGACGTCACTGCATAGCGCTGCCTAAGACAATGCTGTGCACCGTGTCGTGAAACCGTGACCAGGGTGAGTACCGCGCCGATTACAAGATCTCGCCGGAGACCCTCGTGGTGTTGGGGGCACAGAATGCCAACAATCGCCGACGCTTCCTTCAAGCGGGGATCAATAGCCTCCTCGGCAACTCCACCGCTCCCTCGGCGGCGCTCCTTGAAAGCCTATTGACATGGCAGATGTACGATATTGCGGGCAGCGGCAATGCGCCAAAGTCCACCGACAACAACAGGAGCCCATCGCCACTCTCACCGCCGCCGTCAGGGCCCAGTATGACAGATACCAACCTGTACGGCATCAATGCGCGTTTGATTTCGGGGCTTTCACTTGACGACCTGACGGTGCAGGTTTCGAACTGGAAGAATACCTTACCGAGTATCCTGATGCGCATTGACAGGACAGATCCTTGTGTGCCCCGTCTCGCGGACTCTGGCCTCTCAAACTCCCTCTCCACAAGCATCCTGGTCTTCATGTGTGCTGCGGTGAGTTTATTTGTGGCGGGGAAGAGGGGGAAGAGATTCATCAGGGGGATTGAGGGGAGGATTGAGGGGGATAACGCAGATTGAGGCATGGACTGAGACTTAGGGATATGGATTCCAATGGAGAAGAGATAAGAGGTGCAGGCTGAGGTAGACTCCGAACAGCGGAGAGAAAGCAAACAGCCAAACCGAACGGGGGTGTAGCTACAGGGGTACAACGATTCTGGGTGGGGAAGATCCATATCTGGATCCGGATTCGGAGAATGGCAATAGGAGCACGGAATCTATCCCTAATATATCAATGGTGTTTGCAATGTTTCGCATTCTATGAGTCCCTGAAAAAATATGTATGAGATTATTGCGGGAGGATGCAAGGTAGGTGGATGTGGGCGGAAGGCAAGGATACATGCTCAGGCCTCATGCACGGCCCCTACCTCCTCCAATCCGAACTATGAACGGCGTCGTACGACTGAAAGTTAAAAAGCGGGATGGGCCTAGGGTGCTGGGCCAGGACTTTGGAGCAGCGCTGGCATGTACGATTGTCATATTTAGTTGGAAGAATATTCGGCGTGGGTTTAGGGGCAAGTATTGTGATTTCCGTACAAGGTCCAACCCGGATGCTACCCGTGAACACCTCAGAATGCTAGAGTTTCCCTTTCTAAGGTTACTTGAAAGCCCACACCTGTGTGTGTATATGTATGTGTGTATGTGTCTGCACCTGTGCCTGTGCGCTGCAGGACATTCGGAATGGCGTGGAATGGCTGGCAATGTCGCCTGTGGTAGTCTGGATAGAGCCGCTATTTCGACCGCAAGCCGCCAACGCCATTTCTGGATGGATCCTGCAGACAGGTGCGGACTGGACACAGTCTGTTGCCGTACTTATTACTTACTGGCACATACGATGGGGGGGGATTCATCAGGCTTGGCTTGCCACGTGGAGGTGGACGTGGAGGTGGAGGTGGCACGGGATGAGGGAGTGATGTGCAGCAAGTTTTGTACCTTGCTGACTAGGATATATATCTATATGTACATGGATACGAGCGAGTAGGTAATATCCGTCCGCGTCTGATTACCACCACGTACGGCAGTTATATATAGTGATAGTAGGTGCTTTGTCTTTCCCTGTACGGCGATGGCTGTGGTGGACGGACATGCATCAATCAATCTTTCGATTACCTGGGGGGGGGAGTTTTCCTTATTTAATGTATGAAGATATACATACATCTGGCGGGATGATGATGATGATGGATATGTATGATGAAAGACAGTGCGAGACCCAGGATAGATGGTAAAACATAAATCTAAATCTCTCTCTCTCTATCCGAATTTATATAGATATTTATATAGATAAAATGCCACCATCTAAGATGGAGATACACTTAGGGCCAGCGGATGGAGAAGGAAGGGGGGGAAGGTTGTGAGGTTCTCAGGGCTGGGATCACGCACCCGGCCTTAGTATGCATTTAGATGGTATTCTCCGCGTTTGGGATTTCAAAAAAGCGCGTTGTTTCGTTCCTTTCCACCATACCTACTTCCATCATCATTTCATCATCATCTCGCGTCGTCAGCCTCTCCATCATCCCTGTATATGCGTCCGTACAACAGGCAACTTGACAGCCGCCCAGAATAGTAACCCAGCTTCCAATTCCACTGTACGACCTTACTGGAATGCAAACATCCGCGGCGATGGCATCATTGTCGGGGTAAGGGGCTGGCTGCCCAGGCATAAAAACAATACATAATCGAGGCATGTGTTGCAGTAGCTGTGATTGTGGAGTTTATGGTGGTTGTGGGTTTCGGTGCTTTGTCCAGAGCAGTTATTTATTGCGGTTGGGTTTTGACAGTATGACTATATTAAATAATTATATATATATATATAAGTGATCATATAATCTCCCTGATACATATATATGTATATGCATATTATATCATCTCATCTCATCTCATCTCACATCATATCATATCATATCACATCATTCTACATGTTCTATATATGGAGATTATATTATCACTCATTATTATTGTTATTAATTTATTTGCTTGTTTATTTATTCGAGTGATCTATTCGTGTTTGGACTTGTGTAACAGACTATGCCAATACTTAATAATATTCCTGTGCAGGTGGACGATACTGGTTTGGATATGTCCCACTGCTCCTTCATTGATCCTAAGTTCCGCCCGGGCAGCCTTCGAACAATGTTCGTGGGCAACCCGCTGCGGCTGTACCTCCCAGCACATCGTAAAGTAGTGCAGTACGTCCTTCCTGAGGGAGCTTGTGAGTTCCGAATCCCTTATACATTATATACACATTATATTAAATAATGACCAGGGGGTGAAACGAAGGACATGTTGTCCTCCCTCATGTAGGTTTTCCTATGTTGCCTCTGGTTCTTGGATGGTCCCAAGGCATGAGGGAGGACAACATATACTTTGTTTCATCCCCAGATCAATGTTTTTTGGGGAACATCTTCCCTATGATAAAAGACATATTACCATCCAAAACTTACTCCGGGGAGGGCTGGGAGTCCTGAGAAATCCGAGTTATATATAATATACGGTATATACAGTTGTCCAGCCATCCGACCAACCTAACTAACTATTTCCCTACCTTTCCACCCAACATGATGCATAATACTATACGCATCCGGTGGTGTAGGTGCGGGCATACAGTGGAGGCTATAAACCCCTCAGTTCCCCAACCCAACAACATATATAATATATAATATATGGTATATAATTCATATAAATATAATATATAATAAAATGAAGTAAAATAAAATAATATAAAATAAAATGATATAATAATATGATATAATATAGTATAGTATCATATATAATTATTATTACTACTAGTACTGTAAACATCTCATGGTGATGGTCGCTGACTTCGTTGACCCATCGCGCATGCAGCTGTGAACTGGTTCGGTGATCAGGCGGACGGCCATGGCTCCCACGTCAGCGGAAGTGTGGCAGGCGCAATCGTAGATAGCGGGGGACGACTCGTCAATGAGGCCTCAACTGGTTCTGCGCCTAACGCGCGCATTAGTCTGTTCGATACTGCCTACGCCAACATGAGTGGTCTTTACATTCCGTTGCCTCTCGATGACAAAATGCTGCCGGTATGATTTTACATCTAGTGTATTTAATAATATGTATTTTTTAATATGTTTTTTTATCTACACGACCTATCTATCTATCTATCTTTCTATCTATCTTTCTCTCTCTCTCTCTCTCTCTCTCTCTCTCTCTGTTACACTATAAAATGTTATATATAAAATTCAAAATATACTTTCCATATACGTAGATAAATAGATAGATAGATATAAGCATTGGAAGCGATTGTGAAAGAATGGTGTGTTGTATCCGGCTGTGGGTAGGTAGCGTAGCTCCGATCCCCATTTGCAAACTAAATGACATGTAGTTATGGCTGTTGGTGAAAAGGCCTTTCGACATGCCGACATATGCTTTGGACACCATGTATTTCTTAGTGCATACTTTACGCCACTGCATAACTACTACCTTACCTGTTTGCCTACCGTACAACTGGACAGCCCCCTCCCTAACACAATAGATTACGAATGCGTGTCTGCACTGGTGAAGTTATGCTGAATGTTTTGATGACAACATGAAAAGTTATTTTGTCTCCCGGTTCCCTATTTGCCCGTTATCCGTTGTCTTTGATTGTTGGTTGGAGAACAGTTTCATTACGCAGTCGGAGCGCGATTGAGTTCTGAGAGTTGGAGCCAACCGTTCGCTATGGCGACGACATACATGGAATACGCTCGTCAATTTGATGCCTTTGCATGGCGCAACCCCGAATTCTTGTCTGTCATTTCCGCCGGCAATTTCGGTACGGTTTAATTACATCCTGCTTACATCCTGCTTTGCGTTTGAATGTTGTATTATATATATGTATATATATATATATTATATGCATATGAATGTATGTTCAGTCAACATACATGTGTACGTAGATGTTTTGTATGTATATATAATATGACGATTATTATATACAATATCTATATTTAATATGACAATTAATAAGTAACAAGTTGCCGTCATCAAGCAAGCAGATGCATCAATATAATCAAAAAGGCAATATCACAAAAGGGGTTTATCTGTCAAAACAACCCGTTAATCATTTCCTCCTGCCCTCTTCCAAATCCATAACCCAGGATTTAACGGACAAATGACCACCGTCACTTCTCCGGGAACAGCCAAGGTGCGCGAGGACATATTACAAAGACCTCTTCCTCCGATACATACGAGGGAATATTTTTACATGTATAATAGTAATCATATAACACACTTAGGTGGGTATAGCATGCATGTGTATAACAGATTCATTAAAAATCGTTTCGCATGTGTCAGATCAGGAAGGCGGAAGTTTGCCGTGAACATGTAGGTATGTGGGCACTTAAATGCAGAACTTTTATCTGTCTATGTACCTACCTTTGCACGGGTCACATTGCCATTGACGATTCCAACTATTAGAGGCGGTGGGAAATCCGTGGAAAATAGCTAGAACGATCTGGCTGATGAGCAGTTACCACCTGTCGCCACAGCATACATCTGAATTCTTCATTTATTTTCTGCCTCCCTACCTGCCTTTCTTCACTCCTGCGCCCAGAATGTTCTTACTGTCGGCGCTTCTTTACCTACAGTGAAAAACAACGACACAGTCATCAACAGAATGTTCCTATTCCGTTACACCAATGCCGCTAATGGAACCCGGTTATCGTTTGCGGTATGTGAACATAATGTCATGATACCTATAATTCGCCAGCAGGGCGGGACGGTGGGCGCGAAACCGCAGTTGAGCCAGTACGACGCAGTACGTGAATACTCATTATAAGGATAGATTCTCTCTGATTTGTATAATTTACCATCTAGCTATCTGCGACAAGGTCGTCATATCTATCGCTGTACACCTTCAGCATGATGGCGTATTTATACATTATAATGATATTATGAAAAATGGATGAAAGGAAATGAGCATGGCTAATAAGTCTTGTCGTATGAGCGTCACCTGCCTTCTCTCCCTCAAATCATCTGCGCTTTCCTGCTTCCCCTTCTACCTGTCCGGTTCGCAGATGTGGCCTCGTCGCGGCTCCAGCCTAAATTTTTGGTTATCAGTCATAAACAACACGGTAAGGTATACTCATATATAATAATTTATACATTTATTGGAGCAACGCGCATACGTACAGTGAATAATAGCATTGAATAATAGAATTTGTCACAAGCAGACAAATGTTTTCCCTAAATAGATCATCGGACAAAGCTTTTATTTTTTTGTTTGATTAGAAATACCCAGAAATCAGTTCGCTTTGATACGTGTCGAAGGCCCTGGATAGGCTTGTCTCGCCGGCCCCTACATCATAATTCAGCTTTTCCACTGGCTTTCCATCATGGCATCTTATCTCACCGTATTGCGTTTCGTTGCGCCACGTCGAGTCGCGTCGCAGTATTTAACAACGTCGCACTTCACGTTTACTTTAGTGATGTATGTCATGATGCGTGTTCACTTCTTTGCAGGAAGTGCCAGTGAGGATGGCCACCCCCGAGGACGCGTGCACCAACCTCCAAAACAATGTCAACGGCTCAGTGGTCCTCGTTGACCTTTTGGGCGGATCGACCTGCCCCCTCAGCCAGCGCGCCAACAACGTTGCAAATCGGGGCGCCGTTGGTGTCATCTTCATTGCGGACGACGCCAATGTCTTCGTGGACGAGATGCAGCTGACCAACCTGCCGACCAACCCACTGCCCTTCGTTTTCGGTTTCGTAAACAGGGTATGTGTGAGAATGTACCTTGATGTGTGTACTTCTTAACGAGCATTACATCGTGGGAGACTCACCCATCAGAGGTGCATGTTAAATATATAAGAATATACATATGTATGAAACGTAATGCAGTATTACAATTAATATTGAACATAGAATTAAATTGTAACATTAATATAGTTATAAACATTACTTTAACTGTGAATCGGGCGATTTAATGTTATATCGGGTTAATTATATTATATACTTTACAAACACAAATATAAATCCGGCGATGGGGTTATGTAATAATAGGGTGTTCCATTCCTTTCTGTAAACGTTCCCCGCCCTTCCCTTCAGCCACTTTCCTCTCTTTGTCCTCCTGGTCTTTGTCGTTCCAGGACCTCGGTAAATCGTGACCCACGCACCCCAACCCACGCGTTTCCATTGCATGCATGACCTCAGGCCACTGGTTTGGCAGCCCGGTCGTTCTCCCGGAGCAACATCACCACGTTCAACCCCACGCTGATTGGCGTCACCGCCGTAAGTAAATAAGCATGTTCCTGCGTCTGTCAGTACATCCATCTGATACTTTGGTTAATAGTTAGTCGCCGTATGCATGATACCTTGTCCGTGCACGAGCGCATCGTTGCATGAACAGGCCGTATGAATGACTCCATGGGGTTGTCGCGCGCGGTGCGATGCTAGATGAATAAATAATGCGCTGGTTGCTTTGAACGTATGTCACAAGGTCCTGCCCTGCGCTGAAACAATGATTTGGGTTATGATCTTACGTAGACTCCACATAATCGTGAAGCCCTACGGTACGTATAGAATAGGATATAGTACCTTAAATGATGGAAATTTTCCTTCTTGTTAGCGTTCATGCTGCTGCTTGTGGTACTAGGTCGTACTTGGTCGTACTATACTTGATTGGCTGGATGGTTGGTTATTCCACATGCCAGAAATTACACCTGTCTAACAAATCGTTCTGCCACTGGGTGTTGATTATTCTGTATAACGGTCAGTACACCTACGAGCTTCGCTCTGTTCGTTCCATCTGCTCACTGAAACGCAGCCCAACATTAACCTGGGCATCGACTCCATCGCAGCCTTCTCGAGCAACGGCCCGCTAAAGGACGGTCGCATTAAGCCCGACCTGGTCGCACCAGGAGGCGCTCCGGGTGTTGTTTCTGCTGATGCAAGCAACTTTCCGATTGACGGCACGAACGCGGATATTACGGGTGAGAAAAATATAGATTACTAGTTTATTTATCTTGATATATTTAGTTGGTTAATTAATTTAATTTGTTTTTTTGTGTGTTCACAAGAACATGAGCTTCGTGGAAATTGTTTACTGAAAATATTCCAAACATTATTATATTAGTGTGTAGGATAGGGGGGTACATCACCCGTGGCCACTAACCTGGCAGTCCCTACCTTCCCCGGTGTTTCGGGGCACCCTCATCCAGTCTCCCATGCCGACTTCTCCGAAATCAGTGGTTTTCCCAGGTTCAGCACCCACCACCAGCACATTATTGTGTCGAACAGAACAATAGATATGGTGAAGGTCCAAATGAAGAAATTAATGAAGTGGCCTTGAAAACATACCTAATATATAATAAATTGTTAATTTAGTTCCTGGCATGTCCTTATTCGGATCTGTCATTTTCCATTTCTTGATTTCCTTCCCAACTGCAGGTGGCACCTGTAGCAACAAGACAATTAGATACCAGGTAGGACAGGTGTTGTGAACTTACATGTTGCTGCTTAATATGATTTGCTCATCATCCATATGGATGAATTAGCAAATGTCCCTTGAGATGCAGCTCATCGAAGGAACGGAAGATGCATGACTGTTCATACCCCTATTTGTACAGGGGACATCCATGTCAGCACCTCTCGTAGCCGGGCACTTGGCGCTCATGCGACAGTACTTCAGGTTGGTTGGTTGGTTAGTTGGGATTAGTAATCAGTTGCAATTTCGTATTGGTAGCAGCTTACTTGGATGACTTGCTAAAATGTACTTACCTTGCTTCATTCATCACGCTACGGTTATTTGGATAAACTTTTACATATAACATGATAATCAAAACATATTATTTTATGTGTGAAGCACCAACAAACTGATTATCATTGCAGGGATGGTTTTTACCCGAGCGGTTTAAAGGGCGACAACCTTTCCGTAAGCTTCGAGCCATCTGGAATGCTTCTTAAGGTATGACACATGTACGATAGAAAAATTGTTTATTTCTGTGTACCATAATATCTTTTTCTTAATCCATCATTTTCAACCTCCCCGTTTACACGCAGGCGGCTGCAATTGCCGGTGCGAGATCCCTAGCGGTGAGTTACGCCAACCATGAATTGGCTCGGCCAACTAAGCCTGATGAAATCTAATTAAGCCTCATCAGGTCCGACTGGCCTGTCAGACATTATTAGCCCAACCACTAGCTGGCAGGGACAGTGGCCGTTTTTGTCCTGAAGATTTGTACCGGAGATAGCTCCAATATGTTGCTGTGGTCTTATTAGCTAGCAGCTACCAAGTGACAACGGTTTAGCGTGCAGCGAAGGAAAGATTAACCCATGAATGGAGATGATTAAGTAGATAGACATCCGGCATCACGCGCTATATATCGCATCCACCCTGGATTACACATGGGACACTGTCTATATGTATTCGCCATCCGCGCCCATGTCATATACTGACGCAGAATTGATTAAACACTCATTCAAATCGTCAATCCGTTGATCCAATCCCCAGGGTGGCTATGCTCTGAGTAGCGGCAGGATCATGGGCGCCAGCCCGGATGGGTTCCAGGTCTGTCTGTCTGTCTGTCTGTCTGTCTGTCTGTCTGTCTGTCTGTCTGTCTGTCTGTCTGTCTGTCTGTCTGTCTGTCTGTCTGTCTGTCTGTCTGTCTGTCTGTCTGTCTGTCTGTCTGTCTGTCTGTCTGTCTGTCTGTCTGTCTGTCTGTCTGTCTGTCTGTCTGTCTGTCTGTCTGTCTGTCTGTCTGTCTGTCTGTCTGTCTGTCTGTCTGTCTGTTGCCTGTCTGTCTGTCTGTTGCCTGTCTGTCTGTCTGTCTGTGTGCATGTCTGTCTGTCTGTCTGTCTGTCTGTCTGTCTGTGTGCATGTCTGTCTGTCTGTGTGCATGTGTGTACGCGCACGTGTGTGTACAAGTGTATATTTGTATCGTACTTGTGTTGTAATTGTTAACAAAAGCAAAGGTAACTTGAGGCGCTTCTTGCATCTTATCTTGTTGTGGTTGTGGGGTGCCGTACACACACAACCACAGATAGATAGATAGACAAGTAGAAAAATAAATAGATGTGCGATTATCACAAACTGTATAATTTTGCTGTGCGTTTTAAAGAGTTTCTTGAATCGAATGCAACTGTCCGTATTGTAGTAGTCGTACATGTACGGCCCACACACCAGCACAATATCAAGGTGCAGAAGCACCCTGTCTGCATCTTGAGAGGCTCTCAACTACTACACGTACAGCAACAACACTAGCTCTTTTCCCGCACGCTTATCGCTTCTCCCTCTTGCACCGTCCATGCATCTGTTTATTCGTTGAGGTCTCGCTTCCGCCCCGCATCATCCCTGGTTGCGAGTTGTTTGAATGAATTACTGCGTTCACTTCTGCAGGGCTGGGGCCGTCTGGATCTCAGCGGGGCTCTCCCTCTGCCAGGTCTGACCAATGTGAACTACAAGCTTCAGGTGGCGGATTACGGCATCATCAATAATGGCGAGATGATCTTTCTTCGCGGACTGAAGGCTACAGGCACAGGGTAAGGAATGCATCTTGCGTATCATTTAATCATGTATATATTTGTATATGTATATACAATAGTGCCATTAACAATGTATATAAAGAAGTAAGATATTATGTTTAAGTTTTATGAGCTCAGATGGCTTATTAAGTAAATTGATGTGGTTGTCTTATTTAGCTTGATTCATACCCTGCTGCTGCTTGGGTGTGTTTGCAGACCTGTGTATGCGACGCTGGTTTGGTACGACTACCCAGCCTCGGGATCGTCCATAAAAGATCTTTACAACGATCTGGATTTCGGTTACCAAATTAACCAACGCAACGTGAGCATTACGTCATACCTCCAAACCCGCACAGGTAGGCGAGCTTATTTTTCTTTTCATTTTCCCTGTAGGCTGTTACACCTTGAACCTGTATATATAACTAATAACGCTAAAACCCTATTCAGTAAGTTGCTTATATCATATATATAATATACGCAACTTATTGTCGTTGCAATATGTATATTTGCCTGCCAAAGCTGTTATACTAATAACCATCACTCACCTGAAAATAGCAGTCATGGGTATATATAATTGTTTACGGCCTAACTAACTGTCGTACACTCTCCTGTCCCAGATAACGTCAACACGGTGGAGCGCATCGAGCTGACCACACTTAAAGCCGGTGACTTGATTACGTTTGTTGTACACGGTCGGGATGTTCGGCATCGCCTCCTCACCACCGCCGATGCGCAGCTGCCCCAGCGATGGGCAGTGGCTGTTGTTGGGCACTTCATCGGCGTGCTTCGGTCCCAATACAATCCAGCCTACGTCACCCCGAACAGGCTCCTAATGGTAAGATGATTATTTGAGATATATATATTTGAGCCATTCCTCTGGACACACGCACGCAGACAAGCACACACACACACACACACACACACATACACACACACACACACACACACACACACACACACACACACACACACACACACACACACACACACACACACACACACACACACACACACACACACACACACACACACACACACACACCGTTACACACCATCATCCCATAATCATTGATCGTTGCACATGGTATGTATTCGGCTGTTACGCACACTGCTGTGAGCGACTCGCCCTGCTGCACGGACAAGCACCCGCCGGGGTTAACCGGTGACCACCACGCCGAACTACAGTGCAAGGGAAAGGAGGGGGGGGGGGTAAAACACGCGGCTTCGTCTGTCATTCATACAAACATGATACAATATGATTAATATGAGTACATTCATTTTACATAGTCTATATACATTTGTCCTATATTTCATAGGAGTTCTATAGGACAAATAAATTAGTAGTAATCAAAATATATCTACATATCAACATAGTATACCATCGACAAACGTGGTATATACATTGAAGTTTCGTATTATGTAAAAATTCTGGAAAATCTTATTTCATCCCGTCCATCCTTCGTCACTGAGCCGCCTTTGGAGGGGCCGGTGACACCGGATGATGGGTTGGGCAAAGGCCACTTTGGCGCCAGAAGCTGGAAATTGTTGTATCTCTGCGTTAATATCCGCCAAACTGATTAGGCCCGATCAGAAGATGTCCAGTTTCCTGATCATCTTGGACATTAGCCTTAGATACCCCAGGATACTACAGAAAGAGAGCAATTGAAGGGCGATAGGTACCTTTGCCTGCTGCGCCGGTGCCGACCACCCCAATATGTATCCGACGGCCACTCTTACCGACCACCCTTGCCCGTATCCTCCCTCTCACCTACCCTTCCCCATTCCCCCTTGCTCCCCCTGTGCTCCTCCACACACACGCGCGCGTATGCACAGACTGGCGTGCCAACCCCCTCAATTGTCCAGCTCAGTACCAGTTGTATGTCATCCATAAACAACACAGTGACGATATCAAACACGACCTGCCTGGACACGACGGTGTCGACTATGGTGTTTACGGAAGAGCGAGGTCAGTGGTTAAGTAAAACATCACCAGCTACAAGACACGAGATTTAGTAATGAATGTGGCACCGCGATTGATCTTTGCAAGCCTTGGTTGTAATAAGTTGCTTCTTCGCCAAACTGGATATTATAATTGTTGTTTTCTACCCTCTGCATTAGTTAGGAGCTGAAACGTTCGCAGTTATATTATTTTGTGCTATAGACGTTACATTGGAATTTAGGATTAACGAAACCAATTAAACAGTTTTCTCGATTCTGTGTATAATATATGTATAATATATGTATGTGTATGTGGTGTCTTTCCATTAAATCATGCATCTGCAGATGTCCGAACCGGCTTCTACTTCTACACCATCCGAGATCCAAACGGGCTGTGCTTAAGCGTCACCAACACCAGCTTGGGCTCACGCGCTATCTTTCAGAACTGCAACACGACTGTGCTGACCGGTCAGAAGTGGGCTCTGTTTCGCAATCGCCTTTTCGACGGGTACGTAAGCAATGTTGGTGAAATTTAGCCTTAAGTATCATTTAAGTATCATTTAAGTATCATTTTACGAATCAATTACTATCATTTACATCAATTACTATTTAATTTATTCGTTGTATGTATGCGTACCAGCTCATAATGATTAAAATGTTCATGTATGTATATATGTGTGGTAAGCATTGCAGTATTGCAGTTCTTACTGGCCAGGCACCTACCAAGTCGTTTGACGCAT
This sequence comes from Volvox africanus, assembly GCA_030268105.1. Classification (NCBI taxonomy): domain Eukaryota; kingdom Viridiplantae; phylum Chlorophyta; class Chlorophyceae; order Chlamydomonadales; family Volvocaceae; genus Volvox; species Volvox africanus. The sequence continues at coordinate 1,563,633 of BSDZ01000024.1, read as the reverse complement.
GTGCTTCTCATGCGGAAATTAAATAGATAGATATAGTCGTATGATTCATCATCTTGTGTGTGATTAGCTAAAACGTGAATTCGATCAACAAGGAGCCTTCGTGATCTCAAATTCAATATTATACATATATATGCATATATACATACATAACTACACATACGGGGCTACACTCAACCGTATAATGGCGGCGCTATGTGTTTATTGTTGTGCCCAAACCCCCACGCGCTATGGGCTCAAACCTCATCCCCTCAAATCCCTCAGAACCTTCCTGTTCACTCCTCAAAATGCGCTGGGAGTCCTCCCCGAGGAGCGGCGCTGCCTCCGAGCAACTTTGTACGGCAACACAACGGGTTTGTCGATGGCGTTATGTTCAGATGAGGACACGCTTCAAAGTTTGCGCATCGGGCGGTCAACCCAAGTCAGATCACCGCCGCCACTGCCGCCCACCCCACCAAGCCCTTCGCCGCCGCCATCCCTCCCCATGGGCGTGGATGCTCCTTGGTTTCCGTACCCATTGACGTTCCGCCTCGATTTCTATCCAATCGGAGGTGTGTGTGCGTATGTGTATGTGTGTTTGTGGGCGGGGTGAGGGGGAAGGGGGAGGGGTAAAGGTGTTGTGTTTAAGATCTATGTATTGCTCAAAATGAGTCCATCTGGGAACAAAACTCAAGGGGAGGCATGTCAAAGGTAGTTGACCTGCTGATGTAGCGGTAAAAACCACCATACTAACGATCTAACTTGCCATGTCGTTACTTTATATGCACAGCAGGACTTCATTTATTTGCTTATTTAGATTTTTTTGCGAAAGAATCATGGTCATGAAGGTCATATTTCCTAAAATATGATAAAGTACTTTGTTTTCTGCAGGCAAAGCCAACGATTACGACTACGACTACGCCAGCGATCAACCAACCGATTACGGCACCTCCATTTCCAATATGGATCTCACCGTGGCATGGACCTGGGGCAACATGACCTATCAAGTCACACCCGATAACTTCGCCGTCGGCACCGCCGGCAGTGTTGCCGGCGCCGTACACGGTGGCGACAACATGCTTTCCTCCACGATGTACGAGCTCGTACATTTCCAAACCGGCATGTTACCACCTCTTACAGTGTACCATATTTGTGCTGCTTGGGGTAGGGTGGAGACCCCACAAATGAAAGTGGTGGCCTCAGTCTATCAAGGCTATCGTGTGGCTTCAAGCAGCAAAGTGATCGACGCGTCAGGACAGTTGCCGTACACCGTGCCGTGCAACCCGCTCGCACCAGGTTTCATCTTCAGTTTCAACTTTACAAACACTAAGGCCCCGCCGTCGCCGCCATCACCGCCGCCGCCGAGCATCTCTTACTCTTACCCGCTGCTTTTCCGTGCGGATTGGTCGAGCATCGGTGGCACACTTGGTGAGTGAATGGATGCATTCGTTCGCGCATTTGTTACGAGCTCAGCATGATGATTGTCGTTCCAAGGTGACATTTTACTCTTAGATCAAGTTACGTTTGATTTTCAAAAACATAAATTCATTACAAACGCATTATGGATTAAATAAAGTTCAACGATGTGGAAAAGCAGTATTGCTTTGGTATTGGTACGTCTCATGGGGCTGCAGACAAAGCTGTTCCGTCTCGCCCCCTCTTCCTTAGTTCGACATTAAAAAAGGTTAAAATATTTCTCTCATCTTGAGGCTTTTCTATTCAGGCAAAGATTGCCACTGATACATGAGTTACGCCTTTTCTTTCGCTAAAAAACAAGATGCCTGCAATGGGTGACCCCCAGAACCTCGCTGGGAAAAAAAGGCACGCGGATATAGCAGGAGGTGTTAGGAATGAAAAAGCTTGCGGCAATTCCCGTTTTGGTAGCTGTTAGAACAGTACTCTTATGTGTGCATGTTTGTGCATATGCATGCCGCCCGCGATGCATGGCTAGGTGCAACCCCGTAGATCGCGAATAGGGATCTGGAACTTTCGGTCGACTACATGTCCGGAGATCTCTAAACCCTAATATTGCTCTTTGAAGTGGCCCCTTGTGACGCGGCGGTGTTTAGTTTGATTTGACTTTGTGGTCGCTTTTGTTTTATTTCTGTCCATCCCGAACAACTAACCTCGACTGCATCTTCGCCGATGAGTTTTGTCGTTTTAGGTTGGCTCTCGTCATGCTGTTGGCAGTCCTAATAACCCGAATATAATGTACCGACTAGATTACCAACTTCGTTTCGGGACAACTTGCTTCCGGCTATCACGCAATGTACGGTCACAAAGACGGTGCCCAGAGACGTACGGTTACAAGTCTATACGTCGCATCCCGTACGGTTAAAACGTGTACGGTCCCCACAAACACGATTCCTGGATCGATAACAGTTTTCGTTCTTCCTGGACCAAAGATAAGAAATTAAAGTGATAGCAAATATTATTTTTTACAGTTAATAAAAAGTATTTCTCACTCTATGCTTCCTCTTCTGCAGATCGCGGAAACCGCATCATCGATCTGGATCTGGTCGTCTCTTGGCGCAACTTTGGCAATTACACAGAGCTCGGGTACTCCTACCGAATCAACTCGGGTGGAAGGTACCCCAACGATAACAGGGATACCGAGACGAATTACGAGATCATCTACTGGCCAATGAATGAGATCCCGCCATCCGTCAAATACGACGCTTGTGTACGGTGGTACGGCCCTGCGAAGCCCCTCACACAAGTTACTTTGTCCATATTCTACGCGGGCGCCCTGTCAAGTACAAACACGTCCATCGTCGATACCACGTACCAGAGACCCACCATGTGTAACAGTTCTGTCATTGGTTACATGGGCAGCTTCGATCTCTCGTGGAAACCTCTGGCGCCGCCGCGGCCCCCTCCACCAATGGATCCTTCATCCCCGAACGCTCCCGGACTGCCTGCACCCTTGTCCCCGCCGCCGCGGCCGCCGCCTCCGTCGCCGCAGCCGCCGCAGCCGGAGACGTGTGGCGGCCCGTCCTCCAGCTCAAATCTATTCGGGCTGTCCTTCCGCACGCAATGGGCCCCCAGTACTGGTACGTGCGTACATACGTAAAGATTGAGCGCATCTTAGATAGATCTTGGTTCAAGTAAACTTCATGAGGGAGTTAGGTACGTATAGACATAGACATAGACATAGACATAGACATAGACATAGACATAGACATAGACATAGACATAGACATAGACATAGACATAGACATAGACATAGACATAGACATAGACATAGACATAGACATAGACATAGACATAGACATAGACATAGACATAGACATAGACATAGACATAGACATAGACATAGACATAGACATAGACATAGACATAGACATAGACATAGACATAGACATAGACATAGACATAGACATAGACATAGACATAGACATAGACATAGACATAGACATAGACATAGACATAGACATAGACATAGACATAGACATAGACATAGACATAGACATAGACATAGACATAGACATAGACATAGACATAGACATAGACATAGACATAGACATAGACATAGACATAGACATAGACAAGACATAGACATAGACATAGACATAGACATAGACATAGACATAGACATAGACATAGACATAGACATAGACATAGACATAGACATAGACATAGACATAGACATAGACATAGACATAGACATAGACATAGACATAGACATAGACATAGACATAGACATAGACATAGACATAGACATAGACATAGACATAGACATAGACATAGACATAGACATAGACATAGACATAGACATAGACATAGACATAGACATAGACATAGACATAGACATAGACATAGACATAGACATAGACATAGACATAGACATAGACATAGACATAGACATAGACATAGACATAGACATAGACATAGACATAGACATAGACATAGACATAGACATAGACATAGACATAGACATAGACATAGACATAGACATAGACATAGACATAGACATAGACATAGACATAGACATAGACATAGACATAGACATAGACATAGACATAGACATAGACATAGACATAACATAGACATAGACATAGACATAGACATAGACATAGACATAGACATAGACATAGACATAGACATAGACATAGACATAGACATAGACATAGACATAGACATAGACATAGACATAGACATAGACATAGACATAGACATAGACATAGACATAGACATAGACATAGACATAGACATAGACATAGACATAGACATAGACATAGACATAGACATATGTGTCATGTTGTTTGCTTCATTTCATGATCTTTGACATTTTTCTCTAGGAAACTGAACCTTAGCGTGTACTCGCATATCATTTGCTAATGTCTATTATGTCTCGATAATTATATCTTTCCTGCACTACAGGTCATATATGTGCACGAACAATGTATGAAATGTATGTATTTCACCACCATATCGCGACAACATCTACATCCCGACACACACATACCCAACCACTTCCTCCTCACAGATGCTGTTTCAGGTCCTACGACGGGCATCATCTATGACTGGGATATGATCGTTGCCTGGACATTCGGTGGTAGCGCTTTCGAGCTCGCTCAGTACAACCGGTTTGTTGCAGGTGGTGTGCATGGAGGTGACAACATCAACATCGCAAACAAGACCAATGGGGAGGTGCGACTGTGGAATTGTATTTGCATTAATATGCTCACTATTTCATGTGCCGACTCATCCTTAAAAATCTGCATCTGAAACATGTATACGACGCTGTCCGGTAATGTACGGTAGTGTAAGGCTGTTGTCGTTAGGGAACTGTCAGAGATATCTTCTCACAGGGCCTTTTCACTTCCTGAAGGATACAGATGCAACGATTTGCTTAAATAAAATCCCCAAAAGCGCATCGAATCTGTGGGGACACTGATTGCTGTCAAGTTGCCAATGCATCATCAAGGTTTTGGACGCACATCTTACGTGCCCCTCGTACGTGTATGCACGACGGTGACCGTGTTTATGTTCCATGATGTTCCTCTTATAACAAGTTTCACATACCTAAATTGACTCTCTCATCTATACATGTAATGTCTTAACGTGCCGTCCAAACATTACATGAAATGGCCTTTCAGGTCGCTTTTTGGCCAACGGGAGTCACAGGGCAGCAGCCGCAGCCCGCCGACTACCACGTCTGCGTCCGCTGGTATCAATCCGCGACCCTCAATGTCACGCTGACTGTCTCCATCGGCGCGCGCGTCGTCAAGACCACCTCCACCGTTCTCTCCAGCTCCGCCGTGCTCAGCAAAGTGTGCGCGCCAGGGTACGCCGGTTACGTCGGCAGCTTTACTTACGCCGCATCCAACCTGACCAATGCCGGCGGCGGTGCGAATTCCATGCTACCAGGCCTCCAGGCCCTCTCGTCCATGTCCCTGAATCCGAAAGCGGCCATCGAAGTGACCGGTTCTGCATCTGTGACCCGAGCCTCGGCGGACGGCGTTCCAGCGGCAAAAACTGATCCCATCGATGCCGCTGGCGCACCGAGTGGAACTGCCACCACCACCAGCATCACTGGCTTGACCGGGGGGGTACCGAATGGAGCCTCCAATGGAGCATCAGCAGCATCAGCAGCACCAGCAGCAACAGCAGGAGCGGGAGCGGGAGAAGGTGGCAGTAGTGAGGGGAGCGACGGCAGTAACAATAAGCGTGTAGTGGTACCCATAGCGGCGGCAGTGAGTGTGGTGGGGCTGATGGCTGGCCTTACCGTTGTAGCGATGCAGTGGCGGCGGGCGAGAGCGCGCGCAGCCCGTGTCATGGCTCTGTAATGGTCATCGTATTGATAATCTTGATGACAACATTCGGAAAAATGACGACGGTGCTTAGTCCATAGACGCCGTGCTGTGCGATGCTATGCTGTGCTATGCTTAGGTAAGCTGTGCGATGCTACGCTGTGTTATGCTGGCGGGGAACTAGCACAATAGCCAAACATCACCATCACCACCACCACCGCCGCTGCCGGGCGCAGGCGCTTGCTGCAGTGATTTTTACGGCTACAGTCACCTACCGCAGCAGGAGTAGTGAGCGACAACGGAATGGGGGAGCGTCAGCAAAAAACGTGGCGCCAAACTTATAGCAGGAGCAGGAGCAGGCTGCAGGAGACAGGAAGGCCAGCAGCATTAGTGGCAGCGGCGGCGGATGTAGGTGGAGGCGCAAGGGGGGGATAAAATGACACCGAATCCGAATCCAGCATCTGTCTCGCGAAGAGCGGGTGCTGTTCCGAAGGCACCCGTATGTTTCCGAGGTGCATGTTTGATGGTAGGGTGGGGTGGCGTGGGGTGATAGAAGTACCTGAGGGGTTGATCCATCAAACCCGAAGGTTCTTATAGAAAGTGTTCTATGACGCCGGTTAATGGAGACGGCGGCTCATATACGCACACCGCTCAGGCGAACAGAAGAACGACCTGACTAGACTTATGCTCTATCGCATTTGCTGAATGTGCTGAGGCTTACTTTGATGATGTGCGATGTGCTTCGATGTTTTGATGTATTCAATTATAACTGATGGGGGTTAGGAGGGCATGAATTGATTTGTTCGTTGCTTGAGATGTTCGCTGCGCTGGTTAGTTGCACACAACCGATCAAAATCGGGCGGTGTAGTTCCCGCGTGTGCGCGATCATCAGCGGGAGGGAACGGGTGGGGGGCAGGGATCCGGGGAAAAAAGGGGGGTGGGGACCGGGGCGAGGCCAGGTGTGAGAAATGGGAGGTAGGTGGCGGGTGTGCAGGAATTCTTTCTCTCTCTCTTTCTCTCTCTCTCTCCGGACACACCCCTTAGGCGGCGCGACTAAAGGTCGACGCTGCATCAGGCAAGGATGCAGGCCGCCATACGTGGTCACATTAAAGGATTGATTGAGTTGCTCCGCACACTAAATTCGACAGCTGGTACCAACAAGGATTGTAAAGGCGCTGACAATCGATTTTTGATTGACGGTGTTAATAGGGGGTTGATGCGGCTTGGGTCATTTTATGCATTCGCTCCTCTCCTCATCCCTCAGGCGACGCCCAGTTCGCGTTGACCGTTCATGACTACCTAGCGGCCCTGCGTTGCTAAGTTCAGAGACAGGAAGCGGCGGGCAGAAGTGTGCGGAATAGAGTTGTAGGAGGGGAAGCAGGGTCGATTGGTGGCAAAGATTTGTGGTAGGAAGTGGGGGTTGTAGGTGGGAGGTGGGAGGTGGGCTGGGGGTTGCGCGCTGTTGAATCATACACTTCTGACACTATTACCTGACAGATGAGGCAAGGCTGTGACATTCACGATGATAACGACCTTTCATAAATCTCTTGCACACGTTGATTGATAAGCAAGAGGCGTTGATTTACGGACGAGTGATCCCCGTGCATTCGTGCTGTGCCGTGCATGCGTGCCGTGTATGCCGTGTATGTATGTAACTCCATAGGGGCCAGCATTAATAGTGGCATATGTAGGTTTGCTCTAGCGATTGGTGCTTGGGGCACCTACAAGAATATTTCTGCGATGTGTTTGCTATCAAGGCACATGGCATGGACTTGGCAGGGGAGGCTATGTACGTGCCTGCATGGGACCTGGGCGGGTGGCCTGGGCGTGTCGTATGCACGGTCGTGCATGCAAAGAATTACGACACGGCATTGAGTTTCTTATCAATTGGTTGCTAGCATTTGGCTGTGGTTGCAAGGTCCTAACCCAAAGCCAAAAAATTCCGCAGTGTGAAGGAGACAGTTATTTTCAAGCACAACTAAGCCAGACGTAGTTATGGCTGGTTTGGGCAGGTGGATGCATTATTTTTATTTGTGTGTGGTTGGTTTCATATCGGATGGTTTTGACCTTCATTCGCACTTGTATCGCAAGCGTGACATGTGATGCGCGATGTTTATGCGGGTTTATGCTTTTCACGGTTGGTGATTGCGTTGCTTACATTATGAAATATAATATTTGAAGAAAAAAACTATATAAAAATCTAATAAAGGCCGACCGTTACATTTGTGATGCCGTCCACCTAAAACTACCTAAAAGCATACGTGAAAAACGACAATGACCGCACGTTTCTCTCGTACCAATCTATGTTTGGTGCGGTTGCCTCCGGTTTCCGCAGCTTCCAGCTTCAGTCTTAAACCGACTAACTAGTGCAAATGAGATATATTTCTAAATGCATGCACCAGCAATAACGAAGACGTATAGCCTTCTACTGTTCACGCCAGGGCAACGGTCGGGTCAGACACCCATCGCCTCCATCCGTTTCCGATGTCGAAGACGGGCATGCATTAAATGCGCTGGATAGATAAGGCCCTCAAACAGAGCTTACGACATCAGATACTATTATACAGAGATCAAATTAGTTGTATTTAAGTCAAGTAAGGACAAGTAAGGTTAAGGTAGCAGGATGCGGTCTCGTGGCCTCCAGAAGGTCGGAAGCTAGGAAACCACCTGGAAGGTGTGCGCAAGTCCTCATGTGCGGACATTGGATCGGCTCCGGCAAATATTCTACCTGGAGGACGGCCCCATGTAATATCGCAACCGCCTCCATCGTATTGGAAGCCTAGATCGCCACATCACAGGCTTCGGTTCGACAGAGCGAAGTCGTATTGGAAAATACGAAAATGTACTATAGCGCTTCCCTAATTCATGTAACCATTTTTGCGTTGCACTAAATAACCCATATTTCTGTCTTTATCTCAATGAATATCGCTTTATCAACTTTATGAGTTTTGGGGATGATGCTTTCAGTTTTAGTTGCCTTTTCAGCACAGTTGCAGACTGCTCCTGCTGCCGGTGCTGGTACATGTACTACGTGTATCCCTGGTGTAGTTTGAGAATATCTTGCCATACCACTACGTAGAAATTTTATCAGTTACCACTAGCTGACTTGAATTACATAAGTTAAATTGCCGCACCGAAGACAGCTGAAGGGACTGAAGCATATCCATCGAACCGTACACCGAGATACGGCAACCCAGCCCATGACGCAGGGCCCATGGTACTTGGCGCCTCTTTGGTTCACAGAATCGAGGTTGTTCGATGACATGAGCAAAATTTGTCAATCTGACCAAAACTGCTGCGTTAAGATGCATTTTGGCTATCACTATCATACTTGGACAGAGTTATACTTCAATACAGCTTACGCATAGGTCATCCTTTTAATAGAAGTCATATGAAAAGTTTTTTCTTTCACTTTTAATGTCATCACTTTTATGATGGGAAAATCTTATCGCCGCTGGTGCGAGCCCAGCGCAAAAAGTGCACTCTTCCTAGCTGCTGCGATGTTGCTATTCTTCAATGTGGATTCTTCAACTAAAGATCAAACTATGTTTTTAACTCTGAGGAGCACTTCTAACATTCCGTTGAGGTCAGTGCTACCGAGTTCAGTGAGGTTCAGGCGTTTACGATTGCGAGTGTGCCTCACATAAGTCGGACATAGTAGATCTGAGCTAATACGTATTGTAAGACTACAATAATTATTATAGGTCTCACTCTCGAGTGTCTTTGCTCGTCCTGATGAAAATATTCCAGCCTGGCAGCTTGCTAGGCCTACCGTATTCGATGACATAAATGTTGTCTTATAACTTGTCACCGCTGCACTGATGTACCACCGACGCGTTGATACCCTCATAAAAGGCCAAGGAAATGGCATTTGGTCATTTGCAGTACCTTGTTGCTGATTGAATCCTCTGGCATTTTGGGACAGTTTCTTTGTGCTTTCCGTATGAAACGCAGTTGTTCTATCACGCTCCTTTTTTCACACGGTGGTAGTTAGTTTGGCGTGCGAAAGCATTGATTTTATATCCACTTTACCGACACTGGAACGAAATAAATATCCAATGCGCCAGATATACCAGTGCTCGGGGTTGAATCACGTGTTTATATGTTATGTGTGTCTGTCTGAGTATGTGTATGTGCGGGGGAGTTTGCACTTTATCCTCATCAGCAAAACACTTCCAGCAGCGCTTCCGTACGTATTTCTCGCGTGGTGTACGTACCCCTTCATCCTGACAGGGTTCGTGCGTCATTACCTTCCGTACGTACTTACTAAATTAGAGGGCCAGATATTCAGCAAAAGCTAGGACGCGACTTCGGGTTCCGAAGCATGTATGGTCAGGAGCAGATGCATTGATAGTCAGGACCAGGATAGATTGCATGTTGTCGTACGGTTACCGTACGTACATCCACATTGACCATTACGTACGTACTTGCCCCAGCCGCACCTTCATCTCCCGATCCTTCCGACCCTCCCAACCCTCTACCTATACCTCTAGAAATCCCACCCCCATTCCCATTCGCTCTGCTGGCAGGCCAGCCTCGGCTGTGTTGGGTCCAGGCAGTGGGAGCAGCAGAAGTCGAGTCGGGGACCCCCAGGCGTCCTTGGGTGATTCTCTTGCGGAGTCAACACCCGGGGGGGTGGATGTCCTTGGGCGGCGACTCGTGATAGTACGAGCCCGTACAGGTGAGTCATATCGTAGGAGGAAGAGCTGTCTGGTTTCCTAACTTTTTCTACTGGGGTATTTGTTCCCCGTACATATTTTCGTTTTGTCGACTCCAACACACACAGACACACACAGACATGCATATAAACACACACCCTTTCATAAATTGGAATGAAGGCTAGATACTTGTCAAAGTAGCGTCAGCACGCCAACGAATACACACTTTAAAAAACCTTAACTAGGTCACATATGTACCGGGGAGTGAGGCCTTAGTAAATATAAGGCCTAGTTAATATTTAAAACTATTTCTGTTACATTTGTGTTGTACGATGCGGTGCAGCAAGGACACTCGCGCCACTTCGCAACGCGTTGGTGTCAAGGGCCGCAAGTATACTATACGTGTTCGACAGCAACACAATGCTTGCTTTTGGAAAGCCAAGTAGTTTACTCGCGGCGGCAAACATGTTCAACGCATTAGTGGTAAGTACGTAGATACGTTTATACGTTTAGCTATCTAGCGATGTAGCTATCTAGCTGCCTATCTAGGTAGTTTTTCCAGGTACTTCCAGGTACGGCACATTCCCTAGCTTGCACGTTATGTGAAGTTAAATACGTTAATTACTTGGGCGGTGCAGCAGGACGCAAGAATTTTGCAGTTATTCAATACTCAACCCTAAATATATTGTTTTGGGGGATATGCAATGAGTACGATATCCTGGCAATCAGCGCACGTATCAGCGACACTAATGTAAATGATAAGATCGCCAAATGCTGGATTGTACATGTTTCTGTTCTTGTCTTTGTGTTATATATTTGCTTTTGTTATATTTGATGGAAACAGGGCACAGAAGTATCAGTGATGCTCAGCACGTCGATGTGCCGGGCGAACACTAAGGACTCCGTCCCATCTACCCTATCAGGGCGAGAGCCTGGCAGATATAAATCGCGATCATGAATACGCCTTGGAATTGCTTTATACATGTTGGGTTTTTACATTTAGGATTTTTACATTTTGACACGCACCACTGTTCGCTGCACTTAACAATTCTTGGTTGCAATTCAATACTCCCCAGGCATTCTTCAACGCCGAAGACAAACTAGTGCCAGAAATAAAGGTTCTCACGGATGCTGCCATCCACTCTAGGCGCCGCCGCCGAAGCCGGGGCCGCGCGCTGCTGCAGTCTGAGTTGGGGGCGAATAATGATCATGATGACATCGGCGGCCGGGAACCGGAATCACTGGACGATCACGGGCGCGAGCACGCTGCGTCCGGCAATCCCTTTGACAGCGTGCAAACCTGGCGCTTGTACGTCACTGGCAAGCCGGTTTCGATGTCGGGACGCTTCCGGAAACAACACAGTGGTGCCGGTGGGGGGAAAGGGGCGACGGCGGCGGCAATGAAGGTGCGGCGGCGGAGCGTGCAGGACAGTACTTTCAACAGCATTAATGGCAGCAGCGGCAACGGCGGCGGAGGTACTACCACGGGTCCGGAGCTGTACGGCATCGCAGCTAGTCTGGTGCTGGGGCTGCAGCCAGCAGTACTTCAGAACATAACGCTACAGTGGCCAAACTCATTGGCACTGATCCTTGGCCGGATCCCGGGTCCATCAGGTGATGATCCGTGCAAGCCAATCTTCATCGATGATGCTCTGTACTCGCCGACAGCGCCGGAGCTGCACGTCTACGTGTGCAAGGAGGTGAGGTGCGCCGACGTGGCGTGACGTGACGTGACAGCATAACATGGGACTAAAAACCGCCTGACAGGGCTGAGCAGACTTAAGCTGACATAAACGACTGTACGTATGTTGCTGTAGCGGTTGCATCTGTAAAGCCTGGCTACCGACGTAGATGGACGTGATGTGACTGATGGTGCTTTAAAACGCGCATGACATGAAGAGATGATAGGGGTGGCGAGTCGACAAATACATGCTATCTACGCAGGGAGACCACACAAATTGCCGAGAGGCCCCTGCTAAGAGAAGGGAAAGTGTAGTAGCCGTACAATGTATGAAAAACACAATCTTAGGGTTTTAGGGTTTTAACAAAAAGACAACGTATGGAAAATCTATCTATCTATCTATATATATAGATGTATAGATGCCATATCTTTTTCTTAAGATTGAATATACATACATACACATAGCACACATTAACAAACATAGCACGCGAAAACCACACAACTTGCATCCCGAGAAGCCTTTGCGTAAGGCAGCAAGTACTACGGCTCGTATTTCATTTGCCTGGCCTAATGCAGCCCAGCCGCCCAATATTCGCCTACCCATCATGCATCGCTCTCCACGAGGGGCGGAAAGGCGGGTGATGTGCGGATGAAGTTTGCTTTACTTGCTCATGGGGTTTAAAGCGCAGACACGGCACTACCAGGCCTTGCTGGGCCACACCGCATTCATTGTACCCGGCTGGGAGGGAGGGAGGGGGGGCTGGGAGGGAGGGGACGACAAGTTTGCCTTAATTTAACTCAACCACACTCAACTACATTCATCAGTTCGTGCTTGTGTCTTAAGGTGTGACACTGTGGGAGACCTGCCCTGAAAGGACAAGCACCGGGGGCCCTGACCGGGCCGAACCACAGCGCAGGGGAAGCACACGGTTTAGTCTGATTATCCTGCCATGCGCTCCTCCTCTCGCTCGAGCCAGCAAGGGCATAGAGACCTCACCAGCCGCCACCTGGCTACAGAGCCTCAGCCAATCACACCAGCGCCCAGAAGGAGAGGGCATGGAGGTTAGAGAGGTTCCCCTACCACCCAAAAACCAGGAAACCCCACCTCCTCAACCTCGACTGCCTCCCTAGCAAAGGTCTGACCCTACCACACAGGGACACTCCCCTAGAAGTTGTGTATAGGATAGGGGGGTACATCACCCGTGGCCACTAACCTGGCAGTCCCTACCTTCCCCGGTATTTCGGGGCACCTTCATCCAGTCTCCCATGCCGACTTCTCCGAAATCAGTGGTTTTCCCAGGTTCAGCACCCACCACCAGCATCCAGCGGAATCTGCCGAATCAACTAAGGCGTCAACTCCGCTACTGGTCAGCTCGCAGGTCACTTTAATTGAGGTCGTCACCGTCCATCGACATGGGGGCACCCTGCCCTTAACTTTAGGGTCTTTGGCCCGCTATCGGTCGGGGTAAAACCTGGAACTCCAGAGAAGTGTACATATGATGTGCTTGTGTGTATATGCTGTGTAATGTATATCATGTTTTGAAGGAAATTTCAATTGTAATTTCATCATCATCCCTTCAAACGTATGGCGGATCAAAATGTTATTGGTGTATAAAGCCAGCATAAACCCAGAGCCTCTGCCATCGGCATCCCAGCGTCCGCATATGCGCGCGGTGGTACATCGTAGACATCGTGCTCAGCTCTCAGCTGCCAGAACACGCATCTTCCGATCTGATCACAGTGTAGTATCCTGATTAGGGTATCTACGGCTAATATCCGGGGTGACCAGGAAACTGGACATCTTCCGGTCGGGCCTAATCAGTTTGGCGGATATTAACGCAGAGATACAACGGACGGCGCAGGGAGTGCAGCTGATTCGCAGTGTATCTGATGCTCAATTCGGCACAGAACAGATGATTTTGGAACATAGCATTGAGCGCGGCTCCACCTGTGTCCCTTTTTTCGATAGTCAGTCTCCGTGATTCTGTTTGTGTTTGTGGCAGGATTACGCTGCTGCTGTGGACTGGTTATCTAGTATGCACGTGACGACGGCTTTGGAGCCGCTCCTGGTGGCTCAGGCAACCAACGCTTTTGCAGGCTGGATTTCACAAACAGGTGTGACACCAGGGGGACGCCAAATTTCATATATGCAAATAAGCAACGTGATCTATTGTGGATGCTGTTTTAGGGTGCTATCGCATGGTAAGTCATTAATGTTATTAATTTAGAAGTAATCCCCCGCTTTCGATTCGCACTGTATACTGAGTTTTTAAGGCATCTCCATGCGTACCGCGATTCTGCATGCTTGTGAACTGCGCAAGATGACCTCCCTCCCCCACCCCCCTGCGCCATCCCGTGCGTCGCTTGCTGAATGGCCGCACAGGCAACCTGACCGCGGCGCAGTTCGCCAACCCCACCGCCGCCCTGAAACCCTACTGGGCGGCGAACTTGTGGGGACAAGGCATCATCGTCGGAGTGAGTACTCGTCTGCTTCTGCTGCAGATCCATTTGTAGAGAGGATATGTGATGGAGGGAACCGATATCAGTGTTGAGCTTTGTCCTTCTGGAAAAAAATCACTTCGGGACGGATAGATCTTTCGCATCATTTTTGTCACTTCACTTAATCATTCACATAAGCTCCAAATTCATATCCGCCGTAAATTCGTACAAATACAGGTGACTGACACGAACCTGGATCTATCTCACTGCTCATTCATCGATGATAAGTACCGCCCCATCAGTCTTCGAACTATGATGGTGGGCAACCCACCCCGACTTTACATACCAAATCACCGAAAGCTCCTGCAGTACGTCACCCCGGAGGGTACCGGTGCGTAATCTACGGGAATTGAAGTACGATATATGTCTATGTGTTGTATGGCTAATGTTCTGTTGTTATTATAAAATTATAAAGAAATTCTTACCAGGGAAGGTATGCGCTTATAATACTTATTGATACATGTGCATTTCCCTTCATCCTGGGTAACGGGGGAGCTCGCACCCCGGTATCACGCCCAATTGCACCCCGTGTTACAGTTTGTGAAGAGCTTCGTGACAAACGTGATGGTAAATGGGTTAGTTTTCGTTCGTTCGTGCGCCATCCAACCGGCCGTTTCCATGCAACCCACGCTAGGAGTGTTCATACATGACGTCGTCTCAGACATGAACGTGGTATCCAGGTTGGGGTGTCTACGGGTAGTATCCGGGATGGACCGTGTGTATAAACCCCAACCAGTGTACTACAATTGAAACGGGTATGCAGGGCGGTTTACAAACAGGGCGGTGGTTAAAAAACCCTAAAACCCTACACAAACTCAATACGACGCTTATATTGCATCATGCCCTAAAATACTTCACGCAAATTGCTTGTAGGACGTGATTAAGTGCTGAAAAGGCCTTTTGAGATGCTGAGGGGTGTTTTTTGTACGATTATGTCATGTATTTACGAATACGATAGGGATCGTATGTTAATGACTAGTAGTTATAAGGATATTATTATTAAGATTTTTCTTCCTCTGACGGAAGCATCCTTGCTTGGGCCCGCGTCGGGCCTAAATTGTATCAGATTGAAATAAAAACGGATCGCTACACACCACATACTATATACGTTGAATTTTTCAGGTGTGCCTCTGAATAGAGACATGTTTAGATTGACCTTTCCAGGCCCTAATCTAATCCTAAGATTTCTTTGTCGTTAGAGTGAATTCGAATGAACCTGCTCATTCAGTTCACATGTGATCCTGCTAAATTTTCATTTTTAAGAGTCAGTCGCGTATTATAGAAGTCAGTATTTACTTGTACTTATTTGGAACTACGATTTAATTCTGTGAACTAATAAGCGTCTCCATTTAATTCACAGCCAGCAAGATAGCAAGATACCGGCTTATTCGCATTTTTGTGTCTCATAGATTTTTACTGGGTCTGCTGATGGTCCAACCCTTACTTTTGCGTGCATGTTTTAATTGAGGTGATTATTGCCTTTGCTGTCACGCACGCACGCAAGCAGGGACCCGCTGGTTTGGTGGGGAGGAAGAGAGCCACGGGACTCACGTGGCGGGCACTATCGCCGGCGCCGTCCTCAACAAAACTGTTGGGGGCATCTCCTTAGACACGGCTACCGGCTCCGCACCCATGGCGCGTCTAAGCTTCTTCGGTGTATCGCTTCCTGGAATTAAGTCGCAGCAGAATTTCAGAGTGCCAGATCCTTTGGACGACAAAGTCCTATCGGTAGGTCATCATCATCATCATCATCATCACCACCATCATCATTATTATTATTGTTATCATCATAATCATCATCACTATCATCATTATTATCATCATTACCGTCATCATGAATATACATGCAATCATGCCACACAAGTCCAGCTGACTGGACCCTGCTTGATGTATGCATATAATTCACTATGAGACTTCTGCATGCAGTACCACTACGGTGTGGGAGCTCGTATCGGATCCAACAGCTGGGGCATTTCAAATGTGTTGGCGGTTTCTTATATGGGTAACTCACGCCGGTTCGACTCGTTTTCCTGGCGCAACCCGGACTTCATATCTGTAATTTCTGCTGGCAATAACGGTGAGATTTTATAGTTATTTACTCTATGTTGACTTAGCCCAATAACAGAGAAATATATATGGTGTAAATCCAGCTGCAGCTTGTAAGAAATAACAGCGGGTCCCTTATTTCGGGGGGTCACCGAGATAATGTGTGCTTGGATATGTAAATATTTGGGGGGCCCCATCGAGAAGCGCCTCGAGGGGCCCTGAGCTGTAGGATTGCCAATATCCGTAAGTGTATGTGTGTGTGCAACGACCAAACAAATCCACTTGTGCAATAACGGGGACGGGGGACATGGGACATGGGTGGGATGGGGGACGCAGGACACGGACTGTGTGTGTAATCTATCCTCTGGGTGTGGGTGTGTGTCCAGGCGCGCATGTGTGTGTGCACGTGCATGTGCATGTGCGCGCACAAACCTGTAACCTCCCCGATGTCCATCATTGTATCCAAGGTATCCTACAGTACAGATATTGGGGGCTCGGCCATGTTTCCGGCTCCAAGGAAGCCGACAACAATTCTTGTCATATATGTTATCTGCTGGGGTGGAGAAGGTCGTCAGTCGTCAATATCATATGTTCCCAATTCCATTATTGATAATGCAGGCCGCAACGGCATGGTATCTGTCACCGCTCCTTCCACATCCAAGGTACGGTACGTGTGGCGTTTTCATGTATACAGACATACACAGTTGTCCATTTGTTCTTGCTTGTTTGGTTTAGGCAAATCCTAAATAATTTAGCTTGTAAGTACGGTTGTAATGGTAGACGGATTGTGTGTTATTGGCATAAGTAGTTAGTTATTAAGTTAATGTTGTATCTCTGTCATATCCGCCTCAACAAGCAAAGGATCGGAAGATGACCAGGCTCAGACATCCTTCCCGAATATTGCCTGTGGATGCCCCAAGAAATTACAATTACATACGAATGCTAATTATGCGTGACATGTGACATGTCCAATTTTATATTATTTTTTTAATCGGGCACAGATGTCTACGTTTGCACGTACACGCCCAGCAGCCTATCCTTAATCTATTAATTGTTTTGGTTTATTTTGGTTTTTAAAGTGGTTGGTTTTGTGGTTTAGTTTCATCCTGTCAAAGCTGTCATCCATCCACGCATCGCAGAACTCAATTACCGTCGGGTCCACTCTCAACTATCCACAAAACACACCGACCGGAGCCCAAAACTACATGATGTTCACGAGGTATCTGGATGCTAATGGAAATCGCCAGCAAGCTATGGTGAGTTGTTCTAGCTACATCAGATCCAGCAGCCCTCCGTCACGCACTACAGTGTGGTAATGAACGGTTGCGTCGAAATCTAGTACAGTTTAACCTATCTAGCAGATCAATTATAACAATGATTTTCTTTAATGAAAGCTGTCATTGACAATCCTGACCACCGCCTGTTGCGTGCGTGTGACATACATGCATCGTACACACGCGTAAGGAAGAGCGGCAAGGAACAGGCAGTGTTAATTATCTCATGCATGCATGCATGCCCCCACGAAACGTCGTTACCTCTATGGTTTCTTGCCCAATGACCTTCTATGCTGGTGTCTGGGCCTTCCCTTTTGCGAATCGAAGCGCATATTGAGGCCACCGCTGAGTAATAGTCTGTTATCCGGCAGTTGGGTGTTAATTGTGTCATGCATACATGCATGCTCTCTCCAAACAAAGAGCTCGCTTGCGAGTTAGCCTCATGTAGAATTAGACATGCATCCTATTCAATAATCATTGTCATCATGGTACTGCAAGCAAAGGGGGGGAAACAAGGAGAAGGAAGAGAGGGAGGGCGGACTGAGGAGGGGCAAGGGGATCGAATCATAAACGATACTTGAAACTACATACTGTTGTAGAAGCAAAACTCAACGGGGCAGGAGGAAGGGCAAGAGGAGGGTACCCTCTCCGACCTGGGAAATGCTCTCATAAACCTAACCTTAACACCTTCCCCCTAAATTGCTGGTGCATCTTTCACAATGCCCATTTAGTTGTCGGCGTCTGTTGGAACCGTAGGCTCCAGCATTGCTGCTTGGAGAAATATCCTGACTAACAAGGTGAGTACATACCTATTTATACGATAAACAGCCTGCAGTACATAAGGACGTACGTTTTCATGCACCTGCAGCATCTTTCACGGAGGTTTGCTGCTTGCTCGTTAGTAGCTGGTATGTCGTTGGCTGGGGCGCGGGGGAAAGGATCTAATTGTTGGCAATTAGGTGATATTGATGTATGCCCACCTCGATCGCGCAGCGTCGATTTATATATAGTATAAATATCTTTGTTTGTCGCATGGTGGCGTCACTTCACTTGGCATCTGGGAAGCGATATACGGAAGCGTGTGCTTTGTGGGTAGATATTCAGCTAGTCGAGAGCGGACGGACTTTGGGGCGGTGGGTGCACGGGCACCTCGGATTTGTGTATATGTATCTGTGCCGTGCTACATTCTTAACGTGTTAAACTATGGGCGATTTGCCCTGAAAGGACAAGCACCGGGGGCCCTGCCTGACCGGGCCAAACCACAGCGCAGGGGGACCCCTGAAGCCAGCGAGGGGAGGAATATGTTGGATATCCCACTCTCGTTCTCTCTCTATATATAACTATAACTATATCTATAACTATAACTATAACTAAATATAACTATCTATCTACCTATCTATCTTTCCCGTGCCCTTTACTATGCAATGGGGCTCGCGTGTTGAGGACAGGTCGGTTGAACATCGCAGTCATCATCACGATACATAATACATGCATACTGCATGCTTTTGCAGGCCGTGGATATATAGGAATAGAATCGTGATCAGACAACCGCAAACACAAAGGGTTTGTACGGGGACACTAGGCAATGGTGTTGTGCGACGTGAGCCGTGAACATTTATCTGAACATGTACAATATAATAATGTACATGACATGACCGTTACGTACGCGTTCACGGATATACCTGATATACAATATTATTAATATATTCTATATATTGCAGAACTGTCTGTCATATCCGCCGATATACCACCATAGGGTTCCCACTACCTCTACCTCTACCTCTTACCAACTTGGAAAATGTGGTCCAGATTGAACGAATATACATCTCAAATATATTTGTATTATTGTACATAAATTTATGCCATGTATTTTTTACGGCTGCATATTAGAGACAGCAAATGCGAATATGCGCATGGACGACACGTACACCTATATACGCATACGCAGATCTGCCTGTCTGCCTGGTTTGCTTCCTGTTGACTGCTGGCTGCTGGCTGGCTGGCTGCTTGCTGCAGGAAGTTCCGGTGCGCCTGCCATTCCCCGACAACATCTGCAGCCCCTTGGCGGGCAATCTTATGGGCGCCATTGCTATAATGGACCTCAAGCAGAGATGCATAAATGAAACCGTGATATCGAACATCGCCAAAGCCGGTGCTGCAGCCATCCTGTTCGTGGTGGAAGATGATGGCTTCGTTGATGGACGGACCTGGAAACCCGCGACAGCCATTACCTTCGCGCTGATGTCCCGGGTAAGTAGTCAGGAAATGTTTTCTATAAGATAATATTTTGAATTGCCTAAATGTTGAAAGTAGCAATTTGTCTTGCAGATAAGTTTTTTGTCTTCTGGCTTAGTTGTTTTTAGCGTCTCCTCGTACAGCATAAACCTGAGCTTACCGTTATTTGTAACAGTAGATATCACGTTTATACTAAATTTCTTGGATTTATGAATCACAACAGGGGGTTTTCCTTTTAAAGGATAGCTTTGTAATACTTTAAATGAATGTACGACATAGTTAGCCCTATTAGTTTGCTAATAGAGGTCGCAAGTTCAATCTGGCCTTGGCGGCGTCTTATTATCCATTGACTACATGGTGAAGCCTATAGAATACTAAGTGAGATTTTGAGCAGCAATTATAGCATTTCTCATCTGTCTCTTGTCCGACCACATTGATAGGACTAAACAACGTTTACCTGCTCCGCCTGGGAAGTGTGAACTGATAAGGCACTAGAGACAACCCTCAAACAACCCAGGGAACCCTAGCGGCCCCAACAATGGGATACACGTGCCCAATGGTGTATAATAAAAGCCCCTGGGTTCTCTAACACAGCCTATGGGCGGATATAATAATAATATGGAGAGGGCGAGAACTTACTTATCACAGTGAAACAACCAGGAATTAACCAAGCACAGCACCAACACACTCTTATCTATTACGCACGTGCAGGGATTTTACTCTTCATGCATTCGTATCTATGTACGTACACCTCCACTCTGTACTTAAATACATTAAATACATTACGCCCCAACGAATAACTGAATGCCGTTAATTCGCTTCCCACCCCAACCTGCCTTTGCATATGCTATCCGGCACTTGCCACTTTCTCATTCATTATTAGGTGCAAGGTTCAGCCATTATCAACAATCTGAAAAACAGTTCTAACAGCAACTTCATTGCGACATACGTCGGCTATGTGAGTATCTATCTATATCTATATGGATATCTATTTATCTATGTATATATATAGAGAGAGATGTACCTATTTATATAGACATATGCCTATATTAATTTACATGGGTAAACGTTTGCATCAATCTGGCCCTCTTCTTATTATTATAACGTCCGCACATATTTACACTTCATTCATTCGTTCTCTTGGTTATTTACTTGCGCATTCTCCTCATACATTACTCGCTCTGTCTTCTCAGCCACCCAGCCATCCTGTTTTGCTTTCCATGCTTGCGTATAACACGACAGCCTGATATCAATCTTGGCATCGACAGCATTGCTCCGTTTTCCGCGTGGGGCCCTATGTACGACGGCCGAATCAAACCTGACCTCGTCGCCCCGGGCAACTTGGTGTTGTCGGCGAGCGGAGATCTCCTGGCTTCTACAAGTACGAAATCACAATAAACATGTTTGCCTGCTTTTCGAAATTTTATTTTAAATTATTTACAATGAGAAGGACCTAGTGAACTGCGAAGGAACAGATCAACCCCAGTCATGCATAGCCTAGCTATGCGTGTAGTTTGCTAGCTATTATTTATTCATTTGTTAATTTCCTGGTAGCTCATAATTTAAATTTGAATAAGCTAGAAAGTCAGGTCATAGTATGCTTGCGTTTTATACGTACACGCTCAATTTCCATCCTGTCCTTATGGAGGCGACCAATAATAGAATTTAGGATACGCGTTATTCAAAATGTAGGTATACATCATTATACAAACGTTTGTATGTCTGTGTTTTGTGTGTACGCGTCAACCCCTAAACCCGAAGGCTTGCATGTATATTTGTGTGCCATTGTGTGTCCAATTATCTTGCCTCCCATACTGCCATTACTACTCGCGCGCAGGTAGCTTTTGCAATCGGAACTATATCCAGATGTCGGTGAGGAACTGACCTATCATCTTTACAAAATACGGCGCTTAAATTTATGCTAGCTGTATTATAAGTTACTCGGGTTTTCGATGTTCATGTTCGCATCACGCGCTATAGCACTCTGTGTTACTGCAGGCGTATATGTACGTATAAATATGTATGGCATAATTTTTGGCATAATTTTTACAATATTATGAAAAATTAATTTCGAAGTTTATCGTAGCTTAAGGTCATTATAGTATTACTAACTAAGATTAGATGCCTAGACCATCCACGCGTGTTAAGGCTGCTGATAATCCGCGCCTTATAGTTATGTTTGTGTGTGATGCACTGTACGACTACGACACTCATGCTTGGTAATATATTTTGCACTCCTATTACAGGGCACTTCCATGTCAGCGCCTGTCGTGTCGGGTCACCTCGCGCTTGTTCAACAATACTTCAAGTAAGAACGAAGGAGTCGTCTCAATACGGTTGCCAGTGCCGTATATCAGTGCCATTCATATTTGCATCATCTGCTGCTGTACGTATTCGATGGAATATTCTGTCCACGCATACATAATAAACACCCATCATTTCTCCGTCTGTATCAATCATGCTATTCTGAATATTGCAGGGATGGCTACTACCCCGCGGGCACTAAGTCGGATCCCACATCGTCACCGTTTGAGCCCTCCGGCATGCTCCTCAAGGCCGCGGCCATCACCGGCGCCAGGTCCCTGGCGGTGGGTTTTTACGGACTCCGAGCGGGTTATGGACTCGGGGCGGGTTACGGAATCGCGTGACGCTTATGACCGTGAGTCTGATGACCTCGGATCGCTCACGCACAGCCGAACAAATCGCACACGTAAATAGATACCGATACATTGAGTGTTTATATATCATTGCTGGCATCATATGAATAGTCCCACCGTATACCGGTGCCAGCCACTCTTTTGTGATACACTGTGATATAAATCAATCATATTATAGTGATAACAACAACGACTATTATTAATATTATTATTGATATACTAATGACTTATAATGATAATGATGCAAAACACAAGTGTCATTATACAACTTGTGTCATGATTCTTATGCGTACGTATGAATGTTACAGGGTGGCCTGGCGACCAACGTGGGCCGCGTCATGGGGCAGGCGCCCGACGGGCTTCAGGGCTGGGGCCGTCTGGATCTCAGTGGGACGCTGCCACTGCCGGGCTTCACAGATCCCAACTTTCGACTAGCTGTGGCCGATTACGGCACGATTGCGGACGGCGACCTCATCTTCCTGCGCGGCATTCGGGCGACTGGCACCGGGTGGGTGTTGTATTATGCCTGTCCGAACGGAAGTCGATCGCGGGTTCTTGACCAAATCAAATATTATAATCATTATCGTTGCCAATGTTATATTTTATAAATAATAATTCACTCTTTAGGTGTGCTTTCATAGCACGATTTCTCTCAAGCTTCTACCTAAGAATCAAATTTGCACCCGGTTGAATTCTTCGAATGTCAAATGTTTGGGCTGAGCCTAGCGTGAAGCGTCTCAGGGGCCTCTGCCCTATAGGATTGACCATGTCCGTGTGTCTGTGTGTGTGTGTGTGTGTGCACGTGCTTGTAAACTCCTCAATGTCTAAACTCTATCTAAGCCATTATACGGTGCAAATATGGGAGCCCCACCCTTAACCAGGGTTCAAGGAAGCCGGCACCAACTCTTGTTTCAGTAATCCTTGACATGGCATGAGTAGTGAGTTGCCATTGAGAAGTCCCCCACCGATCCTAACTGATGTACAGGCCAATTGTCGCCACACTGGTCTGGAACGATTTTCCGGGCAGCGGCTTGGCCACGAAGGATTTGATCAACGATTTGGATTTCGGATATCAAATCAACCCTGTGGATGGCGCAACTGCATACAATCGGACACGCCCCGGTGAGAAAGCTGTATTGTATCCTCCCGCCTTCATATCCTATTATATCCTCCCGCCTTGATACATACAGCAAAGGTCCTTTCGGGAGATGCCCACAGGATAAACATCGGGTATAATAGCTGTAGATAGCCTCAGGATACTGCTTAAAAAACGCATGACAGCAATCCATTGTGATGATGGGAGGGGGCACGCACGGACGTGCATGGTCGCATACCGCCCATGCATGCAGCATCTTGCTCTGGTACCGCCTCTGCTTAAATAAACCTAGACCATTCACCGCATTTCCATTTTTTGTAAGCTTTACAGTTTGGCACTGCCCTAAGCGTCAGGGTTACGACTCGCTACTTAAGTAGCCGTATCGGGAAAAAAGAAGAACCCCATCCCTCGGTGCAAGGCGCAAGCTGCCCTACGGGGCCTCAAAGGCACCCGAGGACGTTCGCTTCAGGGCCGGGAGGGTTGTAACAGGGGATCTTGCACCCGACATCACAAGCTATTGCAACCTGTGTGTCCCTTGATGCGCAAGCTAGCTGATTTCTTTTTAATCACTTGTGTGCAAATCCTTCTTAGTTTTTTACGTCTTTCCACATCCTTCTTGCATCTTTACAGATGATAGCAACAATGTGGAACGAGTGGAGCTTCGCAACCTGCAGCCTCGTGACAACTTGACGTTCGTGGTCCAGGGCCGCTCCATCCGGCACTGGCTGATGACCTCGCCAGATGCCCAGATGCCTCAGCGCTGGTCGGTGGTGGTGGCAGGCCACTTCACGGGCACACTCAAGACGCCTCTGAATCCAGCAGCCTTCCGCCCCGTGCGGGTGCTGGTAAGCAGTTAACAACAAATATTTGCACGCGGAACAAAACTCGACCAGCAAGAAATTTCCGAACCCTGCGTAAACTAACTGACGCCGCCGTTAAGTGGGCTGAAATACCAGGACCGATTTAACTTTAAATTCTCTGAAGGCCATGGAGCGAGCCCGAGCCTCAATAATGTTGGGCTCATTGAATAGAGCATGGTTTAGTTGGTGGACATCAAGAACCACTAAACGTGCGTATAGAGTAGTACAAAGTTAGGTAGTTGGGTAATTGTGAGAATGGAGTGGTGGATTGGGGCCACTGCGCGCGACCAGGCCCTGTCCTGCTTGCGCCCTATTATGAATGAAGCTTACCCAGTAACTTTGAAGAAACATATGATTCGCGTACAAGTAAAAGCACTACCTTCCGAAGCTGGAGGTAACAGTGAAGACAAAAGATAGCTGTCTGCCGAGAGTGGTTCGGCTTCTTGGACGATCTAGCATGGTGCGAGGACACCATTTGCTCAAGACCAGCCTTAGACTCTCGAAAATAATTATTAAATGCGTGTGATTGTGACAACGTTCATGAAATTATGTGCCGACAGGTACCTTGTATACCTCACATAATTCTACCTAATCTGTTGTAGTCGTAGTCGTACGGCCCACACACCAGCACAATATCCAGGTGCAGAAGCACCCTGTCAGCGTCTCAAAAAGCACTTGCGTCTGTCAACTACTACATAGACATATTCTTAGGTGCGGCCTGCTTGAGGTTGATGATCAAACCTCTCACTGGCTGCTGACCAGAGATGGGGAAGCTCAAGATGAGTCCTCCTCATTAGGCGGTTGAGGTAGAGTCCTCCTATATTATTGGCAGCACCTTGGATCATTTGTGTATTGCGAGTAACTGATGTATGCAGGCATATGTGGGAAAGACGAACGAAAGATATAACTCGGCAAGAGCCAGGCATTTTGGGCCGGGCCCATCGTGAAGCTCCTCAGGGGGCCCTGGCCTGTAGGATTATCGCCCATGTCCATATGTGTGTGTGTGTGTCTGTAACGACCAAACATAGTTACTCACCGGTCTGACAAAGACAGGTGATAAATAAAATCTTTAAATTGAAGTAATTTATTCTAGTCATCCTCTGTTTAACTCTAAATTCTGCGGCCTGGCTAAAGTGAAATGAGTGTAAAGAAGCTTAGCTGTCTCCTTTACCCATCAGCCCGCAGTCCAACCTTTGCCTCTTGCACTTTAACCCGCATACACCGATATAGTAACACCTCATCAATATGTTTTGACCCGCACTTCTAAACGGCAAAGTTGAGGACCTAAACAATTTGCGCGCGTGGCACGGCGCGGGACGCGCATCCCGCAGCGTGGATGCGGGTAGCAGACGCGGCGCGGCTCGCAACAAAACTGAAAAATGTTAACTTTGGAGATGGATAATAATTAGCACTGCAATGCAGTTCATGCACCCTGCACTTTGTCCACCCTATGTGTGTATGCTTGTGTGTGAGTGTGCCTGTAAAACCCTTATGCAATCTCTAAAGCTACCACGGCACAAGAAAGGCGGGGCGGGGCCCCCGCCTTTCTTCTGGTTTCAAGAAAACCCACACCAACTCTTGTCTGACGTCAAGGACAGTGACAACAACTCTTGTCTTTCTAATGGAAACAAATTCAAGGGAATAAAAGCAAGCTGCGAGCTTTTATGTCATATAATATATCGGAAAGCTATCGATTGATTTAAGGGTGTCCCTGCAGCTGCATTTCCCGGTCATGGGCTTGACATGATGATTTCATTTGTTGCACGGCCGTTAGTGCGTGATGAGGGCACCAGCATGCTTACGGTACCTTCCTGCTGCCAGTGTAATGTAACGACGGTATTTATGATGCTTGAGTTCTCTTTCATCCTACGATGTGGTCAAAACTCACCTGCTGTCGATTAGAATGTTGACTGACTCTCCTACTTTTTGTGTCCATGCTTCGTGCTGGTGATATTACTATTTTTAATTTTATGCGATGTGCAGGCCCGCTCACTGACAATTCAGCTCACAAACGGCTCATGCATAAATACCGTACAATTGCCTTTGGGCGCCACCTTGGGTATAGTCGTCAACGGGGGCTCATCTCCGGCTGCATGTGACACAACGACGGCAATTTTCGATTTCTTGGAGGAGCAAGGTAGGGTTGCGTAATTTGTCAGCAACGGTGTGGGAGGTAATACAACGCTGTCTGATGCAGCAGCACAGCCATGATGCATCCATGGGTAGGTGATTACCCAGCCGCGTATATAATCCGATGCTCAAGCGTTCACCCGTCAACCTGGCCCATTCAATTACCTATAAATACCTGAAACCCATCGCTGACATCGTCAATTATTTCTTAGGAATTCATACAAAATTATTGCTAGGCATTGTGTATTATAATGAAAATGACTAGGATTTCGAATCTTGACACTGACTCGTGAGCTTCTTCTTAGGGCATGATACAGCAAATCGGTATCTCGCGACGTTAAGCGGCTAATAACTTAGCAAGGAGCTAAGGCCAGTACCGTAATACAACACATGGTGATATTAATAATGTGTCTTCCTTGTTAATATTAAAATAGTATTCATACTTATACAAATACATCAGTTTGTGTCCATACGTCACAATCCTACAGATAGCACCACCGGTGGCTACCTTTATCGAATCCGAGGTGTCGTCAGCAGTGGATATTACTGCCTTGATGTGCCGGGGGCGATTGAGACAATGAACAACACCAGTAATGTTAACATCATCGCCGCTGGCACCCCACAACAGCAGCAGCCACTGTTGGCACCTTGCAATGCCACGGCGGCCAGTCAGAAGTTCGCAATATATGCCAACCCCTATCTGGACAGCGTTGTCGGGTAAGGGTGCTAATGTAGGGGTGCTAATTTATAGCTAGCTGCCGCCGTACTTACTTCAGTGAGGTTCATTTACAGCCAGTTTTAGAAATAAAGTAGCCACCCCACCCAATATGTATAACCCCCACAACAAACGTTCTTAAGGTCAGAACTCGGAAGCTAGGTATCCAGAATGAAGGCTCCAGAATAAATAGCTAGGCGATAATCCTTATTTTAATCTTGTTTCATTCCTACTGTATGTCCATATCTGTATTACTCGTACACGTACGGCACACACCGACATGATATAAAGGTGCAGAAGCACCTTTTCAGCATCTTGAGAGGCCGTTGCGGCGCTCAACTACTATAATTGGAATCTGAGCTTTATATCGTGGCAGTGTGCTGCCGTACATGTACGACTGCTGCACCAATAATGTGAAACGCAGCAATTGGAAAGTAAACAAATATGGCTGGAGAAGCACTGAACTTATCACCTTGAACTTGCCAAATCTTTTTGTGGCCTAGGATTTTTTGTCAACTACAGATGAGATGTCTTGCATTTAAGAAATGTATAAGATTACACATATTGCTTTTCAGCTGGGCAAAACATCATGTGTCGTTACGGACACACACACACACATGTGGACATGAGCAACCCTACAGGGTGGACCCCAGAGGTTATTTACATGAGGCCCCGCTGAACAAAAGATACTTCACTCACTCCTCCCGCTTTCCCCTCGCACACTTCTTGACGGACTTTCTGATGGATGACTCCCACGCACATACTCCTGGATTGTCGTTACTCGTTCTGTTGCCCCCTCTGCCTCTTTCCGTGCGCTGCCCGCCCTCACGTAGGCCAGTTTTCCAGATTGTGCCTGCGACATTTGTGGGCGCGCGCATCGAAGACCGGCGCTGTATGCGCGTCGCCGGGGGCACACTTCAACTGCAAACCAACTGCGTTGATGACGACGTGCTGATGGCCTTCCGCCTGCTGCAGCCCTCTTCCGTACCGGCATCACCGCCACCGCCACCACCACCACCACCGGCACTAGTACAACAGCCGCCAATTGCCCAGCAGTGGTACCCTTTCCCGCTGACCTTCCGCGTGGACTTCTACCCAGATGACAGTGAGTTGTTTGTTTGTTGTGAGTTGCTGTTTGACCGTCACATGTTGGGCTTATATTTATGCTTCACCCTTGTATATATCCCCCATCCAATACCAACTTTAATTGATTCCATGGTAGCTAGGCAGGCTGAGGTGTAAGCCCCGCTGATTTAGCGGCACCTGTCCCCCCCTTTTTGTTGGCCCCGCTCACTGCATGGAGTTGAGTCCTCGTCCATGTCCATGTCAGTCCAGCCGTCCGTCTATCTGTTTCTCTTGTTTTCTATTGGCAAGCAGCGTTCCCAAAACGCTCTTTTGCGCGCAACAAAGATTTCTGTATGTAATTATTAATGAGAGCTATGACGCATGTTAAGGTGAAGCATGTCGTATCGAGGGAAACGCTAATGAGGCCGGAGTATGTAGGCGATGGCAAGCATATGCTGACGGGGACCCCAGAGGGGGAGGTATGATAGCTGAATAATGTATGACACAACTGGAGGAAACCCTAAAACCCTAGACAGGCCTGACTGGTCTTGACGCTTGTTGTAGTAGTCGAGAACCACAAAGGCCTCTCGAATTGCTGACAGGGTGCGCTTCTGCAACAAGGATATTGTTCTGGTGTTTTCGTCGTTCATGTACGACTACTACGTTCTCCCCCCTCTGGAGGGTACGTCTTGGGCACTTTCAAGTAATGCTGACCATAACAGTGGCCACGGGAGATTGTAGACTTCCACAGCATGGCATATGCATCTTACTACTCTCCCACCTCACAACATTGCTTGTTTCGTCGGGGGCACTAAACCCTAATTAGTCCTTTTGCCATGCTATTTAATGGGTTCGAACCAGGGATTTGTATTTATGTTGAGATATGTTTTGCTTCGATTTATATCGGTCAATCTTGCATCGTATTTAATGCGAAAAAAATTGCATCAAATTACAAAGCCCTAATGGGAAGTGCGAATATGGTAACCTAGAAAAATAGTATAATGGGATCCAGCAGAGTCTTGAACTCCGAATAACTAGGATTGTAATACTGTGTTGAACCCTAAATCCTAAACCCTAAAACCCTAAAACCCTAAGCTGGCCAAAGCACTCCACCAGGGGTGACTTTAATATTGGTTCACCTAACAAGATGTATGGCGTTCTGCTTTTGCATATTTCGATCTTTTAGGTATCATGCTTATCGTAAGATTACCTATTAATAATTTATAGCCTAAAGGTATGTAGTTTACTACACTTCTGGTGAATGCTTTAATAAGCGGCATGCTTGCTGGATTTCATCCATCGTGGCCGAGCCTGCATGAATCTTACAAGCTGGTGTATGGGCTTAGGGTTTAGGGTTCGTTTGTAACCCTGTTTTGTAGTTTGTTTGTAAGCCCCTGTTCGAATACTGTAAATAATACTACATAGCACGTGGCAGGACAGACAGACAAACCACGTGCTCCTCCCCTGCGCTGTGGCTCGGTCCGGTCAGGACCCCCGGTGCTCGTCTTTGGAGGGCGAGTCGCCCACAGTGTAACACCCATAAATACATAGCCAAATAAAAGTATACTCGCTTCAAGGAGCAAACATCAAATTACAGCAAAGGACAGAAACATGGGACGACAGGGTTTTCACATGGATGGGGTAGGCAACTGTTCTCGCACAGGATTCGGCAATACTTAAGGGATCAAAAATGAGTATTCCCAACTAATGCACTTTATGCGCCCTGCACTTTGGCCACGCACAGTACAATATCAACGTGCAGAATCACCCTGTCAGCATCTTGAGAGGCCTTTGCGATTCTCAATTTCTACAGTAGACGTGCGCGCCTGTAAAACTGCAAAACTATTGTCGACGCCATCACACTGTACATATATTGGGGCCCTGCCCCTTTTCGGGCTTCAATGAAGCCGACACCGATTCTTCTCAGATCTAGGTGGAGAGTAGAATTACTTTTACTATTATTTAATAAACTAGGTTTAAGGAAGCTGCTGGCAATCACTCCACTTGCGTTAGTTACTTGATAACCCTAAACCCTGAACCCTAAAATCCTAAACCCTAACCTTAAGTGCCACAACGACTACTTTAATCCGTTATTATTCAATACGCTCAACGATATTACTAATGAGTGTAATTTATTCATATTCCTGTGTTCGATTTCTGGACTTGATTATTCAGCAGCTCCATCCATGGACTACGACTACGTGATTGCTGGAAACTACTCCATCTTGACCAACTTGGACATCTCCGTATCTTGGAATTGGAACGGCTCTAACTACCTTGTCGGCATCTTGAATAACTCCCTTGTGAATGTTACCAATCAGAATATCAATTACTCGGCCCCTGGTGTCGTGCACGGGGGTAGCAATATCAATACCGGTTTCCTTTTTGAGGAGGTTCACTGGCAAATCGGCTACGTACCGACACCCACCTCCTACAACATTTGTGTGAAGTGGCCAAATGTCAAGATGACGACCACCAGCACGGTAATCGTCAAGCTGACCGTCTTCAAGGGCGACCCCGTCTTCAGCATAACGAAGACCTTCGACACCTCAATATATTTTGCCGATGACGGCACTTGTACGGCCTCGAATCAGGGATTTGTTGGCGTCTACGACTTCCAGCAGCCGGCAGTGCCGGCATCGCCGCCGCCGCCGCCGCCGCCAGTGATCAACAGCTACCCACTCATGTTTCGGGCGGAGTGGGCCGTCCTCTCGGGTGTCACCGGTAGGTGGGACTGTCACAGCTGGCTGCAGTGCGTCAATGGGAATTGGTTATTTGCTGTTCAATGAGGTTACACATGCAATGTCTCAGGGGTCAGGGCGTGGCATCGATCAACATATTGCTAGCTACGACCTAACAGCAGCTAATAGATAGATAGATAGATAGATAGATAGATAGATAGATAGATAGATAGATAGATAGATAGATAGATAGATAGATAGATAGATAGATAGATAGATAGATAGATAGATAGATAGATAGATAGATAGATAGATAGATAGATAGATAGATAGATAGATAGATAGATAGGTAGATAGACGGAAAGATAGATAGATAGACGGAAAGATAGATGGAAAGATGGAAAGATTGTATCCATGGTACTACATCCAAATAGAACATGCGATATCCTATGAAGGTTATATAGGCTATATGTCTTATAGGCTATGCCCTGGCAGCCTACTTTCGTTGTACGTCAATACAACGCTTTCATTTGCGGTGCGTGTGCAGTTGCATTATTCACCGCATGAAGCTGTCTGAAATGTGTTATGTACAGCCCTTACGTAAAGTTATGTTCATTATTTCCGACACATGTGCATCGTAATATTAGTGGTGAGCGGTGTTGTATCATGCATGCTCTTCCTAAACAAACAGCTAGCTTGCGAGTTGATGTCAGGATTAGGCATGCATCCTACCTAGTAACCATTATCATGATAGTACATGTAAGCGGCATTCCCCATATGAGATAACTTTTAAACATATCCATATCCATATCCATATCCATATCCATATATACATATACATATAAAATTTCATATTTCTCGCATATTATCATTTTGGAATTTTTGAGCGGGGGCCCAGGAGGGGGAACGGAGCTCCTCGGGGGGCCCTGCTCTGTATTATTGCCCATCTCTGTGTGTGTGTGTGTGTGTGTGTATGTCTGTGTGTTTCTAACGACCAAACATGATTCTTTTTAAGGTGGGGCTCAGCGTGAAGCACCTCATGGTATGTCACATGTCAAACGCCTTTAATTAATGTGTATCCTTATGCCACATTATTCACGCCATAGCAAAAGTTGAGTATGCTCGGGATGGGATCCTCACTTGGATCGGATCGGATGGGCTGTCGTTCTTTAAGAACAGGAATCAGCACAGCAACAGTTTGGGGATCGGAAATTGGCGATCCTAAGAATGCATTTCATTCATGAACCGGGCACTCTGGCCGCTGTGTGTTTATGTGTGCTGGCCTGTAAACCCTTACAATCTCTGAACTGTTACCTAAGCTATACACGATCACACTGTACATGTATTGGGGGCGCCCCCTTTTTCTGGCTTCAAGGAGCCGACACCAACTCTTCTTCATCTCATAAGCCGATGATATTAATATCTCTTGCAGGCCGAGGCAATAACATTGTTGACATGGATATCGTCGTTGTATGGACAGACAATAGCGGTGCGACGATCGAGGTGGGATATGCATATCCAAGGAACGGTGGTGCACAGTACGGTGGCAATAACGCCGACGCCTTGGTGAACTACGAGCTTGTGTACTGGCCGATAGGATCGGTGCCGCCACAGACGACGTATGACATTTGCGTACGATGGGAGTTTGGCAGCAATAAAAAAGTTGCACTCATGGAAGTGACTACTGCAGTCTTTCGAGGCAATACACAGGTAGCATCGTTTGTTGGTGAATGGGACACATCTCTGACTGGCGAGGAGGTCCTTTGTAACCGTGACGTTATCGGCTATGTTGGCAGCTATACTCTGGGCCAAGAGACACAACCCTTTCCACCACCTTCACCTCCCCGTGGTCCACTTCGGCCACCACCAAGTCCATCACCACCTCGGCCGGTGGCCCAACCGCCCAGGCCATTACCACCAAGACCAACACCACCAAGACCACGGCCATCGCCACCCCTACCGCTTTCCTCATCTCGTGCGCCACCCCTACCACCACCGCCGCGGCGATCTCCACCGCCTCCACTACTCCCACCACCTCTTATGCAGCCACCTCAGCTCCCGACAGAACCATTAGCGCCACTGGCACCTTCTCAACCAGTGCAGCCCCCCTTGCCTCGATCATTGCTACCCCGTCCACCGCTTCCCCAACCGCAACAACCGCCTTCACCTCCGTCGCCGCGTCAACAATCGCCCTTCCCACCGTCTCCATCGAAGCCGCCAACGCCGCCGTCACCTTCACCACCACCTACACCGACCCAAACGCCTCCACCATCATCACCGGCTCCGCTACCGACACCTTCCCCCTCACCTTCATCGCCCCCCCCACCATCACCACGACCGCCCCCTCCCTCGCCGCCACCGTTCTCGCCGCCTCTGCCACCATCTCCATCGCCGCTATCGCCCCCACCACCATCTCCACCACCACCGCCTCCCTCACCGCCACCATTGCCGCCGCCTCTACCACCGTCCCCATCACCTCCATCGCCCCCTCCGCCATCACCACGACCACCGCCTCCCTCACCGCCACCATTCCCCCCGCCTCTGCCACCATCACCATTGCCCCTATCGCCCCCTCCGCCATCACCACCACCACCGACTCCTTCGCCGCCACCATTGCCGCCGCCTCTACCACCATCTCCATCACCTCCATCGCCCCCCCCACCGTCTCCACCACCACCGCCTCCCTCGCCGCCACCGTTCCCGCCGCCATCACCACCATCCCCATCACCTCCATCTCCCCCACCACCATCACCACCACCACCGACTCCCTCACCGCCACCATTGCCGCCGCCTCTACCACCGTCCCCATCACCTCCATCGCCCCCTCCGCCATCACCACGACCACCGACTCCCTCGCCGTCACCGCTTCCGCCGCCTCTACCACCATCCCCATTGCCCCTATCGCCCCCTCCGCCATCACCACCATCACCGACTCCTTCGCCGTCACCGCTTCCGCCGCCCCTGCCACCATTCCCATCACCTCCATCGCCTCCCCCACCATCACCCCCCCCACCGCCTCCCTCGCCGTCACCGTTCCCACCGCCATCACCACCATCCCCATCACCTCCATCGCCCCCACCACCATCACCCCCACCACCGCCTCCCTCGCCGTCACCGTTCCCCCCCCCTCTACCACCATCCCCATCACCTCCATCGCCCCCACCACCATCTCCACCACCACCGCCTCCCTCGCCGTCACCGTTTCCCCCGCCACCATCCCCATTGCCCTTATCGCCCCCACCACCATCTCCACTGCCGCCGCCTCCTTCGCCGCCACCATTCCCCCCGCCTCTACCACCATCCCCATTGCCCCAATCGCCCCCTCCACCATCACCCCCACCACCGCCTCCCTCGCCGTCACCGTTCCCACCGCCATCACCACCATCCCCATCACCTCCATCGCCCCCACCACCATCTCCACCACCACCGCCTCCCTCGCCGTCATCGTTTCCCCCGCCACCATCCCCATTGCCCTTATCGCCCCCACCACCATCTCCACTGCCGCCGCCTCCTTCGCCGCCACCATTCCCCCCGCCTCTACCACCATCCCCATTGCCCCAATCGCCCCCTCCACCATCACCCCCCCCACCGCCTCCCTCGCCGTCACCGTTCCCACCGCCATCACCACCATCCCCATCACCTCCATCGCCCCCACCACCATCTCCACCACCACCGCCTCCCTCGCCGTCACCGTTTCCCCCGCCACCATCCCCATTGCCCTTATCGCCCCCACCACCATCTCCACTGCCGCCGCCTCCTTCGCCGCCACCATTCCCCCCGCCTCTACCACCATCCCCATTGCCCCAATCGCCCCCTCCACCATCACCCCCCCCACCGCCTCCCTCGCCGTCACCGTTCCCACCGCCATCACCACCATCCCCATCACCTCCATCGCCCCCACCACCATCACCCCCACCACCGCCTCCCTCGCCGTCACCGTTCCCCCCCCCTCTACCACCATCCCCATCACCTCCATCGCCCCCACCACCATCTCCACCACCACCACCTCCCTCGCCGCCACCATTCCGGCCGCCTCAGCCACCATCTCCATTTCCTCCATCGCCCCCCCCACCATCTCCACCACCGCCGCCTCCCACGCCGCCACCATTCCGGCCGCCTCAGCCACCATCTTCATCACCGCCATCACCACCCCCACCATCACCTGCACCACTGCCTCCTTCGCCGTCACCGCTTCCGCCGCCCCTGCCACCATTCCCATCACCTCCATCGCCTCCCCCACCATCACCACGACCACCGCCTCCCTCGCCGTCACCGTTTCCCCCGCCACCATCCCCATCACCTCCATCTCCCCAACCACCATCTCCATCACCACCGCCTCCCTCGCCGCCACCGTTCCCCCCACCTCTACCACCATCCCCATTGCCCCAATCGCCCCCTCCACCATTACCCCCACCACCGCCTCCCTCGCCTTCACCGTTCCCACCGCCATCACCACCATCCCCATCACCTCCATCACCCCCACCACCATCTCCACCACCACCACCTCCCTCGCCGCCACCATTCCGGCCGCCTCAGCCACCATCTCTATTTCCTCCATCGCCCCCCCCACCATCTCCACCACCGCCGCCTCCCACGCCGCCACCATTCCGGCCGCCTCAGCCACCATCTCCATCACCGCCATCACCCCCCCCACCATCACCTCCACCACTACCTCCTCCGCCGTCACCGCTTCCGCCGCCCCTGCCACCATTCCCATCACCTCCATCGCCTCCCCCACCATCACCACGACCACCGCCTCACTCGCCGTCACCGTTTCCCCCGCAACCATCCCGATCACCTCCATCTCCCCAACCACCATCTCCATCACCACCGCCTCCCTCGCCGCCACCATTGCCGCCTCCTCTACCACCATCCCCATTGCCCCAATCGCCCCCTCCACCATCACCCCCCCCACCGCCTCCCTCGCCGTCACCGTTCCCACCGCCATCACCACCGTCTTCATCACCCTTATCGCCCCCCTCACCATCACCTTTACCACCGCCTCCGTCGCCGTCACCGTTCCCCCCGCCTCTGCCACCATCCCCATTGCCCCAATCGCCCCCTCCACCATCACCCCCCCCACCGCCTCCCTCGCCGTCACCGTTCCCCCCGCCTCTACCACCATCCCCATCACCTCCATCGCCCCCACCACCATCTCCACCACCACCACCTCCCTCGCCGCCACCATTCCGGCCGCCTCAGCCACCATCTCCATTTCCTCCATCGCCCCCCCCACCATCTCCACCACCGCCGCCTCCCACGCCGCCACCATTCCGGCCGCCTCAGCCACCATCTCCATCACCGCCAACACCACCCCCACCATCACCTCCACCACTGCCTCCTTCGCCGTCACCGCTTCCGCCGCCCCTGCCACCATTCCCATCACCTCCATCGCCTCCCCCACCATCACCACGACCACCGCCTCCCTCGCCGCCACCGTTTCCCCCGCCACCATCCCCATCACCTCCATCTCCCCAACCACCATCTCCGTCACCAACGCCTCCCTCGCCGCCACCATTGCCGCCTCATTTACCACCATCCCCATTGCCCCAATCGCCCCCTCCACCATCACCCCCACCACCGCCTCCCTCGCCGTCACCGTTTCCACCGCCATCACCACCATCCCCATCACCTCCATCGCCCCCACCACCATTACCCCCCCCACCGCCACCCTCGCCGCAGCAGCTCCCGCCGCCATCACCACCGTCTTCATCACCCTTATCGCCCCCCTCACCATCACCTTTACCACCGCCTCCGTCGCCGTCACCGTTCCCCCCGCCTCTTCCACCATCCCCATCACCTCCATCGCCCCCACCACCATCTCCTTCACCACCACCTCCCTCGCCGCCACCATTCCGGCCGCCTCAGCCACCATCTCCATTTCCTTCATCGCCCCCCCCACCATCTCCACCACCCCCGCCTCCCACGCCGCCACCATTCCGGCCGCCTCAGCCACCATCTCCATCACCGCCATCACCACCCCCACCATCACCTCCACCACTGCCTCCTTCGCCGTCACCGCTTCCGCCGCCCCTGCCACCATTCCCATCACCTCCATCGCCTCCCCCACCATCACCACGACCACCGCCTCCCTCGCCGCCACCGTTTCCCCCGCCACCATCCCCATCACCTCCATCTCCCCAACCACCATCTCCATCACCACCGCCTCCCTCGCCGCCACCATTGCCGCCTCCTCTACCACCATCCCCAATGCCCCAATCGCCCCCTCCACCATCATCCCCACCACCGCCTCCCTCGCCGTCACCGTTCCCACCGCCATCACCACCATCCCCATCACCTCCATCTCCCCCCCCACCATCTCCACCACCGCCGCCTCCCACGCCACCACCATTTCCGCCGCCAGCACCACCGTCTCCATCACCGCCGCCTCCCTCACCGTCACCATTTCCGCCGCCATCTCCACCGTCTCCATCACCCTTATCGCCCCCCCCAACATCACCTTCACCACCGCCTCCGTCGCCGCCACCATTCCCGCCGCCTCTGCCACCATCTCCATCACCCCCAACGCCCCCACCTCCGTCTCCACCACCACCGCCTCCCTCGCCGCCACCATTCCGGCCGCCATCACCACCATCTCCATCACCCCTATCGCCCCCACCACCATCTCCACCACAGCCGCCTCCCTCGCCGCCACCGTTTCCTCCGCCATCACCACCATCTCCATTACCACCGCCTCCCTTGCCGTCACTCTTTCCGCCGCCATCACCACCATCCCCATCACCCTTTTCGCCCCCCCCACCATCACCTTCACCACCGCCGCCGTCGCCGCCACCATTTTCGCCGCCTCTGCCACCATCCCCATCACCTCCATCGCCCCCACCTCCATCTCCACCACCGCCGCCTCCCTCGCCGTCACCGTTTTCGCCGCCATCACCACCATCTCCACCACCACCGCCTCCCTCGCCGCCACCGTTCCCCCCCCCTCTACCACCATCCCCATCTCCCCTATCGCCTCCTCCGCCATCACCACCACCACTGCCTCCTTCGCCGTCACCGTTTCCGCCGCCTCTGCCACCATTCCCATCACCTCCATCGCCACCCCCACCATCACCACGACCACCACCTCCCTCGCCGCCACCATTTCCGCTGTCGCCCCTCCCACCATCCCCATTGCCCCAATCGCCCCCACCACCGTCTCCACCACCACCGCCTCCCTCGCCGCAACCGTTCCCACCGCCTCTACCACCATCTCCATCACCGCCGCCTCCATCGCCCCCACCACCATCACCGCGTCCACCGCCTCCCTCGCCGCCACCGTTTCCGCCGCCATCACCACCATCTCCATCACCACCGCCTCCCTCGCCGCCACCATTTCCGCCGCCAGCACCACCATCTCCATCACCCTTATCGCCCCCCCCACCATCACCTTCACCACCGCCGCCGTCGCCACCACCATTTCCGCCGCCTCTGCCACCATCCCCATTGCCCCTATGGCCTCCACCGCCATCTCCACCACCGCCGCCTCCCTCGCCGCCACCATTTCCGCCGCCAGCACCACCATCTCCATCACCCTTATCGCCCCCCCCACCATCACCTTCACCACCGCCGCCGTCGCCGCCACCATTTCCGCCGCCTCTGCCACCATCCCCAGCACCTCCATCGCCCCCACCACCATCGCCACCACCGCCGCCACCCTCGCCGCCACCATTCCGGCCGCCTCAGCAACCATCTCCATCACCTCCATCGCCCCCCCCACCATCTCCACCACCACCGCCTCCCTCGCCGCCACCATTCTCGCTGCCATCACCACCATCCCCATCACCTCCATCGCCCCCACCACCATCTCCACCACCACCGCCTCCCTCGCCGCCACCATTGCCGCCGCCTCTACCACCATCTCCATTTCCTCCATCGCCCCCCCCACCATCTCCACCACCACCACCTCCCTCGCCGCAACCGTTCCCGCCGCCATCACCACCATCTCCACCACCACCACCTCCCTCGCCGCCACCATTTCCGCCGCCAGCACCACCGTCTCCATCACCCTTATCGCCCCCCCCACCATCACCTTTACCACCGCCTCCCTCGCCGCCACCATTCCGGCCGCCATCACCACCATCTCCATCACCCTTATCGCCCCCACCACCATCTCCACCACAGCCGCCTCCCTCGCCGCCACCGTTTCCGTCGCCACCTCCTTCTCCGTCACCTTCATTGCCCCCCTCACGTTTATCTCCACCGCCGCTTCCCTCGCCGCCACCGCTACCACAGTCTTTCACACAAACTCCACCGCCATCACCGGTATCCCCATTTCCAATACAAACATCTCCGCCTTTTCTGTCATCACCATCGCCCTTGAATCTACAGCCTGCAGTCCTTCCTTCATCAACAACGCTCTCTTCAACGCCCTCTTCGTTGTCAATGAGTTATAAGCGTAATCTGCTGGAAAAGAGCAATATATCATTTTATTCAAATATTTCCAGCCTTATTTTCCACACGTGGTGGTTCGACAGCCAAGGTAACAATAAATATAAATATATAAATATATAAATATATATATTGCACATGTGCTATTACCATCATTATAGACATGATATAACATATATGTATATATATCATATCATGTTTATGTATCATAAATATATCTATATATATCACGTATATCATGTAAACATATACTTAAGTATCATATTATATATATATCATGTTTAGATATCATATTATAGCATATATATATATATATATACATATATATATATTAATAGTACAGGAATGCGGAAGTCGGTCACATGTGTACTTTTCGTCCTGACATCCTTCATCTGCCTTATTCGGAATCCCAGCCATACATATGACTTCCCCGGTACGGGTGTTAATTCAGACAGCCGATAAATTGCGAGCGAATCTAGCCTGTTAATGTAAATCAGCCATAACATGAAAGGTTGAAAATTTAAGTCCTTAAATTTTATTTCCACTTCCATGGCATTCAATTTAATAAAATTTTTACGTATATATTTTAATAGCTAATTACATGACATTGCATTGCATTGCACCACATCACATCATATTACGTCAGGTCAAATCACATCATCTCAGATCATACCATACCATACATAACAATTTATACTTATATTTAGCAGTATCATATATAATTTGTTATATCAGATCTATACCTATAAGAATATAAGTTTCATACCATCATATTCCGATTTTTTCGCAACGTCTCTTAAAAATACCGGGTACCTTGGTTAGTTAATGGATGAAGATATTCACGCTATATATGTGTTTTAAAGGTTACATATGCATATACATACATGAGTATGAGCACGTGCATTAGTGGCTGTGATAATCTTCCCTTAAGAGCTAGCTTGCTAATCACATATTTCTTCTTATATATGGCCTTGCCACTGCTTCTTGACCCAGTTGATGTTCATTGCCGGTGCTACTTCCTTTTTTGCATATGCGTGGGGGGATAAAGGCCCTGCCAGAAGCGCGTTGTATGATTGGGATATGGTGGTAGCTTGGACCATGCACCAAAAGACGTACGAGGTAAACACATCCCAAAATGCTGGCGGCGGGATGCATGGAGGCGACAATGTTGATCTGGCAAATTACCCAAATGAAGAGGTCAGTGACAAATGAAGTAAGAGTAAGCACGAGTTGGTGTCGGCTTCTTTGAAGACGGAAAATTCGCGGGCCCCCATGTCTCTACAGTAGAATAGCTTCGATACAGTGATAGACATCGAGGGGGTTACAGGTTTGAGTGCGCACGTGCACGTGCACACATACACGCGCGCCTGGACAACACACGCACGAAGTGGAGTGTTTACACACGCAGTCCGTTACCCCCGTCCACCCTACGTCCCGGGTCCACCCTCCCCCATCCCGCGTCCTAATATAATTAAGTTTAGCTTAGAAGATGTGAGAATTATGAAGTATTATTAGCTTAGAAGATGTGCTTTAGCACTTGCCTTTCCAAACGGCGGGAAGATGGTTGATTTGTCAATTGCCATTAGCTAAGATTGAATTAGTGGTTGCTCGCGGAAGAATCAACCATTTTATTGCCATTTCTGTTTACAGAATGCTGTGCTAAGAGGCCTAGGTAAGGAACCCAAGGCCGTACGCCTAACTCAACAAGGGCCTTACGCTCAACTAACCCGGTTTGTTAACGCAAGCCGACAATGATATGAAACTTGGCACGTTTAGAAACAAATTTTGTTGGAGAAGCGTTGAAACCAGCTTTACCTCGCCAAACCTGTTTGTGCTCATATGAATTTTGGTAGCTACAGACGAAATATCGGACGGAAAAAAGAATTCGCAAGACTATTTTTTTACTTTCAGATGGGCAAACAAACTTGTTTGGTCGTTACAGACACACACACACACACATACACACGGATATGGGCAATCCTACAGGGCATGGCCGCCTGAGGCCCTTCACGCTGTGGCCCCGCCCGCCTAAAAATTGAGCGCCCGCCTATTGGGGATACGTACGCTCCTACCAACAGGTGGTATAAATTTGCATATTCCATCTGTGCACGTACATCGCATGTACCGATATGTGCTGGTGTGTGGGCCGTATATGTACGACTACTCCAGGAACACAAACACCCACGGCCAGTGTTGACGATGGCAATAAGTATCTATCAGCTGATAGGGATAAAGATCCCAGGACGTGCCTTCCAGATAGGGTAGTTGTCATACATGTACGACGCATGCTTCCACGATATAAAGGTGCAGAAGCACCATTTCAGCATCTGGAGAGGCCTTTGCGGCTCTCAACTACTACATGGCTGATAAATGCGCCTTCATAAGTGAGAGAAAAAGTGAACTAGTTCTACGTTGTGCATTACATATGCACAAGCATTGTTTCAGGGGCGTAAAGCACCCCTTCAGTATGTTCGTATGTGCACTTCAGCACATGCCCACTATGTATTCGTTTCCTTGTTACCCGGGTCAACCTCATAAATGCACATATAACAGAGACTTCTTAAAAAGGTACATGTGTCAATTGCCTATCCTGGTCATGCACATTTCGGCCGAACTTAATGCGGTTCCCCAGCGTGAAGCGCCCTAAGGGGCCCTGCCCTGTAGGATTGCCCATGTCTGTGTGTGCAAAATGACGAAACATGATTTTTTGCCCAGCTGAAAATCAACATTTGCAGCCTTATGAATTCCACATTGCAAGGCATTCCGCCTGTAGCTGACATAAATCGTATGAGCACAAACAGGTCTGGCGGGATCAAGGCCATATCAACGCTCCTCCAGCCCAGTTGTTTCCAAAACGTGCCAGGTTTAACATTATTACAATATGAGCGAACGAACGGCGTTCAATAAATCAATAATCTACCTTCACACCGCC
The DNA here is from genome assembly GCA_030268105.1 of Volvox africanus. NCBI lineage: Eukaryota > Viridiplantae > Chlorophyta > Chlorophyceae > Chlamydomonadales > Volvocaceae > Volvox > Volvox africanus. Next base: position 1,520,984 of record BSDZ01000024.1, on the reverse strand, counting down.
GTATGACAATAACAACATACATGTGATAAAGTAAATCTCTTAACCCTGATATTTTAACATCAGGATTAAACATCATTTATCAAAGCATACATTCTGTGGTCCGGCAACACACAGTCAAATAAATATAAACAAGTTTTTAGGTCTCCATTGTCCGAGACTGCAGTGAAACCGTTGCCTCTCGCACTTCAAAATAGTTAAACCTATATTGTAATGAACCTTACCTGCTTTAACTGCAAAAATGCGTAACTTAACCATTTGAAACGCAGCCCGCGGACAGCAGTTGTTCCCTCGGATACCAATTGAGAGCTGCAGATTTTAGGGGCCTCGCACTTTTTCCGGCTTCTTTCAAGGAAGCCGACATCATCTTTTGTCCATGCCAGCGTTGACCCTGCCCCTAACTTGAGACACATCGAAAATGGCCTTTGCGCGAAGAGGCTTGCGAACTGATAAGGTTTCAGATTTGGTATATTATTAGTCTTCGACGTGCTACTGCACTACGTATGTACCGTACTTGCATACATACATACATACATTTCGTGTTTCGGGTTTCGTGGCTAGAGGTTCCTGTGTCCAGGCTTCGGGTCCTTAGGGTTTTAGGGGGGGTCAGCGAGAGAGGTCTTTCCTTTTTGTGCAGTTCAGGTGTCTGCGGGGCCAGCTTTGGGTGGGGCCGGAAGGCTTTCTAGGGGGGCGCCAGTTTGGCTTGTCATCCCCCCCTCCGCCTCTTGTTGGGTTCTTCCGGCTTGGCTGTGTAAGGGTGTGCTTTCCTGCTGGTGTTTCTCCTCTGAGGGGATCTGTGTGTGTCTGTCAGGCTCTTGCCAGGTCAGTTTCGGGTTAGAGGAGAGGTTTCCCCGTCCTTTGAGCAGCTAGGTGTCCCCCGTTTTCTGTTGGGCCTTTCTGTGGTTTCTTGGTGGCCCTGAGTGCTCTGTGAGTGGCCAGGCGAGAGCCTGTGAGGGCTCGCTGGCCCTAGTGAGAGGGGTAGCACGTGGCAGGACAGACAGACAAAGCCACGTGTTCCTCCCCTGCGCTGTGGCTCGGTCCGGTCAGGACCCCCGGTGCTCGTCTTTGAAGGGCGAGTCGCCCACAGTGTAACACCCAAATACATACATACATACATACATACATACATACATACATACATACATACATGGGCGATGGCTGGGTGCACGCAGGTGGTCTTTTGGCCCGCTGGGCTTACGGGCGTGCAGCCACAAGCCGCGGAGTACCATGTCTGCATGCGCTGGTATCAAGCAGGGGCATTGAACGTCACTCTGACGGTCTCGCTGGGGCCCGCACTCGTCAAAACGGTGGCGACTTACATGACGAGCGACAGCATCTTCAGCAAGCGCTGCAGCCCCGGCGTCAACGGCTACGTCGGTAGCTACAACTACACGGGCAACAGCAGCAGCGCCACCAGTGATACTGAAACAGTTAGCAGGTGTGGCGGTGCAAGTAGCACTGGCAGCAGCACACACGGCGGCGGCACATCCATCCTCACAAATGAGCAACAGCAGCTCATGGAATCCGGTGAGGACCATGCTACTGCTGCTGCAGCGGTAAAGCGGCGAGGCATGTCTTCAATCGGTTCTATGGTTGAACTCCATCAACGTATTGGCGGCAATGACGGCAGATTCACTAGTGAAGGTTATTCTGTTCACGCCACGGCCACAGCGGCCAATGAGTTGTCGGTGTCGGCTTCCCTCACGGCACCAGCAGCATCAGCGTCATCGGGTCCACCTGCAGCTAATGCCACCAGCAGTGATAATGTTTAAGATGATTCGCATAATCAAGCGACCCTCACCAGCAGCGGCATATCACCGCAAATGCCGAATTACCACGACATTGTCAAGTTGCTGGTCGTTGCCCTTGCAACCGTCCTCACAGCAGGTGTCAGTTTGGGAATCGTTGCGACGGTTATAGTGATCCGGGGGAATAATGAAGCGCACTCACATACATTAGGCTATTAGGGGGATGTCCTGTTGTCTTCGATCGCGTAGCGACCAGTGAGTATTTATATCATCAGTCCTCAATCACCTGCTGCTGGATGGTGGCGCAGCAGTTCTTTGCCGCTGAGGGCTAGTTAACTAGCGGCAACGAAAGTATATGCCCATCATGTGTAAGATATATATTCATATTTACACGCACATGCATGCGGCGAGTTTCTGATTCAACAGGTGCAGCAGAATATGCTGCACGTGCGCATTGCAATCCATATAGGTACACGACTTGCTACTTGCACGCAAGAAACTTCCGAAAATGACATGTGTGTAGGAAGAGGTAGCGAGCGACTGCATGTAGTGCAACCACCTGCAGCAGTCATACATGCGAGGAGTGAAGCAGTGCAGTACAGCCACTGGCGTGCGGTCGCTTAACTTGCTTGTCGATATGTACATGCCACAGCCTCATTCGGTCTAGCTGTGGCTCCTGTCTTTGGTAATGCTAATATAAGGACGAGTGATAACATATATAGAAACGGCGCCCACCCTCCAGGATGGTGACAGATGTAGACGATGATGAGAAACTTGCGAGTGCAGATCGATGTCGCAAAAGTTGCTTTGTGGATGTTATGAAGTCGTCCTTTGATTCTCGATGCGGAAGTGATGTGCGTGTATTTATTTGTTGGATAAAACTGATGATGACGATGATATTGAGTAATTGATCGTGAGGGTTTTAAGTAGATGCGTGCGTGCGTGCCAATATGTCTGTACGTGTTCCTTGTATGTATGTGCGTGCGCGGAGACGTGCGTGTTTTTTGCTTATGATGATGGATTTTGTGTATGAGTGCGTGTATCTATCTGCTGTAGATGCTACCTAGCTGATGTTGTGAGTGCAAGTCGGAATGTATGTATGTGCTTCTATCTATCTGTTACGTAGCCATTGATGTTATGACTGGGAGCGCGACGATACATACATATACATTTACGTACATCTGTATGTGGTGAATGGCAGATTTACTTATTGAGTTTGAAAAATTTAATGAAGGTCGAATCAAGTTTAGCAGCAGGACAGGCGCTTAACCGTGCCTCCACCACAATTCATTCGTAATACGTACGTACCCTTGCTTGCCGTAAGTGACAATACTCTACTCTATCTTTAAAGGTACGTAGCTCTATCTATCTGGGATTCCTATATCAGTATGTTAGTCCCGCGTCTATCTGTCACCCTCCAATCCTTCATTCGTAACATGATTATGTATGTGCTTACCGACATTGTTTTGAGATCTGCACGCATGAGGCAGGGCAACTAAAACATACTCGCATATATTCATGCGTGCAGCAGATAGGGTTATGGCTTGCATCAAGGGAGGTCAAGATAGAGAGGTCACGGGTTATCTGCAGGGTTGCGTAAAAACCAATCAAGGTCTGTATCACAGATTTATAATCGGCCGAACAGTAGTTAGTTTATCTGCTGTCCGTTCGCCATTTTTAGTTACCACCTCCTTTGAACCGCATACACATCGTACTTGACGGATGATTGGTTGGCCCGGTCGTAACACATACCGCATCAGAGTAGTTCTTGTGAGCTGTGAGCTGGCTGGGGCTGGCTATCTAGCTAGCTAGGGCTAGTATGTAGTTGTGGTTGATGATCGATGTAACTGTCGCTCTATCTATACTTATAATAATTAGGACTTTATCATTACTATCATTACTTTATCATTACCATCATTTGATAAAGTAATGATAGTAGCTTTGTATGCACCGCTACTGCTAATAAATAGCTTCATTCCATTCCTTCCTTCTTCCACTCCTTAGACAACATAAAAGCTTCCGCTAATATAAGAACGTAATAAGCCTTTACTATTTGCATGGTAAAGTCTCGCATGTATTTACGTTTGTGTGTGCGTGTGTATGTGTTTGTGTCCTGCCTTCTTACTGTTGCTTACACGGGATAGGCACATACAGGTATATGTTTATAGTTGGCAGTAGGTGTCGGAGTTGTACAGATACATACATACATACATACATACATACATACATACAAAGTATGTATGGTTAGCTTCGCAGTCTCATCGGCACGATAGTGTCGCCGGTGATTGCGCAGATGAGTTAGAACTTGCGTATTAAAGGAGCAGCAATCGCATGTTCTAGTCCTACAATTAGCGTTTTCTGTCTGGCTGAACTAGCGGCGACCATCGTGCTTGCGGAGGCTTGCATCTCGGTGGCTTACGTCTAGACACCAGCACGAACAGCTGCCTTCCCTCCTTGGGATTTGCCTTCTTTTACTCTTATTTCTACAGCGGGGTTAGCGAGGACTTTCGCGGCTGACGCGACTTGGGACATCTCGCGAATTTTCCCGACTTTGGCCAACAACGCAATCAACCACCACTTCTAGGGAATTGTCTTCATCTGCTTTCTTCTCATCGGCGGAGCTAGAGGCAACTCTCGCGGCGGCGGGGATTCGGAGCTTTTCGCCTTTTTTTCGTTCAGCCATCCTCACAGACAATCGCCCTGCTTCGGAACTCCAACTGCACGGCTTCTCAATGCCATTCTAGCTTTTAATATGGCCGAAATTAACCGCGCGCGGACCACCGCGCGAGCACCTAATTCAAATGGCCAAGTAAGAGCTCCAGCCAACAGAGGCCCGCCCACCCGGCCTCCGATGGCACAACGCTTCATCAATTTGGAGCAAATCCAACGGGACTTACCAGCTGGAACTCCCGTCTTACTCGACCAAGAGTCCGTGGCCCTGGACATCCATTGGCCAGCAGACTCCAACCCGGCGGACATCCACGCCCAACTTTTTGGGCCACTCACGGATGCCATCATTGCCAAGGTACATGAGGTTATGGTAGCCAACATGCCAGGCCTACCTTGCAGCCTGCCAAAGGTTGGCCGGCATCATCAATACAAGCACCCCAATGGCAATGTGGTGCAAGAACTGTCCATTCTTATCCCAAAGGGTGGTAGGGCATGGCTCGCATCCTCCCCAGCAGTCACCAGGGGACACCTGAGACTGGGGCAAATCCACCTACTCCCTAACAACCCACCCATCACCGTGGAGGTCCACATAAAAAACTTCCACAAGGTGCAGCCTGCCATCTGGGAGATTTCTGGGGTGCCGTCCACCTTATCCCCGCTAGCCATCCCTAGCTTCCTGGCACATGCCTACTCATCAGAACGAGCACCCAGGCGCATGACTGAGTTCCAGGATCTTAAACCCACACGCATGGCTGACACGTGGCGGGTTAAAATGGCACCGGGCTCCCACAACCTACCGCACCAGAGCCGGTTCAGCCTTGGACGACCGGGGGGCTCTTCGAACCAGGGCATGCTGGTGGCTTCCAGGCTCCGGGCAGCAGTAGAGGAGGCCCCTTTTCTCATGCCATGCAAACCCCCTCCACGCATGGAGCTCAACCGCCAGCGGGACCTCAACCGCCAACGACTGCCATCACAACAACCAATCCTCCCAACCCAGCCCATAGCCCGACTGAGCGGTCCTGACCCCTCGTCCAGCAGGGCCAACACTGTGCCATCCTTTGCGGATGTCCTCAGGCAGCACCCTCTGAGCCCCCCAAGGCAACTCGCTCCCAGCTCCCTGGCGCCACTCCCTCCTGGGGCGCCCCAACCCACGGCCCCACCACCCAGGCCGCTCCCCCAAGAGATCGTCGATGCAGCAGCAACTGCAGCAGTGGCCAGGGAAGCAGCAGCCAAAGCAGCAGAAGCAGCATGCAAACCCAGAACCCCAACTACTTCAACCAATGTAGTCACAGGTCAGCCGGGGCCCCCAGCAGAGGCTCAACCAGCGGGACGCTCTCAACCCAGGACCCAGGCACCTCAGCATCCCTCAAACAGCCACGCCCCCACCAACACCCAACAAAACAAAATACGCAAGCGGCGCCTAACCCATCTGTCAGAGGAGGAACGAGCACAGCGGCACATGGCCCAAACAGAGAGGGCAAGGCAAGCCCGGAAGGCCAAACTGGCATTGCGACGGACGCAGAGAGAGCCAACAATATCGGGAGGTATCTCCAAGGAGACACCCCGACCGCGGCGGACATCCACTCGGCATTCCCGGCAAACCAACAACCCCTACCCACCCCAGGACATGGACTGCGATGGGAAGGAGAGCAGCCCCCACACACGGGAACCCCAAGCAGAATAATGCTCAGAGGTAGCAGGAGAAATCAGCGGCAGGGAGCTATCTCAGGGCATCCACTGCGCATAGCCACGCACAATATGCGAGGGCTTCTGGCTTCTCATGGCAGTCGACTTCAGGCAGCGGTACGACAATGGGCTGAGCAGCGGCTGGATGTTGTGTGTCTGCAGGAAACCCACCATACTACAATCCAGCACCAATGCCTGTTTGAACGGGATCTTCGTCATGCCACCACTCAGATCCACACACAAAACTGGAAGGTAGCAGCATACTCTTGGTCTAGCTCGACGCACACAGCAGGAGTGCTCATCCTCATCAGACAGGGGCTAGCTTCAGCTTTGGCACCAAAACTGGCATCTCCCCAGCCTATGGGTATAAAAGGCCGATTCACCGACTGTATCCTCCACTGGGGGGGACACCGCCTGCACATCTGCAATATCTATCTCCCTCCTGGCACTACCTCAGCGGCTGTGGAAACCCGCCGGCAACTCTTTGAGAATGCCCTGGCAGCCACCACAACACAAGCCATGGAGGACAATAGGGACACCACTCTTATCTGGGCAGGAGACTTCAATTTTGTGGAGAACCCAGAGAGGGACTCTTCCGCAGGAAGAGATGGGCGGCAGGCGGATAGGCCTATCACTGAGATGCGACAGCGAGCAGGCCCACAGATGGTTGATACCCACCGATACCTCCACCCCAGGCGCCGTGACTTCACTCACCTGTACCATGCACCCAGCCCAGGAGGTTCACGCCTGGATCGCATCTACATCAATGAAGCCATGCTGCCGTATATTTGCCACACGGCCATCTCATTCCACACAGCTTCAGACCACCGTCTTGCCACACTTCATCTCCTACCTCGCAAAAATGAGGTCAAGGGCCCAGGCATCAAGCGTATACGCATGGCCTTCACTGACCATGAAGATTTGGCTACAAGCATGGCGGAGTGGATCTGGAACCAATGCCAAGAGGCACCCTCAGCCGAAGAGAACCCGGGCAACCTTATTGCTTGGTGGCCTGGTTTTAAACGCCGACTAACCATCCTAGCTCACCAACTCAACAAGGTAGCGCAACAGCGCAGGCAGCAGCCAGATGCGCATACCCAGGAGGCCTACCTTGGGGTCCAACAGGCCCAACAAGCCCTCGATGCTAGGCCGCACTCACCACACCTACTACAGCAGCTCGTAGATGCCCAAGCAAGACTGGCTAGGGTGCATATAGAGGACAACGCCAGGGCAGCAAAAAAGACCCGGGTCCACTGGTTACACGCAGGAGAGCGTCCTGGCCCAGCTCTGACAACCTTCCTGCAAAACCAAATCCAGGACCAGCAAACAGCCCCAGTGGCCCTCCAGGCACACTCAGGCCGACTGGTCACAAATCCAACACAGCTACCACAGGTGGTAGCGGACTTTTGGGCAGGGGTATGCAGAGCCCCAGACTTCACCACTCCTGAAGATCGCCAGTCAGTGCTAACCCAGTTAGCAGCAGCCAACATCCGACTCCCTGAGGAAGCTGACGAAGTGGTTGGGTCCCCGACCATCGCTGTGTCTGAGCTGGGTTTCGCATTGAAGAAGAGCCAGCCAGGCAAAGCACCCGGATGGGATGGCATCCCAACGGATCTGTACCGCAAGTTCTGGCCAGAGATTGGCCATACCATGGCAGCCCTCTTCACGGCTATCGGCAAAACAGGGCAGGTGCCAACAGGCTTTCTGGATGGTATCATTAAGGTGCTTTACAAGAAGGGAGACCCCAAACAGCCTGGGAATTACCGCCCTATCACGCTGCTTTGCTCGGACTACCGCTTGCTGGCCAAGGTGCTGGCGAATCGCCTAGGGCCAGCCCTGGGACGAATCATCAGCCCCGAGCAGTCAGCTTTTCTGCCCAAGAGGCTCATTGGGGCCAGTGTTCTCTTTCTACGCCATCTGCCTCATCTCTTACGGAAATTGAACCGCCAAGGTCTGCTGGCCTTCCTGGACTTCGCGAAAGCTTATGACACAGTGGACCGCAACTTCCTGATGGGGGCAATGGAGGCGATGGGAGCAGGCCCACAGCTTTGCAGTTGGACCCGGATATTGCTTAGCAACACGCGGGCAAGAGCCATGATGAACGGTTTCAAATCCAGGCTTGTTAAAATGGAAGCAGGGGTAAGACAGGGTTGCCCCCTAGCACCCCTGCTGTATCTCTTTGTTGCCCAGGCCTTGTTCAGCTGGCTAAAGAGCCAAGAGATAGGCCTCCGCCTATTGCCTTCAGATGAAGACAGGGTCACAGCCTGTCAGTTTGCTGACGATGCAGAAGTGGCCCTTGAAGGAGAGGAATCCGTGCCAGCCTTCCTTGAAGCCATGGATACGTTTGCCCGGGCATCAGGTCAACGCCTGAACCTGGATAAGATGGAACTCCTACCCATAGGGGTTGTGGACGACCACCGTCAGGGAAGCACAATAAATGGCCTGAAGGTGGTCACCACTGCGACAGCCCTTAACTTGCCAATGGACAACCAAGTGCAGCCGTCCCAACCAGACTGGCCTGAGATGCTAGCACTGGCCTACACGAGGATGCAACGCCTAGCCCATTATCCGCTCTCTGCCTTTGGTCGGGCTGCAGCAGTCTCAAGCTATTGCCTGCAAACAGTCACTTGGTATATGGAGCATGGTGGACCACCTCCAGATACCACTCTGACCTACATTGAACGCTTAGCTGCTCGCCTTGTAGATCGGCAACAGGGCCCAGAAGACCAGGGCCAGCGCTTCACTGGAGTACCTAGCAGACTCTTGGTGGGACACCCATCAACTGGTGGTTTTGGCCTACTGCCCCTCAGGCAACACATTCGGGCAAGACAAGCCATGTGGGCAGTGCGATTCATCCGAGGGGCCCTGATGGCCAGGAGTGAGGGAGAGAGGGTAACGCTTATGGACACGGCGATGAATACGGTTGCTGAAGAAGAGGAAGAGCCTGCTACTAGTAGTAATGTTCGAAGCCTCCACCCCTGGATCCGGACCCTGGCCACCTACCTGGAGATCACCCATCCGGCCTTTAAACCTTGGGCCCTTACCACTGCCCAGGCAACTGGGCCCTGGCTGGGTGGAGAGACCTTGCCTGAGGATATCAGCCGAATTGTAGGGGCCTTAGGGCACCTCCCACCACTAGAAGATGTCAGCAACCCACCTTTAACCCCTGGAGACTGGTGCTGGGCGGCTGCTCTCTGGGGAAATCCTTTGCTGCCCAACAATTCGGACAATGGGGGAAGTATCAATGGTAACAACCACCGCCCAGGCCTGGAAACCCGTCACCCACTGATGGCTTCATGCAGAAAACTGCTCACAGTTGGGGACCTGGTAAGGGTGTACGACAAGCTGGAGCATGACCAAATGCCCCTCCCTCAGTACATGACCTGGCTAGACTGGACCCAACAGTTTCTAGACCCCTCAGCTAGCCCCACCCAACTGCGAGACAAGGAGTCTACCCGTATGGCTCTCTCGGCGCTATGCAACGATATCAGCCCGGCATGGATAGCAGCAGCACGGGAGGTAGTCAACCGCTTACAACCCCAACAGCCGGACAGGGTAGAGGACAGAATGCAGCAGCAGATGCCAGCACCACCAGACCACACCACAGTCATGGCCATGATCGTCAGGCGTTTGGGATGGAGATTACCAGGGGACTCAGGTATAGTGCCTCTCTACAACCTCACGGTAAGCCAAGCTACTCAGCTGCAAGGGGTTTCAACAGCGGAGGAGCGATTGGAGCTCTTGTCAGCTTTTGTGCAGGAGGCGCAAGGGATGCCAACAGACGGACCAACTCCTCCCTGTCCTGTCACTGACCTCCAGCGCTTTCAGGCAACCCTAGACAGGCTGTGGACAGCAGTTCGGTGGGAAAATAAAAACAAAGAGACGCTGTGGCGTTTGGTGGTCGATGGGATACCCATGCCGGGCAACACACATCTTTCCAGGGTGCCCATCAAACCATGTGGGTGTGGCAGCTATGGAGCTGATACTGATCAACCACCTTGCTCCCCACGCCTGCACCACTTCTGGGAGTGCCCTATAGCCAAGGCGGTGCGAGAACAGATCGACAGACATTTGCCATTACCGACACCAGCCACCATTGAAGGGGGCATGACCAGGCAACAGCTATGGCTTGTCCAAGTGTTGTGCTACGGTTCATTTCCCGCCGACGCGTAGGTCGACGCGATCCTACGAGGTGAAGTGCTTTTGTGATGAACGCATTGCATATGAATGAATCTGCATGATATGAATGTATTCGTGTACATTTATATATGCATTTGGCATGTTGTCATTATCCATCGCGACATCGTATCATGGCAAATCCGCCTAGCATGCATGAAAGCCCAAAGCATGGAAGTGCGCATTATGCTCGTGCTACGAAACGATAAGTAATATTATCTGATATAATATTACTTCATTAAAGCACACGTTGAGAGCGCCGCACTCGTCGCGATGCATGCCCTGCAACCGGATATCGTTATCCGGACCCTTGCATCATGCGAATGCCGGAAAGGCTTATACGTTGTTATGCGTAGACATCGCCTAGACGCAGTAGGGTTGTCACATCTAGGATCGGCCTCCTAATGTGAATCGTACGGCACTGCGATGCTGCGAGTATAACAGATGCGAGGACGGCTAAGCTAGACAAGACATTCGATACCGGAGAACACTCGTGTGTTCTATATTACTATTGATATACACTATTCTACTTAGCCCGAGCTAAGCCTGAACTTCGCTAATCACCGCCGCGTGATGATTGCTTGCTTCCGGCGCTGACGGCGATTTCGTTCATTGCATCATTCCGATCTGTAAGACCGTAAGTTATATCTCTCTTCGTCTTGAAGTCTTCCGCTGTCTCTGTTTGCTCTCGCTTGCCTTGCTGTACTTGCAAGTGCTCGCGCATCGGTGTCGATAGTCTCCAGACGTGCAGATACTTATGAGCAAACGCGAACGAGAGGTACAACAATTTGGTATCGAGACAGGTTCGTTGCCTAACTGTCTCTCTTTGTCTAATCGGAAGTAGGTTCTTTCTATGGCGAGTTCCAGCGACGAACCACGAGGACCGCTAGATACTTTTGCCGAAGACTTGGGCCGCGCCGTTTTGGACGCCGCCGCTTCCGGTTTGTAATTGTTTAATTGCTTTTACTTAGATTGCTGCACTTGTTGTGTAAGTGTACGCTCTGAGTCGCAGGTAATCTCAGTGCACCGGCATTGCTTGCCGCGGCGACTGAGACCGGTGTTCGTCCGGACCAGTTGGCGACTCTCATTGCTCAAACTACGGAGATCAGGACTCAGCTGGGCAATTACTTGCTGAGTTTGCTGAATCTTCTCAAGAGTACTGTCGGTAGGCTCACCGAATCGCTTTGTACTCTTGCCTTTGCGATAGAAGTCGGCTTCTATTACGCAAAACTAGGGTATCGTTTCGTGCTCCATGTCCGCGGAACACGACGATACGCCGCACACTAGCCTAGCTAGCCAACCCGATTTCGTTGTAGCTGCTAGAGCGCCGGATAGAGGTCTTGAGACTGTTGGCGCGCGAGCCACTCAAGAGCCCCTTTTCCTTCAGACCCCTGCTCACTTAATTGTGCCGCATTCAGCAGTGAACACGAATATGGACAACACTGCTGGACCAAGGGTTCTGCCATTACCTCAAGCTCGAGGGCATGATGACATCCCTGAGGTGATGAGATTGTCGATTCCCGTTCCTAGGCTCAATATTTCGCTGACCGACAAGACACCAGGGCATAGCATAGCCGATGCAACTCGTGCGTACGTGCGTGACGCTAAAAAGTACCTCCAAGCTGTTCATGGTGGCGACAATGACGGTATCAGGTGTCTCTTCGTTGGTAACACCCTCGAGGGCGCAGCGAAGGACTGGTATCGCAATTGGACCAACGCCCGGGGCAGCTATACTTTTGACGAGTTAGTCGCCGCTTTGCTCGCACGATTCGCTACTGAGGTTCAAGCACGCGATGTGGAAGCTCGTAACGTTTTGGCAGCGGGTAGCTACCACATGCGTCGGGATGAAAATGTACCTGCGTACCAGTCACGCTTCGAAGCACTTGTGACTCCCATTGCTGACCTCACCGAATCTGAGCGTGTCTTTTGGTTTAGGCGAGGCCTAACGAAACTTTTGGCTAAATGGTGCGCCACTGACTTGGTTGGAGCGCAGATCAAGTCGTATGACGCGTTGGTCGCTTTTGCTAAGGGCGCGGAGATACGACTTCTTGCCGGAGAGGAAGAAGTCAAGTCTGCCCCTCGTGCAAATGCCGTGCAAGTGCAGGATCCGCTTGGGGAAGCTGTGGCTCTCGACCAGGACCTCGGCGCGACCCGCCCCACGCCTACTGCCGCGACGCGACGCAGCAACGGGCAACGCAAGGCGCGCGGGGGCGCTAGCTCGGGTGTCCGTGGTACAGGAGGAGCAGGTCCGAGCTCGGACCCAGCTAGGAACAGGAAGCGTGGTGGTGCGCCGTCGTCGGCAGCCGCACAGCGTTCCGACCCCAACGCGAAGCGTACTCGTACGGACGACACATTTATGCCAAAATGGAATTGCAATCGTTCCGAATTTGAGCGTCGAAAATTGGCCAACGTTTGTCTACGGTGTGCGGAGAGCCATTCTACGAAGGATTGCCCTCTAATGCCGCCGTTTGTACCTCAGCCGAAATAGGGGCTTGCCCGGGTTCCTGCGGAGGGGGCTCTACCTGGGTTTTCTGAACTAACGCGTGGTCGGTGGTCATCCTTACGGCCAGCCGTTAAGGCATTGTTGCCTTGTGTACTTGGACACATCGAGCGAGTCATTGCGCGACGCATCACGCTTGACGGACGCACGGGACTTCTCTGCTTCGATCCGTTGTGTAATGTGTTTACACCTCGCCGTCCCCTGTCGTCTATCGATCTGTCCAACCACGTGGTTTTGTTCATCCCCTCGTCTCTGCGTGAGATGTCGGAACAGTTGGCCATATACAGGAGATGTAGGCGTCAATATCCAGGCACTGCCGCATGTGTATTACTCCCTGCTTTCTGTCGGCGCAAGGCAGAGGCATCGTTAAGGGGTATGCGGCATGTCCACCGGTTCGAGCCGGGCACCGTTTTGTTTAATGGTGTGGATCGGGAGGGTACGCTGGCTCCGTGGCCACACCTATCCTACTCGGTTGACGTTTGGTACGAAGCTCCTGATGGGGGTGCCGTTGGTTACGGACCCGCCCTAAGTGCACTGACGTTGTCTGCTGGGCAGTCGCTCGTAGATAACCGTGTCCCTGTGGTTCAGATCGGTTTGAATGGCCGTACTCTGAAGGCACTTGTTGACACCGGTGCCAGCGACGACTTCATCTCTGTCGCAGAGGTGAATGCGCTGGGGTTGTCCCCAGAGTCGTCTGATTGTCCACAGGTTACCCTTGCTGACGGGGGTAAGCATCCCATCGTGGGCAGGATTACCCTTAGCCTATCGTTAGGCCCTTTGCGTGTTGTGACCCGGCCGTACGTGCTGCAGGGCTTAGCAGAGACTGCACCGTACATAATGGGGTCGTCGACATTACGACAGTACCGCGCGCGCATCGACATGGAGACCGCAACCCTGCATATGTGCAAGGGTACTCTGTCGATTAAGGTACCTTTCCTGTCGTTCAAACATGTCACACCAAAGGAGGGCGAAACTGAGGCGGTGCCTATGGTTAATTTCGCTGTGACCGCAATGGCCGCGCGAATCGAACCAGAGCTAGTCGGGCGTAAGGAGGCCGTCCATTTGTTACGGAAGGGTGCCCACGGACTGCTTTTAAGGCCGCGGGTGAGCTGTTGTGTCACCACCGCGCAGATTTCTGTGGATGCTGAGGTTGAGGCCCTACTGTCGCAGTATGAGGACATCTTTAAAGATATCCCCGGCCTACCACCTATGCGTCCTGTTGATCACACAATCCCTCTCATGCCTGGAGCGCAGCCTACGGCCCGGCCAATGTACAGGTTGAGTCCATTGGAGCTGGACGAGGTGAAGCGCCAGGTGACGGATTTGCTCGCGAAGGGTATGATACGCCCCAGCACATCCCCGTATTCTGCACCGATTTTGTTTGTCGGTAAGAAGGATGGGACCTTGCGCATGTGCATCGATTACCGGGGGTTAAATGCGAATACGGTGAAAAATCGCTACCCTTTGCCACGCGTTGACGACCTGTTGGATAAGCTGAAGGGCTCGGCTTATTTTTCCTCAATTGACTTACAACAGGGCTACAATCAGATTCGCATCGCTGCCTCTGATATCCCGAAAACCGCTTTTCGGACGCCCTTCGGTCACTTTGAGTATACGGTCCTATCGTTTGGTTTGACTAATGCCCCTGCGACGTTTCAGGCGGTTATGGACCGAATGTTTAGGCCGTTTATCGACAGGTTCGTTGTTTGCTACCTGGATGACATCTTGGTATATTCTAAAACGCGCGAGGAGCACTTGGAGCATCTTCGGCTCGTGCTCGACGTTATGAGGCGGGAGCAATTGTTTGCTAAACGCGCCAAATGCTTTTGGGCGCAGCCTCAGGTGGAATATTTGGGCCACATTGTGTCGGCCACCGGTGTGAAGATGGACCCGCGGAAGGTCGCCGTGGTTCGCGATTGGCCCGCGCCTCAGAACCTCACGGAGCTGCGTAAGTTCCTTGGCTTGACCAATTATTTCCGGAAGTTCATTGAAAAATATTCCATCATTGCGGCCCCGCTTACTAACTTAACTCGCAAAGGCATTTTCGTTTCGCTCGAGTCGTGGACGTCGCAATGCCAGCGGGCATTCGAAGAGCTCAAACGGATCGTTGCCGAAGATGTCACCCTTGCATTCCCCGATTACTCGTTGCCATTTCGTGTTGAGGTAGTGTCTGATGCCTCAATATTTGGAAGCGGCGCTGTATTGTTACAGGAAGGTCGACCGATCGCCTTCACGAGTAAGAAGTTTTCTGGTGCGGAGATTCGCTACACCACCGGGTAACAGGAGCTTCTGGCCGTGCTGCATGCTTTAAAGGAATGGCGCTGTTACCTCGAGGGACGCCCGTTTACTTTAAAGACTGACCATAAGCCCCTAACGTTTTTGCAAAGCGTTCCGACGTTGAACCGCCGTCAAGCTAGGTGGATGGAATATCTAGCTAGGTTCAACTGCACCTGGGAGTATATTTCTGGTAAATTGAATATTGCCGATGCTCTCAGTCGACATCCGTCGCTACACGCTGCAATTTTGGCAGCGCCCGTCGTGCGGCCGCGTAGCGAGGAGGTTCCGATCGCGACGGACCTCGCGGAGCGGTTGAAGGTTGCCTACAACGCAGACGCCTGGTTCGCGGACCCGGCTAATGTAGAAAACCTTCGCAAGCAGAATGGCCTTTGGCTACGGACGGAGGGTGCAGCTACGCAAATCATCGTTTCGAACCACGACGCGCTACACTACGACATCCTTGCGCGGTTCCACGAGGACCCGTTAGCAGGACACCCTGGTAGCAAGCGATTGATCGACTTGGTGCAACGTTCCTTTTGGTGGCCTCGTTTGGCTAAGGATGCGGCGAACTTCGTACAGACATGCAGTCTGTGCCAGCGCAATAAGGCTTTGTCCGGTAAGGGCCATGGGTTGTTGCAACCGTTGCCTGTCCCGGATGCGCCTTGGGAAAGTGTTTCCATGGACTTCGTAGTCGCGCTGCCCAAAACTGAGGGGGGATACGATGCGGTGTTCGTAATGGTCGATCGTCTGACTAAGATGGTTCACCTAGCACCATGCACATCATCCTGCACGGCTGAGCAAACCGCACGTTTGTTTTTCGATAATGTGGTTCGGTTACACGGGATTCCCAAAAATGTGATCTCGGACCGCGGTGGACAGTTCACGTCTAAGTTTTGGGAAGCGCTCTGCAAACTAGTTGGCATGCGCGTCAACCTGAGCACGGCGTATCACCCGCAGACTGATGGTCAAACCGAACGCACAAACCGCACGTTGGGTGATATGTTGCGCAATTATGCTGGTCGCACACCACTTGTTTGGGATACATATTTGACTGCGGCAGAATTCGCGCTTAACAATGCTGTTAACCGCTCTACAGGCAAAAGTCCGTTCTTTCTTAACTACGGGTTTCATCCCGCGCTACCCGTGTGGCGTGAGTTGGAAGTGAACGTGCCTGCTGCTAAACTTTTTGCCAAGTCATTTATGTCCCGAATCACAGACGCGAAGTCGTGTTTGGACGCGGCGCAGCAACGAACGACAGAATACTATAACAAATCTAAGCAGGATGTGACGTTTTCGGAAGGGCAACTCGTGTTGCTAAGCACCAAGAACTTGCGTTCCTTGGCCGACGGATCCCGAAAACTCTTACCCCGCTGGATTGGCCCGTACCCTGTCGTGCGCATGGTTGGGAATGTGGCTGTGGAGCTTGCATTGCCCACTGATATGACCATTCACCCCAAGTTTCACGTATCGCTTGTTCGTCCGTATCGTGGTACGGAACCCGTCCCTGAGCCTGCTAACGCCCCCGCAGCGATCGAACCAGTTCCCGAGACCTGGATCGCTGGTAAACAGAAGTTTTATGATGTGGAGCGGGTGTTAGATTATCGCGCGCGTCGTGTGGGCCGACACCGACGTAAGCGAACAGTACACGAGTACTTGGTTAAGTGGACAGAGTATACCGACGAGCACAACTCATGGGAACCGGCACGCAACTTCTCACAGGACATGAAACCCCTGCTTGAAGAAGCCCGCAAACGTGCTACGCAAGCCCAATGACCCCTGCAGTCGATGCTGTATGATGCAGCGAGGACGCTGCATACGGGAGGGGGGATAATTGTTGTGCTACGGTTCATTTCCCGCCGACGCGTAGGTCGACGCGATCCTACGAGGTGAAGTGCTTTTGTGATGAACGCATTGCATATGAATGAATCTGCATGATATGAATGTATTCGTGTACATTTATATATGCATTTGGCATGTTGTCATTATCCATCGCGACATCGTATCATGGCAAATCCGCCTAGCATGCATGAAAGCCCAAAGCATGGAAGTGCGCATTATGCTCGTGCTACGAAACGATAAGTAATATTATCTGATATAATATTACTTCATTAAAGCACACGTTGAGAGCGCCGCACTCGTCGCGATGCATGCCCTGCAACCGGATATCGTTATCCGGACCCTTGCATCATGCGAATGCCGGAAAGGCTTATACGTTGTTATGCGTAGACATCGCCTAGACGCAGTAGGGTTGTCACATCTAGGATCGGCCTCCTAATGTGAATCGTACGGCACTGCGATGCTGCGAGTATAACAGATGCGAGGACGGCTAAGCTAGACAAGACATTCGATACCGGAGAACACTCGTGTGTTCTATATTACTATTGATATACACTATTCTACTTAGCCCGAGCTAAGCCTGAACTTCGCTAATCACCGCCGCGTGATGATTGCTTGCTTCCGGCGCTGACGGCGATTTCGTTCATTGCATCATTCCGATCTGTAAGACCGTACGTTATATCTCTCTTCGTCTTGAAGTCTTCCGCTGTCTCTGTTTGCTCTCGCTTGCCTTGCTGTACTTGCAAGTGCTCGCGCATCGGTGTCGATAGTCTCCAGACGTGCAGATACTTATGAGCAAACGCGAACGAGAGGTACAACACCAAGCACCTCCCGGTTGCGAGCAGGCCCCATGGGATGTGATAGCTTTGGCAGCCTTATCTTCTATGGAATATGGCAGACACTGTCTCCGGGCGGCAACCAGGGAACACAGGCCACAGGGGCCTTCTACCCACGGACGGCAGCACCAACAACAGACCCACACAGCAGAGCAGGGACCCCGTCAACGGGCTATTACTGACTTCTTCAACCGTTCAGGAGGGTTCCCTCAAGAGGAAGAGGAAGATGCCAACACCCATCCAATCATCTCTATGACACAGCCAGCAATGGACACTCCAACACAAACAGCAGCCTCACCCCTGGACCGTGCACGGGCCCGTACAGTTGCAGACTTTTGGGCACGCTTGCATTCTTTTGCAGCGTTGGGAATACCTCACTATGGCTGGGATCAAGTGGGACCACAACATCCCATCCTAGCCATAGTTGGCACGCAAATGCGGTGTGCAGTTCCGGTTGACATCACCGACCATGGAGCAGCAAGAACAGAGCAGGGGCTTTAGGGCAGGAGTTTTGAGGAGGAGGTTCTGTGGGAGGAAAGGGGGAGAGTGAGGGAGGTAGAGACAAGGAGAGGGCGGTCTAGTTCTTGAGGAGGGGAAGGGAGAGGGTGGAGGGTTTCGTGGCTAGAGGTTCCTGTGTCCAGGCTTCGGGTCCTTAGGGTTTTAGGGGGGGTCAGCGAGAGAGGTCTTTCCTTTTTGTGCAGTTCAGGTGTCTGCGGGGCCAGCTTTGGGTGGGGCCGGAAGGCTTTCTAGGGGGGCGCCAGTTTGGCTTGTCATCCCCCCCTCCGCCTCTTGTTGGGTTCTTCCGGCTTGGCTGTGTAAGGGTGTGCTTTCCTGCTGGTGTTTCTCCTCTGAGGGGATCTGTGTGTGTCTGTCAGGCTCTTGCCAGGTCAGTTTCGGGTTAGAGGAGAGGTTTCCCCGTCCTTTGAGCAGCTAGGTGTCCCCCGTTTTCTGTTGGGCCTTTCTGTGGTTTCTTGGTGGCCCTGAGTGCTCTGTGAATGGCCAGGCGAGAGCCTGTGAGGGCTCGCTGGCCCTAGTGAGAGGGGTAGCACGTGGCAGGACAGACAGACAAAGCCACGTGTTCCTCCCCTGCGCTGTGGCTCGGTCCGGTCAGGACCCCCGGTGCTCGTCTTTGAAGGGCGAGTCGCCCACAGTGTAACACCCAAATACATTTACAAATAATTATGTCGTCCGCCGGGCCCTAGTTGTCACATCTGTATTTACAACTCCCAACACCCACTGCCAACTGTAAACATATCCCTATTCTTATCCCAGTTTTTGTATACATTTAGTGATCCCTGCTCCTTGGCCACCCATTACACTCATGCTCTTCCTGTCCAGCAGCCTTGATGCATTTACCCCATTGTAATGGGGTGCCACCAGAATGGGCGAGTTTGTGATTACGGGGTCATTGTGGACCCCGAGTAGGACCCCCATTAGGTGGGTAAGGGCTGACATAAGGGATATATTTGCACCACCGTGCCGTGGTTCCGTGGCTGTCTTGGTGACCTTGCTTGTTCGTTGATTATCCATTAGGTTGACCTTGAAGTATCAGACTTTATAATCGGAAATCGTGTTGCTGGTTCACATCGTGTCTCGCCAAATTACCGTCCACCAAACATACTATATGCGAAATACTCATTCAAAGTTCACTTGCTCTATCGTCGCTAAAATACTAATCCGAATCCAAATGCCTTACACTTGTCGTGACATAATCGGATCTACCATGATCAAGATCAAAACTTTATTCATTAGATAAAACGTCTCTCGAGGCCATTCCCTAAGGATTCGGGCTTGCGACCAGAAAGTCGCCAGTTTAAATGTGGGTCGGGACAAAATGGAGTAGGGGGAATGCAGCTTGGATAGCCCGATTCCACGGAGTTGGGTCCGAGTCCGCCCCCGGTGTTTGAGAGGGTTAAATGCATAGCCCGTGAAGTGCGCATCTGAGGCCCGTAGCTGGGCTGATGGTGCGGGGTGGTTTGACACCCACCTAAACGCCAGTAGGTCCGAAGGGGCTGGCACATGGATAGGGGCCGTAGAGAGTAGGAAACTCTGCGTAACCAAAAAACAGGTGATCTCTAGCGGCCTCAGATGAAGACGCTGAGGTACGCGTGCCCACTTGGTTAAAATCCCGGAGATTCCCATAATACACGCCAGCCCGCAAGGGCGGAGTAACCATAATATAATAATATTAGGGTTCTAATACTTAGGGTTTTAATACAGGTTAATAATAATTCTATTAGATAAACAATAACAATTTTAATACGAAGGATTTAACTGATAGGCGTGCAACAAACTTCTGGACACACTTGTAGATACACTTCTAGATACACATGCGTGCAACACACTTCTAGATACTGCGATCCTACCTCCTCCGATATCCTGCCGCACAACCCAAGCGATATAAATAACCTGGCTTGACCCGGCTTCAACACAAATATCTTCTGATTCACCATTCAAAATATGCCTGACTATTTGGCTCACAATTAGCACTTAATGTCTGACTAAGTAGCTGTGTGATGCTGGAGACCGCAATACTTATCATGCGCGGTAACCTCATTGGTCGTGACAAGTGGAACGTGGGTATGAAATGGAACCAGGAACGCCCTCTTTCGTGCAATTCATGCCCTATCAGCAAGTTGGACGACATACATGTTTCTGGAATTGCTTGGCATATATTCCTACATATGTAGATGCATGATGTGTAGTTTGACGTGCTTGTGCCAGCGGCACAAGTAAAACTTCAGAGGGTACATTTGTGGCAGGCTGCTAAAAGAGGATCTTTTTATATGTAGGACGTGGTCCTTGCTCCCTTGGCGTGAAGCTTGGCATTGTTGTAATATATATATATAAGAGAGAGAGAGAGCACAATACAGGATTACACAACCCACTTCAGGATGTCCAGCCGGGCACACACACGCACATATGTATACATATATGTGTGTGTATATATATGTGTGTGTGTATATATATACAGGCAATATTGACGTAGATACATTACACAGGGTTCAATAGAGCTTCATGTTGATGGATTGCGAATGAGTACATACACGCATACATAGCTCGGGGCCGTCTTTGACAAGGTATTATAGCAGGTGAGATATGCAGCAAGTAGAGCACCCTGGTGCGTGTACGTGCAGGCGGAGTAGTCCCTCCCTCCATCCGATAAATCATATCATTACATCCATACCCGTTGAGCGCCAAACAATAGTAGGCCAAGATTTGCACCACACAGTAGTGGTCCGGCGGGCATACAGGGGTAGCTACCCAGCAGCTGCATGTGGATATCTTTCAGTTTGCGGTCACAGTCGCTGTCTCACTCACGAGCAGCAGATTGTGCCTGAAAAGCCATGAAATGTCTTGGTTTGGAAACCTATTAACCTTTTGAACTGCCCACTTGCTTGTACATGCATGCACACAAGCTTGCCATCCTCATCCTCCGAGTTAAAACTGAAACTTCACTGATTGATTTTGCGCCAGCTGCATCAGTAAGGAGCTGCTCAATATCTACCGCCGACAGATTTATCTCAGCATCAAGACGCCTCTTTTCTTCATTAGGACAGCAAACCAGCAGTTTACAAACAACTGGTGAATGCGTCGCCATTCGTTATTAGGTTGTACTATTGCAAAGAACTCGACCCTTGAGCAGGAGACATATAGCTGCAGACATGAGCCATAAAAAAGCAAAGAGTAGTGCATTACAACATTCTGTATATGTACATTGAATGCCACCCGTGAAGCAAGCAAGAGCAACTGCTATAAATGTTATGCTGTGCACTAGCCTTTTAATGTTAACATATATGCAAGGTGCAGCAGCAATGTTTTTGCAAGAATATTGATGACTGCCATTATCCTACATTAACATTTTATTTAGCTATTTGCGGCATGTAACGGTTGGTTGTCGTAAAGTTAGTCAACGAGTTCATGAGGAATGTCATAAATAATTTTAAGAAATAAGTTTTAGAAAGCTCCTGGAAGTATGATGATAAGGCCGTATACAACTACTTCACGTACATGCATGTATATAAGCTTCCTGTGCGTATGCATGTAATTTACTATGCAAGTCTATTAATCGTTATTGGGAAATTTAGCTTCAGTGTAAATTACACGGACATGCATGTTCCACTTTATTATTTCGTACTTCACATGCATGAATGCTGTCTGTACCACTCCATACAATGGAGTCGTTTCCCTTGTCAGATTTCAGTTCTTCAAGAAAAAACAGTCTCATCCTGATACGTTACTGTATACTGTTACATGATCATACCACTCCTTTCATTAGGCTTTTTCTGTGGCATCACTTTCGGTATTGCAGTTGCCTCTTACACTGCTTTGTATGCCCCTGTTTTAGTTGATGTATATGTAACAGAATATTTAGTGTGGATCCTCATGGGTTCTTCTGTTTTTGTTCTCATCACAGTGTTGGGCATTGCAATAGGGCAATACCGCTCAAAGGAGAACTATAGGCTCTTGCACAAGGAAAGGCGTGGCCGCCTTCGGAAAAGTGCCGAACTGGTTGATGAAGTAGTGACACAGGTTCACAACACTAGGTAGGGGGGTTATCAGCCTCAACATGCATACAGGCACAATAGGAAAAATCGCAAGCTTCTGAAGTTCATCATGGACATGGATAGCACATCGGAGAGTGAGGATGGTCTCGTTGTGTTGTGCTACGGTTCATTTCCCGCCGACGCGTAGGTCGACGCGATCCTACGAGGCGAAGTGCTTTTGTGATGAACGCATTACATATGAATGAATCTGCATGATATAAATGTATTCGCATACATTTATATATGCATCTGGCATGTTGTCATTATCCATCGCGACATCGCATCATGGCAAATCCGCCTAGCATGCATGAAATACCGAATCATTGAAGTGCGCATTATGCTCGTGCTACGAAACGATAAGTAATATTATCTGATATAATATTACTTCATTAAAGCACACGTTGAGAGCGCCGCACTCGTCGCGATGCATGCCCTGCAACCGGATATCGTTATCCGGACCCTTGCATCATGCGAATGCCAGAAAGGCTTATACGTTGTTATGCGTAGACATCGCCTAGACGCAGTAGGATTGTCACATCTAGGATCGGCCTCCTGATGTGAATCGTACGGCATTGCGATGCTGCGAGTATAACAGATGCGAGGACGGCTAAGCTAGAGGAGACATTCGATACCGGAGAACACTTGTGTGTTCTACATTACTATTGCTATACGATATTCTACTTAGCCCGAGCTAAGCCTGAACTTCGCTAATCACCGCCGCGTGATGATTGCTTGCTTCCGGCGCTGATGGCGATTTCGTCCATTGCATCATTCCGATCAGTAAGACCGTAAGTTATATCTCTCTTCGTCTTGAAGTCTTCCGCTGTCTCTGTTTGCTCTCGCTTGCCTTGCTGTACTTGCAAGTGCTCGCGCATCGGTGTCGATAGTCTCCAGACGTGCAGATACTTATGAGCAAACGCGAACGAGAGGTACAACACGTTGCACCGGTCACGTCCGGATCAGTTGGCGACTCTCATTGCTCAAACTACGGAGATCAGGACTCAGCTGGGCAACTACTTGCTGAGTTTGCTGAAACTTCTCAAGAGTACTGTCGGTAGGCTCACCGAATCGCTTTGTACTCTTGCCTTTGCGATAGAAGTCGGCTTCTATTACGCAAACCTAGGGTATCATTTCGTGTTCCATGTCCGCGGAACACGACGATACGCCGCACACTAGCCTAGCTAGCCAACCCGATTTTGTTGTGGATGCTAGAGCACCGGATAGAGGTCTTGAGACTGTTGGCGCGCGAGCCACTCAAGAGCCCCTTTTCCTTCAGACCCCTGCTCACTTAATTGTGCCGCATTCAGCAGTGAACACAAATATGGACAACACTGCTGGACCAAGGGTTCTGCCATTACCTCAAGCTCGAGGGCATGATGACATCCCTGAGGTGATGAGATTGTCGATTCCCGTTCCTAGGCTCAACATTTCGCTGACCGACAAGACACCAGGGCATAGCATAGCCGATGCAACTCGTGCGTACGTGCGTGACGCTAAAAAGTACCTCCAGGCTGTTCATGGTGGCGATAATGACGGTATCAGGTGTCTCTTCGTTGGTAACACCCTCGAGGGTGCAGCGAAGGACTGGTATCGCAATTGGACCAACGCCCGGGGCAGCTATACTTTTGACGAGTTGGTCGCCGCTTTGCTCGCACGATTCGCTACTGAGGTTCAAGCACGCGATGTGGAAGCTCGTAAGGTTTTGGCAGCCGGTAGCTACCACATGCGTCGGGATGAAAATGTACCTGCGTACCAGTCACGCTTCGAAGCACTTGTGACTCCCATTGCTGACCTCACCGAATCTGAGCGTGTCTTTTGGTTTAGGCGAGGCCTAACGAAACTTTTGGCTAAATGGTGCGCCACTGACTTGGTTGGAGCGCAGATCAAGTCGTATGACGCGTTGGTCGCTTTTGCTAAGGGCGCGGAGATACGACTCCTTGCCGGCGAGGAAGAAGTCAAGTCTGCCCCTCGTGCAAATGCCGTGCAAGTGCAGGATCCGCTTGGGGAAGCTGTAGCTCTCGACCAGGACCTCGGCGCGACCCGCCCCACGCCTACTGCCGCGACGCGACGCAGCAACGGGCAACGCAAGGCGCGCGGGGGCGCTAGCTCGGGTGTCCGTGGTACAGGAGGAGCAGGTCCGAGCTCGGACCCAGCTAGGAACAGGAAGCGTGGTGGTGCGCCGTCGTCGGCAGCCGCACAGCGTTCCGACCCCAACGCGAAGCGTACTCGTACGGACGACACATTTATGCCAAAATGGAATTGCAATCGTTCCGAATTCGAGCGTCGAAAATTGGCCAACGTTTGTCTACGGTGTGCGGAGAGCCATTCTACGAAGGATTGCCCTCTAATGCCGCCGTTTGTACCTCAGCCGAAATAGGGGCTTGCCCGGGTTCCTGCGGAGGGGGCTCTACCTGGGTTTTCTGAACTAACGCGTGGTCGGTGGTCATCCTTACGGCCAGCCGTTAAGGCATTGTTGCCTTGTGTACTTGGACACATCGAGCGAGTCATTGCGCGACGCATCACGCTTGACGGACGCACGGGACTTCTCTGCTTCGATCCGTTGTGTAATTTGTTTACACCTCGCCGTCCCCTGTCGTCTATCGATCTGTCCAACCACGTCGTTTTGTTCATCCCCTCGTCTCTGCGTGAGATGTCGGAACAGTTGGCCATATACAGGAGGTGTAGGCGTCAATATCCAGGCACTGCTGCATGTGTTTTACTCCCCGCTTTCTGTCGGCGCAAGGCAGAGGCATCGCTAAGGGGTATGCGGCATGTCCACCGGTTCGAGCCGGGCACCGTTTTGTTTAATGGTCTGGATTGGGAGGGTATGCTGGCTCCGTGGCCAAGCACATCCTACTCGGTTGACGTTTGGTACGAAGCTCCTGACGGGGGTGCCGTTGGTTACGGACCCGCCCTAAGTGCACTGACGTTGTCTGCTGGGCAGTCGCTCGTAGATAACCGTGTCCCTGTGGTTCAGATCGGTTTGAATGGCCGTACTCTGAAGGCACTTGTTGACACCGGTGCCAGCGACGACTTCATCTCTGTCGCAGAGGTGAACGCGCTGGGGTTGTCCCCAGAGTCGTCTGATTGTCCACAGGTTACCCTTGCTGACGGGGGTAAGCATCCCATCGTGGGCAGGATTACCCTTAGCCTATCGATAGGCCCTTTGCGTGTTGTGACCCGGCCGTACGTGCTGCAGGGCTTAGCAGAGACTGCACCGTACATAATGGGGTCGTCGACATTACGACAGTACCGCGCGCGCATCGACATGGAGACCGCAACCCTGCATATGTGCAAGGGTACTCTGTCGATTAAGGTACCTTTCCTGTCGTTCGAACATGTCACACCAAAGGAGGGCGAAACTGAGGCGGTGCCTATGGTTAATTTCGCTGTGACCGCAATGGCCACGCGAATCGAACCAGAGCTAGTCGGGCGTAAGGAGGCCGTCCGTTTGTTACGGAAGGGTGCCCACAGACTGCTTTTAAGGCCACGGGTGAGCTGTTGTGTCACCACCGCGCAGATTTCTGCGGATCCTGAGGTTGAGGCCCTACTGTCGCAGTATGAGGACGTCTTTAAAGATATCCCTGGCCTACCACCTATGCGTCCTGTTGATCACACAATCCCTCTCATGCCTGGAGCGCAGCCTACGGCCCGGCCAATGTACAGGTTGAGTCCATTGGAACTGGACGAGGTGAAGCGCCAGGTGACGGATTTGCTCGCGAAGGGTATGATACGCCCCAGCACATCCCCGTATTCTGCACCGATTTTGTTTGTCGGTAAGAAGGATGGGACCTTGCGCATGTGCATTGATTACCGGGGGTTGAATGCGAATACGGTGAAAAATCGCTACCCTTTGCCACGCGTTGACGACCTGTTGGATAAGCTGAAGGGCTCGGCTTATTTTTCCTCAATTGACTTACAACAGGGCTACAATCAGATTCGCATCGCTGCCTCTGATATCCCGAAAACCGCTTTTCGGACGCCCTTTGGTCACTTTGAGTATACGGTCCTATCGTTTGGTTTGACTAATGCCCCTGCGACGTTTCAGGCGGTTATGGACCGAATGTTTAGGCCGTTTATCGACAGGTTCGTTGTTTGCTACCTGGATGACATCTTGGTATATTCTAAGACGCGCGGGGAACACTTGGAGCATCTTCGGCTTGTGCTCGACGTTATGAGGCGGGAGCAATTGTTTGCTAAACGCGCCAAATGCTTTTGGGCGCAGCCTCAGGTGGAATATTTGGGCCACATTGTGTCGGCCACCGGTGTGAAGATGGACCCACGGAAGGTCGCCGTGGTTCGCGATTGGCCCGCGCCTCAGAACCTCACGGAGCTGCGTAAGTTCCTTGGCTTGACCAATTATTTCCGAAAGTTCATTGAAAAATATTCCATCATTGCGGCCCCGCTTACTAACTTAACTCGCAAAGGCGTTTTCGTTTCGCTCGAGTCGTGGACGTCGCAATGCCAGCGGGCATTCGAAGAGCTCAAACGAATTATTGCCGAAGATGTCACCCTTGCATTCCCTGATTACTCGTTGCCATTTCGTGTTGAGGTAGTGTCTGATGCCTCAATATTTGGAAGCGGCGCTGTATTGTTACAGGAAGGGCGACCAATCGCCTTCACGAGTAAGAAATTTTCTGGTGCGGAGATTCGCTACACCACCGGGGAACAGGAGCTTCTGGCCGTGCTGCATGCTTTAAAGGAATGGCGCTGTTACCTCGAGGGACGCCCGTTTACTTTAAAGACTGACCACAAGCCCCTAACGTTTTTGCAAAGCGTTCCGACGTTGAACCGCCGTCAAGCTAGGTGGATGGAATATCTAGCTAGGTTCAACTGCACCTGGGAGTATATTTCTGGTAAATTGAATATTGCCGATGCTCTCAGTCGACATCCGTCGCTACACGCTGCAATTTTGGCAGCGCCCGTCGTGCGGCCGCGTAGCGAGGAGGTACCGATCGCGACGGACCTCGCGGAGCGGTTGAAGGTTGCCTACAACGCAGACGCCTGGTTCGCGGACCCGGCTAATGTAGAAAACCTTCGCAAGCAGAATGGCCTTTGGCTACGGACGGAGGGTGCAGCTACGCAAATCGTCGTTCCGAACGACGACGCGCTACGCTATGACATCCTTGCGCGGTTCCACGAGGATCCGTTAGCAGGACACCCTGGTAGCAAGCGATTGATCGACTTGGTGCAACGTTCCTTTTGGTGGCCTCGTTTGGCTAAGGATGCGGCGAACTTCGTCCAGACATGCAGTCTGTGCCAGCACAATAAGGCTTTGTCCGGTAAGGGCCATGGGTTGTTGCAACCGTTGCCTGTCCCGGATGCGCCTTGGGAAAGTGTTTCCATGGACTTCGTAGTCGCGCTGCCCAAAACTGAGGGGGGATACGATGCGGTGTTCGTAATGATCGATCGTCTGACTAAGATGGTTCACCTAGCACCATGCACGTCATCCTGCACGGCTGAGCAAACCGCACGTTTGTTTTTCGATAATGTGGTTCGGTTACACGGGATTCCCAAAAATGTGATCTCGGACCGCGGTGGACAGTTCACGTCTAAGTTTTGGGAAGCGCTCTGCAAACTAGTTGGCATGCGCGTCAACCTGAGCACGGCGTATCACCCGCAGACTGATGGTCAAACCGAACGCACAAACCGCACGTTGGGTGATATGTTGCGCAATTATGCTGGTCGCACACCACTCGTTTGGGATACGTATTTGACTGCGGCAGAATTCGCGCTTAACAATGCTATTAACCGCTCTACAGGCAGAAGTCCGTTCTTTCTTAACTACGGATTTCATCCCGCGCTACCCGTGTGGCGTGAGTTGGAAGTGAACGTGCCTGCTGCTAAACTTTTTGCCAAGTCTTTTATGTCCCGAATCACAGACGCGAAGTCGTGTTTGGACGTGGCGCAGCAACGAACGACGGAATACTATAACAAATCCAAGCAGGATGTGACGTTTTCGGAGGGGCAACTCGTGTTGCTAAGCACCAAGAACTTGCGTTCCTTGGCCGACGGATCCCGAAAACTCTTACCCCGCTGGATTGGTCCGTATCCTGTCATGCGCATGGTTGGGAATGTGGCTGTGGAGCTTGCATTGCCCGCTGACATGACCATTCACCCCACGTTTCACGTATCGCTTGTTCGTCCGTATCGTGGTACGGAACCCGTCCCTGAGCCTGCTAACGCCCCCGCGGCGATCGAACCAGTTCCCGAGACCTGGATCGCTGGTAAACAGAAGTTTTACGATGTGGAGCGGGTGTTAGATTATCGCGCGCGTCGTGTGGGCCGACACCGACGTAAGCGAACGGTACATGAGTACTTGGTTAAGTGGACAGGGTATACCGACGAGCACAACTCATGGGAACCGGCACGCAACTTCTCACAGGACATGAAACCCCTGCTCGAAGAAGCCCGCAGACGTGCCACGCAAGCCCAATGACCCCTGCAGTCGATGCTGTATGATGCAGCGAGGACGCTGCATACGGGAGGGGGGATAATTGTTGTGCTACGGTTCATTTCCCGCCGACGCGTAGGTCGACGCGATCCTACGAGGCGAAGTGCTTTTGTGATGAACGCATTACATATGAATGAATCTGCATGATATAAATGTATTCGCATACATTTATATATGCATCTGGCATGTTGTCATTATCCATCGCGACATCGCATCATGGCAAATCCGCCTAGCATGCATGAAATACCGAATCATTGAAGTGCGCATTATGCTCGTGCTACGAAACGATAAGTAATATTATCTGATATAATATTACTTCATTAAAGCACACGTTGAGAGCGCCGCACTCGTCGCGATGCATGCCCTGCAACCGGATATCGTTATCCGGACCCTTGCATCATGCGAATGCCGGAAAGGCTTATACGTTGTTATGCGTAGACATCGCCTAGACGCAGTAGGATTGTCACATCTAGGATCGGCCTCCTGATGTGAATCGTACGGCATTGCGATGCTGCGAGTATAACAGATGCGAGGACGGCTAAGCTAGACAAGACATTCGATACCGGAGAACACTTGTGTGTTCTACATTACTATTGCTATACGATATTCTACTTAGCCCGAGCTAAGCCTGAACTTCGCTAATCACCGCCGCGTGATGATTGCTTGCTTCCGGCGCTGATGGCGATTTCGTCCATTGCATCATTCCGATCTGTAAGACCGTAAGTTATATCTCTCTTCGTCTTGAAGTCTTCCGCTGTCTCTGTTTGCTCTCGCTTGCCTTGCTGTACTTGCAAGTGCTCGCGCATCGGTGTCGATAGTCTCCAGACGTGCAGATACTTATGAGCAAACGCGAACGAGAGGTACAACACGTTGCACCGGTACCTGGGAGCCAGGGGCAGCGGGATGGGATGGAAGGCCAGGGTTCTGGGCAGCCCTCAGTACAGCACCGTCTAGAGGAATCATCGGGTTAGGCACGTGCTTGGAGTTTCTGGAGCCATGAAACATTTTTGGTTAGGAATGTGCATGACGTTTTTTATGCGATGACAAAATAATAACCGTGCTGAAAATTGTCACGTAAATCCGTTGAACTATTCATTCCCGTGCAGCGATTACAACTATCCTGCCTTGCAATATGTCTGGATTAGGGAAGCATTGGGGTTATAGAGTATGTCTCACACATGCTTGTTTTCATGGTCAATTTAGGGATTTAGTACTTAAGTACTTAAAATCCTAAGAACTTGAAAATGACGCACTATAACAGACGTTCTGTCAAGTTTTCTATCTGTTTGAATTAGGCTCGCGTTAGGCCAACACAAACTCGAACACACAAAATGGAGCCTTACGCACACATACGGGACCTAACGCAGCCTGACACGCGCCTAACACACAAATATGTTGTTATAGTGATGCCTTTGCGTGCAACTGCTACTGCCGGTATAGTATCCTGGGGTGCCTACAGTTAGTGAGTATCCGGGATGAGCGTGTGTGGAAAACCTAACGATCGGGCTGAATGTAGGTGGATACAACAGAGATACAACTTGCCATACACACTGCGTGATCGGTCCTTTGATGGAGAGGGGTACAGACACACACACCCAGCCAGACGCCCTCAAAGCTGCCATTCCCCAGAGCCATTCTGTTCAACAACACCTTCCCCCCACAGTGGGAGGCCCCTCATGAGTGGGCCCCATCATGCTGTGTTCCTACATCTGGACCCATGCTTCCTTCCCTTTCACATGGTCATGCAACATTACCTCCCTCACCACACTTGTGGTGAACCCCACGAGCCATGCCCACCGCACCGCTGCCCCATGCATGTGCCTTCAAGACAGTCCCATGACCAGTGCCAGCAGCAGCCCCTCATCCGCAAGTCCTTGCAAGTACTTCCGTCTCGCCCCGTGTGCGTCGGTGGCGAAATGACCGGACATGTGCATGGCCACTAGAGGTGCAAAGAACATGGCAGCTTGAGCTGACAATGCTAGTTCCACGCACGCAAGCACGCAGATCCTCGCCAACTGGCACTTGACATGTTGTTGATAGCTGGTATCATGTTATTGTAATTGCTTAGTTATCCGCTCGAGCAGTTGCCGCTAGCCTAGATGCAAGACCGTTGCTGTGAGATGTACCGCGTGGCAATTCGGTTGTCATATGCCATGCAGGTAACGCATTGGTTGTGACAAACTGCCTAGAAGGAGACTGGTCATAATGCCAGCGTAAGTCTGCCTTAATCATCTGCGGGCGTCCCGTGAAGTCACAGATAAGGACGTATGCAAGTGTCAAGTAGATCGCGTGGATGATGACTTACAGAACGACAGTAACAACCACCACTGTCCTGCGGTGCATAGATTGTGAAGAAAATATACTCCGAGGACCTCGGGATTATGAGCCCCGCATCCCCGTCACGCCATCTCGATGGTGAACATGCATTCGCGTTCATAATGTTTTTTCGACAAATGTGTACTTGCATGAAATACCTACTCATCATTATCATCACAATCATCATCATCGTATTGAGACGTAGACTATCAGACATTAGGAAGCCTGACGTAATAACGAGAAGTATACGTTACATATTATCTGATAGTATAGAAGTCCGAATAGTTCGTTCTGGAGTCGGCACATATACTTGCGCGTATAGCACTACAAACAGTACGAACGCGGGTCGATAGCTTACCGCCGAGTACAGCTACTGTTGTGCCACGGTTCGTTTCCCGCCGATGCGTAGGTCAATGTGACGCTACGAGGCGAAGTGCTGTCTTGATGAATGCATGATGACCATGAATGAACTTGCATGCATATAAATGTATTTGCATACATTTGCATATGATTAGCATGTAAATGCTATGCATTGCGACACATCGCATCACCACTGATACGCCTAACATATGCAATGCTCAGAGAAGCACAGGCGCACGGCATGCTCATGTCATGTACTGTTAAGTAATATTATTTGCTATAATATTACATTGTTGCGGCATGCTTTGTGAGCACCGCACTAGTCGCGATGAATGACTTGCAACCGAATATTGCTATTCGGACCCTTGCATCATGCGAATGCCGGAAAGGCTTATCGGTTGTTATACGTGGATATCACAGATACGCAGTAGGGTTTTCCGCACTTAGGGTTGGCCTCCTAGTGTGGATTGTACGGCGTAGAGATATCACGAGTATAACAGATGCGAGGACGGCTAAGTAGAGCGGACTAAACATGCTCATGGAACACTCGTGTGTTCAACTCAACTATTGCTAGTTGCTCTATTATCTTAGCCCGAGCTAAGCCTGAACTTCGCTAATCAACGCCGCGTGATGAACGCTTGCTTCCGGCGCTGACGGCGATCGCGTCCCTGCATTGCTTCGTTGATATATGATTGTAAGTTATATCTCTCCTTGCTCTGAAGTCTTCCGCTGTCTCTGTTTGCTCTCGATTGCCTTGCTGTACTTGCAAGTGCTTGTGCATGGGTATTGAAAGTCCCCAGACGTGCAGATACCTATGAGCAAACTTGAAGGAGAGGTACAACAATTTGGTATCGAGACAGGTTCGTTGCCTGACTGTCTCTCTCTGCGTCATTCGGAAGTAAGTTCTCGCTGTGGTGAGTGTCGATGATCGACGATGTAGCCCACGATTGCTGAAGGACTTGACTGCGTTGTGTTAGACGCCGCTGCTTCCGAATTCTGATTGCTTTTGTCCCTTTATAGTTTACTGCAATTGTGGTGTGAGCCTTCGCTCTGAGTTGCAGATAAAACTAGTGGTCCGGCATTGCTCGCGGTCACTCCTGGTTACAACTTGCGTTCTAATCAGCTGGAGGCTTTGATCGCACGGACTACAGGGATCAACCGAGTACGTATCTGCCATACTTACTTGAAGTCTGCAAGAGTATCGTCGGTGCGCTGACCGAATTGCTTGTACTCCTGTGCCGGATTCATGTGAATCGCTTGTACACAATTCCAAAACATGGAATTGTGTGCATCACTTATTGTCACGCAATTCGAACGTTTTGGTCAGTGTTCCATGATGGCAAAACGTGACATTCGTAGGCTTGGCATGTCAACCCGAGCCGGGTGCCATTCCTAGAATGTTTGATAGAGATCCTGAGACTATTGACATGATTGCTGCTCAAGATTCTCTTGTGTTTCAGGCCCCTATCCATCTTACTACGCCACGCTCGGCAGCCATGACGGTTACAGATGGAACTGCTGATCAACGGGGTCTGCTGTCACCTCAAATGCAAGACCGCGTCGACGGTAATGAGGTGAAGAGGTTTATTATCCCTGCACCGAAATTGCTTATCTCACATGATGTGAATGTTGGGCGTGACACCACAATTGCAACTCGTACCTATCTACGTGATGTTAGGAAGTACCTGCAGATGTGCCGTGGTGTGAACATGACGCCATGCGATGTCTCTTCGTCAGAGGTTTCCTTTGAAGGTGTGACGAAGACATGGTAAGACCAATGGGCCACTGCACGGGAAAACGTCACGTTGGGTGAGTTGATTGCCGCCTTGCTTGCACGCCTTACCCCAGAAGATTAGCCACGTGATATGAAGGCACGCCGTACATTAGCCTCGGGCTTGTATAGCATGCGCTCTAATGAAATGGTACCTGCGTATCAATCACGTTCTGAGGCTCTTTGTATCTTCTGGTTTCAGTGAGATCTGTCGTGGTCTTTTGCTTGACAATGTGCCACTGACTTGATAGGGATAAGAGTCCAGCCGCAAGTGGACTTGATGCCATTTGTCCTGAGAGCTGAGATGTGTATCTTAGTTGGACAAAATGCTTTGAAAGCTGTGCCTCATGTGTCTGCCATGCAAATGCAGGACCTATGACTGGCAAAATGGGAGTGCATGCAATCCGAGCTTGTGCGTCGGAGGATGGTCACTCTTTGCTGGAGATGTGCAGTGGATTACCTCACGAAGGGGTGTCTGTTGTTGCAGCCTTTGGCCATACGGCTAAGGCAGGGGATTGCCGGATTGATGCGGAGTTGTCTCCACCCGGGAATGCTGAACAAACGTGTTGTCAATGGTCGTTCGTACGATCAGCCATGAAGGCATTGTTGCTCTTGGTCCTTGAGGACGTATCATGGCTATGTTCATCCCCTCATCTCTATGTGAGCTGTTCGTACAGCTTATTTTGTACAGGAGTAGACGTCAATGTACGGACACCGCTGCATGTGTTTTATTCCCTGCCTATAGTCAGCACGCGGCTGAGGCTCTGCTAAAGGGTATGCAGTGTGTCACCTGGTTCACACCAGGCACCATGCTGTTTGATGGTGTTAATATGGAGGGAGTGTCAGCTCTGTTGCTGAACTGCCCTATGCTACTGACGTCTTGTATGAAACTCCTGCTGTGGGTTCTGCCGATTGCTTTGAACCCATCCTGGGATTGCTGCTGTTGTCCGCAAATTGATTACTACAAGTGCAGCATCGTTACCTGCAGGGCAGTTGCCAACAGGTATTCGGATCCCAGTAATCCACGTCGGTCTTGCTGACCGTATTCTGAAGGCACATGCATGTTGGTGCCATGGACGACTTCACCTACTCGGCAGGGTGAATGCAGTGGAGTCGCTCTCCACAGTCGTCGGATTGTGCACAGGTTACTCTTGCGGATGGAGTAAAAGTCCCATCGTTGGGCAGAATCACCCTTCGCCTATCGTTAGGCCCTTTGGTTGTTGTGACCCGAGTGTACGCACTGCAGGGTTCTGCAGAGACTGCACCGTACCTGAAGGGGTCTTTGACATCCTGTCGTACCTCGCGCGCTCCGGACGAAGTCCTTAACCCTTGATGTAGGCCAAGGGGGACTCGGGTCGGAGGGTACCAGGTGTCACACCAAAGGAGGGCAAAACTGAGGCGGTGCCTATGGTTACGCTGCGCCTACATTGGCCACGCGAATGAAAACCGAAGCCACGGAGTCATGAACCGTATGGGCTTTTGAGGCATTAGGTGGAATGATGTGCCACCACCGCGCAGATTTTGTGGATTCTGGGGTCGAAGCCTTGATGCAAAATGCATACGGATGTCTCGTGATATCCCTGCGCTTCCACCTTGTCCTGTTGTTTGCACAATCCCTCTGTTCTCTGAAGTGCTCCCAAGTGTAAGGTTGAGCAGCAGTAAGAGACAGAAATGCTACAAAGGATATGATTGTTGCCCCACACATCCTCCTACTCTGCACCGATAATACTTGTCGGTATGCTGAGCATGTGTACTGCCTACCGGGCTTGAATGCGAATGATGTTGTAATCGCGATCCTTTGTATCCTTTGATAACCTGTTCAATACGCTGAATGTTCAGCTTATGTCTCCTCAATTGACTTGCAACAGGGCTGCAATCAGACTGGCATCGCTGCCTCTGATATTTCGAAAATCGCTTTTCGAAATCCCTTTGGTCAATTTGAGTGTACGGCCGTGTTGCTTGGGATTTGACTTATGCCCACGACACTTAAAGCGGATGTGAACTGCATGCTCAGGCCGTTTGTCGACAGGTTTAGTTGTATGGATGACATCTTGGTTCATCCCAAACGCACGATGGAGCATCTGTGGCTCATGTTTTGATGTGACGAGGCAAAAGCAATCGTTTGCTAAACGCGCCAAATGTTTGGGCGTAGCCTCAGGTGGAGTATTTCGGTCACATTGTATCGGCCGCCAATGTGAAAAGGGATTCACGGAAGGTCACCGTGGTTCATGTTTTGGCCCGTGCCTCAGAACCTCTCGGGACTGCGTAGTTCCCAGGCTTGACCAAGTATTTCCGGAAGCCCATTGAAAATTACTCCATCCTTATGACTTGTGAACTTGACCCGCAAGGGATGTTCGTTTTGTTTGAGTCATCGAAGTGCCGACGGGCATTCGACGAGCTCAATCGAACCGTCACTGATTATATTATCCTTACAATGCCCGATTACTCGTTGCTTTTCCATGTGGAGGTTGTTGTTGATACCTCAGTTAATGAAAGCGACGCTAGGCAGCGAGGACGCTGCATGCGGGAGGGGGGATAATTGTTGTGCCACGGTTCGTTTCCCGCCGATGCGTAGGTCAATGTGACGCTACGAGGCGAAGTGCTGTCTTGATGAATGCATGATGACCATGAATGAACTTGCATGCATATAAATGTATTTGCATACATTTGCATATGATTAGCATGTAAATGCTATGCATTGCGACACATCGCATCACCACTGATACGCCTAACATATGCAATGCTCAGAGAAGCACAGGCGCACGGCATGCTCATGTCATGTACTGTTAAGTAATATTATTTGCTATAATATTACATTGTTGCGGCATGCTTTGTGAGCACCGCACTAGTCGCGATGAATGACTTGCAACCGAATATTGCTATTCGGACCCTTGCATCATGCGAATGCCGGAAAGGCTTATCGGTTGTTATATGTGGATATCACAGATACGCAGTAGGGTTTTCCGCACTTAGGGTTGGCCTCCTAGTGTGGATTGTACGGCGTAGAGATATCACGAGTATAACAGATGCGAGGACGGCTAAGTAGAGCGGACTAAACATGCTCATGGAACACTCGTGTGTTCAACTCAACTATTGCTAGTTGCTCTATTATCTTAGCCCGAGCTAAGCCTGAACTTCGCTAATCAACGCCGCGTGATGAACGCTTGCTTCCGGCGCTGACGGCGATCGCGTCCCTGCATTGCTTCGTTGATATATGATTGTAAGTTATATCTCTCCTTGCTCTGAAGTCTTCCGCTGTCTCTGTTTGCTCTCGATTGCCTTGCTGTACTTGCAAGTGCTTGTGCATGGGTATTGAAAGTCCCCAGACGTGCAGATACCTATGAGCAAACTTGAAGGAGAGGTACAACAGCTACAACAGCGGGATTGTTGCTAGTATGGATCGCTATATCCAACTGATATACCATTTCATAACACGCCCCCTCGAGACATGCCTAGCAACAAGTGAAAGAAGATAATTTCAACCAGGGCGGTTCTTGAAACCGAAAAACTTAAGCCAAACAAGTTCGCCCCAAACAAACTTATAATGCTTACTCGGCCAACCCCATCGCCGTAATGCACTTCTTAAATTTTATCTCTCCAAGTGCCTTCATCAGCTAAACTGCCGCCTTATCTTACACCAAACACCATGAAAAACGCAGCCTCACACATAGAGGCCCGCTCTTGCAGTAGGGGTTCTGCACATTGATCTGCTTGGAAATACTCCTAAACATGACGCACTCATCAGATAATTGCACGTTGAGATTCAGGGCCAATGGAATGACTCCACCGCCCCCTGGTGTCAAAACCACGCCACTACTTGACCAAGTGCCTACATTGCTGTTCTGCAACGGTCCGCACTGCCCTAAATTGACATACCATGAACGCACTCAAGCGGTTTACCACTGGTATGAAATAGGGCTCGAAACACATCTGATTGGGTCTTCACCTCGATGGGCCAATGGCACCCTTACGATGCCCAGACACAAGATGCGATAAAAGATTGTGTACACCCTCATGGTGACACTTCTCGTGGCGTTACCCAACCGCCATACCCCACAGGGGCATTTAGATACACATAACTCAGCAACCAACCTCCAACTAAGGGGTGCTAGGGATCGCAGAACTCAGCTGCCCTTCCTCACAGGAACCGAGGCATTTAGACACGCTTCAGGTGTTGCCTCAAACTGCTGTACTGTTGTGGCCTTCAGTAGCAAAACACCCAATGGTGTTGCATCGGTTACCACAAGCTGCCGTACTATCACGGTCTGCATTAGCACATCACTCTTTGGTGCTCTAGTGAACAACAGAAACCGCCGTACTGCCACATCCTTCGGAGGACTTGACCCTCCAAAAATCAGACATACTGCGCCCAGTGCGCAACCAAGTATGTTGGGAGGAAACTGTCTTTCCCACACATATGAACATGTGCTGATTATATCCCCGTGAGCAATACCAGCTCAACGGTGTTGCCGTGTACATGAGGACTCAAACCTCATCGGCCCTTGGAGGACCCCAAACCTGGGCTTCTCGACCCTGGGCTACTGCCAGTGGGAAATCTATCCCAATACAACATGGGAATCGAACCTCCATCCCCAGACCATGCTGTGCCCAGCACAGAATCATCGGCCTGAATATCCTGGCTTGTCGCTAACTGACCATGGATACCACAAAAGTGAATCCCGTTAAGATAACAGCCACTGACAATGACTTGACGTTACCCCCAATGAGGTAACTACGTGCAAATCAAGCAAAGCAATCATAAAGACGTGCAAAGCAGTTGCAGCCTTCCATCCCTCATTACATCAGGGGATAACCAGGATAGCTACCCAAACATAATTGAGAGCAGTCCACAGGACTCTGCCATCGACTCCCAAACACATGTCATACATACTAATTGGGCAGCTGTTGTATCCTTAATGCATTTTGGTAATTCATTAAGTATAATAATTATCTGTTTATTATGTTATGATATAATATATTTAATTATCAGATTAACTGTTTCATGTTCCCATCTGGCATTCGATTTGTGGATTTGGTCTCGGCTGTCGACGACCAATACTAACCGATTTCCTGAAACATCCGAACCTGTCGGTTACTCCATAACCTGTATGGAATGGGCCATTTACCGCCTGAATGGTAAATGGTGGAACATCTGGTTCCTGGTTCACTGAATCTCCGGTTGTAGTGGTGACTTCTGAAGGTCACGCCCGGTTCGAGGCCTTATGGTCTCTCAAGTACGACCTAGTCGGCGGCTCTACTTAATCGGGCTCTGGCACAACAACCGGTATCTTTTGATACCACCCTTCGTGGGTACCATATACAACAAGCTGGTATCGAGACTGTTCCTCCCTGGGACGTCTCGTCAAGTCTTCCGCTGAAATCTTTTCAAGCCTTCTCAAGTCTCTCTGTGGTAACTGCTCAAGCCACTCAAGCTACCCTTTTATAAATGGACATCGACCATGATCTTCCTTCTGCCGACATCCCTCTGGACATGGAGACATTGCCTGAGGAGCTGAGCGCCGCCATTTTCGCTGCGGCTACCACCGGTCTGTAATATTCACGAAATTAGTCTATTGACACTTAGAACCTGCTCTCTGTGAGTTTGGCTGTGCTTTCTGTTAAAGTCAATCTCTAAGTTAGTCGCTGTAGGAAACTACATTTACCTTAGAGAAATAGGCCCAGATAAAGAGGTAGGCAATCATGCAATAAGCATGATGCCTAACCGAAAACTAACTACGAGTAGACTTCGCGATTTGCAAAGAAGATTGCCGTACATCTTGGCTAGGTGAGCCAATATTAAAGTCACCCAGGTGAAGAGCTAAGGCCTGACATTTTAGTATCACAATACTAATTGTTCGGAGTTCAAGACTCCGCTGTCACCAATTATTCCCAATGGATGTACTATTTCGCGACGCTAACTTACTTGCGAGCTATCTCTAAATCTACAAAAGCTACGCTTCCGCACAAATCTAGTAGTATCCTGAAAGGGACTGCTACAATTGGTAGCGAGGGTCTGAGCAACGATCCTCCTCAGGTGAGATAAACTTGCGCAATGCCACGCGACACTCCCACCACAACCACAAATCCTCCGCAGCAAAAAGCGCGGGAGGAACTCTTACGCTTTAAACGTAAAGACCTCAATAAAATTTTGCGACTAGAGCGTTTAGCCGCCATAGCCGCCAATTGACGACCACATCGGATAAACATTGAACCTACGGAAACGGGGCCTTCGGCTCCAGTAATTCCCACCAATGATTTTAATAATAATATTCCTATTATCCGTGGGTCCCAAGAACCAATGCCGGATGAAGGAGATGTCGCGTTACCTCCCAATGGCCTTCCGCAGCGCACACCAGAACAAACGCGCGCGGCCCAACACGTCGCAGAAACAATGCGCAACGCAACACATAATCGTGTTGTTGCATTAGAAAGCGAAATCACGCAACTTAAGGAGTCCTTCGAAAATCAGATGGGTGCCCTCCGCGCGGATACGGACCGCACGCGAGCCCTATTAGAACAGATTTTCGAACGCCTTTCGGAGCGTTCACAATCATCTGAAGCGGCCGACTCACGCAAAAAAGCGATCCTAGATATTATTTCCACAATCGCTGGGTCGAGCATCGCAACCCTTTTGCCTAAGGATGCCCTCCAGCAAACAACGCTGCAAGCCATCCTAGAGAAACACCTAGTTCCGGTGCCAACACTCGAGGAGGTTCAGTCCCTTTGGGTGGAAGCAACCGCACACCTAGCTGGGGGTAGCGATTCTCAGACAACCGCCCCAAAATCCAGCCGGCCAAGTGAGGTAAGCCCTAATAGACGGGTTCCGCATCCCCCCAAATTTTCTGGGAAGAAGGATAGCACCATCACTTGCACCCGGTCCTGGTTCAATGTACTCATGCAATATTTCGACCTGATGAACATGGACCCATTTGAGCACATAGTGTACTTCTTAAGGGGCAAAGCACAGGTCTGGGCAGCAGATGTCCTAGAGATGCACAAGTCGGGCAAGAAACCCCTCACACGCGAAACCTTAAGGGCGGCATTTCTCCTGCAATATGGGGACACGCAACGCAACACTGCCATGGCAGCAAGGGATCGCTTGCACTCTCACTAATACGAAATGAAAACTGCTGAAACCGTTGCTGAGTACACACAGCGCTTCCATGATGTCCTACGTGAAGCTAAGGACATGGATAAAGCCGACCAGATTAGCTGGTACATCAAAGGCTTAGTTCCAACACTTCGGGGTCGGTGTGCAACCGACAATGAGGGCAAGGACTGGCAGGATTTAGATAAATGCATCCTATATGCAGTCGGCCAAGAGGTCCGGTGGAAGGCAGGGAAAGATAAGACTGCCACCGTTGAGCTGAAAGCGGCTACGGTAACCACCCCTAAATCCAGACATCCCTACCAAAAACGCCCTATTTCCCGATTTCAACAGGGCTGGCAGTCCGTGAGCAAGAAGCCCCGGACCGACCACACTTCTGACAAGCCTCCTAGTACCCGGTGCCGCTATTGCCATGGCTTTAAGAAGCCAGGCCAGTCTTGGCCGGACCACGTAGTGGACTGTTCCAAGGCGATCAAG
This sequence comes from Volvox africanus, assembly GCA_030268105.1. Lineage (NCBI taxonomy): Eukaryota > Viridiplantae > Chlorophyta > Chlorophyceae > Chlamydomonadales > Volvocaceae > Volvox > Volvox africanus. The sequence continues at coordinate 1,480,225 of BSDZ01000024.1, read as the reverse complement.
GCTGAGGCGGAAAAGAAGTTGGCGCTTGCTGCCCGGCTCGAATCTAAAGTGCACGAATAGGACCCTGGCAAGCGTGTGGAGGAATGTGAACCAGTTAAACTGGTTGCACCAGATGGAGAGTTTGTGTTGCCCATGACCGACAGCCCTCAGACTGCTCGGATGTTCCGGCCTGATGAATTCCGTCAGGTTGAGACCCAACTCGGCCGTCAATTTACCTTTGACGCCACATGTAACGATTCGGGCAATAATAGTCTCTGTCCACGTTTTGCCTCTCCATCAAACCCATTTGCGACCCATAATCTTGCGGGTGAGTTTGCTTGGATTAATCCTCCTTACAATCACATTGCTCAATGGCAAAAACACTATATCTGATGTCCTGATGTCCTGATCGATCCTCATCGCGGAGTGAAGAGGAGGGCACCGCGGAGATTTGTCGTCGAGACCTTGACCATGCTTGAACAGGATCTGTTCTATAGGTCATACACCTGTCTGTATTCTCTAAATCAGACAAGCTCCTCAACCCAGACGAAGACAGAGAGTCTCGGTGCCTGAGCGCAACGTATGGCTGCAGTGGCCGTGCCGCTGGCACGGACGCGCGGCTCTGGATGAACGTCCCACCGAGCCTCATTCCGCCGGCAGGGATGGCGCGCGAGACATTCAGATGGGTTCTCAGCCACTTTATGAAGCGGAGTTGACGCCTTAGTTGATTCGGCAGATTCCGCTGGATGCTGGTGGTGGGTGCTGAACCTGGGAAAACCACTCATTTCGGAGAAGTCGGCATGGGAGACTGGATGAGGGTGCCCCGAAACACCGGGGAAGTTAGGGACTGCCAGGTTAGTGGCCACGGGTGATGTACCCCCCTATCCTACACACTATATCTCCTGCAAACACAAAGATCCAGAAAATACCTCTGCAGTCTTTGTAGTCCCCAAGTGGAGCTCAATAGAGCACAGTATGCGAGCAGCAGGCTTTCGCCTGATCAAAACATATGCACCAGGGAAACAATTGTTCCTGAAGAAAAGTTGCACAGGAGTACGGGAGCTTATGCCCGGTGTCCCATGGCCTCTCCAGCTATGGTATGACCGACCGTCCACTACCGTGCACTTGAACTCCATAGTTGGTTCTACACCTTCTATGATCTTTGATGCTCAACTGTGCCAAACGGCCTGCAAAGTCTTGGCCGATTCCGGTGCCAATTGTAAAGGTACCGCAGACGGGTTTATATCCCTAACAGCCGTTACGAAAATGGTCCTTGCTCTCAAACCCACACTTACCAGCTCAGTTAAAGTGGCTAATGGCAACACAGAACTGATTGAGGGCTCAGTTGTTACCAATCTTCAAATTGACAAGTTCCACGACACAGTCAAACTCCTTGTTCTAAAGCAAGATGTCCCAGGTGTTGATATTATCCTGGCTAATGACTGGTTAGGAAAACGAAAAGCCACAATGTGCTGGGCAACTCATACCCTGACAGTGTATAAGAAGCCAAATGATGCGTATACGTTTACGCCATCCCTTTGGTCGGTTGTGCTACGGTAAGTTTCCCGCCGATGCGTAGGTCGATGTGATCCTACAAGGCGAAGTGTTATTGTGATGAACACATTGCATATGAATGAATCTGCATGATATAAATGTATTCGTGTACATTTATATATGCATTTGGCATGTTGTCATTACCCATCGCGACATCGCATCATGGCAAATCCGCCTAGCATGCATGAAAGCCCAAAGCATTGAAGTGCGCATTATGCTCGTGCTACGAAACGATGAGTAATATTATCTGATATAATATTACTTCATTAAAGCACACGTTGAGAGCGCCGCACTCGTCGCGATACATGCCCTGCAACCGGATATCGTTATCCGGACCCTTGCATCATGCGAATGCCGGAAAGGCTTATACGTTGTTATGCGGAGACATCACCTAGACGCAGTAGGGTTGTCACATCTAGGATCGGCCTCCTGATGTGAATCGTACGGCATTGCGATGCTGCGAGTATAACAGATGCGAGGACGGCTAAGCAAGATAAGACATTCGATACCGGAGAACACTTGTGTGTTCTACATTACTATTGCTATACGCTATTCTACTTAGCCCGAGCTAAGCCTGAACTTCGCTAATCACCGCCGCGTGATGATTGCTTGCTTCCGGCGCTGACGGCGATTTCGTCCATTGCATCATTCCGATCTGTAAGACTGTAAGTTATATCTCTCTTCGTCTTGAAGTCTTCCACTGTCTCTGTTTGCTCTCGCTTGCCTTGCTGTACTAGCAAGCTCGCGCATCTGTGTCTAAGTCTCCAGACGTGCAGATACTTATGAGCAAACGCGAACGAGAGGTACAACAAAATCCGTAGTTGATAAAGAACGGACTTTTGCCTGTTGAGCGGTTCACAGCGTTGTTAAGCGCGAATTCTGCCGCAGTCAAATACGTATCCCAAACAAGTGGTGTGCGACCAGCATAATTGCGCAACATATCACCCAACGTGCGATTTGTGCGTTCGGTTTGACCATCAGTCTGCGGGTGATACGCCGTGCTCAGGTTGACGCGCATGCCAACTAGTTTGCAGAGCGCTTCCCAAAACTTAGACGTGAACTGCCCACCGCGGTCCGAAATCACATTTTTGGGAACCCCGTGTAACCGAACCACATTGTCGAAAAACAAACGTGCGGTTTGCTCAGCCGTGCAGGATGATGTGCATGGTGCTAGGTGAACCATCTTAGTCAGACAATCGACCATTACGAACACCGCATCGTATCCCCCCTCAGTTTTGGGCAGCGCGACTACGAAGTCCATGGAAACACTTTCCCAAGGCGCATCCGAGACAGGCAACGGTTGCAACAACCCCTGGCCCTTACCGGACAAAGCCTTATTGCGCTGGCACAGACTGCATGTCTGGACGAAGTTCGCCGCATCCTTAGCCAAACGAGGCCACCAAAAGGAACGTTGCACCAAGTCGATCAATCGCTTGCTACCAGGGTGTCCTGCTAACGGGTCCTCGTGGAACCGCGCAAGGATGTCATAGCGTAGCGCGTCGTCGTTCGGAACGACGATTTGCGTAGCTGCACCCTCCGTCCGTAGCCAAAGGCCATTCTGCTTGCGAAGGTTTTCTACATTAGCCGGGTCCGCGAACCAGGCGTCTGCGTTGTAGGCAACCTTCAACCGCTCCGCGAGGTCCGTCGCGATCGGTACCTCCTCGCTACGCGGCCGCACGACGGGCGCTGCCAAAATTGCAGCGTGTAGCGACGGATGTCGACTGAGAGCATCGGCAATATTCAATTTACCAGAAATATACTCCCAGGTGCAGTTGAACCTAGCTAGATATTCCATCCACCTAGCTTGACGGCGGTTCAACGTCGAAACGCTTTGCAAAAACGTTAGGGGCTTGTGGTCAGTCTTTAAAGTAAACGGGCGTCCCTCGAGGTAACAGCGCCATTCCTTTAAAGCATGCAGCACGGCCAGAAGCTCCTGTTCCCCGGTGGTGTAGCAAATCTCCGCACCAGAAAATTTCTTACTCGTGAAGGCGATTGGTCGCCCTTCCTGTAACAATACAGCGCCGCTTCCAAATATTGAGGCATCAGACACTACCTCAACACGAAATGGCAACGAGTAATCAGGGAATGCAAGGGTGACATCTTCGGCAATAATTCGTTTGAGCTCTTCGAATGCCCGCTGGCATTGCGACGTCCACGACTCGAGCGAAACGAAAACGCCTTTGCGAGTTAAGTTAGTAAGCGGGGCCGCAATGATGGAATATTTTTCAATGAACTTTCGGAAATAATTGGTCAAGCCAAGGAACTTACGCAGCTCCGTGAGGTTCTGAGGCGCGGGCCAATCGCGAACCACGGCGACCTTCCGCGGGTCCATCTTCACACCGGTGGCCGACACAATGTGGCCCAAATATTCCACCTGAGGCTGCGCCCAAAAGCATTTGGCGCGTTTAGCAAACAATTGCTCCCGCCTCATAACGTCGAGCACAAGCCGAAGATGCTCCAAGTGTTCCCCGCGCGTCTTAGAATATACCAAGATGTCATCCAGGTAGCAAACAACGAACCTGTCGATAAACGGCCTAAACATTCGGTCCATAACCGCCTGAAACGTTGCAGGGGCATTCGTCAAACCAAACGATAGGACCGTATACTCAAAGTGACCGAAGGGCGTCCGAAAAGCGGTTTTCGGGATATCAGAGGCAGCGATGCGAATCTGATTGTAGCCCTGTTGTAAGTCAATTGAGGAAAAATAAGCCGAGCCCTTCAGCTTATCCAACAGGTCGTCAACGCGTGGCAAAGGGTAGCGATTTTTCACCGTATTCGCATTTAACCCCCGGTAATCAATGCACATGCGCAAGGTCCCATCCTTCTTACCGACAAACAAAATCGGTGCAGAATACGGGGATGTGCTGGGGCGTATCATACCCTTCGCGAGCAAATCCGTCACCTGGCGCTTCACCTCGTCCAGTTCCAATGGACTCAACCTGTACATTGGCCGGGCCGTAGGCTGCGCTCCAGGCATGAGAGGGATTGTGTGATCAACAGGACGCATAGGTGGTAGGCCAGGGATATCTTTAAAGACGTCCTCATACTGCGACAGTAGGGCCTCAACCTCAGGATCCGCAGAAATCTGCGCGGTGGTGACACAACAGCTCACCCGCGGCCTTAAAAGCAGTCCGTGGGCACCCTTCCGTAACAAACGGACGGCCTCCTTACGCCCGACTAGCTCTGGTTCGATTCGCGCGGCCATTGCGGTCACAGCGAAATTAACCATAGGCACCGCCTCAGTTTCGCCCTCCTTTGGTGTGACATATTCGAACGACAGGAAAGGTACCTTAATCGACAGAGTACCCTTGCACATATGCAGGGTTGCGGCCTCCATGTCGATGCGCGCGCGGTACTGCCGTAATGTCGACGACCCCATTATGTACGGTGCAGTCTCTGCTAAGCCCTGCAGCACGTACGGCCGGGTCACAACACGCAAAGGGCCTATCGATAGGCTAAGGGTAATCCTGCCCACGATGGGATGCTTACCCCCGTCAGCAAGGGTAACCTGTGGACAATCAGACGACTCTGGGGACAACCCCAGCGCATTCACCTCTGCGACAGAGATGAAGTCGTCGCTGGCACCGGTGTCAACAAGTGCCTTCAGAGTACGGCCATTCAAACCGATCTGAACCACAGGGACACGGTTATCTATGAGCGACTGCCCAGCAGACAACGTCAGTGCACTTAGGGCGGGTCCGTAACCAACGGCACCCCCGTCAGGAGCTTCGTACCAAACGTCAACCGAGTAGGATAGGCGTGGCCACGGAGCCAGCGTACCCTCCCGATCCACACCATTAAACAAAACGGTGCCCGGCTCGAACCGGTGGACATGCCGCATACCCCTTAACGATGCCTCTGCCTTGCGCCGACAGAAAGCAGGGAGTAATACACATGCGGCAGTGCCTGGATATTGACGCCTACATCTCCTGTATATGGCCAACTGTTCCGACATCTCACGCAGAGACGAGGGGATGAACAAAACCACGTGGTTGGACAGATCGATAGACGACAGGGGACGGCGAGGTGTAAACAAATTACACAACGGATCGAAGCAGAGAAGTCCCGTGCGTCCGTCAAGCGTGATGCGTCGCGCAATGACTCGCTCGATGTGTCCAAGTACACAAGGCAACAATGCCTTAACGGCTGGCCGTAAGGATGACCACCGACCACGCGTTAGTTCAGAAAACCCAGGTAGAGCCCCCTCCGCAGGAACCCGGGCAAGCCCCTATTTCGGCTGAGGTACAAACGGCGGCATTAGAGGGCAATCCTTCGTAGAATGGCTCTCCGCACACCGTAGACAAACGTTGGCCAATTTTCGACGCTCGAATTCGGAACGATTGCAATTCCATTTTGGCATAAATGTGTCGTCCGTACGAGTACGCTTCGCGTTGGGGTCGGAACGCTGTGCGGCTGCCGACGACGGCGCACCACCACGCTTCCTGTTCCTAGCTGGGTCCGAGCTCGGACCTGCTCCTCCTGTACCACGGACACCCGAGCTAGCGCCCCCGCGCGCCTTGCGTTGCCCGTTGCTGCGTCGCGTCGCGGCAGTAGGCGTGGGGCGGGTCGCGCCGAGGTCCTGGTCGAGAGCTACAGCTTCCCCAAGCGGATCCTGCACTTGCACAGCATTTGCACGAGGGGCAGACTTGACTTCTTCCTCGCCGGCAAGGAGTCGTATCTCCGCGCCCTTAGCAAAAGCGACCAACGTGTCATACGACTTGATCTGCGCTCCAACCAAGTCAGTGGCGCACCATTTAGCCAAAAGTTTCGTTAGGCCTCGCCTAAACCAAAAGACACGCTCAGATTCGGTGAGGTCAGCAATGGGAGTCACAAGTGCTTCGAAGCGTGACTGGTACGCAGGTACATTTTCATCCCGACGCATGTGGTAGCTACCGGCTGCCAAAACCTTATGAGCTTCCACATCGCGTGCTTGAACCTCAGTAGCGAATCGTGCGAGCAAAGCGGCGACCAACTCGTCAAAAGTATAGTTGCCCCGGGCGTTGGTCCAATTGCGATACCAGTCCTTCGCTGCGCCCTCGAGGGTGTTACCAACGAAGAGACACCTGATACCGTCATTATCGCCACCATGAACAGCCTGGAGGTACTTTTTAGCGTCACGCACGTACGCACGAGTTGCATCGGCTATGCTATGCCTGTTGTACCTCTCGTTCGCGTTTGCTCATAAGTATCTGCACGTCTGGAGACTATCGACACCGATGCGCGAGCACTTGCAAGTACAGCAAGGCAAGCGAGAGCAAACAGAGACAGCGGAAGACTTCAAGACGAAGAGAGATATAACTTACGGTCTTACAGATCGGAATGATGCAATGGACGAAATCGCCGTCAGCGCCGGAAGCAAGCAATCATCACGCGGCGGTGATTAGCGAAGTTCAGGCTTAGCTCGGGCTAAGTAGAATATCGTATAGCAATAGTAATGTAGAACACACAAGTGTTCTCCGGTATCGAATGTCTTATCTTGCTTAGCCGTCCTCGCATCTGTTATACTCGCAGCATCGCAATGCCGTACGATTCACATCAGGAGGCCGATCCTAGATGTGACAACCCTACTGCGTCTAGGCGATGTCTACGCATAACAACGTATAAGCCTTTCCGGCATTCGCATGATGCAAGGGTCCGGATAACGATATCCGGTTGTAGGGCATGCATCGTGACGAGTGCGGCGCTCTCAACGTGTGCTTTAATGAAGTAATATTATATCAGATAATATTACTCATCGTTTCGTAGCACGAGCATAATGCGCACTTCAATGATTCGGTCATTCATGCATGCTAGGCGGATTTGCCATGATGCGATGTCGCGATGGATAATGACAACATGCCAGATGCATATATAAATGTATGCGAATACATTTATATCATGCAGATTCATTCATATGTAATGCGTTCATCACAAAAGCACTTCGACTTGTAGGATCGCGTCGACCTACGCGTCGGCGGGAAATGAACCGTAGCACAACAAAAGCACACGTTGAGAGCGCCGCACTCGTCGCAATACATGCCCTGCAACCGGATATCGTTATCCGGACCCTTGCATCATGCGAATGCCGGAAAGGCTTATACGTTGTTATGCGGAGACATCGCCTAGACGCAGTAGGGTTGTCACATCTAGGATCGGCCTCCTGATGTGAATCGTACGGCATTGCGATGCTGCGAGTATAACAGATGCGAGGACGGCTAAGCAAGATAAGACATTCGATACCGGAGAACACTTGTGTGTTCTACATTACTATTGCTATACGCTATTCTACTTAGCCCGAGCTAAGCCTGAACTTCGCTAATCACCGCCGCGTGATGATTGCTTGCTTCCGGCGCTGACGGCGATTTCGTCCATTGCATCATTCCGATCTGTAAGACTGTAAGTTATATCTCTCTTCGTCTTGAAGTCTTCCACTGTCTCTGTTTGCTCTCTCTTGCCTTGCTGTACTAGCAAGCTCGCGCATCGGTGTCTAAGTCTCCAGACGTGCAGATACTTATGAGCAAACGCGAACGAGAGGTACAACAAAATCCGTAGTTGATAAAGAACGGACTTTTGCCTGTTGAGCGGTTCACAGCGTTGTTAAGCGCGAATTCTGCCGCAGTCAAATACGTATCCCAAACAAGTGGTGTGCGACCAGCATAATTGCGCAACATATCACCCAACGTGCGATTTGTGCGTTCGGTTTGACCATCAGTCTGCGGGTGATACGCCGTGCTCAGGTTGACGCGCATGCCAACTAGTTTGCAGAGCGCTTCCCAAAACTTAGACGTGAACTGCCCACCGCGGTCCGAAATCACATTTTTGGGAACCCCGTGTAACCGAACCACATTGTCGAAAAACAAACGTGCGGTTTGCTCAGCCGTGCAGGATGATGTGCATGGTGCTAGGTGAACCATCTTAGTCAGACAATCGACCATTACGAACACCGCATCGTATCCCCCCTCAGTTTTGGGCAGCGCGACTACGAAGTCCATGGAAACACTTTCCCAAGGCGCATCCGGGACAGGCAACGGTTGCAACAACCCCTGGCCCTTACCGGACAAAGCCTTATTGCGCTGGCACAGACTGCATGTCTGGACGAAGTTCGCCGCATCCTTAGCCAAACGAGGCCACCAAAAGGAACGTTGCACCAAGTCGATCAATCGCTTGCTACCAGGGTGTCCTGCTAACGGGTCCTCGTGGAACCGCGCAAGGATGTCGTAGCGTAGCGCGTCGTCGTTCGGAACGACAATTTGCGTAGCGGCACCCTCCGTCCGTAGCCAAAGGCCATTCTGCTTGCGAAGGTTTTCTACATTAGCCGGGTCCGCGAACCAGGCGTCTGCGTTGTAGGCAACCTTCAACCGCTCTGCGAGGTCCGTCGCGATCGGAACCTCCTCACTACACGGCCACACGACGGGCGCTGCTAAAATTGCAGCGTGTAGCGACGGATGTCGACTGAGAGCATCGGCAATATTCAATTTACCAGAAATATACTCCCAGGTGCAGTCGAACCTAGCTAGGTATTCCATCCACCTAGCCTGACGGCGGTTCAACGTCGGAACGCTTTGTAAAAACGTTAGGGGCTTATGGTCAGTCTTTAAAGTAAACGGGCGTCCCTCGAGGTAACAGCGCCATTCCTTTAAAGCATGCAGCACGGCCAGAAGCTCCTGTTCCCCGGTGGTGTAGCGAATCTCCGCACCAGAAAACTTCTTACTCGTGAAGGCGATCGGTCGCCCTTCCTGTAACAATACAGCGCCGCTTCCAAATATTGAGGCACCAGACACTACCTCAACACGAAATGGCAACGAGTAATCAGGGAATGCAAGGGTGACATCTTCGGCAACGATTCGTTTGAGCTCTTTGAATGCCCGCTGGCATTGCGACGTCCACGACTCGAGCGAAACGAAAACGCCTTTGCGAGTTAAGTTAGTAAGCGGGGCCGCAATGATGGAATATTTTTCAATGAACTTTCGGAAATAATTGGTCAAGCCAAGGAACTTACGCAGCTCCGTGAGGTTCTGAGGCGTGGGCCAATCGCGAACCACGGCGACCTTCCGCGGGTCCATCTTCACGCCGGTGGCCGACACAATGTGGCCCAAATATTCCACCTGAGGCTGCGCCCAAAAGCATTTGGCGCGTTTAGCAAACAATTGCTCCCGCCTCATAACGTCGAGCACGAGCCGAAGATGCTCCAAGTGCTCCTCACGCGTCTTAGAATATACCAAGATGTCATCCAGGTAGCAAACAACGAACCTGTCTCGATACCAATTTGTTGTACCTCTCGTTCTTGTTTGCTCATAAGTATCTGCACGTCTGGAGACTATCGACACCGATGCGCAAGCACTTGCAAGTACAGCAAGGCAAGCGAGAGCAAACAGAGACAGCGGAAGACTTCAAGACGAAGAGAGATATAACTTACGGTCTTACAGATCGGAATGATGCAATGGACGAAATCGCCGTCAGCGCCGGAAGCAAGCAATCATCACGCGGCGGTGATTAGCGAAGTTCAGGCTTAGCTCGGGCTAAGTAGAATATCGTATAGCAATAGTAATGTAGAACACACAAGTGTTCTCCGGTATCGAATGTCTTATCTTGCTTAGCCGTCCTCGCATCTGTTATACTCGCAGCATCGCAATGCCGTACGATTCACATCAGGAGGCCGATCCTAGATGTGACAACCCTACTGCGTCTAGGCGATGTCTACGCATAACAACGTATAAGCCTTTCCGGCATTCGCATGATGCAAGGGTCCGGATAACGATATCCGGTTGTAGGGCATGCATCGTGACGAGTGCGGCGCTCTCAACGTGTGCTTTAATGAAGTAATATTATATCAGATAATATTACTCATCGTTTCGTAGCACGAGCATAATGCGCACTTCAATGATTCGGTCATTCATGCATGCTAGGCGGATTTGCCATGATGCGATGTCGCGATGGATAATGACAACATGCCAGATGCATATATAAATGTATGCGAATACATTTATATCATGCAGATTCATTCATATGTAATGCGTTCATCACAAAAGCACTTCGACTTGTAGGATCGCGTCGACCTACGCGTCGGCGGGAAATGAACCGTAGCACAACAAAAGCACACGTTGAGAGCGCCGCACTCGTCGCAATACATGCCCTGCAACCGGATATCGTTATCCGGACCCTTGCATCATGCGAATGCCGGAAAGGCTTATACGTTGTTATGCGGAGACATCGCCTAGACGCAGTAGGGTTGTCACATCTAGGATCGGCCTCCTGATGTGAATCGTACGGCATTGCGATGCTGCGAGTATAACAGATGCGAGGACGGCTAAGCAAGATAAGACATTCGATACCGGAGAACACTTGTGTGTTCTACATTACTATTGCTATACGCTATTCTACTTAGCCCGAGCTAAGCCTGAACTTCGCTAATCACCGCCGCGTGATGATTGCTTGCTTCCGGCGCTGACGGCGATTTCGTCCATTGCATCATTCCGATCTGTAAGACTGTAAGTTATATCTCTCTTCGTCTTGAAGTCTTCCACTGTCTCTGTTTGCTCTCTCTTGCCTTGCTGTACTAGCAAGCTCGCGCATCGGTGTCTAAGTCTCCAGACGTGCAGATACTTATGAGCAAACGCGAACGAGAGGTACAACAAAATCCGTAGTTGATAAAGAACGGACTTTTGCCTGTTGAGCGGTTCACAGCGTTGTTAAGCGCGAATTCTGCCGCAGTCAAATACGTATCCCAAACAAGTGGTGTGCGACCAGCATAATTGCGCAACATATCACCCAACGTGCGATTTGTGCGTTCGGTTTGACCATCAGTCTGCGGGTGATACGCCGTGCTCAGGTTGACGCGCATGCCAACTAGTTTGCAGAGCGCTTCCCAAAACTTAGACGTGAACTGCCCACCGCGGTCCGAAATCACATTTTTGGGAACCCCGTGTAACCGAACCACATTGTCGAAAAACAAACGTGCGGTTTGCTCAGCCGTGCAGGATGATGTGCATGGTGCTAGGTGAACCATCTTAGTCAGACGATCGACCATTACGAACACCGCATCGTATCCCCCCTCAGTTTTGGGCAGCGCGACTACGAAGTCCATGGAAACACTTTCCCAAGGCGCATCCGGGACAGGCAACGGTTGCAACAACCCCTGGCCCTTACCGGACAAAGCCTTATTGCGCTGGCACAGACTGCATGTCTGGACGAAGTTCGCCGCATCCTTAGCCAAACGAGGCCACCAAAAGGAACGTTGCACCAAGTCGATCAATCGCTTGCTACCAGGGTGTCCTGCTAACGGGTCCTCGTGGAACCGCGCAAGGATGTCGTAGCGTAGCGCGTCGTCGTTCGGAACGACAATTTGCGTAGCGGCACCCTCCGTCCGTAGCCAAAGGCCATTCTGCTTGCGAAGGTTTTCTACATTAGCCGGGTCCGCGAACCAGGCGTCTGCGTTGTAGGCAACCTTCAACCGCTCTGCGAGGTCCGTCGCGATCGGAACCTCCTCACTACACGGCCACACGACGGGCGCTGCTAAAATTGCAGCGTGTAGCGACGGATGTCGACTGAGAGCATCGGCAATATTCAATTTACCAGAAATATACTCCCAGGTGCAGTCGAACCTAGCTAGGTATTCCATCCACCTAGCCTGACGGCGGTTCAACGTCGGAACGCTTTGTAAAAACGTTAGGGGCTTATGGTCAGTCTTTAAAGTAAACGGGCGTCCCTCGAGGTAACAGCGCCATTCCTTTAAAGCATGCAGCACGGCCAGAAGCTCCTGTTCCCCGGTGGTGTAGCGAATCTCCGCACCAGAAAACTTCTTACTCGTGAAGGCGATCGGTCGCCCTTCCTGTAACAATACAGCGCCGCTTCCAAATATTGAGGCACCAGACACTACCTCAACACGAAATGGCAACGAGTAATCAGGGAATGCAAGGGTGACATCTTCGGCAACGATTCGTTTGAGCTCTTTGAATGCCCGCTGGCATTGCGACGTCCACGACTCGAGCGAAACGAAAACGCCTTTGCGAGTTAAGTTAGTAAGCGGGGCCGCAATGATGGAATATTTTTCAATGAACTTTCGGAAATAATTGGTCAAGCCAAGGAACTTACGCAGCTCCGTGAGGTTCTGAGGCGTGGGCCAATCGCGAACCACGGCGACCTTCCGCGGGTCCATCTTCACGCCGGTGGCCGACACAATGTGGCCCAAATATTCCACCTGAGGCTGCGCCCAAAAGCATTTGGCGCGTTTAGCAAACAATTGCTCCCGCCTCATAACGTCGAGCACGAGCCGAAGATGCTCCAAGTGCTCCTCACGCGTCTTAGAATATACCAAGATGTCATCCAGGTAGCAAACAACGAACCTGTCTCGATACCAATTTGTTGTACCTCTCGTTCTTGTTTGCTCATAAGTATCTGCACGTCTGGAGACTATCGACACCGATGCGCAAGCACTTGCAAGTACAGCAAGGCAAGCGAGAGCAAACAGAGACAGCGGAAGACTTCAAGACGAAGAGAGATATAACTTACGGTCTTACAGATCGGAATGATGCAATGGACGAAATCGCCGTCAGCGCCGGAAGCAAGCAATCATCACGCGGCGGTGATTAGCGAAGTTCAGGCTTAGCTCGGGCTAAGTAGAATATCGTATAGCAATAGTAATGTAGAACACACAAGTGTTCTCCGGTATCGAATGTCTCTTTTAGCTTAGCCGTCCTCGCATCTGTTATACTCGCAGCATCGCAATGCCGTACGATTCACATCAGGAGGCCGATCCTAGATGTGACAACCCTACTGCGTCTAGGCGATGTCTACGCATAACAATGTATAAGCCTTTCCGGCATTCGCATGATGCAAGGGTCCGGATAACGATATCCGGTTGTAGGGCATGCATCGTGACGAGTGCGGCGCTCTCAACGTGTGCTTTAATGAAGTAATATTATATCAGATAATATTACTTATCGTTTCGTAGCACGAGCATAATGCGCACTTCAATGATTCGGTATTTCATGCATGCTAGGCGGATTTGCCATGATGCGATGTCGCGATGGATAATGACAACATGCCAGATGCATATATAAATGTATGCGAATACATTTATATCATGCAGATTCATTCATATGTAATGCGTTCATCACAAAAGCACTTCGACTTGTAGGATCGCGTCGACCTACGCGTCGGCGGGAAATGAACCGTAGCACAACAAAAGCACACGTTGAGAGCGCCGCACTCGTCGCGATACATGCCCTGCAACCGGATATCGTTATCCGGACCCTTGCATCATGCGAATGCCGGAAAGGCTTATACGTTGTTATGCGTAGACATCGCCTAGACGCAGTAGGGTTGTCACATCTAGGATCGGCCTCCTGATGTGAATCGTACGGCATTGCGATGCTGCGAGTATAACAGATGCGAGGACGGCTAAGCTAGAGGAGACATTCGATACCGGAGAACACTTGTGTGTTCTACATTACTATTGCTATACGATATTCTACTTAGCCCGAGCTAAGCCTGAACTTCGCTAATCACCGCCGCATGATGATTGCTTGCTTCCGGCGCTGACGGCGATTTCGTCCATTGCATCATTCTGATCTGTAAGACTGTAAGTTATATCTCTCTTCGTCTTGAAGTCTTCCGCTGTCTCTGTTTGCTCTCGCTTGCCTTGCTGTACTTGCAAGTGCTTGCGCATCGGTGTCGAGTGTCTCCAGACGTGCAGATACTTATGAGCAAACAAGAACGAGAGGTACAACAAATTGGTATCGAGACAGGTTCGTTGCCTAACTGTCTCTCTTTGTCTAATGGGAAGTAGGTTCTTTCTATGGCGAGTTCCAGCGATGAACCACGAGGACCGCTAGATACTTTTGCCGAAGACTTAGGCCGCGCCGTTTTGGACGCCGCCGCTTCCGGTTTGTAATTGTTTAATTGCTTTTGTTTAGATTGCTGCACTTGTCGTGTAAGTGTATGCTCTGAGTCGCAGGTAATCTCAGTGCACCGGCATTGCTTGCCGCGGCGACTGAGACCGGCGTTCGTCCGGACCAGTTGGCGACTCTCATTGCTCAAACTACGGAGATCAGGACTCAGCTGGGCAATTACTTGCTGAGTTTGCTGAATCTTCTCAAGAGTACTGTCGGTAGGCTCACCGAATCGCTTTGTACTCTTGCCTTTGCGATAGAAGTCGGCTTCTATTACGCAAACCTAGGGTATCATTTCGTGTTCCATGTCCGCGGAACACGACGATACGCCGCACACTAGCCTAGCTAGCCAACCCGATTTTGTTGTGGCTGCTAGAGCACCGGATAGAGGTCTTGAGACTGTTGGCGCGCGAGCCACTCAAGAGCCCCTTTTCCTTCAGACCCCTGCTCACTTAATTGTGCCACATTCAGCAGTGAACACAAATATGGACAACACTGCTGGACCAAGGGTTCTGCCATTACCTCAAGCTCGAGGGCATGATGACATCCCTGAGGATCCGCTTGGGGAAGCTGTAGCTCTCGACCAGGACCTCGGCGCGACCCGCCCCACGCCTACTGCCGCGACGCGACGCAGCAACGGGCAACGCAAGGCGCGCGGGGGCGCTAGCTCGGGTGTCCGTGGTACAGGAGGAGCAGGTCCGAGCTCGGACCCAGCTAGGAACAGGAAGCGTGGTGGTGCGCCGTCGTCGGCAGCCGCACAGCGTTCCGACCCCAACGCGAAGCGTACTCGTACGGACGACACATTTATGCCAAAATGGAATTGCAATCGTTCCGAATTCGAGCGTCGAAAATTGGCCAACGTTTGTCTACGGTGTGCGGAGAGCCATTCTACGAAGGATTGCCCTCTAATGCCGCCGTTTGTACCTCAGCCGAAATAGGGGCTTGCCCGGGTTCCTGCGGAGGGGGCTCTACCTGGGTTTTCTGAACTAACGCGTGGTCGGTGGTCATCCTTACGGCCAGCCGTTAAGGCATTGTTGCCTTGTGTACTTGGACACATCGAGCGAGTCATTGCGTGACGCATCACGCTTGACGGACGCACGGGACTTCTCTGCTTCGATCCGTTGTGTAATTTGTTTACACCTCGCCGTCCCCTGTCGTCTATCGATCTGTCCAACCACGTGGTTTTGTTCATCCCCTCGTCTCTGCGTGAGATGTCGGAACAGTTGGCCATATACAGGAGAAGTAGGCGTCAATATCCAGGCACTGCCGCATGTGTATTGTTGTGCTACGGTTCATTTCCCGCCGACGCGTAGGTCGACGCGAACCTACGAGGCGAAGTGCTATTGTGATGAACACATTGCATATGAATGAATCTGCATGATATAAATGTATTCGTGTACATTTATATATGCATTTGGCATGTTGTCATTATCCATCGCGACATCGCATCATGGCAAATCCGCCCAGCATGCATGAAAGCCCGAAGCATGGAAGTGCGCATTATGCTCGTGCTACGAAACGATGAGTAATATTATCTGATATAATATTACTTCATTAAAGCACACGTTGAGAGCGCCGCACTCGTCGCGATGCATGCCCTGCAACCGGATATCGTTATCCGGACCCTTGCATCATGCGAATGCCGGAAAGGCTTATACGTTGTTATGCGTAGACATCGCCTAGACGCAGTAGGATTGTCACATCTAGGATCGGCCTCCTGATGCGAATCGTACGGCACTGCGATGCTGCGAGTATAACAGATGCGAGGACGGCTAAGCTAGAGGAGACATTCGATACCGGAGAACACTTGTGTGTTCTACATTACTATTGCTATACGATATTCTACTTAGCCCGAGCTAAGCCTGAACTTCGCTAATCACCGCCGCGTGATGATTGCTTGCTTCCGGCGCTGACGGCGATTTCGTCCATTGCATCATTCCGATCTATAAGACTGTAAGTTATATCTCTCTTCGTCTTGAAGTCTTCCGCTGTCTCTGTTTGCTCGCGCTTGCTTTGCTGTACTTGCAAGTGCTCGCGCATCGGTGTCGAGTGTCTCCAGACGTGCAGATACTTATGAGCAAACGCGAACGAGAGGTACAACAATTTGGTATCGAGACAGGTTCGTTGCCTAACTGTCTCTCTTTGTCTAATCGGAAGTAGGTTCTTTCTATGGCGAGTTCCAGCGACGAACCACGAGGACCGCTAGATACTTTTGCCGAAGACTTAGGCCGCGCCGTTTTGGACGCCGCCGCTTCCGGTTTGTAATTGTTTAATTGTTTTTGTTTAGATTGCTGCACTTGTTGTGTAAGTGTACGCTCTGAGTCGCAGGTAATCTCAGTGCACCGGCATTGCTTGCCGCGGCGACTGAGACCGGCGTTCGTCCGGACCAGTTGGCGACTCTCATCGCCCAAACTACGGAAATCAGGACTCAGCTGGGCAATTACTTGCTGAGTTTGCTGAATCTTCTCAAGAGTACTGTCGGTAGGCTCACCGAATCGCTTTGTACTCTTGCCTTTGCGATAGAAGTCGGCTTCTATTACGCAAAACTAGGGTATCGTTTCGTGCTTCATGTCCGCGGAACACGACGATACGCCGCACACTAGCCTAGCTAGCCAACCCGATTTCGTTGTAGCTGCTAGAGCGCCGGATAGAGGCCTTGAGACTGTTGGCGCGCGAGCCACTCAAGAGCCCCTTTTCCTTCAGACCCCTGCTCACTTAATTGTGCCGCATTCAGCAGTGAACACGAATATGGACAACACTGCTGGACCAAGGGTTCTGCCATTACCTCAAGCTCGAGGGCATGATGACATCCCTGAGGTGATGAGATTGTCGATTCCCGTTCCTAGGCTCAATATTTCGCTGACCGACAAGACACCAGGGCATAGCATAGCCGATGCAACTCGTGCGTACGTGCGTGACGCTAAAAAGTACCTCCAGGCTGTTCATGGTGGCGATAATGACGGTATCAGGTGTCTCTTCGTTGGTAACACCCTCGAGGGCGCAGCGAAGGACTGGTATCGCAATTGGACCAACGCCCGGGGCAGCTATACTTTTGACGAGTTGGTCGCCGCTTTGCTCGCACGATTCGCTACTGAGGTTCAAGCACGCGATGTGGAAGCTCGTAACGCTTTGGCAGCCGGTAGCTACCACATGCGTCGGGATGAAAATGTACCTGCGTACCAGTCACGCTTCGAAGCACTTGTGACTCCCATTGCTGACCTCACCGAATCTGAGTGTGTCTTTTGGTTTAGGCGAGGCCTAACGAAACTTTTGGCTAAATGGTGCGCCACTGACTTGGTTGGAGCGCAGATCAAGTCGTATGACGCGTTGGTCGCTTTTGCTAAGGGCGCGGAGATACGACTCCTTGCCGGCGAGGAAGAAGTCAAGTCCGCCCCTCGTGCAAATGCCGTGCAAGTGCAGGATCCGCTTGGGGAAGCTGTAGCTCTCGACCAGGACCTCGGCGCGACCCGCCCCACGCCTACTGCCGCGACGCGACGCAGCAACGGGCAACGCAAGGCACGCGGGGGCGCTAGCTCGGGTGTCCGTGGTACAGGAGGAGCAGGTCCGAGCTCGGACCCAGCTAGGAACAGGAAGCGTGGTGGTGCGCCGTCGTCGGCAGCCGCACAGCGTTCCGACCCCAACGCGAAGCGTACTCGTACGGACGACACATTTATGCGAAAATGGAATTGCAATCGTTCCGAATTCGAGCGTCGAAAATTGGCCAACGTTTGTCTACGGTGTGCGGAGAGCCATTCTACGAAGGATTGCCCTCTAATGCCGCCGTTTGTACCTCAGCCGAAATAGGGGCTTGCCCGGGTTCCTGCGGAGGGGGCTCTACCTGGGTTTTCTGAACTAACGCGTGGTCGGTGGTCATCCTTACGGCCAGCCGTTAAGGCATTGTTGCCTTGTGTACTTGGACACATCGAGCGAGTCATTGCGCGACGCATCACGCTTGACGGACGCACGGGACTTCTCTGCTTCGATCCGTTGTGTAATTTGTTTACACCTCGCCGTCCCCTGTCGTCTATCGATCTGTCTAACCACGTGGTTTTGTTCATCCCCTCGTCTCTGCGTGAGATGTCGGAACAGTTGGCCATATACAGGAGAAGTAGGCGTCAATATCCAGGCACTGCCGCATGTGTATTACTCCCTGCTTTCTGTCGGCGCAAGGCAGAGGCATCGCTAAGGGGTATGCGGCATGTCCACCGGTTCGAGCCGGGCACCGTTTTGTTTAATGGTGTGGATCGGGAGGGTACGCTGGCTCCGTGGCCACACCTATCCTACTCGGTTGACGTTTGGTACGAAGCTCCTGACGGGGGTGCCGTTGGTTACGGACCCGCCCTAAGTGCACTGACGTTGTCTGCTGGGCAGTCGCTCGTAGATAACCGTGTCCCTGTGGTTCAGATCGGTTTGAATGGCCGTACTCTGAAGGCACTTGTTGACACCGGTGCCAGCGACGACTTCATCTCTGTCGCAGAGGTGAATGCGCTGGGGTTGTCCCCAGAGTCGTCTGATTGTCCACAGGTTACCCTTGCTGACGGGGGTAAGCATCCCATCGTGGGCAGGATTACCCTTAGCCTATCGTTAGGCCCTTTGCGTGTTGTGACCCGGCCGTACGTGCTGCAGGGCTTAGCAGAGACTGCACCGTACATAATGGGGTCGTCGACATTACGACAGTACCGCGCGCGCATCGACATGGAGACCGCAACCCTGCATATGTGCAAGGGTACTCTGTCGATTAAGGTACCTTTCCTGTCGTTCGAATATGTCACACCAAAGGAGGGCGAAACTGAGGCGGTGCCTATGGTTAATTTCGCTGTGACCGCAATGGTCGCGCAAATCGAACCCGAGCTAGTCGGGCGTAAGGAGGCCGTCCGTTTGTTACGGAAGGGTGCCCACGGACTGCTTTTAAGGCCGCGGGTGAGCTGTTGTGTCACCACCGCGCAGATTTCTGCGGATCCTGAGGTTGAGGCCCTACTGTCGCAGTATGAGGACGTCTTTAAAGATATCCCTGGCCTACCACCTATGCGTCCTGTTGATCACACTTGGAGCATCTGCGGCTCGTGCTCGACGTTATGAGGCGGGAGCAATTGTTTGCTAAACGCGCCAAATGCTTTTGGGCGCAGCCTCAGGTGGAATATTTGGGCCACATTGTGTCGGCCACCGGTGTGAAGATGGACCCGCGGAAGGTCGCCGTGGTTCGCGATTGGCCCGCGCCTCAGAACCTCACGGAACTGCGTAAGTTCCTTGGCTTGACCAATTATTTCCGAAAGTTCATTGAAAAATATTCCATCATTGCGGCCCCGCTTACTAACTTAACTCGCAAAGGCGTTTTCGTTTCGCTCGAGTCGTGGACGTCGCAATGCCAGCGGGCATTCGAAGAGCTCAAACGAATTATTGCCGAAGATGTCACCCTTGCATTCCCTGATTACTCGTTGCCATTTCGTGTTGAGGTAGTGTCTGATGCCTCAATATTTGGAAGCGGCGCTGTATTGTTACAGGAAGGGCGACCAGTCGCCTTCACGAGTAAGAAATTTTCTGGTGTGGAGATTCGCTACACCACCGGGGAACAGGAGCTTCTGGCCGTGCTGCATGCTTTAAAGGAATGGCGCTGTTACCTCGAGGGACGCCCGTTTACTTTAAAGACTGACCACAAGCCCCTAACGTTTTTGCAAAGCGTTCCGACGTTGAACCGCCGTCAAGCTAGGTGGATGGAATATCTAGCTAGGTTCAACTGCACCTGGGAGTATATTTCTGGTAAATTGAATATTGCCGATGCTCTCAGTCGACATCCGTCGCTACACGCTGCAATTTTGGCAGCGCCCGTCGTGCGGCCGCGTAGCGAGGAGGTACCGATCGCGACGGACCTCGCGGAGCGGTTGAAGGTTGCCTACAACGCAGACGCCTGGTTCGCGGACCCGGCTAATGTAGAAAACTTTCGCAAGCAGAATGGCCTTTGGCTACGGACGGAGGGTGCAGCTACGCAAATCGTCGTTCCGAACGACGACGCGCTACGCTACGACATCCTTGCACGGTTCCACGAGGACCCGTTAGCAGGACACCCTGGTAGCAAGCGATTGATCGACTTGGTGCAACGTTCCTTTTGGTGGCCTCGTTTGGCTAAGGATGCGGCGAACTTCGTCCAGACATGCAGTCTGTGCCAGCGCAATAAGGCTTTGTCCGGTAAGGGCCATGGGTTGTTGCAACCGTTGCCTGTCCCGGATGCGCCTTGGGAAAGTGTTTCCATAGACTTCGTAGTCGCGCTGCCCAAAACTGAGGGGGGATATGATGCGGTGTTCGTAATGGTCGATCGCCTGACTAAGATGGTCCACCTAGCACCATGCACATCATCCTGCACGGCTGAGCAAACCGCACGTTTGTTTTTCGATAATGTGGTTCGGTTACACGGGATTCCCAAAAATGTGATCTCAGACCGCGGTGGACAGTTCACGTCTAAGTTTTGGGAAGCGCTCTGCAAGCTAGTTGGCATGCGCGTCAACCTGAGCACGGCGTATCACCCGCAGACTGATGGTCAAACCGAACGCACAAACCGCACGTTGGGTGATATGTTGCGCAATTATGCTGGTCGCACACCACTCGTTTGGGATACGTATTTGACTGCGGCAGAATTCGCGCTTAACAATGCTGTTAACCGCTCTACAGGCAAAAGTCCGTTCTTTCTTAAGTACGGATTTCATCCCGCGCTACCCGTGTGGCGTGAGTTGGAAGTGAACGTGCCTGCTGCTAAACTTTTTGCCAAGTCTTTTATGTCCCGAATCACAGACGCTAAGTCGTGTTTGGACGCGGCGCAGCAACGAACGACGGAATATTATAACAAATCCAAGCAGGATGTGACGTTTTCGGAAGGGCAACTCGTGTTGCTAAGTACCAAGAACTTGCGTTCCTTGGCCGACGGATCCCGAAAACTCTTACCCCGCTGGATTGGTCCGTATCCTGTCGTGCGCATGGTTGGGAATGTGGCTGTGGAGCTTGCATTGCCCACTGATATGACCATTCACCCCACGTTTCACGTATCGCTTGTTCGTCCGTATCGTAGTACGGAACCCGTCCCTGAGCCTGCTAACGCCCCCGCAGCGATCGAACCAGTTCCCGAGACCTGGATCGCTGGTAAACAGAAGTTTTACGATGTGGAGCGGGTGTTAGATTATCGCGCGCGTCGTGTGGGCCGACACCGACGTAAGCGAACGGTACATGAGTACTTGGTTAAGTGGACAGGGTATACCGACGAGCACAACTCATGGGAACCGGCACGCAACTTCTCACAGGACATGAAACCCCTGCTTGAAGAAGCCCGCAAACGTGCCACGCAAGCCCAATGACCCCTGCAGTCGATGCTGTATGATGCAGCGAGGACGCTGCATACGGGAGGGGGGATAATTGTTGTGCTACGGTTCATTTCCCGCCGACGCGTAGGTCGACGCGAACCTACGAGGCGAAGTGCTATTGTGATGAACACATTGCATATGAATGAATCTGCATGATATAAATGTATTCGTGTACATTTATATATGCATTTGGCATGTTGTCATTATCCATCGCGACATCGCATCATGGCAAATCCGCCCAGCATGCATGAAAGCCCGAAGCATGGAAATGCGCATTATGCTCGTGCTACGAAACGATAAGTAATATTATCTGATATAATATTACTTCATTAAAGCACACGTTGAGAGCGCCGCACTCGTCGCGATGCATGCCCTGCAACCGGATATCGTTATCCGGACCCTTGCATCATGCGAATGCCGGAAAGGCTTATACGTTGTTATGCGTAGACATCGCCTAGACGCAGTAGGGTTGTCACATCTAGGATCGGCCTCCTGATGCGAATCGTACGGCACTGCGATGCTGCGAGTATAACAGATGCGAGGACGGCTAAGCTAGACAAGACATTCGATACCGGAGAACACTTGTGTGTTCTACATTACTATTGCTATACGATATTCTACTTAGCCCGAGCTAAGCCTGAACTTCGCTAATCACCGCCGCGTGATGATTGCTTGCTTCCGGCGCTGACGGCGATTTCGTCCATTGCATCATTCTGATCTGTAAGACTGTAAGTTATATCTCTCTTCGTCTTGAAGTCTTCCGCTGTCTCTGTTTGCTCGCGCTTGCTTTGCTGTACTTGCAAGTGCTCGCGCATCGGTGTCGAGTGTCTCCAGACGTGCAGATACTTATGAGCAAACGCGAACGAGAGGTACAACATGTATTACTCCCTGCTTTCTGTCGGCGCAAGGCAGAGGCATCGTTAAGGGGTATGCGGCATGTCCACCGGTTCGAGCCGGGCACCGTTTTGTTTAATGGTGTGGATCGGGAGGGTACGCTGGCTCCGTGGCCACGCCTATCCTACTCGGTTGACGTTTGGTACGAAGCTCCTGACGGGGGTGCCGTTGGTTACGGACCCGCCCTAAGTGCACTGACGTTGTCTGCTGGGCAGTCGCTCATAGATAACCGTGTCCCTGTGGTTCAGATCGGTTTGAATGGCCGTACTCTGAAGGCACTTGTTGACACCGGTGCCAGCGACGACTTCATCTCTGTCGCAGAGGTGAATGCGCTGGGGTTGTCCCCAGAGTCGTCTGATTGTCCACAGGTTACCCTTGCTGACGGGGGTAAGCATCCCATCGTGGGCAGGATTACCCTTAGCCTATCGATAGGCCCTTTGCGTGTTGTGACCCGGCCGTACGTGCTGCAGGGCTTAGCAGAGACTGCACCGTACATAATGGGGTCGTCGACATTACGGCAGTACCGCGCGCGCATCGACATGGAGGCCGCAACCCTGCATATGTGCAAGGGTACTCTGTCGATTAAGGTACCTTTCCTGTCGTTCGAATATGTCACACCAAAGGAGGGCGAAACTGAGGCGGTGCCTATGGTTAATTTCGCTGTGACCGCAATGGCCGCGCGAATCGAACCAGAGCTAGTCGGGCGTAAGGAGGCCGTCCGTTTGTTACGGAAGGGTGCCCACGGACTGCTTTTAAGGCCGCGGGTGAGCTGTTGTGTCACCACCGCGCAGATTTCTGCGGATCCTGAGGTTGAGGCCCTACTGTCGCAGTATGAGGACGTCTTTAAAGATATCCCTGGCCTTCCACCTATGCTGTTGTACCTCTCGTTCGCGTTTGCTCATGAGTATCTGCACGTCTGGAGACTATCGACACCGATGCGCGAGCACTTGCAAGTACAGCAAGGCAAGCGAGAGCAAACAGAGACAGCGGAAGACTTCAAGACGAAGAGAGATATAACTTACGGTCTTACAGGTCGGAATGATGCAATGGAAGAAATCGCCGTCAGCGCCGGAAGCAAGCAATCATCACGCGGCGGTGATTAGCGAAGTTCAGGCTTTAGCTCGGGCTAAGTAGAATATCGTATAGTAATAGTAATGTAGAACACACAAGTGTTCTCCGGTATCGAATGTCTCTTTTAGCTTAGCCGTCCTCGCATCTGTTATACTCGCAGCATCGCAATGCCGTACGATTCACATCAGGAGGCCGATCCTAGATGTGACAACCCTACTGCGTCTAGGCGATGTCTACGCATAACAATGTATA
The DNA here is from genome assembly GCA_030268105.1 of Volvox africanus. NCBI lineage: Eukaryota > Viridiplantae > Chlorophyta > Chlorophyceae > Chlamydomonadales > Volvocaceae > Volvox > Volvox africanus. Next base: position 1,456,260 of record BSDZ01000024.1, on the reverse strand, counting down.
AGCCTTTCCGGCATTCGCATGATGCAAGGGTCCGGATAACGATATCCGGTTGCAGGCATGCATCGCGACAAGTGCGGCGCTCTCAACGCGTGCTTTAATGAAGTAATATTATATCAGATAATATTACTTATAGTTTCCTAGCACGAGCATAATGCGCACTTCAATGATTCGGTCATTCATGCATGCTAGGCGGATTTGCCATGATGCGATGTCGCGATGGATAATGACAACATGCCAAATGCATATATAAATGTACACGAATACATTTATATCATGCAGATTCATTCATATGCAATGCGTTCATCACAAAAGCACTTCGACTCATAGGATCGCGTCGACCTACGCGTCGACGGGAAATGAACCGTAGCACAACAATTATCCCCCCTCCCGTATGCAGCGTCCTCGCTGCATCATACAGCATCGACTGCAGGGGTCATTGGGCTTGTGTGGCACGTTTGCGGGCTTCTTCGAGCAGGGGTTTCATGTCCTGTGAGAAGTTGCGTGCCGGTTCCCATGAGTTGTGCTCGTCGGTATACCCTGTCCACTTAACCAAGTACTCGTGTACTGTTCGCTTACGTCGGTGTCGGCCCACACGACGCGCGCGATAATCTAACACCCGCTCCACATCGTAAAACTTCTGTTTACCAGCGATCCAGGTCTCGGGAACTGGTTCGATCGCTGCGGGGGCGTTAGCAGGCTCAGGGACGGGTTCCGTACCACGATACGGACGAACAAGCGATACGTGAAACGTGGGGTGAATGGTCATATCAGCGGGCAATGTAAGCTGCACAGCCACATTCCCAACCATGCGCACGACAGGATACGGACCGATCCAGCGGGGTAAGAGTTTTCGGGATCCGTCGGCCAAGGAACGCAAGTTCTTGGTGCTTAGCAACACGAGTTGCCCCTCCGAAAACGTCACATCCTGCTTGGATTTGTTGTAGTATTCCGTCGTTCGTTGCTGCGCCGCGTCCAAACACGACTTCGCGTCTGTGATTCGGGACATAAAAGACTTGGCAAAAAGTTTAGCAGCAGGCACGTGCACTTCCAACTCACGCCACACGGGTAGCGCGGGATGAAATCCGTAGTTAAGAAAGAACGGACTTTTGCCTGTAGAGCGGTTAACAGCGTTGTTAAGCGCGAATTCTGCCGCAGTCAAATATGTATCCCAAACAAGTGGTGTGCGACCAGCATAATTGCGCAACATATCACCCAACGTGCGGTTTGTGCGTTCGGTTTGACCATCAGTCTGCGGGTGATACGCTGTGCTCAGGTTGACGCGCATGCCAACTAGTTTGCAGAGCGCTTCCCAAAACTTAGACGTGAACTGTCCACCGCGGTCCGAGATCACATTTTTGGGAACCCCGTGTAACCGAACCACATTATCGAAAAACAAACGTGCGGTTTGCTCAGCCGTGCAGGATGATGTGCATGGTGCTAGGTGGACCATCTTAGTCAGACGATCGACCATTACGAACACCGCATCGTATCCCCCCTCAGTTTTGGGCAGCGCGACTACGAAGTCCATGGAAACACTTTCCCAAGGCGCATCCGGGACAGGCAACGGTTGCAACAACCCATGGCCCTTACCGGACAAAGCCTTATTGCGCTGGCACAGACTGCATGTCTGGACGAAGTTCGCCGCATCCTTAGCCAAACGAGGCCACCAAAAGGAACGTTGCACCAAGTCGATCAATCGCTTGCTACCAGGGTGTCCTGCTAACGGGTCCTCGTGGAACCGCGCAAGGATGTCGTAGCGTAGCGCGTCGTCGTTCGGAACGACGATTTGCGTAGCTGCACCCTCCGTCCGTAGCCAAAGGCCATTCTGCTTGCGAAGGTTTTCTACATTAGCCGGGTCCGCGAACCAGGCGTCTGCGCTGTAGGCAACCTTCAACCGCTCCGCGAGGTCCGTCGCGATCGGTACCTCCTCGCTACGCGGCCGCACGACGGGCGCTGCCAAAATTGCAGCGTGTAGCGACGGATGTCGACTGAGAGCATCGGCAATATTCAATTTACCAGAAATATACTCCCAGGTGCAGTTGAACCTAGCTAGATATTCCATCCACCTAGCTTGACGGCGGTTCAACGTCGAAACGCTTTGCAAAAACGTTAGGGGCTTGTGGTCAGTCTTTAAAGTAAACGGGCGTCCCTCGAGGTAACAGCGCCATTCCTTTAAAGCATGCAGCACGGCCAGAAGCTCCTGTTCCCCGGTGGTGTAGCGAATCTCCGCACCAGAAAATTTCTTACTCGTGAAGGCGATCGGTCGCCCTTCCTGTAACAATACAGCGCCGCTTCCAAATATTGAGGCATCAGACACTACCTCAACGCGAAATGGCAACGAGTAATCAGGGAATGCAAGGGTGACATCTTCGGCAATAATTCGTTTGAGCTCCTCGAATGCCCGCTGGCATTGTGTTGTACCTCTCGTTCGCGTTTGCTCATGAGTATCTGCACGTCTGGAGACTATCGACACCGATGCGCGAGCACTTGCAAGTACAGCAAGGCAAGCGAGAGCAAACAGAGACAGCGGAAGACTTCAAGACGAAGAGAGATATAACTTACGGTCTTACAGGTCGGAATGATGCAATGGAAGAAATCGCCGTCAGCGCCGGAAGCAAGCAATCATCACGCGGCGGTGATTAGCGAAGTTCAGGCTTTAGCTCGGGCTAAGTAGAATATCGTATAGTAATAGTAATGTAGAACACACAAGTGTTCTCCGGTATCGAATGTCTCCTTTAGCTTAGCCATCCTCGCATCTGTTATACTCGCAGCATCGCAATGCCGTACGATTCACATCAGGAGGCCGATCCTAGATGTGACAACCCTACTGCGTCTAGGCGATGTCTACGCATAACAATGTATAAGCCTTTCCGGCATTCGCATGATGCAAGGGTCCGGATAACGATATCCGGTTGCAGGCATGCATCGCGACAAGTGCGGCGCTCTCAACGCGTGCTTTAATGAAGTAATATTATATCAGATAATATTACTTATAGTTTCCTAGCATGAGCATAATGCGCACTTCAATGATTCGGTCATTCATGCATGCTAGGCGGATTTGCCATGATGCGATGTCGCGATGGATAATGACAACATGCCAAATGCATACATAAATGTACACGAATACATTTATATCATGCAGATTCATTCATATGCAATGCGTTCATCACAAAAGCACTTCGACTCATAGGATCGCGTCGACCTACGCGTCGACGGGAAATGAACCGTAGCACAACAATTATCCCCCCTCCCGTATGCAGCGTCCTCGCTGCATCATACAGCATCGACTGCAGGGGTCATTGGGCTTGTGTGGCACGTTTGCGGGCTTCTTCGAGCAGGGGTTTCATGTCCTGTGAGAAGTTGCGTGCCGGTTCCCATGAGTTGTGCTCGTCGGTATACCCTGTCCACTTAACCAAGTACTCGTGTACTGTTCGCTTACGTCGGTGTCGGCCCACACGACGCGCGCGATAATCTAACACCCGCTCCACATCGTAAAACTTCTGTTTACCAGCGATCCAGGTCTCGGGAACTGGTTCGATCGCTGCGGGGGCGTTAGCAGGCTCAGGGACGGGTTCCGTACCACGATACGGACGAACAAGCGATACGTGAAACGTGGGGTGAATGGTCATATCAGCGGGCAATGTAAGCTGCACAGCCACATTCCCAACCATGCGCACGACAGGATACGGACCGATCCAGCGGGGTAAGAGTTTTCGGGATCCGTCGGCCAAGGAACGCAAGTTCTTGGTGCTTAGCAACACGAGTTGCCCCTCCGAAAACGTCACATCCTGCTTGGATTTGTTGTAGTATTCCGTCGTTCGTTGCTGCGCCGCGTCCAAACACGACTTCGCGTCTGTGATTCGGGACATAAAAGACTTGGCAAAAAGTTTAGCAGCAGGCACGTTCACTTCCAACTCACGCCACACGGGTAGCGCGGGATGAAATCCGTAGTTAAGAAAGAACGGACTTTTGCCTGTAGAGCGGTTAACAGCGTTGTTAAGCGCGAATTCTGCCGCAGTCAAATATGTATCCCAAACAAGTGGTGTGCGACCAGCATAATTGCGCAACATATCACCCAACGTGCGGTTTGTGCGTTCGGTTTGACCATCAGTCTGCGGGTGATACGCTGTGCTCAGGTTGACGCGCATGCCAACTAGTTTGCAGAGCGCTTCCCAAAACTTAGACGTGAACTGTCCACCGCGGTCCGAGATCACATTTTTGGGAACCCCGTGTAACCGAACCACATTATCGAAAAACAAACGTGCGGTTTGCTCAGCCGTGCAGGATGATGTGCATGGTGCTAGGTGGACCATCTTAGTCAGACGATCGACCATTACGAACACCGCATCGTATCCCCCCTCAGTTTTGGGCAGCGCGACTACGAAGTCCATGGAAACACTTTCCCAAGGCGCATCCGGGACAGGCAACGGTTGCAACAACCCATGGCCCTTACCGGACAAAGCCTTATTGCGCTGGCACAGACTGCATGTCTGGACGAAGTTCGCCGCATCCTTAGCCAAACGAGGCCACCAAAAGGAACGTTGCACCAAGTCGATCAATCGCTTGCTACCAGGGTGTCCTGCTAACGGGTCCTCGTGGAACCGCGCAAGGATGTCGTAGCGTAGCGCGTCGTCGTTCGGAACGACGATTTGCGTAGCTGCACCCTCCGTCCGTAGCCAAAGGCCATTCTGCTTGCGAAGGTTTTCTACATTAGCCGGGTCCGCGAACCAGGCGTCTGCGCTGTAGGCAACCTTCAACCGCTCCGCGAGGTCCGTCGCGATCGGTACCTCCTCGCTACGCGGCCGCACGACGGGCGCTGCCAAAATTGCAGCGTGTAGCGACGGATGTCGACTGAGAGCATCGGCAATATTCAATTTACCAGAAATATACTCCCAGGTGCAGTTGAACCTAGCTAGATATTCCATCCACCTAGCTTGACGGCGGTTCAACGTCGGAACGCTTTGCAAAAACGTTAGGGGCTTGTGGTCAGTCTTTAAAGTAAACGGGCGTCCCTCGAGGTAACAGCGCCATTCCTTTAAAGCATGCAGCACGGCCAGAAGCTCCTGTTCCCCGGTGGTGTAGCGAATCTCCGCACCAGAAAATTTCTTACTCGTGAAGGCGATCGGTCGCCCTTCCTGTAACAATACAGCGCCGCTTCCAAATATTGAGGCATCAGACACTACCTCAACGCGAAATGGCAACGAGTAATCAGGGAATGCAAGGGTGACATCTTCGGCAATAATTCGTTTGAGCTCTTCGAATGCCCGCTGGCATTGTGTTGTACCTCTCGTTCGCGTTTGCTCATGAGTATCTGCACGTCTGGAGACTATCGACACCGATGCGCGAGCACTTGCAAGTACAGCAAGGCAAGCGAGAGCAAACAGAGACAGCGGAAGACTTCAAGACGAAGAGAGATATAACTTACGGTCTTACAGGTCGGAATGATGCAATGGAAGAAATCGCCGTCAGCGCCGGAAGCAAGCAATCATCACGCGGCGGTGATTAGCGAAGTTCAGGCTTTAGCTCGGGCTAAGTAGAATATCGTATAGTAATAGTAATGTAGAACACACAAGTGTTCTCCGGTATCGAATGTCTCCTTTAGCTTAGCCATCCTCGCATCTGTTATACTCGCAGCATCGCAATGCCGTACGATTCACATCAGGAGGCCGATCCTAGATGTGACAACCCTACTGCGTCTAGGCGATGTCTACGCATAACAATGTATAAGCCTTTCCGGCATTCGCATGATGCAAGGGTCCGGATAACGATATCCGGTTGCAGGCATGCATCGCGACAAGTGCGGCGCTCTCAACGCGTGCTTTAATGAAGTAATATTATATCAGATAATATTACTTATAGTTTCCTAGCATGAGCATAATGCGCACTTCAATGATTCGGTCATTCATGCATGCTAGGCGGATTTGCCATGATGCGATGTCGCGATGGATAATGACAACATGCCAAATGCATACATAAATGTACACGAATACATTTATATCATGCAGATTCATTCATATGCAATGCGTTCATCACAAAAGCACTTCGACTCATAGGATCGCGTCGACCTACGCGTCGACGGGAAATGAACCGTAGCACAACAATTATCCCCCCTCCCGTATGCAGCGTCCTCGCTGCATCATACAGCATCGACTGCAGGGGTCATTGGGCTTGTGTGGCACGTTTGCGGGCTTCTTCGAGCAGGGGTTTCATGTCCTGTGAGAAGTTGCGTGCCGGTTCCCATGAGTTGTGCTCGTCGGTATACCCTGTCCACTTAACCAAGTACTCGTGTACTGTTCGCTTACGTCGGTGTCGGCCCACACGACGCGCGCGATAATCTAACACCCGCTCCACATCGTAAAACTTCTGTTTACCAGCGATCCAGGTCTCGGGAACTGGTTCGATCGCTGCGGGGGCGTTAGCAGGCTCAGGGACGGGTTCCGTACCACGATACGGACGAACAAGCGATACGTGAAACGTGGGGTGAATGGTCATATCAGCGGGCAATGTAAGCTGCACAGCCACATTCCCAACCATGCGCACGACAGGATACGGACCGATCCAGCGGGGTAAGAGTTTTCGGGATCCGTCGGCCAAGGAACGCAAGTTCTTGGTGCTTAGCAACACGAGTTGCCCCTCCGAAAACGTCACATCCTGCTTGGATTTGTTGTAGTATTCCGTCGTTCGTTGCTGCGCCGCGTCCAAACACGACTTCGCGTCTGTGATTCGGGACATAAAAGACTTGGCAAAAAGTTTAGCAGCAGGCACGTTCACTTCCAACTCACGCCACACGGGTAGCGCGGGATGAAATCCGTAGTTAAGAAAGAACGGACTTTTGCCTGTAGAGCGGTTAACAGCGTTGTTAAGCGCGAATTCTGCCGCAGTCAAATATGTATCCCAAACAAGTGGTGTGCGACCAGCATAATTGCGCAACATATCACCCAACGTGCGGTTTGTGCGTTCGGTTTGACCATCAGTCTGCGGGTGATACGCTGTGCTCAGGTTGACGCGCATGCCAACTAGTTTGCAGAGCGCTTCCCAAAACTTAGACGTGAACTGTCCACCGCGGTCCGAGATCACATTTTTGGGAACCCCGTGTAACCGAACCACATTATCGAAAAACAAACGTGCGGTTTGCTCAGCCGTGCAGGATGATGTGCATGGTGCTAGGTGGACCATCTTAGTCAGACGATCGACCATTACGAACACCGCATCGTATCCCCCCTCAGTTTTGGGCAGCGCGACTACGAAGTCCATGGAAACACTTTCCCAAGGCGCATCCGGGACAGGCAACGGTTGCAACAACCCATGGCCCTTACCGGACAAAGCCTTATTGCGCTGGCACAGACTGCATGTCTGGACGAAGTTCGCCGCATCCTTAGCCAAACGAGGCCACCAAAAGGAACGTTGCACCAAGTCGATCAATCGCTTGCTACCAGGGTGTCCTGCTAACGGGTCCTCGTGGAACCGCGCAAGGATGTCGTAGCGTAGCGCGTCGTCGTTTGGAACGACGATTTGCGTAGCTGCACCCTCCGTCCGTAGCCAAAGGCCATTCTGCTTGCGAAGGTTTTCTACATTAGCCGGGTCCGCGAACCAGGCGTCTGCGCTGTAGGCAACCTTCAACCGCTCCGCGAGGTCCGTCGCGATCGGTACCTCCTCGCTACGCGGCCGCACGACGGGCGCTGCCAAAATTGCAGCGTGTAGCGACGGATGTCGACTGAGAGCATCGGCAATATTCAATTTACCAGAAATATACTCCCAGGTGCAGTTGAACCTAGCTAGATATTCCATCCACCTAGCTTGACGGCGGTTCAACGTCGGAACGCTTTGCAAAAACGTTAGGGGCTTGTGGTCAGTCTTTAAAGTAAACGGGCGTCCCTCGAGGTAACAGCGCCATTCCTTTAAAGCATGCAGCACGGCCAGAAGCTCCTGTTCCCCGGTGGTGTAGCGAATCTCCGCACCAGAAAATTTCTTACTCGTGAAGGCGATCGGTCGCCCTTCCTGTAACAATACAGCGCCGCTTCCAAATATTGAGGCATCAGACACTACCTCAACGCGAAATGGCAACGAGTAATCAGGGAATGCAAGGGTGACATCTTCGGCAATAATTCGTTTGAGCTCTTCGAATGCCCGCTGGCATTGTGTTGTACCTCTCGTTCGCGTTTGCTCATGAGTATCTGCACGTCTGGAGACTATCGACACCGATGCGCGAGCACTTGCAAGTACAGCAAGGCAAGCGAGAGCAAACAGAGACAGCGGAAGACTTCAAGACGAAGAGAGATATAACTTACGGTCTTACAGGTCGGAATGATGCAATGGAAGAAATCGCCGTCAGCGCCGGAAGCAAGCAATCATCACGCGGCGGTGATTAGCGAAGTTCAGGCTTTAGCTCGGGCTAAGTAGAATATCGTATAGTAATAGTAATGTAGAACACACAAGTGTTCTCCGGTATCGAATGTCTCCTTTAGCTTAGCCATCCTCGCATCTGTTATACTCGCAGCATCGCAATGCCGTACGATTCACATCAGGAGGCCGATCCTAGATGTGACAACCCTACTGCGTCTAGGCGATGTCTACGCATAACAATGTATAAGCCTTTCCGGCATTCGCATGATGCAAGGGTCCGGATAACGATATCCGGTTGCAGGCATGCATCGCGACAAGTGCGGCGCTCTCAACGCGTGCTTTAATGAAGTAATATTATATCAGATAATATTACTTATAGTTTCCTAGCATGAGCATAATGCGCACTTCAATGATTCGGTCATTCATGCATGCTAGGCGGATTTGCCATGATGCGATGTCGCGATGGATAATGACAACATGCCAAATGCATATATAAATGTACACGAATACATTTATATCATGCAGATTCATTCATATGCAATGCGTTCATCACAAAAGCACTTCGACTCATAGGATCGCGTCGACCTACGCGTCGACGGGAAATGAACCGTAGCACAACAATTATCCCCCCTCCCGTATGCAGCGTCCTCGCTGCATCATACAGCATCGACTGCAGGGGTCATTGGGCTTGTGTGGCACGTTTGCGGGCTTCTTCGAGCAGGGGTTTCATGTCCTGTGAGAAGTTGCGTGCCGGTTCCCATGAGTTGTGCTCGTCGGTATACCCTGTCCACTTAACCAAGTACTCGTGTACTGTTCGCTTACGTCGGTGTCGGCCCACACGACGCGCGCGATAATCTAACACCCGCTCCACATCGTAAAACTTCTGTTTACCAGCGATCCAGGTCTCGGGAACTGGTTCGATCGCTGCGGGGGCGTTAGCAGGCTCAGGGACGGGTTCCGTACCACGATACGGACGAACAAGCGATACGTGAAACGTGGGGTGAATGGTCATATCAGCGGGCAATGTAAGCTGCACAGCCACATTCCCAACCATGCGCACGACAGGATACGGACCGATCCAGCGGGGTAAGAGTTTTCGGGATCCGTCGGCCAAGGAACGCAAGTTCTTGGTGCTTAGCAACACGAGTTGCCCCTCCGAAAACGTCACATCCTGCTTGGATTTGTTGTAGTATTCCGTCGTTCGTTGCTGCGCCGCGTCCAAACACGACTTCGCGTCTGTGATTCGGGACATAAAAGACTTGGCAAAAAGTTTAGCAGCAGGCACGTTCACTTCCAACTCACGCCACACGGGTAGCGCGGGATGAAATCCGTAGTTAAGAAAGAACGGACTTTTGCCTGTAGAGCGGTTAACAGCGTTGTTAAGCGCGAATTCTGCCGCAGTCAAATATGTATCCCAAACAAGTGGTGTGCGACCAGCATAATTGCGCAACATATCACCCAACGTGCGGTTTGTGCGTTCGGTTTGACCATCAGTCTGCGGGTGATACGCTGTGCTCAGGTTGACGTGCATGCCAACTAGTTTGCAGAGCGCTTCCCAAAACTTAGACGTGAACTGTCCACCGCGGTCCGAGATCACATTTTTGGGAACCCCGTGTAACCGAACCACATTATCGAAAAACAAACGTGCGGTTTGCTCAGCCGTGCAGGATGATGTGCATGGTGCTAGGTGGACCATCTTAGTCAGACGATCGACCATTACGAACACCGCATCGTATCCCCCCTCAGTTTTGGGCAGCGCGACTACGAAGTCCATGGAAACACTTTCCCAAGGCGCATCCGGGACAGGCAACGGTTGCAACAACCCATGGCCCTTACCGGACAAAGCCTTATTGCGCTGGCACAGACTGCATGTCTGGACGAAGTTCGCCGCATCCTTAGCCAAACGAGGCCACCAAAAGGAACGTTGCACCAAGTCGATCAATCGCTTGCTACCAGGGTGTCCTGCTAACGGGTCCTCGTGGAACCGCGCAAGGATGTCGTAGCGTAGCGCGTCGTCGTTTGGAACGACGATTTGCGTAGCTGCACCCTCCGTCCGTAGCCAAAGGCCATTCTGCTTGCGAAGGTTTTCTACATTAGCCGGGTCCGCGAACCAGGCGTCTGCGCTGTAGGCAACCTTCAACCGCTCCGCGAGGTCCGTCGCGATCGGTACCTCCTCGCTACGCGGCCGCACGACGGGCGCTGCCAAAATTGCAGCGTGTAGCGACGGATGTCGACTGAGAGCATCGGCAATATTCAATTTACCAGAAATATACTCCCAGGTGCAGTTGAACCTAGCTAGATATTCCATCCACCTAGCTTGACGGCGGTTCAACGTCGGAACGCTTTGCAAAAACGTTAGGGGCTTGTGGTCAGTCTTTAAAGTAAACGGGCGTCCCTCGAGGTAACAGCGCCATTCCTTTAAAGCATGCAGCACGGCCAGAAGCTCCTGTTCCCCGGTGGTGTAGCGAATCTCCGCACCAGAAAATTTCTTACTCGTGAAGGCGATCGGTCGCCCTTCCTGTAACAATACAGCGCCGCTTCCAAATATTGAGGCATCAGACACTACCTCAACGCGAAATGGCAACGAGTAATCAGGGAATGCAAGGGTGACATCTTCGGCAATAATTCGTTTGAGCTCTTCGAATGCCCGCTGGCATTGCGGCGTCCACGACTCGAGCGAAACGAAAACGCCTTTGCGAGTTAAGTTAGTAAGCGGGGCCGCAATGATGGAATATTTTTCAATGAACTTTCGGAAATAATTGGTCAAGCCAAGGAACTTACGCAGCTCCGTGAGGTTCTGAGGCGCGGGCCAATCGCGAACCACGGCGACCTTCCACGGGTCCATCTTCACACCGGTGGCCGACACAATGTGGCCCAAATATTCCACCTGAGGCTGCGCCCAAAAGCATTTGGCGCGTTTAGCAAACAATTGCTCCCGCCTCATAACGTCGAGCACGAGCCGCAGATGCTCCAAGTGCTCCTCGCGCGTTTTAGAATATACCAAGATGTCATCCAGGTAGCAAACAACGAACCTGTCGATAAACGGCCTAAACATTCGGTCCATAACCGCCTGAAACGTCGCAGGGGCATTAGTCAGACCAAACGATAGGACCGTATACTCAAAGTGACCGAAGGGCGTCCGAAAAGCGGTTTTCGGGATATCAGAGGCAGCGATGCGAATCTGATTATAGCCCTGTTGTAAGTCAATTTAGGAAAAATAAGCCGAGCCCTTCAGCTTATCCAACAGGTCGTCAACGCGTGGCAAAGGGTAGCGATTTTTCACCGTATTCGCATTTAACCCCCGGTAATCAATGCACATGCGCAAGGTCCCATCCTTCTTACCGACAAACAAAATCGGTGCAGAATACGGGGATGTGCTGGGGCGTATCATACCCTTCGCGAGCAAATCCGTCACCTGGCGCTTTACCTCATCCAGCTCCAATGGACTCAACCTGTACATTGGCCGGGCCGTAGGCTGCGCTCCAGGCATGAGAGGGATTGTGTGATCAACAGGACGCATAGGTGGTAGGCCGGGGATATCTTTAAAGACGTCCTCATACTGCGACAGTAGGGCCTCAACCTCAGGATCCGCAGAAATCTGCGCGGTGGTGACACAACAGCTCACCCGCGGCCTTAAAAGCAGTCCGTGGGCACCCTTCCGTAACAAACGGACGGCCTCCTTACGCCCGACTAGCTCTGGTTCGATTCGCGCGGCCATTGCGGTCACAGCGAAATTAACCATAGGCACCGCCTCAGTTTCGCCCTCCTTTGGTGTGACATGTTCGAACGACAGGAAAGGTACCTTAATCGACAGAGTACCCTTGCACATATGCAGGGTTGCGGTCTCCATGTCGATGCGCGCGCGGTACTGTCGTAATGTCGACGACCCCATTATGTACGGTGCAGTCTCTGCTAAGCCCTGCAGCACGTACGGCCGGGTCACAACACGCAAAGGGCCTAACGATAGGCTAAGGGTAATCCTGCCCACGATGGGATGCTTACCCCCGTCAGCAAGGGTAACCTGTGTACAATCAGACGACTCTGGGGACAACCCCAGCGCATTCACCTCTGCGACAGAGATGAAGTCGTCACTGGCACCGGTGTCAACAAGTGCCTTCAGAGTACGGCCATTCAAACCGATCTGAACCACAGGGACACGGTTATCTACGAGCGACTGCCCAGCAGACAACGTCAGTGCACTTAGGGCGGGTCCGTAACCAACGGCACCCCCGTCAGGAGCTTCGTACCAAACGTCAACCGAGTAGGATAGGTGTGGCCACGGAGCCAGCGTACCCTCCCGATCCACACCATTAAACAAAACGGTGCCCGGCTCGAACCGGTGGACATGCCGCATACCCCTTAACAATGCCTCTGCCTTGCGCCGACAGAAAGCAGGGAGTAATACACATGCGGCAGTGCCTGGATATTGACGCCTACATCTCCTGTATATGGCCAACTGTTCCGACATCTCACGCAGAGACGAGGGGATGAACAAAACCACGTGGTTAGACAGATCGATAGACGACAGGGGACGGCGAGGTGTAAACAAATTACACAACGGGTCGAAGCAGAGAAGTCCCGTGCGTCCGTCAAGCGTGATGCGTCGCGCAATGACTCGCTCGATGTGTCCAAGTACGCAAGGCAACAATGCCTTCACGGCTGGCCGTAAGGATGACCACCGACCACGCGTTAGTTCAGAAATCCCAGGTGGTGCCCCCTCCACAGGAACCCGGTCAAGCCCCTATTTCGGCTGAGGTACAAACGGCGGCAGTAACGGGCAATCCTTCGTAGGATGACTCTCCGAGCACCGTAGACAAACATTGGCCGCTTTCCGACACTCGAACTCGGAACGATTGCAATTCCATTTTGGCATAAACGAGTCATCCGTGCGAGTCCGCTTCACATTGGGGTCGGAACGCTGTGCGGCTGCCGACGACGGCGCACCACCACGCTTCCTGCTCTTAGCCGGGTCCGAGCTCGGACCTGCTCCTCCTGACCCGCGGACACCCGAGCTAGCGCCCCCGCGCGCCTGGCGTTGCCGGTTGCTGCGTCACGTCGCGGCAATAGGCGTGGGGCGGGTCGCTCCGAAGTCCTGGTCAAGAGCTACAGCTTCCCCAAGCGGATCCTGCACTTGCACGGCATTTGCACGAGGGGCAGACTTGACTTCTTCCTCACCGGCAAGGAGTCGTATCTCCGTACCCTTAGCAAAAGCGACCAAAGCATCATACGACTTGATCGGCACCCCAGCCAAGTCAGTAGCGCACCATTTAGCCAAAAGTTTCGTCAGGCCTCGCTTAAACCAAAAGACACGCTCGGTTTCAGTGAGATCAGCAATGGGGGTCACTAGTGCTTCGAAGCGTGACTGGTACGCAGGTACATTTTCACCCCGACGCATGTGGTAACTACCGGCCGCCAAGACCTTACGAGCCTCCACATCACGTGCTTGAACCTCAGTAGCGAACCGTGCGAGCAAAGTGGTGATCATCTCGTCAAAAGTATAGTCGCCCCGGGCGGTGGTCCATTCGCGATACCAGTCCTTCGCTGAGCCCTCGAGGGTGTTACCAACGAAGAGACACCTGATACCGTCATTATCGCCACCATGAACAGCCTGGAGATACTTTTTAGCGTCACGCACGTACGCACGAGTTGCATCGGCTATGCTATGTCCTGCTGTCTTGTCGGTCAGCGAGATATTGAGCCTAAGAACGGGAATTGACAATCTCATCACCTCAGGGATGTCATCATGCCCTCGAGCTTGAGGTAATGGCAGAACCCTTGGTCCAGCAGTGTTGTCCATATTCGTGTTCACTGCTGAATGCGGCACAATTAAGTGAGCAGGGGTCTGAAGGACAAGGGGATCTTGAGTGGCTCGCGTGCCAACAGTCTCAAGACCTCTATCCGGCGCTCTAGCAGCCACAACAAAATCGGGTTGGCTAGCTAGGCTAGTGTGCGGTGTATCGTTGTGTTCCGTGGACATGGAGCACGAAGCGATACCCTAGGTTTGCGTAATAGAAGCCGACTTCTATCGCAAAGGCAAGAGTACAAAGCGATTCGGTGAGCCTACCAACAGTACTCTTGAGAAGATTCAGTAAACTCAGCAAGTACTTGCCCAGCTGAGTCCTGATCTCCGTAGTTTGGGTGATGAGAGTCGCCAACTGGTCCGGACGAAAGCCGGTCTCAGTCGCCGCGGCAAGCAATGCCGGTGCACTGAGATTACCTGCGACTCAGAGCGTACACTTACACAACAAGTGCAGCAATCTAAGCAAAAGCAATTAAACAATTACAAACCGGAAGCGGCGGCGTCCAAAACGGCGTGGCCTAGGTCTTCGGCAAAAGTATCTAGCGGTCCTCGTGGTTCGTCGCTGGAACTCGCCATAAAAAGAACCTACTTCCGATTAGACAAAGAGAGACAGTTAGGCAACGAACCTGTCTCGATACCAATTTGTTGTACCTCTCGTTCGTGTTTGCTCATAAGTATCTGCGCGTCTGAAGGCTTTCGACACCGATGCGCGAGCACTTGCAAGTACAGCAAGGCAAACGCGAGCAAACAGAGACAGCGGAAGACTTCAAAACAAGAAGAGATATAACTTACAGTCTTACAGATCGAAGCGGTGCAATGGATGTAATCGCCGTCAGTGCCGGAAGCAAGCAATCATCACGCGGCGGTGATAGCGAAGTTTAGGCTTAGCTTGGGCTAAGTAGAGTAGCATATAGCAATGATAATGTAGAACACACGAGTGTTCTCCGGTGTCGAATATCTTATCTTGCTTAGCCGTCCTCGCATCTGTTATACTCGTAGCATCGCGATGCCGTACGATTCACACTAGGAGGCCGATCCTAAGTGTGACAACCCTACTGCGTATAGGCGATGTCCATGTATAACAACGTATAAGCCTTTCCGGCATTCGCATGATGCAAGGGTCCGGATAACGATATCCGGTTGCAGGGCATGTATCGCGACGAGTGCGGCGCTCTCAACGTGTGCTTTAATGAAGTAATATTATATCAAATAATATTACTTATCGTTTCATAGCACGAGCATAATGCGCACTTCAATGATTCGGTATTTCATGCATGCTAGGCGGATTTGCCATGATGCAATGTCGCGATGGATAATGATAACATGCCAAATGCATATATAAATGTATGCGAATACATCTATATCATGCAGCTTCATTCATATGCAATAGTCATTCATGCGTTCATCAAGATAACACTTCGCCTTGTAGGGTCGCATCGACCTACGCATCGGCGGGAAACGAACCGCAGCACAACATGCGGCATTTAACCCCCTATAGTCAATGCACATTCTCAGAGTCCCATCCTTCTTTCCCACAAACAGAATAGGGGCGGAGTATGGGGATGTGCTTGGCCGTATCATACCTTTTTTCAGCAGCTCAGTAACCTGTCGTTTGACCTCGTCCAGCTCCAAGGGGCTTAGCCGATACATGGGGCGGGAAACGGGTACTGCACCAGGCAACAAAGGTATGGTGTGATCCACAGGCCGCATTGGAGGCTTACCAGGGATCTCCTGGAATATATCTGCATATTCCTGTAACAGGGCCTCAAGCTCAGGGTCAGTGGCATCAGCTGGGATAGAAGTTGCATTCAGGTGCAACTTGGGCCGTACTAGTAAAGCATGGGCCCCCTTGCGAATCATGCGAACTGCTGCTTTTCTGCCAACAACTTCAGGTTCAGTGTGCTGACAGATAGCAGTGGTTGCATAATTAAAGCAAGGGGTCATCTGATCTGGTGGCTGTCCGGCAGTAGTAAAGGGTACCTTGCAGACTAGATTCCCCTTGCGCAGGCGCAAAGATTTAGACTCATAGTCAAGGACAGCCCCATACTGTGCTAGCGTGGAAGAACCCAAGATATACATGGCAGCGTCAGTTAGCTCAGGCAACACGTATGGGCGGACATTTAACCTTAAAGGACCTGCAGATAGACGAAGATTAACCTGCCCCAAGATAGCCTGCTTACCCCCATCAGCAAGGGTAACTTCTGACCAGGAGCATGGGCTAGGTTTCAGGCCAAGCTGCGTAACCACTGATGCCGAAATGAAATTATCACTGGCTCCAGAGTCGGCTAGGGTGGTGAACGTACGACCTGCCGTACTTACGATGATCAGAGGTACGTCAGCACCTATCAGGGCAGCAGCTTTAGGCAAGCAGAGAACTGAAATACAGGGTTCAGTCTCAGGCAAGCCCTCCTGAACCGGTTTAGGAGCAGCAAACCAGACGTCAACAGAGTATGGGCTTCCAGGGAGCTGAACGACCTCACCTGCCATATCAAGGCTATGGAAAAGAGCCGTCCCTGGATTAAACCTTAAGACCCTTTGCATTCCCGACAGAAAAGAAGGGCTGCATCGGGACACATACTCAGGCAGCAAGATGCATGCTGAGGTATCAGGGTGTTGACGTTTGCATGCCCTAAACTGAGCTAATTGCTTCTGTAGCTCGCAGAGTGAAGAGGGAGTGAACAAGATAGTATGCCCACCCAAGTTAGCGGAGGATAGGGGGCGACCTTGAGGCTCAAACAGATTACAAAAGCCATCAAAGCCGGCACGGACAGTTCGTGCATCAAAAGAAAAACGTCTCCCTATCACCTGCTCCACTTGGTTTAAAACAGAGGGCAAAAGAGCCCGTACTGCACGGCACTTTGCTACCATCTGGCCCACAGCAAAGACCCCAGGTGGTGATCCCTCTATACCAGCCTGGGCAAGTTCCTAGTGGTCCTTACCCTTATTTTTCTCCACCCCCAGCATTGGGCAGGAGTCGACCCTATGTTGGTCGGAACCGCAACGGAGGCACATCCCATGTTGTTTACGAAAATGGAACTCCCGTCTAGTACATTTGAATGTGGTTAGATACTCCGCCAGGTTCTGCTTAGGCCCCTTCTTCTGCACGTGGCCCCCTTTTGGGGCCAAGTGCCTTCCCTGCTGTCCGCCGCCCCTCTTAGACTTACCGGCGCCCTTAACCTGCCGCGGCTGATCCTCGTGCCCGGTGATGCTTGGACGAACGGATGCAGCCCGCAGTTTTTTGGTCGGGGGCGCCGGGGTCTCCTCGTCAGGGTCGTCGCAGGCCATGTCCTGTACCGACAGCATGTTCATTTTGGGACGGGCCAGTTTGTCACATTCCCGTCGGGCCAGTAACCTAAGTTCAGCTCCCAGGGAGAACTGAACCAAGTCTGTACATGACTTAAAGGTTTTACCCGACAGGTCAGTTGCACAGTCCCCACTAAGGTCGGATGAGAGGCCCTGCTGAAACCAAAACACACGCTCACTATCAGACAGGTCCGCAATGGGCGTGACAAGAGCCTCAAAGCGGCTCTGATAGGCAGAGACAGTTTCTCCAGGGTGCATGCAGTATTTGCCAGCATTTAATTTCAGGCGTGCCTCAGTGTCACGTGACTGGACCTGGGGTGCAAAACGGACAAGCAGTGCTTCTAGCAGTTCCTCAGATGTATAGGAATCCCTTGCGTTAGTCCATTGATCGTGCCATAATCTTGCCGCGCCTTCAAAGGCAGTGGCCAAGACAAGACGGCGCGTAGAGTCCTGTTGACCCCCACGGGCTGTGGCAAAGTAGTTCCTAACAATACGGACAAAGGCCCGTGTTAGAGGCGCAGCAACTCGTCCTAAATCAGAAAGCTTAACATCCATAGGGATATTCAGCTTAGGCACTGCGATCTCTATTTTTATCACCTCGTCCTCATGTCCAGTATGAGGAGGCCCAGGTGGCCTGGAAGAGGTGCCCACAACAGCAGCACAAGTTGTTGCGGCAGCAGCGGGAGCCATCCCAGGAATATCCACGGCACCAGGTGTCAAATGGTTTGACACTACAGCAGGGCCATGAACATAAAAAGGGGATGGGGCATAAATAGGTGATGTAGGTGCCTCAGGGGATGCTGTGCCGCCTTGCCCGGGAATAGGTGAAGGCTGGTTCGGAAGGTCGATACCACCTGCCACAGCAGCATTTGGTGGCTGTGTCAACCTAGAGAGCCATTCCCACCTATTCGCTTGGCTAGCATTAGCAGCAATCCGGCAAACAAACTGAAAGGCGTTGGCAGCAAGAGCCGAGACAGCATTCGCTAAGTTCGAGGCTTGCATATTGTATGCCTGAAAGCCTAACAGATCGAACTGCGAGTGACTGTTCTGGCGAAAGGCAAAGCAAAGGCAAGGACCAGGGCCTACCCAACGCTTGGATGCCTTCGATGAACTTCAAAAATTTTGAAGTCCGCGCGTGAAGTTGATTTGCGATGGATCGGAGTGACTGGGCAGAAGTGCCGCTCCGACGGGTCTGAGGTGTTGACACTGCAGAAGCACTCACGGCGGTTGGAACAAACACAATACCTTTCAAGTAATAGAGATATATATGTATTAGTGGAAGCCGAAGTAAATTCACGAAGTCGACTCCTCGTCGGATTCGATGTGAAGGTACTATCGAACCCGCAACTACAGGGATTCCTCAGCAAAATTGCAATACAAGTTCTAGATAGAAAGCAGTGTTGCAGGAAGATCTTACCTAACAGAGAAGGCAGAATTGTCTAGGTCGCGAGCCACGTTGACCGCGACTGTAGCAGTCCCTTTCAGGATACTACTAGATTTGTGCGGAAGCGTAGCTTTTGTAGATTTAGAGATAGCTCGCAAGTAAGTTAGCGTCGCGAAATTGTACATCTATTAGGAATAATTGGTGACAGCGGAGTCTTGAACTCCGAACAATTAGTATTGTGATACTAAAATGTCAGGCCTTAGCTCTTCACCTGGGTGACTTTAATATTGGCTCACCTAGCCAAGATGTACGGCAATCTTCTTTGCAAATCGCGAAGTTTACTCGTAGTTAGTTTTCGGTTAGGCATCATGCTTATTGCATGATTGCCTACCTCTTTATCTGGGCCTATTTCTCTAAGGTAAATGTAGTTTCCTACATTCCCCCCCCTCTGAAGTGAAACGTCCCGGGAGCGTCACCGTCTCCTCTTGGATGAGGTTCCTTTCTCAGTGGGTCTCGGCCCTTTGGCTTTGAGTCTTCGCTCATATTCCTCGATGGCTTCCACCAGAGGATCTGATTCTTTCAGTGATGCCTCGGTTTCATATGTATTGTGAGTGGAATCATATCCTTCCCACTTGATAAGGTACTCTCGACGAGTTTTACCTCTGCCCCCACGGATTGAGACATCCCGATGATCTACAATGGCTTCAACCATGTAGAATGGTTCACCCTCAATAACAAGTGGTGAGGGTGGTTGTCGCTGAGCGTCCTCCTTGAATGGTTTCAGGAGTGACACATGAAAGACCGGGTGTAGGCGAGATTCAGCTGGTAAGCCAAGTTTTACCGCTGTTTCGCCAATATTAGCGACAACTGTATATGGGCCGATGAATTTTGGCATCAGCTTCTTAGTTCCAGGTTTTTTAAGGTTAATATTCTTGGTACTTAACAGCACTTTTTGCCCAACCTCATAACGCACGGGGCGCCGAGAAGAGTCAGCATCCTGTTTTTGTCTAGATTGCGCAGCCTGGAGACAAGTTTTAGCGAG
The DNA here is from genome assembly GCA_030268105.1 of Volvox africanus. Lineage (NCBI taxonomy): Eukaryota > Viridiplantae > Chlorophyta > Chlorophyceae > Chlamydomonadales > Volvocaceae > Volvox > Volvox africanus. Next base: position 1,436,388 of record BSDZ01000024.1, on the reverse strand, counting down.
TTGCAATCGCTTGCGCATGATGGTGGAGTACTCATCAGCAGCTGGCACTTTCGAGGGTATATGCAGGTCAACCGGCACACGCGGTTGCTGGACACCATTAAGCAAAAATGGTGTCATACCCGTCGAACGTTGTTTGGAGTTATTGATAGCAAACTCAATCAACGGTAAGTGATCATCCCAATCATCCTGATTAGGGGAGATATAGTGCCGTAATGCCTCTTCCAGTAAGCGGTTCATTCGCTCTGTTTGTCCATCTGTTTGTGGATGGAAGGCTGTGCTCATATGGAGGTGGGTGCCCAATAGGCGAAATATTTCCTTCCAGAAATTGCTTGTAAAGCGTGGGTCCCGGTCAGAGATAATGTTCTTTGGAAGGCCGTGCTGCCGGAATACAGTGGCTACAAAAAGGCGAGCCAACTCTTCCGCTCCTGCGGTCGTGTGTGTGGGAGCAAAGTGCGTCATTTTGCTCAGCCGGTCCACAAACACTACGATCGCATCATGCCCATTGCGAGTTGTTGGTAGCTGGGTTATCAAATCCATTGATATGCTCTCCCACACGGAAGAAGGTATGGGGAGCGGCTGCAGCAAACCACCCGGCTTAGTGTTGGTTGGTTTGTTATGCTGACATTGAGGACAAGACTTGACGTAGGCCTTCACGTCAGTATCTAGTCCAGGCCACCAGTACGTTTGTGCGATCGCTTGTTTGGTGCGGTCAATGCCGCGGTGGCCAGCCCATGGGGTATCATGATACTCTTTCATGATGACCCGTCGTAAGTCAGCGTGATTAGGGATGTAAATCTGGGACCCATTGTACCAGAAGTTACCCTTCTTTTTGAGCCGCAGCTTTGCTACCTTTTCGTGAGATTGGGATCACCATCATACCCGCGGATGATTCGGTGTCCTAAGTCGCTGTCAATCAGCGCGGCAGAAAGCAAGTTGAGCACCACGTCGTGGACCCGACTGATAGGGTCAGCTACGTTCACCCGACCAGGGCGATACTCCCATTTAAATGTGAAACGTGATAATCGCTCCATCCAACGAGCTTGGCGGCGGGATAGCTTATCCGCGCTTTTCTGTTCTTGGAGGTATACCAGTGGTTGGTGATCCGTGATCAACGTTACATCACTGGCGCCTTCAAGGTAACAACGCCACTCTTCCAGGGCTAAGACAGTGCCGAGGCACTCTTGGTCTGTTGTTGAGTAGTTGTACTCTGCCTTATTGAATTTAGAACTGGTATAGGCGACAGGGTGGTCATCCTGCAAGAGGACGGCTCCTGTGCCATGTATTGAGGCATCAGACCAAACCGTGAAAGGTTTATCAAGCTCGGGGAGTTAAAGTACTGGCGCATTTGTCAAGGCATGCTTCACACCCTGGAAGGCTGCCTCGCAGGCTTCGGTCCAGTGGAAGGGCACTTTCTCACTGGTAAGGGTTGTGAGGGGGGCCACAAGGGAGGAATAACCCTGAATAAACCTCCTGAAATAATTGGCTAAGCCAAGGTGTTGTGCTACGGTTAGTTTCCCGCCGATGCGTAGGTCGATGTGATCCTACAAGGCGAAGTGTTATTGTGATGAACACATTGCATATGAATGAATCTGCATGATATAAATGTATTCGTGTACATTTATATATGCATTTGGCATGTTGTCATTACCCATCGCGACATCGCATCATGGCAAATCCGCCTAGCATGCATGAAAGCCCGAAGCATTGAAGTGCGCACTATGCTCGTGCTACGAAACGATAAGTAATATTATCTGATATAATATTACTTCATTACAGCACACGTTGAGAGCGCCGCACTCGTCGCGACACATGCCCTGCAACCGGATATCGTTATCCGGACCCTTGCATCATGCGAATGCCGGAAAGGCTTATACGTTGTTATGCGTAGACATCGCCTATACGCAGTAGGATTGTCACACTTAGGATCGGCCTCCTAATGTGAATCGTACAGCATTGCGATACTGCGAGTAAAACAGATGCGAGGACAGCTAAGCAAGACAAGACATTCGATACCGGAGAACACTCGTGTGTTCTATATTACTATTGCTATACACTATTCTACTTAGCCCGAGCTAAGCCTGAACTTCGCTGATCACCGCCGCGTGATGATTGCTTGCTTCCGGCGCTGATGGCGACTTCGTCCATTGCATCGTTCCGATCTGTAAGACTGTAAGTTATATCTCTCTTCGTCTTGAAGTCTTCTGCTGTCTCTGTTTGCTCTCGCTTGCCTTGCTGTACTTGCAAGTGCTTGCGCATCGGTGTCGAAAGTCTCCAGACGTGCAGATACTTATGAGCAAACAAGAACGAGAGGTACAACAAATTGGTATCGAGACAGGTTCGTTGCCTAACTGTCTCTCTTTGTCTAATGGGAAGTAGGTTCTTTCTATGGCGAGTTCCAGCGATGAACCATGAGGACCGCTAGATACTTTTGCCGAAGACCTAGGCCGCGCCGTTTTGGACGCCGCCGCTTCCGGTTTGTAATTGTTTGATTGCTTTTGCTTAGATTGCTGCACTTGTCGTGTAAGTGTATGCTCTGAGTCGCAGGTAATCTCAGTGCACCGGCATTGCTTGCCGCGGCGACTGAGACCGGCTTTCGTCCGGACCATTTGGCGACTCTCATCGCCCAAACTAAAGAGATCAGGACTCAGCTGGGCAAGTACTTGCTGAGTTTACTGAATCTTCTCAAGAGTACTGTCGGTAGGCTCACCGAATTGTTTTGTACTCTTGCCTTTGCGATAGAAGTCGGCTTCTATTACGCAAACCTAGGGTATCGTTTCGTGCTCCATGTCCGCGGAACACGACGATACGCCGCACACTAGCCTAGCTAGCCAACCCGATTTTGTTGTGGCTGCTAGAGCACCGGATAGAGGTCTTGAGACTGTCGGCGCGCGAGCCACTCAAGAGCCCCTTTTCCTTCAGACCCCTGCTCACTTAATTGTGCCGCATTAAGCAGTGAACACGAATATGGACAACACTGCTGGACCAAGGGTTCTGCCATTACCTCAAGCTCGAGGGCATGATGACATCCCTGAGGTGATGAGATTGTCGATTCCCGTTCCTAGGCTCAATATTTCGCTGACCGACAAGACACCAGGGCATAGCATAGCCGATGCAACGCGTGCGTACGTGCGTGACGCTAAAAAGTATCTCCAGGCTGTTCATGGTGGCAATAATGACGGTATCAGGTGTCTCTTCGTTGGTAACACCCTCGAGGGCTCAGCGAAGGACTGGTATCGCAATTGGACCAACGCCCGGGGCAACTATACTTTTGACGAGTTGGTCGCCGCTTTGCTCGCACGATTCGCTACTGAGGTTCAAGCACGCGATGTGGAAGCTCGTAAGGTTTTGGCAGCCGGTAGCTACCACATGCGTCGGGATGAAAATGTACCTGCGTACCAGTCACGCTTCGAAGCACTTGTGACTCCCATTGCTGACCTCACTGAATCCGAGCGTGTCTTTTGGTTTAGGCGAGGCCTGACAAAACTTTTGGCTAAATGGTGCGCTACTGACTTGGTTGGAGCGCAGATCAAGTCGTATGATGCTTTGGTCGCTTTTGCTAAGGGCACGGAGATACGACTCCTTGCCGGTGAGGAAGAAGTCAAGTCTGCCCCTCGTGCAAATGCCGTGCAAGTGCAGGATCCGCTTGGGGAAGCCGTAGCTCTTGACCAGGACTTCGGAGCGACCCGCCCCACGCCTACTGCCGCGACGCGACGCAGCAACGGGCAACGCCAGGCGCGCGGGGGCGCTAGCTCTGGTGTCCGTGGGTCAGGAGGAGCAGGTCCGAGCTCGGACCCGGATAAGAGCAGGAAGCGTGGTGGTGCGCCGTCGACGGCAGCCGCACAGCGTTCCGACCCCAATGCGAAGCGGACTCGCACGGATGACACGTATATGCCAAAATGGAATTGCAATCGTTCTGAATTCGAGCGTCGGAAATTGGCCAATGTTTGTCTACGGTGTGCGGAGAGCCATTCCACGAAGGATTGCCCTCTAATGCCGCCGTTTGTACCTCAGCCGAAATAGGGGCTTGCCCGGGTTCCTGTGGAGGGGGCACCACCTGGGATTTCTGAACTAACGCATGGTCGGTGGTCATCCTTACGGCCAGCCGTTAAGGCATTGTTGCCTTGTGTACTTGGACACATCGAGCGAGTCATTGCGCGACGCATCACGCTTGACGGACGCACGGGACTTCTCTGCTTCGACCCGTTGTGTAATTTGTTTACTCCTCGCCGTCCCCTGTCGTCTATCGATCTGTCTAACCACGTGGTTTTGTTCATCCCCTCAGTCGCTCGTAGATAACCGTGTCCCTGTGGTTCAGATCGGTTTGAATGGCCACATTGCGTCGGCCACCGGTGTGAAGATGGACCCACGGAAGGTCGCCGTGGTTCGTGATTGGCCCGCACCTCAGAACCTCACGGAGCTGCGTAAGTTCCTTGGCTTGACCAATTATTTCCGAAAGCTCATTGAAAAATATTCCATCATTGCGGCCCCGCTTACTAACTTAACTCGCAAAGGCGTTTTCGTTTCGCTCGAGTCGTGGACATCGCAATGCCAGCGGGCATTCGAAGAGCTCAAACGAATCGTTGCCGAAGATGTCACCCTTGCATTCCCTGATTACTCGTTGCCATTTCGTGTTGAGGTAGTGTCTGATGCCTCAATATTTGGAAGCGGCGCTGTATTGTTACAGGAAGGGTGACCGATCGCCTTCACGAGTAAGAAGTTTTCTGGTGCGGAGATTCGCTACACCACCGGGGAACAGGAGCTTCTGGCCGTGCTGCATGCTTTAAAGGAATGGCGCTGTTACCTTGAGGGACGCCCGTTTACTTTAAAGACTGACCATAAGCCCCTAACGTTTTTGCAAAGCGTTCCGACGTTGAACCGCCGTCAGGCTAGGTGGATGGAATACCTAGCTAGGTTCGACTGCACCTGGGAGTATATTTCTGGTAAATTGAATATTGCCGATGCTCTCAGTCGACATCTGTCGCTACACACTGCAATTTTGGCAGCGCCCGTCGTGCGGCCGTGTAGCGAGGAGGTACCGATCGCGACGGACCTCACGGAGCGGTTGAAGGTTGCCTACAACGCAGACGCCTGGTTCGCGGACCCGGCTAATGTAGAAAACCTTCGCAAGCAAAATGGCCTTTGGCTACGGACGGAGGGTGCAGCTACGCAAATCGTTCCTTTTGGTGGCCTCGTTTGGCTAAGGATGCGGCGAACTTCTTACAGACATGCAGTCTGTGCCAGCGCAATAAGGCTTTGTCCGGTAAGGGCCACGGGTTGTTGCAACCGTTGCCTGTCCCGGATGCGCCTTGGGAAAGTGTTTCCATGGACTTCGTAGTCGCGCTGCCCAAAACTGAGGGGGGATACGATGCGGTGTTCGTAATGGTCGATCGTCTGACTAAGATGGTCCACCTAGCACCATGCACATCATCCTGCACGGCTGAACAAACCGCACGTTTGTTTTTCGACAATGTGGTTCGGTTACACGGGGTTCCCAAAAATGTGATTTCGGACCGCGGTGGGCAGTTCACGTCTAAGTTTTGGGAAGCGCTCTGCAAACTAGCTGGCATGCGCGTCAACCTGAGCACGGCGTATCACCCGCAGACTGATGGTCAAACCGAATGCACAAATCGCACGTTGGGTGATATGTTGCGCAATTATGCTGGTCGCACACCACTCGTTTGGGATACGTATTTGACTGCGGCAGAATTCGCGCTTAACAATGCTGTTAACCGCTCTACAGGCAAAAGTCCGTTCTTTCTTAACTACGGATTTCATCCCGCGCTACCCGTGTGGCGTGAGTTGGAAGTGAACGTGCCTGCTGCTAAACTTTTTGCCAAGTCTTTTATGTCCCGAATCACAGATGCGAAGTCGTGTTTGGACGCGGCACAGCAACGAACGACGGAATACTATAACAAATCTAAGCAGGATGTGACGTTTTCGGAAGGGCAACTCTTGTTGCTAAGCACCAAGAACTTGCGTTCATTGGCCGACGGATCCCGAAAACTCTTACCTCGCTGGATTGGTCCGTATCCTGTCGTGCGCATGGTTGGGAATGTGGCTGTGGAGCTTGCATTGCCCGCTGATATGACCATTCACCCCACGTTTCACGTATCGCTTGTTCGTCCGTATCGTGGTACGGAACCCGTCCCTGAGCCTGCTAACGCCCCTGCAGCGATGGAACCAGTTCCCGAGACCTGGATCGCTGGTAAACAGAAGTTTTACGATGTGGAGCGGGTGTTAGATTATCGCGCGCGTCGTGTGGGCCAACACCGACGTAAGCGGACAGTACACGAGTACTTGGTCAAGTGGACAGTGTATACCGACGAGCACAACTCATGGGAACCGGCACGCAACTTCTTGCAGGACATGAAGCCCCTGCTCGAAGAAGCCCGCAAACGTGCCACGCAAGCCCAATGACCCCTGCAGTCGATGCTGTATGATGCAGCGAGGACGCTGCATACGGGAGGGAGGATAATTGTTGTGCTACGGTTAGTTTCCCGCCGATGCGTAGGTCGATGTGATCCTACAAGGCGAAGTGTTATTGTGATGAACACATTGCATATGAATGAACCTGCATGATATAAATGTATTTGTGTACATTTATATATATGCATTTGGCATGTTGTCATTATCCATCGCAACATCGCATCATGGCAAATCCGCCTAGCATGCATGAAAGCCCAAAGCATTGAAGTGCGCATTATGCTCGTGCTACAAAACGATAAGTAATATTATCTGATATAATATTACTTCATTACAGCACACGTTGAGAGCGCCGCACTTGTCGCGACACATGCCCTGCAACTGGATATCGTTATCCGGACCCTTGCATCATGTGAATGCCGGAAAGGCTTATACGTTGTTATACGTAGACATCGCCTATACGCAGTAGGATAGTCACATCTAGGATCGGCCTCCTAATGTGAATCGTACGGCATTGCGATACTGCGAGTATAACAGATGCGAGGACGGCTAAGCAAGACAAGATACCGGAGAACACTCATGTGTTCTACATTACTATTGCTATACGATATTCTACTTAGCCCGAGCTAAGCCTGAACTTCGCTAGTCACCCCCGCGTGATGATTGCTTGCTTCCGGCGCTGACGGCGATTTCGTCCATTGCATCATTCCGATCTGTAAGACTGTAAGTTATATCTCTCTTCGTCTTGAAGTCTTCCACTGTCTCTGTTTGCTCTCGCTTGCCTTGCTGTACTTGCAAGTGCTCGCGCATCGGTGTCTAAGTCTCCAGACGTGCAGATACTTATGAGCAAACGCGAACGAGAGGTACAACAAATTGGTATCGAGACAGGTTCGTTGCCTAACTGTCTCTCTTTGTCTAATCGGAAGTAGGTTCTTTCTATGGCGAGTTCCAGCGACGAACCACGAGGACCGCTAGATACTTTTGCCGAAGACCTAGGCCGCGCCGTTTTGGACGCCGCCGCTTCCGGTTTGTAATTGTTTAATTGCTTTTACTTAGATTGCTGCACTTGTTGTGTAAGTGTACGCTCTGAGTCGCAGGTAATCTCAGTGCACTGGCATTGCTTGCTGCGGCGACTGAGACCGGCTTTCGTCCAGACCAGTTGGCGACTCTCATTGCCCAAACTACAGAGATCAGGAATCAGCTGGGCAAGTACTTGCTGAGTTTACTGAATCTTCTCAAGAGTACTGTCGGTAGGCTCACCGAATATAATAAAAACTCTTACCCTGCTGGATTGGTCCGTATCCTGTCGTGTGCATGGTTGGGAATGTGGCTGTGGAGCTTGCATTGCCCGCTGATATGACCATTCACCCCACGTTTCACGTATCGCTTGTCCGTCCTTATTGTGGTACAGAACCCGTCCCTGAGCCTGCTAACGCCCCCGCAGCGATGGAACCAGTTCCCGAGACCTGGATCGCTGGTAAACAGAAGTTTTACGATGTGGAGCGGGTGTTAGATTATCGTGCGCGTCGTGTGGGCCGACACCGACGTAAGCGGACAGTACACGAGTACTTGGTCAAGTGGACAGGGTATACCAGCGAGCACAACTCATGGGAACCGGCACGCAACTTCTTGCAGGACATGAAGCCCCTGCTCGAAGAAGCCCACAAACGTGTCACGCAAGCCCAATGACCCTTGCAGTCGATGCTGTATGAAGCAGCGAGGACGCTGCATAAGGGAGGGGGGATAATTGTTGTGCTGCGGTTTGTTTCCCGCCGATGCGTAGGTCGATGCGATTCTACAAGGCGAAGTGTTATCTTGATGAACGCATGAATGATTATTGCATATGAATGAACCTGCATGATATAGATGTATTCGCATACATTTATATATGCATTTGGCATGTTGTCATTATCCATCGCGACATTGCATCATGGCAAATCCGCCTAGCATGCATGAAATACCGAATCATTGAAGTGCGCATTATGCTCGTGCTATGAAACGATAAGTAATATTATTTGATATAATATTACTTCATTAAAGCACACGTTGAGAGCGCCGCACTCGTCGCGATACATGCCCTGCAACCGGATATCGTTATCCGGACCCTTGCATCATGCGAATGCCGGAAAGGCTTATACGTTGTTATACGTAGACATCGCCTATACGCAGTAGGATTGTCACATCTAGGATCGGCCTCCTAATGTGAATCGTACGGCATTGCGATACTGCGAGTATAACAGATGCGAGGACGGCTAAGCAAGATAAGATATTCGACACCGGAGAACACTCGTGTGTTCTACATTATCATTGCTATACGCTACTCTACTTAGCCCGAGCTAAGCCTAAACTTCGCTATCACCGCCGCGTGATGATTGCTTGCTTCCGGCGCTGACGGCGATTACGTCCATTGCACCGCTTTGATCTGTAAGACTGTAAGTTATATCTCTTCTTGTTTTGAAGTCTTCCGCTGTCTCTGTTTGCTCGCGTTTGCCTTGCTGTACTTGCAAGTGCTCGCGCATCGGTGTCGAAAGCCTTCAGACGCGCAGATACTTATGAGCAAACACGAACGAGAGGTGCAACACCGCAACGGTTAAGAACCGTTACCCCCTCCCACATGTCGATGATCTGCTGGATAAGCTAAAAGATTCTGCATTCTTTAGCTCTATTGACCTCCAGCAGGGGTATAATCAGATTCCCATAGCAGAATCTGACATCCCTAAAACGGCTTTCCGTACGCCGTTTGGCCATTTTGAACATACCGTCCTTAGTTTCGGACTGACGAACACCCCTGCAACGTTCCAAGCCGTCATGGACCGCATCTTCAGGCCATACATCGACAAATTCGTCATCTGTTATCTGGACGATATCTTGGTGTTTTCAAAGACCCGTGAGGAGCACATACAACACCTCCGCCTGGTCTTTGAGGTTCTGCGGCGTGAGCAGCTGTATGCTAAGTTTTAAGTGCCACTGGGCACAACCACAGGTGGAGTATCTGGGGCATATAGTGTCTCAGGGTGGCATACGGATGGACCCCCGGAAAACTGCTGTTGTTCGGGATTGGCCAGTGCCCTCCAACCTTCAGGAACTGCGTAAGTTTTTGGGCCTGACCAACTACTTTCGTAAGTTCATAGAGCGCTACTCAGTCATTGCTGCACCGCTGACAAACCTCACACGTAAGGGAGCCTTCTCTTCACCTGAGGCCTGGATCCCCGCATGCCAAGAAGCTTTTGATGCTTTGAAGCGTGCTATCTCTGATGATATTATCCTGCACTTCCCTGACTACTCATTGCCGTTCCGTGTAGAGGTCATAACTGATGCATCTATACATGGGATGGGGGCAGTTCTGTTGCAGCAGGGACGCCCCATTGCATACACGAGTAAGAAGTTTTCGGGGGCTGAAACCCGTTATACCACTGGGGAGCAGGAATTTCTGGCGGTCCTACATGCCTTGAAGGAATGGCGATGTTACCTTGAGGGCCGGCCTTTTGCCCTCAAGACTGATCACAAACCCCTTACATTTCTGCAAGGTGTGCCCTCCCTTAACCGGCCCGCTGGATGGAATACCTGGCACGGTTTAACTTTGATTGGGAGTACCTGAGCGGCTCACTGAACATAGCTGATGCTCTCAGTAGGCACCCCTCACTGCATGCAGCCATTCTGGCGGTAAGCACACGGAGTAGGTCTCAGGCAAAACCTAACTTCGTGCCCTCCGATTTTACCAAGCGCTTGAAACAGGCTTATGCAGCCGACCCGTGGTTCACAATTCACAACAACACGGGGCACTTGGTACAGGAGCATGGCTTATGGATCCGATCGGAAGGATCCCACCGTCAGATTGTCGTACCTAACGATGATTCATTACGTCGTGAACTTCTCTCACATTTTCATGACGGCCCTCTTGCTGGGCATCCTGGCTGCACGCGGTTACTGGAGCTTTTGCGGCGTCAATTCTGGTGGCCCCGCATGGCTAAGGATACCGAAAATTATGTCCTATGTTGTGACCTGTGCCAGCGCAATAAGGCCCAGTCTGGTAAATCACATGGGCATCTCCAACCTCTTCCTATTCCTGACGCTCCGTGGGAAACCGTTTCTATGGACTTTATTGTTGCGCTGCCCAAAACTGAGGGAGGATACGACGCCGTGCTGGTCCTGGTCGACCGTTTCACTAAGATGGTCCACCTGGCCCCCACGACATCATCCTGCACAGCTGAGCAAACGGCCCGTCTATTCTTTGACAATGTGGTACGTTTGCATGGGGTCCCCAAGTCCGTGGTATCTGACCGCGGCACTCAATTTGCAAGTAAGTTTTGGGGCGCCCTGGGGACTCTGGTAGGAATGCGGGTGAACCTGTCCACCGCCTACCACCCCCAATCTGATGGGCAAACAGAGCGTGTTAACCGTGTCCTGGGTGATATGCTCCGTAACTTTGCAGGACGCACCCCTACTGCATGGGATACCTACCTAACCGCTGCTGAGTTTGCCATTAATAATGCTACTAACCGGTCCGTTGGTAATAGTCCGTTTTTCCTGAATTACGGTTTTAACCCTGCTTTGCCTGTTTGGCGGGAATTGGACGTAAATGTCCCAGCTGCAAAAATGTTTGCTAAGTCTTTCATGTCCCGTCTAACTGACGCTAAAGCTTGCCTGGAAGCTGCACAGCAACGGGCTATGGACTATTATAACAAGGCCAAAAAGGACGTCACGTTCACTAAGGGCCAGCTGGTTATGTTGAGCACAAAAAACCTTCGTTCTCTGGCTGATGGGTCTCGCAAGTTATTACCACGCTTTGTGGGGCCTTATCCTGTCGTACGCATGGTAGGGTCGGTGGCTGTAGAGTTACAACTCCCATCTGACCTACGCATTCATCCCACATTTCATGTATCTCTCATACGTCCATATCGGGGTACTCTGCCTGAGGCTAACGATAGCATCCCTCCTGTTACGGAAGCTAATCCCTCTACCTGGTTATCGGGTAAGCAGACCCTGTATGCTGTCGAACGTATCCTGGATTACCGTGCACGACGTGTTGGCAAGGGCAGGCGTAAGCGTAACGTACATGAGTACCTGGTTAAGTGGTCTGGATATTCGTCTGAGCACAATAGCTGGGAACCGGCATGTAACTTCACCCCTGACATGAAACCCCTGCTTGATGAAGCTAGGCTGCGGGCACAGTCTAAGGACGGACCTCTCTGACGCTGTCCTACCTCAACCTGTCTGCTCTCGTTTCATGCATCGGGATGCTACATCTAGAGGGGGAACAATTGTTGTATCCTTAATGCATTTTGGTAATTCATTAAGTATAATAATTATCTGTTTATTATGTTATGATATAATATATTTAATTATCAGATTAACTGTTTCATGTTCCTATCTGGCATTCGATTTGTGGATTTGGTCTCGGCTGTCGACGACCAATACTAACCAATTTCCTGAAACATCTGAACCTGTCAGTTACTCCATAACCTGTATGGAATGGGCCATTTACCACCTGAATGGTAAATGGTGGAACATCTGGTTCCTGGTTCACTGAATCTCCAGTTGTAGTGTTGACTTCTGAAGATCAGAAGTTCGAGGCCTTATGGTCTCTCAAGTACGACCTAGTCGGCGGCTCTACTTAATCGGGCTCTGGCACAACAACCAGTATCTTTTGATACCACCCTTCGTGGGTACCATATACAACAGCAGCCCTCTTCCAGCCAGGCTCTATCCTGCTGGGAACTCATCAGGCGACCTCTCATCAGGTCCCTCTTCCAGCCAGGCTCTATCCTGCTGGGAACTCATCAGGCGACCTCTCATCAGGTCCCTCTTCCAGCCAGGCTCTATCCTGCTGGGAATGCATCAGGCGACCTCTCATCAGGTCCCTCTTCCAGCCAGGCTCTATCCTGCTGGGAACTCATCAGGCGACCTCTCATCAGGTCCCTCTTCCAGCCAGGCTCTATCCTGCTGGGAACTCATCAGGCGACCTCTCATCAGGTCCCTCTTCCAGCCAGGCTCTATCCTGCTGGGAACTCATCAGGCGACCTCTCATCAGGTCCCTCTTCCAGCCAGGCTCTATCCTGCTGGGAACTCATCAGGCGACCTCTCATCAGGTCCCTCTTCCAGCCAGGCTCTATCCTGCTGGGAATGCATCAGGCGACCTCTCATCAGGTCCCTCTTCCAGCCAGGCTCTATCCTGCTGGGAACTCATCAGGCGACCTCTCATCAGGTCCCTCTTCCAGCCAGGCTCTATCCTGCTGGGAACTCATCAGGCGACCTCTCATCAGGTCCCTCTTCCAGCCAGGCTCTATCCTGCTGGTCATACCTGTAGAATAAACACTTTGCGCACACCCTTGTATGGTGTTGCCTCATAAACATGAACATTAGCCACCAACAGTCCATCCCAGGGTCATTCATACTGCTGCTCTGTCTGCCCTACACAAGGGCACTCAGACCACAGACCTCTGACTCTCTAAGCCTCAAAACAAAAGTCAATAGCTCCAGCCACACACATCCAGGTGAACAAGGCCAAGCAACTGATCTGCCTCATGTCCGATTGAGGGAATTAGCTACGTTCCCTTAATATGACACAAAAACTCACAAATGGCTGCAACCTAGATGGCTTCACATATCCCTCAAGTTCAAGGTACTGACCTTCCAGTTGACATAACCTGAACATCATAGTAAGCAAAGGTCCGTTGGGCTCTCATGGCCCTCACGTCATACCACCAAGGCAGACGCTGTCGTTTCACTGCGCTGCATGAGGTCTGAGTTACGGGCAGGCAAACATCCACAAATTGGGGATTAGGCAGGGCACCGCTGACATAACCAAAACAAATCAAGAGTTGATTCAGGTCGCCAATCACTACCACAATCACTACCACAATGCCATACCGCCCAATGGCAGTACTTGTTGTACCTCTCGTTCGCGTTTGCTCATAAGTATCTGCACGTCTGTGTTGTACCTCTGTTGTGTCGACCTACAAAGGCCCGATCGGAAGATGACCATCGGTGGTCCAATCTTTGACACTACCCGTAGATACCCCAGGATACTACAGTCTGGAGACTTAGACACCGATGCGCGAGCACTTGCAAGTACAGCAAGGCAAGCGAGAGCAAACAGAGACAGCGGAAGACTTCAAGACGAAGAGAGATATAACTTACAGTCTTACAGATCGGAATGATGCAATGGACGAAATCGCCGTCAGCGCCGGAAGCAAGCAATCATCACGCGGCGGTGATTAGCGAAGTTCAGGCTTAGCTCGGGCTAAGTAGAATAGCGTATAGCAATAGTAATGTAGAACACACAAGTGTTCTCCGGTATCGAATGTCTTATTTTGCTTAGCCGTCCTCGCATCTGTTATACTCGCAGCATCGCAATGCCGTACGATTCACATCAGGAGGCCGATCCTAGATATGACAACCCTACTGCGTCTAGGCGATGTCTACGCATAACAACGTATAAGCCTTTCCGGCATTCGCATGATGCAAGGGTCCGGATAACGATATCCGGTTGCAGGGCATGTATCGCGACGAGTGCGGCACTCTCAACGTGTGCTTTAATGAAGTAATATTATATCAGATAATATTACTTATTGTTTCGTAGCACGAGCATAATGCGCACTTCAATGCTTTGGGCTTTCATGCATGCTAGGCGGATTTGCCATGATGCGATGTCGCGATGGATAATGACAACATGCCAAATGCATATATAAATGTACACGAATACATTTATATCATGCAGATTCATTCATATGCAATGTGTTCATCACAATAGCACTTCGCCTTGTAGGATCACATCGACCTACGCATCGGCGGGAAACTAACCGTAGCACAACAATTATCCCCCCTCCCGTATGCAGCGTCCTCGCTGCATCATACAGCATCGACTGCAGGGGTCATTGGGCTTGCGTGGCACGTTTGCGGGCTTCTTCGAGCAGGGGCTTCATGTCCTGTGAGAAGTTGCGTGCCGGTTCCCATGAGTTGTGCTCGTCGGTATACCCTGTCCACTTGACCAAGTACTCGTGTACTGTCCGCTTACGTCGGTGTCGGCCCACACGACGCGCGCGATAATCTAACACCCGCTCCACATCGTAAAACTTCTGTTTACCAGCGATCCAGGTCTCGGGAACTGGTTCGATCGCTGCGGGGGTGTTAGCAGGCTCAGGGACGGGTTCCGTACCACGATACGGACGAACAAGCGATACGTGAAACGTGGGGTGAATGGTCATATCAGCGGGCAATGCAAGCTCCACAGCCACATTCCCAACCATGCGCATGACAGGATACGGACCAATCCAGCGGGGTAAGAGTTTTCGGGATCCGTCGGCCAAGGAACGCAAGTTCTTGGTGCTTAGCAACAAGAGTTGCCCTTCTGAAAACGTCACATCCTGCTTAGATTTGTTATAGTATTCCGTCGTTCGTTGCTGTGCCGCGTCCAAACACGATTTCGCATCTGTGATTCGGGACATAAAAGACTTGGCAAAAAGTTTAGCAGCAGGCACGTTCACTTCCAACTCACGCCACACGGGTAGCGCGGGATGAAATCCGTAGTTAAGAAAGAACGGACTTTTGCCTGTAGAGCGGTTAACAGCATTGTTAAGCGCGAATTCTGCCGCAGTCAAATACGTATCCCAAACGAGTGGTGTGCGACCAGCATAATTGCGCAACATATCACCCAACGTGCGGTTTGTGCGTTCGGTTTGACCATCAGTCTGCGGGTGATACGCTGTGCTCAGGTTGACGCGCATGCCAACTAGTTTGCAGAGCGCTTCCCAAAACTTAGACGTGAACTGTCCACCGCGGTCCGAGATCACATTTTTGGGAATCCCGTGTAACCGAATCACATTATCGAAAAACAAACATGCGGTTTGCTCAGCCGTGCAGGATGATGTGCATGGTGCTAGGTGAACCATCTTAGTCAGATGATCGACCATTACGAACACCGCATCGTATCCCCCCTCAGTTTTGGGCAGCGCGACTACGAAGTCCATGGAAACACTTTCCCAAGGCGCATCCGGGACAGGCAACGGTTGCAACAACCCCTGGCCCTTACCGGACAAAGCCTTATTGCGCTGGCACAGACTGCATGTCTGGACGAAGTTCGCCGCATCCTTAGCCAAACGAGGCCACCAAAAGGAACGTTGCACCAAGTCGATCAATCGCTTGCTACCAGGGTGTCCTGCTAACAGGTCCTCGTGGAACCGCGCAAGGATGTCGTAGCGTAGCGCGTCGTCGTTCGGAACGACGATTTGCGTAGCTGCACCCTCCGTCCGTAGCCAAAGGCCATTCTGCTTGCGAAGGTTTTCTACATTAGCCGGGTCCGCGAACCAGGCGTCTGCGTTGTAGGCAACCTTCAACCGCTCCGCGAGGTCCGTCGCGATCGGTACCTCCTCGCTACGCGGCCGCACGACGGGCGCTGCCAAAATTGCAGCGTGTAGCGACGGATGTCGACTGAGAGTATCGGCAACATTCAATTTACCAGAAATATACTCCCAGGTGCAGTCGAACCTAGCTAGGTATTCCATCCACCTAGCCTGACGGCGGTTCAACGTCGGAACGCTTTGTAAAAACGTTAGGGGCTTATGGTCAGTCTTTAAAGTAAACGGGCGTCCCTCGAGGTAACAGCGCCATTCCTTTAAAGCATGCAGCACGGCCAGAAGCTCCTGTTCCCCGGTGGTGTAGCGAATCTCCGCACCAGAAAACTTCTTACTCGTGAAGGCGATCGGTCGCCCTTCCTGTAACAATACAGCGCCGCTTCCAAATATTGAGGCATCAGACACTACCTCAACACGAAATGACAACGAGTAATCAGGGAATGCAAGGGTGACATCTTCGGCAACGATTCGTTTGAGCTCTTCGAATGCCCGCTGGCATTGCAACGTCCACGACTCGAGCGAAACGAAAACGCCTTTGCGAGTTAAGTTAGTAAGCGGGGCCGCAATGATGGAATATTTTTCAATGAACTTTCGGAAATAATTGGTCAAGCCAAGGAACTTACGCAGCTCCGTGAGGTTCTGAGGCGTGGGCCAATCGCGAACCACGGCGACCTTCCGCGGGTCCATCTTCACACCGGTGGCCGACACAATGTGGCCCAAATATTCCACCTGAGGCTGCGCCCAAAAGCATTTGGCGCGTTTAGCAAACAATTGCTCCCGCCTCATAACGTCGAGCACGAGCCGAAGATGCCCCAAGTGCTCCTCGCGCGTCTTAGAATATACCAAGATGTCATCCAGGTAGCAAACAACGAACCTGTCGATAAACGGCCTAAACATTCGGTCCATAACCGCCTGAAACGTCGCAGGGGCATTAGTCAAACCAAACGATAGGACCGTATACTCAAAGTGACCAAAGGGCGTCCGAAAAGCGGTTTTCGGGATATCAGAGGCAGCGATGCGAATCTGATTGTAGCCCTGTTGTAAGTCAATTTAGGAAAAATAAGCCGAGCCCTTCAGCTTATCCAACAGGTCGTCAACGCGTGGCAAAGGGTAGCGATTTTTCACCGTATTCGCATTTAACCCCCGGTAATCAATGCACATGCGCAAGGTCCCATCCTTCTTACCGACAAACAAAATCGGTGCAGAATACGGGGATGTGCTGGGGCGTATCATACCCTTCGCGAGCAAATCCGTCACCTGGCACTTCACCTCGTCCAGCTCCAATGGACTCAACCTGTACATTGGCCGGGACGTAGGCTGCGCTCCAGGCATGAGAGGGATTGTGTGATCAACAGGACGCATAGGTGGTAGGCCAGGGATATCTTTAAAGACGTCCTCATACTGCGACAGTAGGGCCTCAACCTCAGGATCCGCAGAAATCTGCGCGGTGGTGACACAACAGCTCACCCGCGGCCTTAAAAGCAGTCCGTGGGCACCCTTCCGTAACAAATGGACGGCCTCCTTACGCCCGACTAGCTCTGGTTCGATTCGCGTGGCCATTGCGGTCACAGCGAAATTAACCATACGCACTGCCTCAGTTTCGCCCTCCTTTGGTGTGACATGTTCGAACGACAGGAAAGGTACCTTAATCGACAGAGTACCCTTGCACATATGCAGGGTTGCGGTCTCCATGTCGATGCGCGCGCGGTACTGTCGTAATGTTGAAGACCCCATTATGTACGGTGCAGTCTCTGCTAAGCCCTGCAGCACGTACGGCCGGGTTACAACACGCAAAGGGCCTATCGATAGGCTAAGGGTAATCCTGCCCACGATGGGATGCTTACCCCCGTCAGCAAGGGTAACCTGTGGACAATCAGACAACTCTGGGGACAACCCCAGCGCATTCACCTCTGCGACAGAGATGAAGTCGTCGCTGGCACCGGTGTCAACAAGTGCCTTCAGAGTACGGCCATTCAAACCGATCTGAACCACAGGGACACGGTTATCTACGAGCGACTGCCCAGCAGACAACGTCAGTGCACTTAGGGCGGGTCCGTAACCTACGGCACCCCCGTCAGGAGCTTCGTACCAAACGTCAACCGAGTAGGATGTGCTTGGCCACGGAGCCAGCGTACCCTCCCAATCCACACCATTAAACAAAACGGTGCCCGGCTCGAACCGGTGGACATGCCGCATACCCCTTAACGATGCCTCTGCCTTGCGCCGACAGAAAGCGGGGAGTAAAACACATGCGGCGGTGCCTGGATATTGACGCCTACACCTCCTGTATATGGCCAACTGTTCCGACATCTCACGCAGAGATGAGGGGATGAACAAAACCACGTGGTTAGACAGATCGATAGACGACAGGGGACGGCGAGGTGTAAACAAATTACACAACGGGTCGAAGCAGAGAAGTCCCGTGCGTCCGTCAAGCGTGATGCGTCGCGCAATGACTCGCTCGATGTGTCCAAGTACACAAGGCAACAATGCCTTAACGGCTGGCCGTAAGGATGACCACCGACCACGCGTTAGTTCAGAAATCCCAGGTGGTGCCCCCTCCGCAGGAACCCGGGCAAGCCCCTATTTCGGCTGAGGTACAAACGGCGGCATTAGAGGGCAATCCTTCGTGGAATGGCTCTCCGCACACCGTAGACAAACGTTGGCCAATTTCCGACGCTCGAATTCAGAACGATTGCAATTCCATTTTGGCATATACGTGTCATCCGTGCGAGTCCGCTTCGCATTGGGGTCGGAACGCTGTGCGGCTGCCGTCGACGGCGCACCACCACGCTTCCTGTTTTTAGCCGGGTCCGAGCTCGGACCTGCTCCTCCTGACCCACGGACACCAGAGCTAGCGCCCCCGCGCGCCTGGCGTTGCCGGTTGCTGCGTCGCGTCGCGGCAGTAGGCGTGGGGCGGGTCGCTCCGAAGTCCTGGTCAAGAGCTACGGCTTCCCCAAG
Organism: Volvox africanus; assembly: GCA_030268105.1. NCBI lineage: Eukaryota > Viridiplantae > Chlorophyta > Chlorophyceae > Chlamydomonadales > Volvocaceae > Volvox > Volvox africanus. The sequence continues at coordinate 1,417,651 of BSDZ01000024.1, read as the reverse complement.
CGGATCCTGCACTTGCACGGCATTTGCACGAGGGGCAGACTTGACTTCTTCCTCACCGGCAAGGAGTCGTATCTCCGTGCCCTTAGCAAAAGCGACCAAAGCATCATACGACTTGATCTGTGCTCCAACCAAGTCAGTAGCGCACCATTTAGCCAAAAGTTTCGTCAGGCCTCGCCTAAACCAAAAGACACGCTCGGATTCAGTGAGGTCAGCAATGGGAGTCACAAGTGCTTCGAAGCGTGACTGGTACGCAGGTACATTTTCATCCCGACGCATGTGGTAGCTACCGGCTGCCAAAACCTTACGAGCTTCCACATCGCGTGCTTGAACCTCAGTAGCGAATCGTGCGAGCAAAGCGGCGACCAACTCGTCAAAAGTATAGTTGCCCCGGGTGTTGGTCCAATTGCGATACCAGTCCTTCGCTGAGCCCTCGAGGGTGTTACCAACGAAGAGACACCTGATACCGTCATTATCGCCACCATGAACAGCCTGGAGATACTTTTTAGCGTCACGCACGTACGCACGAGTTGCATCGGCTATGCTATGCCCTGGTGTCTTGTCGGTCAGCGAAATATTGAGCCTAGGAACAGGAATCGACAATCTCATCACCTCAGGGATGTCGTCATGCCCTCGAGCTTGAGGTAATGGCAGAACCCTTGGTCCAGCAGTGTTGTCCATATTCGTGTTCACTGCTGAATGTGGCACAATTAAGTGAGCAGGGGTCTGAAGGAAAAGGGGCTCTTGAGTGGCTCGCGCGCCAACAGCCTCAAGACCTCTATCCGGTGCTCTAGCAGCCACAACAAAATCGGGTTGGCTAGCTAGGCTAGTGTGCGGTGTATCGTCGTGTTCCGCGGACATGGAGCACGAAACGATACCCTAGGTTTGCGTAATAGAAGCCGACTTCTATCGCAAAGGCAAGAGTACAAAGCGATTCGGTGAGCCTACCGACAGTACTCTTGAGAAGATTCAGTAAACTCAGCAAGTACTTGCCCAGCTGATTCCTGATCTCTGTAGTTTGGGCAATGAGAGTCGCCAACTGGTCTGGACGAAAGCCGGTCTCAGTCGCCGCAGCAAGCAATGCCGGTGCACTGAGATTACCTGCGACTCAGAGCGTACACTTACACAACAAGTGCAGCAATCTAAGTAAAAGCAATTAAACAATTACAAACCGGAAGCGGCGGCGTCCAAAACGGCGCGGCCTAGGTCTTCGGCAAAAGTATCTAGCAGTCCTCGTGGTTCGTCGCTGGAACTCGCCATAGAAAGAACCTACTTCCGATTAGACAAAGAGAGACAGTTAGGCAACGAACCTGTCTCGATACCAAATTGTTGTACCTCTCGTTCGCGTTTGCTCATAAGTATCTGCACGTTGTTGTACCTCTCGTTCGCGTTTGCTCATGAGTATCTGCACGTCTGGAGACTATCGACACCGATGCGCGAGCACTTGCAAGTACAGCAAGGCAAGCGAGAGCAAACAGAGACAGCGGAAGACTTCAAGACGAAGAGAGATATAACTTACGGTCTTACAGGTCGGAATGATGCAATGGAAGAAATCGCCGTCAGCGCCGGAAGCAAGCAATCATCACGCGGCGGTGATTAGCGAAGTTCAGGCTTTAGCTCGGGCTAAGTAGAATATCGTATAGTAATAGTAATGTAGAACACACAAGTGTTCTCCGGTATCGAATGTCTCTTTTAGCTTAGCCGTCCTCGCATCTGTTATACTCGCAGCATCGCAATGCCGTACGATTCACATCAGGAGGCCGATCCTAGATGTGACAACCCTACTGCGTCTAGGCGATGTCTACGCATAACAATGTATAAGCCTTTCCGGCATTCGCATGATGCAAGGGTCCGGATAACGATATCCGGTTGCAGGCATGCATCGCGACAAGTGCGGCGCTCTCAACATGTGCTTTAATGAAGTAATATTATATCAGATAATATTACTTATAGTTTCCTAGCACGAGCATAATGCGCACTTCAATGATTCGGTCATTCATACATGCTAGGCGGATTTGCCATGATGCGATGTCGCGATGGATAATGACAACATGCCAAATGCATATATAAATGTACACGAATACATTTATATCATGCAGATTCATTCATATGCAATGCGTTCATCACAAAAGCACTTCGACTCATAGGATCGCGTCGACCTACGCGTCGACGGGAAATGAACCGTAGCACAACAATTATCCCCCCTCCCGTATGCAGCGTCCTCGCTGCATCATACAGCATCGACTGCAGGGGTCATTGGGCTTGTGTGGCACGTTTGCGGGCTTCTTCGAGCAGGGGTTTCATGTCCTGTGAGAAGTTGCGTGCCGGTTCCCATGAGTTGTGCTCGTCGGTATACCCTGTCCACTTAACCAAGTACTCGTGTACTGTTCGCTTATGTCGGTGTCGGCCCACACGACGCGCGCGATAATCTAACACCCGCTCCACATCGTAAAACTTCTGTTTACCAGCGATCCAGGTCTCGGGAACTGGTTCGATCGCTGCGGGGGCGTTAGCAGGCTCAGGGACGGGTTCCGTACCACGATACGGACGAACAAGCGATACGTGAAACGTGGGGTGAATGGTCATATCAGCGGGCAATGTAAGCTGCACAGCCACATTCCCAACCATGCGCACGACAGGATACGGACCGATCCAGCGGGGTAAGAGTTTTCGGGATCCGTCGGCCAAGGAACGCAAGTTCTTGGTGCTTAGCAACACGAGTTGCCCCTCCGAAAACGTCACATCCTGCTTGGATTTGTTGTAGTATTCCGTCGTTCGTTGCTGCGCCGCGTCCAAACACGACTTCGCGTCTGTGATTCGGGACATAAAAGACTTGGCAAAAAGTTTAGCAGCAGGCACGTTCACTTCCAACTCACGCCACACGGGTAGCGCGGGATGAAACCCGTAGTTAAGAAAGAACGGACTTTTGCCTGTAGAGCGGTTAACAGCGTTGTTAAGCGCGAATTCTGCCGCAGTCAAATATGTATCCCAAACAAGTGGTGTGCTACCAGCATAATTGCGCAACATATCACCCAACGTGCGGTTTGTGCGTTCGGTTTGACCATCAGTCTGCGGGTGATACGCTGTGCTCAGGTTGACGCGCATGCCAACTAGTTTGCAGAGCGCTTCCCAAAACTTAGACGTGAACTGTCCACCGCGGTCCGAGATCACATTTTTGGGAACCCCGTGTAACCGAACCACATTATCGAAAAACAAACGTGCGGTTTGCTCAGCCGTGCAGGATGATGTGCATGGTGCTAGGTGGACCATCTTAGTCAGACGATCGACCATTACGAACACCGCATCGTATCCCCCCTCAGTTTTGGGCAGCGCGACTACGAAGTCCATGGAAACACTTTCCCAAGGCGCATCCGGGACAGGCAACGGTTGCAACAACCCATGGCCCTTACCGGACAAAGCCTTATTGCGCTGGCACAGACTGCATGTCTGGACGAAGTTCGCCGCATCCTTAGCCAAACGAGGCCACCAAAAGGAACGTTGCACCAAGTCGATCAATCGCTTGCTACCAGGGTGTCCTGCTAACGGGTCCTCGTGGAACCGCGCAAGGATGTCGTAGCGTAGCGCGTCGTCGTTCGGAACGACGATTTGCGTAGCTGCACCCTCCGTCCGTAGCCAAAGGCCATTCTGCTTGCGAAGGTTTTCTACATTAGCCGGGTCCGCGAACCAGGCGTCTGCGCTGTAGGCAACCTTCAACCGCTCCGCGAGGTCCGTCGCGATCGGTACCTCCTCGCTACGCGGCCGCACGACGGGCGCTGCCAAAATTGCAGCGTGTAGCGACGGATGTCGACTGAGAGCATCGGCAATATTCAATTTACCAGAAATATACTCCCAGGTGCAGTTGAACCTAGCTAGATATTCCATCCACCTAGCTTGACGGCGGTTCAACGTCGGAACGCTTTGCAAAAACGTTAGGGGCTTGTGGTCAGTCTTTAAAGTAAACGGGCGTCCCTCGAGGTAACAGCGCCATTCCTTTAAAGCATGCAGCACGGCCAGAAGCTCCTGTTCCCCGGTGGTGTAGCGAATCTCCGCACCAGAAAATTTCTTACTCGTGAAGGCGATCGGTCGCCCTTCCTGTAACAATACAGCGCCGCTTCCAAATATTGAGGCATCAGACACTACCTCAACGCGAAATGGCAACGAGTAATCAGGGAATGCAAGGGTGACATCTTCGGCAATAATTCGTTTGAGCTCTTCGAATGCCCGCTGGCATTGCGACGTCCACGACTCGAGCGAAACGAAAACGCCTTTGCGAGTTAAGTTAGTAAGCGGGGCCGCAATGATGGAATATTTTTCAATGAACTTTCGGAAATAATTGGTCAAGCCAAGGAACTTACGCAGCTCCGTGAGGTTCTGAGGCGCGGGCCAATCGCGAACCACGGCGACCTTCCGCGGGTCCATCTTCACACCGGTGGCCGACACAATGTGGCCCAAATATTCCACCTGAGGCTGCGCCCAAAAGCATTTGGCGCGTTTAGCAAACAATTGCCCCCGCCTCATAATGTCGAGCACGAGCCGAAGATGCTTCAAGTGCTCCTCGCGCGTTTTAGAATATACCAAGATGTCATCCAGGTAGCAAACAACGAACCTGTCGATAAACGGCCTAAACATTCGGTCCATAACCGCCTGAAACGTCGCAGGGGCATTAGTCAGACCAAACGATAGGACCGTATACTCAAAGTGACCGAAGGGCGTCCGAAAAGCGGTTTTCGGGATATCAGAGGCAGCGATGCGAATCTGATTGTAGCCCTGTTGTAAGTCAATTGAGGAAAAATAAGCCGAGCCCTTCAGCTTATCCAACAGGTCGTCAACGTGTGGCAAAGGGTAGCGATTTTTCACCGTATTCGCATTTAACCCCCGGTAATCAATGCACATGCGCAAGGTCCCATCCTTCTTACCGACAAACAAAATCGGTGCAGAATACGGGGATGTGCTGGGGCGTATCATACCCTTCGCGAGCAAATCCGTCACCTGGCGCTTTACCTCATCCAGCTCCAATGGACTCAACCTGTACATTGGCCGGGCCGTAGGCTGCGCTCCAGGCATGAGAGGGATTGTATGATCAACAGGACGCATAGGTGGTAGGCCAGGGATATCTTTAAAGACGTCCTCATACTGCGACAGTAGGGCCTCAACCTCAGGATCCGCAGAAATCTGCGCGGTGGTGACACAACAGCTCACCCGCGGCCTTAAAAGCAGTCCGTGGGCACCCTTCCGTAACAAACGGACGGCCTCCTTACGCCCGACTAGCTCTGGTTCGATTCGCGCGGCCATTGCGGTCACAGCGAAATTAACCATAGGCACCGCCTCAGTTTCGCCCTCCTTTGGTGTGACATGTTCGAACGACAGGAAAGGTACCTTAATCGACAGAGTACCCTTGCACATATGCAGGGTTGCGGTCTCCATGTCGATGCGCGCGCGGTACTGTCGTAATGTCGACGACCCCATTATGTACGGTGCAGTCTCTGCTAAGCCCTGCAGCACGTACGGCCGGGTCACAACACGCAAAGGGCCTAACGATAGGCTAAGGGTAATCCTGCCCACGATGGGATGCTTACCCCCGTCAGCAAGGGTAACCTGTGTACAATCAGACGACTCTGGGGACAACCCCAGCGCATTCACCTCTGCGACAGAGATGAAGTCGTCACTGGCACCGGTGTCAACAAGTGCCTTCAGAGTACGGCCATTCAAACCGATCTGAACCACAGGGACACGGTTATCTACGAGCGACTGCCCAGCAGACAACGTCAGTGCACTTAGGGCGGGTCCGTAACCAACGGCACCCCCGTCAGGAGCTTCGTACCAAACGTCAACCGAGTAGGATAGGTGTGGCCACGGAGCCAGCGTACCCTCCCGATCCACACCATTAAACAAAACGGTGCCCGGCTCGAACCGGTGGACATGCCGCATACCCCTTAACAATGCCTCTGCCTTGCGCCGACAGAAAGCAGGGAGTAATACACATGCGGCAGTGCCTGGATATTGACGCCTACATCTCCTGTATATGGCCAACTGTTCCGACATCTCACGCAGAGACGAGGGGATGAACAAAACCACGTGGTTAGACAGATCGATAGACGACAGGGGACGGCGAGGTGTAAACAAATTACACAACGGGTCGAAGCAGAGAAGTCCCGTGCGTCCGTCAAGCGTGATGCGTCGCGCAATGACTCGCTCGATGTGTCCAAGTACACAAGGCAACAATGCCTTAACGGCTGGCCGTAAGGATGACCACCGACCACGCGTTAGTTCAGAAATCCCAGGTGGTGCCCCCTCCGCAGGAACCCGGGCAAGCCCCTATTTCGGCTGAGGTACAAACGGCGGCATTAGAGGGCAATCCTTCGTGGAATGGCTCTCCGCACACCGTAGACAAACATTGGCCAATTTCCGACGCTCGAATTCGGAACGATTGCAATTCCATTTTGGCATAAATGTGTCGTCCGTACGAGTACGCTTCGCGTTGGGGTCGGAACGCTGTGCGGCTGCCGACGACGGCGCACCACCACGCTTCCTGTTTCTAGCTGGGTCCGAGCTCGGACCTGCTCCTCCTGTACCACGGACACCCGAGCTAGCGCCCCCGCGCGCCTTGCGTTGCCCGTTGCTGCGTCGCGTCGCGGCAGTAGGCGTGGGGCGGGTCGCGCCGAGGTCCTGGTCGAGAGCCACAGCTTCCCCAAGCGGATCCTGCACTTGCACGGCATTTGCACGAGGGGCAGACTTGACTTCTTCCTCGCCGGCAAGAAGTCGTATCTCCGCGCCCTTAGCAAAAGCGACCAACGCGTCATACGACTTGATCTGCGCTCCAACCAAGTCAGTGGCGCACCATTTAGCCAAAAGTTTCGTTAGGCCTCGCCTAAACCAAAAGACACGCTCAGATTCGGTGAGGTCAGCAATGGGAGTCACAAGTGCTTCAAAGCGTGACTGGTACGCAGGTACATTTTCATCCCGACGCATGTGGTAGCTACCCGCTGCCAAAACGTTACGAGCTTCCACATCGCGTGCTTGAACCTCAGTAGCGAATCGTGCGAGCAAAGCGGCGACTAACTCGTCAAAAGTATAGCTGCCCCGGGCGTTGGTCCAATTGCGATACCAGTCCTTCGCTGCGCCCTCGAGGGTGTTACCAACGAAGAGACACCTGATACCGTCATTGTCGCCACCATGAACAGCTTGGAGGTACTTTTTAGCGTCACGCACGTACGCACGAGTTGCATCGGCTATGCTATGCCCTGGTGTCTTGTCGGTCAGCGAAATATTGAGCCTAGGAACAGGAATCGACAATCTCATCACCTCAGGGATGTCATCATGCCCTCGAGCTTGAGGTAATGGCAGAACCCTTGGTCCAGCAGTGTTGTCCATATTCGTGTTCACTGCTGAATGCGGCACAATTAAGTGAGCAGGGGTCTGAAGGAAAAGGGGCTCTTGAGTGGCTCGCGCGCCAACAGTCTCAAGACCTCTATCCGGCGCTCTAGCAGCTACAACGAAATCGGGTTGGCTAGCTAGGCTAGTGTGCGGCGTATCGTCGTGTTCCGCGGACATGGAGCACGAAACGATACCCTAGTTTTGCGTAATAGAAGCCGACTTCTATCGCAAAGGCAAGAGTACAAAGCGATTCGGTGAGCCTACCGACAGTACTCTTGAGAAGATTCAGCAAACTCAGCAAGTAATTGCCCAGCTGAGTCCTGATCTCCGTAGTTTGGGCAATGAGAGTCGCCAACTGGTCCGGACGAACGCCGGTCTCAGTCGCCGCGGCAAGCAATGCCGGTGCACTGAGATTACCTGCGACTCAGAGCGTACACTTACACAACAAGTGCAGCAATCTAAGCAAAAGCAATTAAACAATAACAAACCGGAAGCGGCGGCGTCCAAAACGGCGCGGCCTAGGTCTTCGGCAAAAGTATCTAGCGGTCCTCGTGGTTCGTCGCTGGAACTCGCCATAGAAAGAACCTACTTCCGATTAGACAGAGAGAGACAGTTAGGCAACGAACCTGGTCTCGCTACCAAATTGTTGTACCTCTCGTTCGCGTTTGCTCATGAGTATCTGCACGTCTGGAGACTATCGACACCGATGCGCGAGCACTTGCAAGTACAGCAAGGCAAGCGAGAGCAAACAGAGACAGCGGAAGACTTCAAGACGAAGAGAGATATAACTTACGGTCTTACAGGTCGGAATGATGCAATGGAAGAAATCGCCGTCAGCGCCGGAAGCAAGCAATCATCACGCGGCGGTGATTAGCGAAGTTCAGGCTTTAGCTCGGGCTAAGTAGAATATCGTATAGTAATAGTAATGTAGAACACACAAGTGTTCTCCGGTATCGAATGTCTCTTTTAGCTTAGCCGTCCTCGCATCTGTTATACTCGCAGCATCGCAATGCCGTACGATTCACATCAGGAGGCGGATCCTAGATGTGACAACCCTACTGCGTCTAGGCGATGTCTACGCATAACAATGTATAAGCCTTTCCGGCATTCGCATGATGCAAGGGTCCGGATAACGATATCCGGTTGCAGGCATGCATCGCGACAAGTGCGGCGCTCTCAACGCGTGCTTTAATGAAGTAATATTATATCAGATAATATTACTTATAGTTTCCTAGCACGAGCATAATGCGCACTTCAATGATTCGGTCATTCATACATGCTAGGCGGATTTGCCATGATGCGATGTCGCGATGGATAATGACAACATGCCAAATGCATATATAAATGTACACGAATACATTTATATCATGCAGATTCATTCATATGCAATGCGTTCATCACAAAAGCACTTCGACTCATAGGATCGCGTCGACCTACGCGTCGACGGGAAATGAACCGTAGCACAACACACGTCTGGAGACTTAGACACCGATGCGCGAGCACTTGCAAGTACAGCAAGGCAAGCGAGAGCAAACAGAGACAGCGGAAGACTTCAAGACGAAGAGAGATATAACTTACAGTCTTACAGATTGGAATGATGCAATGGACGAAATCGCCGTCAGCGCCGGAAGCAAGCAATCATCACCCGGCGGTGATTAGCGAAGTTCAGGCTTAGCTCGGGCTAAGTAGAATAGCGTATAGCAATAGTAATGTAGAACACACAAGTGTTCTCCGGTATCGAATGTCTTATTTTGCTTAGCCGTCCTCGCATCTGTTATACTCGCAGCATCGCAATGCTGTACGATTCACATCAGGAGGCCGATCCTAGATGTGACAACCCTACTGCGTCTAGGCGATGTCTACGCATAACAACGTATAAGCCTTTCCGGCATTCGCATGATGCAAGGGTCCGGATAACAATATCCGGTTGCAGGGCATGTATCGCGACGAGTGCGGCGCTCTCAACGTGTGCTTTAATGAAGTAATATTATATCAGATAATATTACTTATCGTTTCGTAGCACGAGCATAATGCGCACTTCAATGCTTTGGGCTTTCATGCATGCTAGGCGGATTTGCCATGATGCGATGTCGCGATGGATAATGACAACATGCCAAATGCATATATAAATGTACACGAATACATTTATATCCTGCAGATTCATTCATATGCAATGTGTTCATCACAATAGCACTTCGCCTTGTAGGATCACATCAACCTACGCATCGGCGGGAAACTAACCGTAGCACAACAGTACTCGAACGTACTCAGAAACATACGGCCCAATGGCAGTACGCGAACATAGCTGTACCTTGTGGTGTGATCAAAACTTCTGCCCCTTTTCCCTCAAGGCCATTAGAAGCTGCAATTATGCAGTACTCTGAACTGCACGAAACAAAGTTGTTCTCACCAAGAGAACGCCACCTCTTGCATCGTTAGCGTTTCCTAACAAGAGTTCTCCATGAGGTAACGTGCGGCTGACAGGCACAGGCCACTCACAGGCGAGGTCTATGGCTCGGCAGGCACATCAATTGCCTTGAACTGCTATGGGGTGCTCTGACAAAACATAGCAATAAAGCACCTATCAAAACGTCACCTGAGCTGTTATCAATGTAGCTGAAATCCGATTTGCTCGAACTACAAACTTACAAAGCGCCGCGCCGCGAGCTGCCCAGTAAATAAAGGCATAGTCAAAAAGCTTTCAACGTATAAATGCGGTAAAGGTTCGAATTCACTGTGAAGTTACCGCCAATCCACTCCATCTTAGCGTCGGCATCGTTGTAGCTCGTGAACAACCAGTAAAATTTCTCGGCGCTTTTAAGGTGTCCTCAGAAGGAACCATAACCTGATCGTTGATCTCCTTTGTAGCACCATTTTCCTCGTAGTCGCGACTGACTTGCACTTTGCCGCCAAATCGCACCAGGCGGCGACCCTGACATCACAGCCAGTCTTTCCTTGCCAAACTGCTTGTCTAGCCCTTCCATCTTCATTTGCCATTTTAAGGTCACTTAGCTCCTGTCGTAGTGCTACCTTTCTCGTGTTGCAGGTTGATGCGAACGTAGCCGCCAAAGCGTCCCAGGCAGCCTTCGCATTTGCCGCCCGAACAATTGTTTCGAGGTGATGGTTCTTTACGTTCTTGGCCATCACACTCTTGACCTTGTTGTTGTGAAAACTGTCGTCGCAACAGTTGAGAAAAGTCCAGTTCAGCACAAGCTGGACAAGCGAGCTGCCACTATGCCTCCAGCCACAAGGACACTCCAAAGTCCGGGCAAGCAATAGATCGTTACAAACAGCTAAAGAAACAAGTCAGCTTGGGGGAATAAATAGCGACTTGGTGAAGGATCGTACATAAGACCCTTCGCATTTGAAATTCAGCCGCAGTACGTTCCTGACGATGCGTTCAACCAATGAACATGAAGAAGTCTGACCGAATATCACAACACTCCCACGCGGGCAGACTTCCCGTACACACTGCAAGCATATGATATGACAATTGCGTCTGTGAATTCAAACAAAGACAGCATTAAAGCTCAACTGTGACGACGAGGCGCAACGTTGGTGACCGATAGAAAAATAGAAGCCTTTGAAAAAAAAAAACTCCCACGCGGATCTAGAGTGGTAAAACGAATCTACCTCCCACGTAGTGTCAATCGGGAAAACTACCACAGACCCATCCCTGCAACACAAAACTTAAACTTCCCCTTAGGTAGGGATTTAGTGAACACATCCGCCAACTGCTCCGCAGTGGAGCAATGAACCATGCGGATTTCACCCCGCTCAATGCGCTCCCATGCAAAATGATGGCAGATGTCCAGGTGCTTTGTGCGAGCCGTGGACATTGGGCTTTCTAGCATCGCAATGCATGCAGTGCTATCACACTTCATTGGAACCACGCCCACGGAAACACCCAAATCGTGCAACAAGTGACGCAGCCACAGTGCGTCCTTAATAGATGCTGCAGTCGCCATGTACTCGGCCTCTGCTGTAGATGTAGCCACGGTAGGCTGAAGCTTCGACGACCAAACTATGGCTCCTCCGTTTAGTAAATATACAAAGCCTGTGGTTGATCGGCGGCCCTCAGCTCCCGCCAGATCCGAATCACAGTAGCCCTGAACATGGGCTCCACCACCAAACTTAATTCCTAGAGCCTGTGTTCCCTTCAAGTACCGCAGCACACCCTTTGCTGCGTTCCAGTGGTTGATAGTTGGCTTTGCCATGAACCTTGCCAATGAACCAACCGCAAAAGAAATATCAGGCCGTGAGCAGACGGCCAAATACAGTAGGCTTCCAACTACCTCACTGTACGGATGAACGGATGTGTCAAGTGGATCACCTTCTGACGTTAGGTGCAAATTCGCGTCCATAGGGGTGGAATGCGAGTTTGCCCCCTTCATCCCAAACTTCTCCAAGATGTTTGAGATATACCGCCTTTGAGTGACTGAGATGGTCCGGGCAGTCCGGTCGCGCTCAATTTCAAAACCGAGATAAAACCGGGTCTCCCCCAGATCTCGCATTGCAAACGCACGTAACAGCTGGGCCTTCACTTGCCCAATCACTGCCATAGACTTACACGCCAACAGCAAATCATCAACGTAAACAAGAACGTAGACTGGTTCACCATTTTCAATCTTCACAAATAAGCCAGGGTCAGCCAGAGATGGCTTGAAACCCATGCTTTCCAGCTCCTTGCGCAAACGAATATACCAGGCACGAGGGGCCTGGCGAAGGCCGTACAAAGCCCGACGTAACTTGCACACTACATTAGGACCACCTAAATTATAACCAGGCGGCTGCTCAGTGTACACTTCCTCTTTTAGCTCACCGTGCAAGAACGCAGTCTTGATGTCAAGCTGATGAAGCTCAAGATCACGATCTGCAGCGACAGCCAGCAAAGCACGAAAGCTGGCATACTTCCCAACAGGGGCGAAAACCTCCCCAAAATCAACTCCTTCCTTTTGAGTAAATCCTTTTGCAACCAGGCGAGCCTTATACCGCTCAACATTTCCATCAGCATCACGCTTTAACTTGTAAACCCATTTTAGCCCAATTTTCCGCGCACCCATGGGAATCTCCTCCAGCTCCCACGTGCGATTTTCTTGAAGTGATGCCATTTCCTCATCCATTGCCGCCTTCCACTGCGGCCAATCAACACGGGACTGAGCCTCTTCCAGACTTTTAGGCTCCTTCATCTCCAGTTCCGAAGCTAGCATGGCATAGTCCTTCTGCCATCCGGGTGGCTTCCTCTGACGAATTGGACGAGGTGGGGTTGGATCCAGGTTACCAGACTCCCCAGTATGTCCACTAGAGCCCTGTCCCGTTTCTGAGCCAGAACTGCTGGCTACATCACCACCAGCATCGTCGCCATAGTCGCCACCACCTTCCGTCTCTGACATGCCATAATCTTCTTCCTCCCCTTCATCATCATCCTCCATTAAAGGAGGGACCTCACCGTCATCCATGCCTGCCACACCCGCATCTCCCGCGTGGGCACCAGCAGCAGGTATGACGTGAGCACCACCTGTAGCACCCACGCCGGCCACACCCGCATTTCCCGCGGGGGCACCAGCAGCGTGAGTAGCAGCAGGGACACCTGCATCAACCACACCAGCCCCGCCGGCCTGTCCTGCATTTCCCGCAGCGGCACCAGCAACAGGGACTGATGGACCATCCCTGATGCTAAACACCTCCAACTCTGGCCGAACATGATTACTAAAAGCAAACTGATCCTCAAGGAACACAACATCACGTGTGATCTGGATACGCCCGTCTCCCAACAGAATGCGGTATGCCTTGGAGTTGGCCTCATATCCAAGGAATGTGCCCTTCTGCGCCCTTGAATCTAGCTTGTCACACTTGCCCTTAGGCACATGCGTGTAAGCAACACAGCCAAACACACGCAGTAGCGAAACATCTGGCACCACACCAGTTAAAAGTTCATATGGGGTTTTAGGCTTCCCCGCTACTGGTGAACGATTGCGCACAAAATTCGCGACCATCAACGCCTCATGCCAATACTCCTTTGGTACAGCAGACTCAGCCAACATGGCCCTAACCTTATCCAGCAAGGTACGGTTTAGCCTCTCGGCCTTGCCGTTCTGCTGGGGGGTGTACGGCGCGGACAACTGGTGTCGTACACCATTCGAAGCACAGTACGACTGAACCTGGCGATTAACAAACTCGCCTCCACCATCTGTACGGATACACTGCAATGTGCCGTTGCTTTGCACCTGCAGCATGGTGATTGCTCTCTCCATAAAGTTAGCAACATCTGACTTTTCCTTAATGGGCTGCACAAGTGATGCTCCAGTATAGTCATCAAGCATGGTCACGAAATACTTGTAACCACATGAAGACAGGGGCAAAGGCCCACACACATCCAAGTGCAGCAGTTGCAAAGCTTTCTGTGTCTTACCCTCAGACGCAGGGAAGGGATCACGAGCATGCTTGCCTAAGATACATGGCTCACATCTCCGACCCTCAAACTCTCTTAATTCCTTATCAGTAACCTCTAATCCTTTCACCATCCCCTCTTGCACCAACCGCTTCATGTTTGTGAGGCCCAAATGTCCAAGCCGTCGGTGCCAGAGTGATGCCGACTTGGCCTCAGACGCCAGGAATGTAGGGGCATCCGGGAACTTAGCAAGGGAGGCGAAGTCAGCGGCAACTTGGGATGCACTGGACATGAATTTATATAGCCCAGTAGTGCAGCGAGCAGCAACAATGGAAATATTGCCACGCGTAATCCTAGCCTCCGATTGATTAAATAGCACATTGAAGCCCTTATCTGTCAGGCTGGATACAGACACTAGGTTGTGCTTAAAACCCGGTACATAAAACACATGCTCAATGGTGACTCCAGGTGCACGGGTCGGGACTACATCCCCATACCCCTCAGCGGGCAAAACACACCCGTTTCCCACCTCTATGTTGATCTTTAACCCCGAGGGCAAAGGGCGGAAATTATGTAGGACCAGCCTATTTCCAGTAATGTGGTATTTACTACCAGAATCAAGCCACCAAGGGTCCGGAACGGAGATCTCCTTCTTTACCGCTGCACTCAACGCAGCAACTTTCTCCATCCGCCACGGGAGATACCCGATGCACTTCACGCCAGACTCTAACTCAGCAATCAACTTCTTAGTCTGGTCAGTCACATGTGGGATAAACTCACATGTTCGTGACACCAATGTGAGTGCAACTACATCAGTTCTCTCCGTTTCAACGGCTTTGGCCACACCATCCCGCTTCTTCCAGCACTTCTCCTCATCGTGACCCGGCCTTCCACACCAAGTGCACTTCACACCGGACCTTTGCTTCACAATACGTGACCCACCGGATGACTCACTGGTCGACATACCGGCGCCCGCCGATGAACGGTTCTTCTTCGGGCAAAAGTGAGCAATGTGCCCAACCTCGCCACAAGTATAGCACTTTCTTTCACGCCCAGCAAACAGCGCCGGCGTTGACTCCTTGACCTCAGATTTGACGTCGGTCATCCTCTTAGCCTCCTCCGTGACGAGCACTTTCCTTAAGTCAGCGAAAGACTTTGGATATCCAAAAGCAACGAACATACTGTCAAAATGTGAGTATGCAGGGGGCAATTTCCCCACAATGTGCATAATGGCCGCCGCCTCGGTGATCTTGTAGTTAGTATCAAGGTCTAACTTTCGGAACAAGTCTTCAGCCCTCGTGAGAAAATCTGTCATACTTTCATCACCCTGCTTGGCAAGGTGCGCCCAGGCGTGCGAAGCAGAAATAACGACTGCTCCCTCTATGTTCTTCGTCCACGCCTTTAACCTTTCCCACAAATCAAGCGCCCCAGTAGTAGACGCAATCTCACTTGCATTTGTTGCCGGATCAAGACGAAAAGTAATGGCAGCTCGAGCCTTCCTCACCATCTCCTTTTCCTTCGCGTAGTTCGCGTCACCCACCGCAGGCATGACGAACGTAGGCGAAATGTAGTCGCCATAACCATCGAAGTCTAGAATTGATTCCATTTTGTGGAACCAGCTCCTGGTGTTGCTTGAAGAGAGCTCCTTGACGTACTCCCTTGAAAGCGACATGGCGGTAAATTCAACTTTCACAAAACTCGAAACAACTCAGGACAAACGAAGTCCTATAACAACGGCCACCGCGTCACGCGGGGCTCATAACCTGTTGTGAAAACTGTCGTCGCAACAGTTGAGAAAAGTCCAGTTCAGCACAAGCTGGACAAGCGAGCTGCCACTATGCCTCCAGCCACAAGGACACTCCAAAGTCCGGGCAAGCAATAGATCGTTACAAACAGCTAAAGAAACAAGTCAGCTTGGGGGAATAAATAGCGACTTGGTGAAGGATCGTACATAAGACCCTTCGCATTTGAAATTCAGCCGCAGTACGTTCCTGACGATGCGTTCAACCAATGAACATGAAGAAGTCTGACCGAATATCACAACACTTGTCGGAGATGACGACATCCGCCTCTGCAATTGGTGCTTGTAGCAGGGCGCGACTGTATCCGAGCTCCGCGCACAACAATTGGAATCGTAGTTTCCAAGTTGAGTAGTTGTGTAGGTCCAGCGGCTCGTCCAGCCTATCCTTTCCCATTGTGAAGACCTATAAACGCGAAGATCAACACTAGAATGGGCAAAAGATGTCAGGCTCCGCGGTCAACGATGACCGGGGCTCATAACCTATTGAGACGTAGACTATCAGACATAATGAAGCCTGACGTAATTACGAGAAAGTAGAGTTACATATTATCTGATAGTAAGGAGTCCAAATAGTTCGTTCAAGAGTCGGCACATATACTTGTGCGTATAGCACTACAAACAGTACGAACGTGGGTCGATAGCTTACCGCCGAGTACAGCTACAACAGCGGGATTGTTGCTAGTATGGATCCCTATATCCAACTGATATACCATTTTATAACACGCCCCCTCGAGACATGCCTAGCAACAAGTGAAAGAAGATAATTTCAACCAGGGCGGTTCTTGAAAGCTCGCATGCAAGTAGTTCCATGCGACTTGTTCAGATTTTATGCGTCACATCTATTGTAACATATCTGCTATTATGCAATTATGTTATTTGTCATATAAGGCCAAATTACGACAACTCAGTTTAGCTCTTTCTGGCGCTTCTGCGCCATTTGCCCTCTTACAGGCATATACGTACATCATCATTGGTTTCTGCCTGCTCGCAATATTTAGGATAAAAAAGAGGTAATATAAAATGTATTATTCATGTGCATGTTCATTCGGTAGTTATGAACCTACCCACACATGCACAGATTAGTTTTACGGTGGGGCTTCCGTCGCCCAAACATTGCGCCATCACAACCCCGCCCTCCCATCTATTTATCCCGTCCTCATCACAAGACTCTGCCTGCTCTTCGTTGGTCATTGCTTGTGCGCCCGCGCGAGCCATGCATAATTTATAAGCAATCACAACCTTATGCACTGCGACTCACGCTCCTTCAACATTATTTCCAACTTCGGCGCAACCACATCGATGGAAAAGTCGATATCCATGGGTGGCGGACTCCCGAAGCACGGCTTGTCTATCTTCTCAACACTAACTCCTGTACCGTTGCGCTGGTAGGTTGGCGAGCACGTCTGCAAACATGTGTCGACTGCGACCAGTACATCTTGTGTGGATCTTACAGCATAAAACTGGCTAGAAGGCGCGGATGCATTCAGATAGTGATGCTGCCCGGGGGGCATGATAACCGGCGTCCTGCACCAAAGCGCCTCCAGAGGCGTGGGCGATAACTTCGGGGTACCTAGGCCGATTACGAAAGCCGCATCCCGTAGCAGCTGATGGTATGATCCCCTCTTGGGCAAATCCGACCAGCACGTGTAGCGTTCCCTGTAGTTGATGCCCAAACCCAGCGTCTCCGCAAGCTCGTCATTGCAGGATACGAACACAATATGGGTTCGTGTGGAGAGAGTTGACCACAGGCTGGCGTTCCGGAAGAACAGGGGAATTAGCGTCACCGTAGCAGTCACTCCAAACTTGCCGAACACCACACCGTAAGAGGGCTTCAAAGGCACGCTTGGCTCTGCGAAACTGACTGGGCAGTCCGGTGGCTGCGGTAATCCTGTAAAAGTGTTGTGTTGGTTTGGATAGACGGTGAGATAAAATTTGAGGTTGCCAGGCCACAAATCTTGGGGCCTTTCAACGGCAAAGAAGTTCATCCGAATCAAGCATTCCTCACGAAAGGGTGGCCGGGTCAGGTTGGCGCCGCCGTACTTCTCAGGGCTCGACAGGGCCTCCCAACCCCAGTGTACCATCAGCAAGTGGTCTGCACCCTGCCCTTGACCAGTGAGGATGAATTTCTCCGCCGCCCGAGCAGTTTTTGTAAACACCGTGTTGTAGCCAAGCTTCTGGAGCAGTTCCAATATCCGTGAGCACCATACGTACTCGCCACCAGTTCTCTTCGATAAGTCAACACTGGTATTGAAGGAAAGTCCTTCCGCGAGCCACCAGCACGCGGTTGTGTCCATAATAACCACTGTTTTGATGTCGGCACTTGCTAAACCGATGTTGCCTTCGGTGATGTTTTGCCAGGCACCCTGCCGTCCGCACCAAAGCATCTCTGCTGGGCGGGGCATAGGCTCCGCAACTGCTGGCCGCAACCAGTTGAAAAACAAGATGGATAAGGCAATCGTCGCAAGCATCGATTCTTCCAATGATGCAACTTATTTTTATGATGTGACAGATGTGATAGATGGGGCAACACGAACGAATGAAGGTGTCTATTTTTTTCTCCAGCCAAAAGAGTGATGATGGACCTGCTGTCTTCTAGAGTCCTTGTAGCACATATTGGGAAAAAAATAAAGAACGGAGCGAGGAAACCCAAGAGCTTTTGAAAGGAATACTAATAAACGCTACGCGTTCCGCCATGCTTGTCTGTGATGGATAAAGATTTCCGTCTAGAGATACAACCTAATCGTATCCTTGCAAGGCCTACGTCCATGTACGGGACTCTTAATGTGGCAAGGAGCGAGCCCTAATCGCTGTGCGTGTTTGGACGACAAAAACATTTCCATGAAACGCTTTTAATGAGGTTCTGCAAGCAGCGTATTAGTCTTCTCCGTTCTTGGGATGAGTTTCTATTTGGCAATCCTAGGATCCCGCCTTACGTGGGCGGCCTCGCAGATCGCGCATGCATGCAGACTTGCACATGCCGTTCGAGGCCGCCGCACACAACCTCTAGTTTTCCTCTTGTGGAAATACGTAATTATTACGGTGCAACTCCAGATCTGCTGGATCTATGGCTGCGCTTAGGAAGTCCGTCGCTCGACGACATAAATAATTTCTTCTTAATCGAGGGGGTGTTAAAGTCAGCAAAGCGCCCGGCCCCTCGTGGGCCGTATTACTTGCACTGACATTCTTTCGTATATGAGTGTTGCTCACATTCCAACAGGGGGCATGCACGATGAAAAGTCATAAGTGCGATGGATCTATTCACGGAACGGCGGCTAAGTAAGGCAGGTCCGTTTCCCCCGGATATGGAGTGCTCTGGTGGTGGGTGTGCTCATTTACAAGCCGCCAATCGGCCATATCCGACGTTGTAAGGTAATCTTAAGCAAGCTTGCATGCATTAACAGGAGTCAGGTTCGACCAAATGGACTTATGAGGGAAACGACGCAGCTTTCTGGGGATGAAGCGACTAAATGTGCGCAGTGATGAAGCGACGAAAATAAACGCTTGAAAAGTCGTCTTAGGTAGACGCGCGCAAGGACTATACATGAAAACATGACATATATGGCATCTTAATCACGGCTGTTAGTGTAAAATATAGCCTAATAAGAGGGCGATATTACACTTGAAACTCCGGTGCATATTCAAGAGGTTGCAGGGCCATGGTGTGGACAGCAGGCCGTCGAAAAGAGCCCCACTGTTAATCAAGAAGATCGCCTGAACTCATTTTTACTCTACCACAGAACCGAAGTTCATCAAAGGAGGAGCTATCCATGTTGGTAACTGGCCACGCCTGCTTGAGGATTTTGTGTCGAGGATTTTCGATTCCCCACAATCAACTTCCTCTGAATGCGGCACACTGATCATGACCTATCAGCGGGTCCCCATTGGGATACTTTCTAGATGCGGCTAGGATCCTACGTAGATACAGCTTCGAGCCAGGTGCCAGCCAGTACCCCCCAAACACATACCAGATGCGAGATGCGGCAAGTTTGTGGCACCCTCCGGGTACTGCTACCCGGCTTGGACGGGATTACAGCGCGTTGTCCGCGGAATGCTTGCGGTGTGCAATTACCCTTACAACTTGTGTATTCCACACACCTTGAGGCACTTTATTGGCGTGCTCAATGTATTTCACGCGTGGGGCGAGACGCTGGGCCCCATCCATAGAGAAAATGTCCAAAAATCTTGTCCCCGCACAGAAGGAAAGGGGGCCTATGGGACCCTCTCATAGCTGATCATCAAGCCGTCCTCTATCAATCTAGATTCCCACGCCTTAGTATGGGGCCAATTGAGCTAATGGAGCAACTGGTTTCTCAGGAATAATCTATTGAATGTTTGTAGTTTATAAGGGCGCGTGACCCGCGCACACCCAAAAACAATGTTATTCCGCAACAAGGTCATAATGTGGTTATTCGGTCAAATATCGATACTCTTTTAGGTCTTGCGCTCCTTGACAGTCCTTGCTGGCAGTCCTTGTTCGGTCAAAGATAGGGACTACGTATGTTTCTCTGACACGCAAAAACTGACTGAAAACATATGCAGCAATCAGAAATTTCTCCAATATCCTAGGTTGGGATGCAGAAAGGTATCGGACTCCAATCCAATAATCAACGCGTTGCCTTGAAATTGTACCAATGCTAGAATCCATTACAAGTAAGATATTTGGCAAAATGAAGAGGAGTGCATGAATTGTTGCGGAAGCTTGATGACGACTTCATTGATGAATACCCTCTTCGGTGAGCACTTCCTGTGAATACGGCACGACCCAGAAGCCTGGAATATTTTGATATCGCCTCAGCATATGCCCAGGATACGCAGATAAAATAACACAAGTTCCATTTTTCCTTGCGTGGCATCCGTATTGCTACACAGATTTGTATGGCGCGCCCGTGCGACCCAAAGCTGCCAGCAGAAGGAACAATCAGAGTACGCAGCAGTCGTCCGCAGCTAGCGCTCTACCTTTCAATCCGTATTGCGTAAAGCCGGCCAGGATTCCTCAAAGCAAATGAGCTCTCAAGAGAACAGTTGTGAACGAGATCATCGTGATGCACCTGCGTGTCTGCTGGGCACAGCTGCGGTCGCAGAAGAGCATGGATGGCCAACTACTCCTATGCTGCAGGTGTCGTAATTTCTGTGCTGACCGCACAAATTATCGGATGAATGCGAAGTCCTGTTAATAAAGCTGTAGCTCTCTAATAATTCTTAGGGTAGGAGACTGGATGAGGGTGCCCCGAAACACCGGGGAAGGTAGGGACTGCCAGGTTAGTGGCCACGGGTGATGTACCCCCCTATCGAAAGTTAATGTGCCAATGGATAGATCGCGCATTAATTATCAGCGTCGAGTCAAACATGTTGACCGACAGCGTGATGTCGTAGGTGGTAATGCAGCATGCCTGATTAGCTAGATATACTCGAGTATATCATGCTAATATGATTGTATTATGCTTCATAATGTTCAAATGCATTGCGGCCTATTTCGGTGCAAACGGTGATCAAACCGGTGTACAGCACAGGGTGCGTGTTATCGCATCCACAATGCGAAAGTCAACCCGCAGGCGAGGGTTGTGTTGACTCGGATGGCTTGGGGCTTTAGCAACTTGGGAAGCTCGAAAAACGAGGGCTCGGATCTTGAAGGTCTCGATCGAGTGTAACAGAGGCTTCGCCTAGCTGGTAGGTGTAGCTATATAGGCGAGCTCCGAGTAACGGTGCCGTAGGGCACGTAGTGCAAAGGTGACTCCTTGCTAGTTACATTATAGTAGTGACTTACAAAGAAAGAAGAAGTGTCTGTCTCAATTATCCAGGTGCCTTAAATAGCGCTGTCTGGCTCATAAGGCCTTATGCCTATTCAAAACTGGCGCGCATTCTACAACCGACAATCTTGTACGAATGCTCGCATGCAAGTAGTTCCATGCGACTTGTTCAGATTTTATGTGTCACATCTATTGTAACATATCTGCTATTATGCAATTATGTTATTTGTCATATAAGGCCAAATTACGACAACTCAGTTTAGCTCTTTCTGGCGCTTCTGCGCCATTTGCCCTCTTACAGGCATATACGTACATCATCATTGGTTTCTGCCTGCTCGCAATATTTAGGATAAAAAAGAGGTAATATAAAATGTATTATTCACGTGCATGTTCATTCGGTAGTTATGAACCTACCCACACATGCACAGATTAGTTTTACGGTGGGGCTTCCGTCGCCCAAACATTGCGCCATCACAACCCCGCCCTCCCATCTATTTATCCCGTCCTCATCACAAGACTCTGCCTGCTCTTCGTTGGTCATTGCTTGTGCGCCCGCGCGAGCCATGCAGCAGTGGCGCTGCGACGGAAATACGTTGACCCGAACTTTGAGCCAACTATTCCTGTACCTGACGTGGCGCGTAGCTCGGCCGGACTTGCAGCGTTCTTCGCACTGTCGGCTAACACGCGATACCAGCTCATTGGAGGCATGGATCGGTACATGCTAGGGCACAGTAATTTCTTGTGGACGTATCTGGCCGTGAGCGGCGCTGCGCGTCTAGTCAGTAGCCAGGTTGGTGAAACGCACCGGGCCTTGTGCCAGGGCTTGCCGGAATCTTCGGCTTTGCCCCGCCGCCGTGTTGTGAAGAAGAAGGTGGTCGTCCGTCGGAAGGTGGTTAAGCCCGCAACGACGACAGCTGCACAAGTGGCAGATCCTGCGTCGGTGGCTGGTGCGCTGGTGATGCAATCGGCGCCGGAATCGCATGCAGTTGCCGCGGAACTGCCATCTACATCGGGTCAGGTGGTGCCAGTGGTTTCACAGCTCCAGGCGGAGCAGATGGGTGGAAAAGTCGATATCCATGGGTGGCGGACTCCCGAAGCACGGCTTGTCTATCTTCTCAACACTAACTCCTGTACCGTTGCGCTGGTAGGTTGGCGAGCACGTCTGCAAACATGTGTCGACTGCGACCAGTACATCTTGTGTGGATCTTACAGCATAAAACTGGCTAGAAGGCGCGGATGCATTCAGATAGTGATGCTGCCCGGGGGGCATGATAACCGGCGTCCTGCACCAAAGCGCCTCCAGAGGCGTGGGCGATAACTTCGGGGTACCTAGGCCGATTACGAAAGCCGCATCCCGTAGCAGCTGATGGTATGATCCCCTCTTGGGCAAATCCGACCAGCACGTGTAGCGTTCCCTGTAGTTGATGCCCAAACCCAGCGTCTCCGCAAGCTCGTCATTGCAGGATACGAACACAATATGGGTTCGTGTGGAGAGAGTTGACCACAGGCTGGCGTTCCGGAAGAACAGGGGAATTAGCGTCACCGTAGCAGTCACTCCAAACTTGCCGAACACCACACCGTAAGAGGGCTTCAAAGGCACGCTTGGCTCTGCGAAACTGACTGGGCAGTCCGGTGGCTGCGGTAATCCTGTAAAAGTGTTGTGTTGGTTTGGATAGACGGTGAGATAAAATTTGAGGTTGCCAGGCCACAAATCTTGGGGCCTTTCAACGGCAAAGAAGTTCATCCGAATCAAGCATTCCTCACGAAAGGGTGGCCGGGTCAGGTTGGCGCCGCCGTACTTCTCAGGGCTCGACAGGGCCTCCCAACCCCAGTGTACCATCAGCAAGTGGTCTGCACCCTGCCCTTGACCAGTGAGGATGAATTTCTCCGCCGCCCGAGCAGTTTTTGTAAACACCGTGTTGTAGCCAAGCTTCTGGAGCAGTTCCAATATCCGTGAGCACCATACGTACTCGCCACCAGTTCTCTTCGATAAGTCAACACTGGTATTGAAGGAAAGTCCTTCCGCGAGCCACCAGCACGCGGTTGTGTCCATAATAACCACTGTTTTGATGTCGGCACTTGCTAAACCGATGTTGCCTTCGGTGATGTTTTGCCAGGCACCCTGCCGTCCGCACCAAAGCATCTCTGCTGGGCGGGGCATAGGCTCCGCAACTGCTGGCCGCAACCAGTTGAAAAACAAGATGGATAAGGCAATCGTCGCAAGCATCGATTCTTCCAATGATGCAACTTATTTTTATGATGTGACAGATGTGATAGATGGGGCAACACGAACGAATGAAGGTGTCTATTTTTTTCTCCATGTCTTCTAGAGTCCTTGTAGCACATATTGGGAAAAAAATAAAGAACGGAGCGAGGAAACCCAAGAGCTTTTGAAAGGAATACTAATAAACGCTACGCGTTCCGCCATGCTTGTCTGTGATGGATAAAGATTTCCGTCTAGAGATACAACCTAATCGTATCCTTGCAAGGCCTACGTCCATGTACGGGACTCTTAATGTGGCAAGGAGCGAGCCCTAATCGCTGTGCGTGTTTGGACGACAAAAACATTTCCATGAAACGCTTTTAATGAGGTTCTGCAAGCAGCGTATTAGTCTTCTCCGTTCTTGGGATGAGTTTCTATTTGGCAATCCTAGGATCCCGCCTTACGTGGGCGGCCTCGCAGATCGCGCATGCATGCAGACTTGCACATGCCGTTCGAGGCCGCCGCACACAACCTCTAGTTTTCCTCTTGTGGAAATACGTAATTATTACGGTGCAACTCCAGATCTGCTGGATCTATGGCTGCGCTTAGGAAGTCCGTCCCTCGACGACATAAATAATTTCTTCTTAATCGAGGGGGTGTTAAAGTCAGCAAAGCGCCCGGCCCCTCGTGGGCCGTATTACTTGCACTGACATTCTTTCGTATATGAGTGTTGCTCACATTCCAACAGGGGGCATGCACGATGAAAAGTCATAAGTGCGATGGATCTATTCACGGAACGGCGGCTAAGTAAGGCAGGTCCGTTTCCCCCGGATATGGAGTGCTCTGGTGGTGGGTGTGCTCATTTACAAGCCGCCAATCGGCCATATCCGACGTTGTAAGGTAATCTTAAGCAAGCTTGCATGCATTAACAGGAGTCAGGTTCGACCAAATGGACTTATGAGGGAAACGACGCAGCTTTCTGGGGATGAAGTGAAGCGACGAAAATAAACGCTTGAAAAGTCGTCTTAGGTAGACGCGCGCAAGGACTATACATGAAAACATGACATATATGGCATCTTAATCACGGCTGTTAGTGTAAAATATAGCCTAATAAGAGGGCGATATTACACTTGAAACTCCGGTGCATATTCAAGAGGTTGCAGGGCCATGGTGTGGACAGCAGGCCGTCGAAAAGAGCCCCACTGTTAATCAAGAAGATCGCCTGAACTCATTTTTACTCTACCACAGAACCGAAGTTCATCAAAGGAGGAGCTATCCATGTTGGTAACTGGCCACGCCTGCTTGAGGATTTTGTGTCGAGGATTTTCGATTCCCCACAATCAACTTCCTCTGAATGCGGCACACTGATCATGACCTATCAGCGGGTCCCCATTGGGATACTTTCTAGATGCGGCTAGGATCCTACGTAGATACAGCTTCGAGCCAGGTGCCAGCCAGTACCCCCCAAACACATACCAGATGCGAGATGCGGCAAGTTTGTGGCACCCTCCGGGTACTGCTACCCGGCTTGGACGGGATTACAGCGCGTTGTCCGCGGAATGCTTGCGGTGTGCAATTACCCTTACAACTTGTGTATTCCACACACCTTGAGGCACTTTATTGGCGTGCTCAATGTATTTCACGCGTGGGGCGAGACGCTGGGCCCCATCCATAGAGAAAATGTCCAAAAATCTTGTCCCCGCACAGAAGGAAAGGGGGCCTATGGGACCCTCTCATAGCTGATCATCAAGCCGTCCTCTATCAATCTAGATTCCCACGCCTTAGTATGGGGCCAATTGAGCTAATGGAGCAACTGGTTTCTCAGGAATAATCTATTGAATGTTTGTAGTTTATAAGGGCGCGTGACCCGCGCACACCCAAAAACAATGTTATTCCGCAACAAGGTCATAATGTGGTTATTCGGTCAAATATCGATACTCTTTTAGGTCTTGCGCTCCTTGACAGTCCTTGCTGGCAGTCCTTGTTCGGTCAAAGATAGGGACTACGTATGTTTCTCTGACACGCAAAAACTGACTGAAAACATATGCAGCAATCAGAAATTTCTCCAATATCCTAGGTTGGGATGCAGAAAGGTATCGGACTCCAATCCAATAATCAACGCGTTGCCTTGAAATTGTACCAATGCTAGAATCCATTACAAGTAAGATATTTGGCAAAATGAAGAGGAGTGCATGAATTGTTGCGGAAGCTTGATGACGACTTCATTGATGAATACCCTCTTCGGTGAGCACTTCCTGTGAATACGGCACGACCCAGAAGCCTGGAATATTTTGATATCGCCTCAGCATATGCCCAGGATACGCAGATAAAATAACACAAGTTCCATTTTTCCTTGCGTGGCATCCGTATTGCTACACAGATTTGTATGGCGCGCCCGTGCGACCCAAAGCTGCCAGCAGAAGGAACAATCAGAGTACGCAGCAGTCGTCCGCAGCTAGCGCTCTACCTTTCAATCCGTATTGCGTAAAGCCGGCCAGGATTCCTCAAAGCAAATGAGCTCTCAAGAGAACAGTTGTGAACGAGATCATCGTGATGCACCTGCGTGTCTGCTGGGCACAGCTGCGGTCGCAGAAGAGCATGGATGGCCAACTACTCCTATGCTGCAGGTGTCGTAATTTCTGTGCTGACCGCACAAATTATCGGATGAATGCGAAGTCCTGTTAATAAAGCTGTAGCTCTCTAATAATTCTTAGGGTAGGAGACTGGATGAGGGTGCCCCGAAACACCGGGGAAGGTAGGGACTGCCAGGTTAGTGGCCACGGGTGATGTACCCCCCTATCGAAAGTTAATGTGCCAATGGATAGATCGCGCATTAATTATCAGCGTCGAGTCAAACATGTTGACCGACAGCGTGATGTCGTAGGTGGTAATGCAGCATGCCTGATTAGCTAGATATACTCGAGTATATCATGCTAATATGATTGTATTATGCTTCATAATGTTCAAATGCATTGCGGCCTATTTCGGTGCAAACGGTGATCAAACCGGTGTACAGCACAGGGTGCGTGTTATCGCATCCACAATGCGAAAGTCAACCCGCAGGCGAGGGTTGTGTTGACTCGGATGGCTTGGGGCTTTAGCAACTTGGGAAGCTCGAAAAACGAGGGCTCGGATCTTGAAGGTCTCGATCGAGTGTAACAGAGGCTTCGCCTAGCTGGTAGGTGTAGCTATATAGGCGAGCTCCGAGTAACGGTGCCGTAGGGCACGTAGTGCAAAGGTGACTCCTTGCTAGTTACATTATAGTAGTGACTTACAAAGAAAGAAGAAGTGTCTGTCTCAATTATCCAGGTGCCTTAAATAGCGCTGTCTGGCTCATAAGGCCTTATGCCTATTCAAAACTGGCGCGCATTCTACAACCGACAATCTTGTACGAATGCTCGCATGCAAGTAGTTCCATGCGACTTGTTCAGATTTTATGTGTCACATCTATTGTAACATATCTGCTATTATGCAATTATGTTATTTGTCATATAAGGCCAAATTACGACAACTCAGTTTAGCTCTTTCTGGCGCTTCTGCGCCATTTGCCCTCTTACAGGCATATACGTACATCATCATTGGTTTCTGCCTGCTCGCAATATTTAGGATAAAAAAGAGGTAATATAAAATGTATTATTCACGTGCATGTTCATTCGGTAGTTATGAACCTACCCACACATGCACAGATTAGTTTTACGGTGGGGCTTCCGTCGCCCAAACATTGCGCCATCACAACCCCGCCCTCCCATCTATTTATCCCGTCCTCATCACAAGACTCTGCCTGCTCTTCGTTGGTCATTGCTTGTGCGCCCGCGCGAGCCATGCAGCAGTGGCGCTGCGACGGAAATACGTTGACCCGAACTTTGAGCCAACTATTCCTGTACCTGACGTGGCGCGTAGCTCGGCCGGACTTGCAGCGTTCTTCGCACTGTCGGCTAACACGCGATACCAGCTCATTGGAGGCATGGATCGGTACATGCTAGGGCACAGTAATTTCTTGTGGACGTATCTGGCCGTGAGCGGCGCTGCGCGTCTAGTCAGTAGCCAGGTTGGTGAAACGCACCGGGCCTTGTGCCAGGGCTTGCCGGAATCTTCGGCTTTGCCCCGCCGCCGTGTTGTGAAGAAGAAGGTGGTCGTCCGTCGGAAGGTGGTTAAGCCCGCAACGACGACAGCTGCACAAGTGGCAGATCCTGCGTCGGTGGCTGGTGCGCTGGTGATGCAATCGGCGCCGGAATCGCATGCAGTTGCCGCGGAACTGCCATCTACATCGGGTCAGGTGGTGCCAGTGGTTTCACAGCTCCAGGCGGAGCAGATGGGTGGAAAAGTCGATATCCATGGGTGGCGGACTCCCGAAGCACGGCTTGTCTATCTTCTCAACACTAACTCCTGTACCGTTGCGCTGGTAGGTTGGCGAGCACGTCTGCAAACATGTGTCGACTGCGACCAGTACATCTTGTGTGGATCTTACAGCATAAAACTGGCTAGAAGGCGCGGATGCATTCAGATAGTGATGCTGCCCGGGGGGCATGATAACCGGCGTCCTGCACCAAAGCGCCTCCAGAGGCGTGGGCGATAACTTCGGGGTACCTAGGCCGATTACGAAAGCCGCATCCCGTAGCAGCTGATGGTATGATCCCCTCTTGGGCAAATCCGACCAGCACGTGTAGCGTTCCCTGTAGTTGATGCCCAAACCCAGCGTCTCCGCAAGCTCGTCATTGCAGGATACGAACACAATATGGGTTCGTGTGGAGAGAGTTGACCACAGGCTGGCGTTCCGGAAGAACAGGGGAATTAGCGTCACCGTAGCAGTCACTCCAAACTTGCCGAACACCACACCGTAAGAGGGCTTCAAAGGCACGCTTGGCTCTGCGAAACTGACTGGGCAGTCCGGTGGCTGCGGTAATCCTGTAAAAGTGTTGTGTTGGTTTGGATAGACGGTGAGATAAAATTTGAGGTTGCCAGGCCACAAATCTTGGGGCCTTTCAACGGCAAAGAAGTTCATCCGAATCAAGCATTCCTCACGAAAGGGTGGCCGGGTCAGGTTGGCGCCGCCGTACTTCTCAGGGCTCGACAGGGCCTCCCAACCCCAGTGTACCATCAGCAAGTGGTCTGCACCCTGCCCTTGACCAGTGAGGATGAATTTCTCCGCCGCCCGAGCAGTTTTTGTAAACACCGTGTTGTAGCCAAGCTTCTGGAGCAGTTCCAATATCCGTGAGCACCATACGTACTCGCCACCAGTTCTCTTCGATAAGTCAACACTGGTATTGAAGGAAAGTCCTTCCGCGAGCCACCAGCACGCGGTTGTGTCCATAATAACCACTGTTTTGATGTCGGCACTTGCTAAACCGATGTTGCCTTCGGTGATGTTTTGCCAGGCACCCTGCCGTCCGCACCAAAGCATCTCTGCTGGGCGGGGCATAGGCTCCGCAACTGCTGGCCGCAACCAGTTGAAAAACAAGATGGATAAGGCAATCGTCGCAAGCATCGATTCTTCCAATGATGCAACTTATTTTTATGATGTGACAGATGTGATAGATGGGGCAACACGAACGAATGAAGGTGTCTATTTTTTTCTCCATGTCTTCTAGAGTCCTTGTAGCACATATTGGGAAAAAAATAAAGAACGGAGCGAGGAAACCCAAGAGCTTTTGAAAGGAATACTAATAAACGCTACGCGTTCCGCCATGCTTGTCTGTGATGGATAAAGATTTCCGTCTAGAGATACAACCTAATCGTATCCTTGCAAGGCCTACGTCCATGTACGGGACTCTTAATGTGGCAAGGAGCGAGCCCTAATCGCTGTGCGTGTTTGGACGACAAAAACATTTCCATGAAACGCTTTTAATGAGGTTCTGCAAGCAGCGTATTAGTCTTCTCCGTTCTTGGGATGAGTTTCTATTTGGCAATCCTAGGATCCCGCCTTACGTGGGCGGCCTCGCAGATCGCGCATGCATGCAGACTTGCACATGCCGTTCGAGGCCGCCGCACACAACCTCTAGTTTTCCTCTTGTGGAAATACGTAATTATTACGGTGCAACTCCAGATCTGCTGGATCTATGGCTGCGCTTAGGAAGTCCGTCGCTCGACGACATAAATAATTTCTTCTTAATCGAGGGGGTGTTAAAGTCAGCAAAGCGCCCGGCCCCTCGTGGGCCGTATTACTTGCACTGACATTCTTTCGTATATGAGTGTTGCTCACATTCCAACAGGGGGCATGCACGATGAAAAGTCATAAGTGCGATGGATCTATTCACGGAACGGCGGCTAAGTAAGGCAGGTCCGTTTCCCCCGGATATGGAGTGCTCTGGTGGTGGGTGTGCTCATTTACAAGCCGCCAATCGGCCATATCCGACGTTGTAAGGTAATCTTAAGCAAGCTTGCATGCATTAACAGGAGTCAGGTTCGACCAAATGGACTTATGAGGGAAACGACGCAGCTTTCTGGGGATGAAGCGACTAAATGTGCGCAGTGATGAAGCGACGAAAATAAACGCTTGAAAAGTCGTCTTAGGTAGACGCGCGCAAGGACTATACATGAAAACATGACATATATGGCATCTTAATCACGGCTGTTAGTGTAAAATATAGCCTAATAAGAGGGCGATATTACACTTGAAACTCCGGTGCATATTCAAGAGGTTGCAGGGCCATGGTGTGGACAGCAGGCCGTCGAAAAGAGCCCCACTGTTAATCAAGAAGATCGCCTGAACTCATTTTTACTCTACCACAGAACCGAAGTTCATCAAAGGAGGAGCTATCCATGTTGGTAACTGGCCACGCCTGCTTGAGGATTTTGTGTCGAGGATTTTCGATTCCCCACAATCAACTTCCTCTGAATGCGGCACACTGATCATGACCTATCAGCGGGTCCCCATTGGGATACTTTCTAGATGCGGCTAGGATCCTACGTAGATACAGCTTCGAGCCAGGTGCCAGCCAGTACCCCCCAAACACATACCAGATGCGAGATGCGGCAAGTTTGTGGCACCCTCCGGGTACTGCTACCCGGCTTGGACGGGATTACAGCGCGTTGTCCGCGGAATGCTTGCGGTGTGCAATTACCCTTACAACTTGTGTATTCCACACACCTTGAGGCACTTTATTGGCGTGCTCAATGTATTTCACGCGTGGGGCGAGACGCTGGGCCCCATCCATAGAGAAAATGTCCAAAAATCTTGTCCCCGCACAGAAGGAAAGGGGGCCTATGGGACCCTCTCATAGCTGATCATCAAGCCGTCCTCTATCAATCTAGATTCCCACGCCTTAGTATGGGGCCAATTGAGCTAATGGAGCAACTGGTTTCTCAGGAATAATCTATTGAATGTTTGTAGTTTATAAGGGCGCGTGACCCGCGCACACCCAAAAACAATGTTATTCCGCAACAAGGTCATAATGTGGTTATTCGGTCAAATATCGATACTCTTTTAGGTCTTGCGCTCCTTGACAGTCCTTGCTGGCAGTCCTTGTTCGGTCAAAGATAGGGACTACGTATGTTTCTCTGACACGCAAAAACTGACTGAAAACATATGCAGCAATCAGAAATTTCTCCAATATCCTAGGTTGGGATGCAGAAAGGTATCGGACTCCAATCCAATAATCAACGCGTTGCCTTGAAATTGTACCAATGCTAGAATCCATTACAAGTAAGATATTTGGCAAAATGAAGAGGAGTGCATGAATTGTTGCGGAAGCTTGATGACGACTTCATTGATGAATACCCTCTTCGGTGAGCACTTCCTGTGAATACGGCACGACCCAGAAGCCTGGAATATTTTGATATCGCCTCAGCATATGCCCAGAATACGCAGATAAAATAACACAAGTTCCATTTTTCCTTGCGTGGCATCCGTATTGCTACACAGATTTGTATGGCGCGCCCGTGCGACCCAAAGCTGCCAGCAGAAGGAACAATCAGAGTACGCAGCAGTCGTCCGCAGCTAGCGCTCTACCTTTCAATCCGTATTGCGTAAAGCCGGCCAGGATTCCTCAAAGCAAATGAGCTCTCAAGAGAACAGTTGTGAACGAGATCATCGTGATGCACCTGCGTGTCTGCTGGGCACAGCTGCGGTCGCAGAAGAGCATGGATGGCCAACTACTCCTATGCTGCAGGTGTCGTAATTTCTGTGCTGACCGCACAAATTATCGGATGAATGCGAAGTCCTGTTAATAAAGCTGTAGCTCTCTAATAATTCTTAGGGTAGGAGACTGGATGAGGGTGCCCCGAAACACCGGGGAAGGTAGGGACTGCCAGGTTAGTGGCCACGGGTGATGTACCCCCCTATCGAAAGTTAATGTGCCAATGGATAGATCGCGCATTAATTATCAGCGTCGAGTCAAACATGTTGACCGACAGCGTGATGTCGTAGGTGGTAATGCAGCATGCCTGATTAGCTAGATATACTCGAGTATATCATGCTAATATGATTGTATTATGCTTCATAATGTTCAAATGCATTGCGGCCTATTTCGGTGCAAACGGTGATCAAACCGGTGTACAGCACAGGGTGCGTGTTATCGCATCCACAATGCGAAAGTCAACCCGCAGGCGAGGGTTGTGTTGACTCGGATGGCTTGGGGCTTTAGCAACTTGGGAAGCTCGAAAAACGAGGGCTCGGATCTTGAAGGTCTCGATCGAGTGTAACAGAGGCTTCGCCTAGCTGGTAGGTGTAGCTATATAGGCGAGCTCCGAGTAACGGTGCCGTAGGGCACGTAGTGCAAAGGTGACTCCTTGCTAGTTACATTATAGTAGTGACTTACAAAGAAAGAAGAAGTGTCTGTCTCAATTATCCAGGTGCCTTAAATAGCGCTGTCTGGCTCATAAGGCCTTATGCCTATTCAAAACTGGCGCGCATTCTACAACCGACAATCTTGTACGAATGCTCGCATGCAAGTAGTTCCATGCGACTTGTTCAGATTTTATGTGTCACATCTATTGTAACATATCTGCTATTATGCAATTATGTTATTTGTCATATAAGGCCAAATTACGACAACTCAGTTTAGCTCTTTCTGGCGCTTCTGCGCCATTTGCCCTCTTACAGGCATATACGTACATCATCATTGGTTTCTGTGTTATGAAATGGTATATCAGTTGGATATAGCGATCCATACTAGCAACAATCCCGCTGTTGTAGCTGTACTCGGCGGTAAGCTATCGACCCGCGTTCGTACTGTTTGTAGTGCTATACGCGCAAGTATATGTGCCGACTCCAGAACGAACTATTCGGACTTCTATACTATCAGATAATATGTAACGTATACTTTCTCGTTATTACGTCAGGCTTCCTAATGTCTGATAGTCTACGTCTCAATAGGTTATGAGCCCCGGTCATCGTTGACCGCGGAGCCTGACATCTTTTGCCCATTCTAGTGTTGATCTTCGCGTTTATAGGTCTTCACAATGGGAAAGGATAGGCTGGACGAGCCGCTGGACCTACACAACTACTCAACTTGGAAACTACGATTCCAATTGTTGTGCGCGGAGCTTGGATACAGTCGCGCCCTGCTACAAGCACCAATTGCAGAGGCGGATGTCATCATCTCCGACAAGGTCAAGAGTGTGATGGCCAAGAACGTAAAGAACCATTACCTCGAAGCAATTGTTCGGGCGGCAAATGCGAAGGCCGCCTGGGACGCTTTGGCGGCTACGTTCGCATCAACCTGCAACACGAGAAAGGTAGCACTACGACAGGAGCTAAGTGACTTTAAAATGGCAAATTAAGATGGAAGGGCTAGACAAGCAGTTTGGCAAGGAAAGACTGGCGGTGATGTCAGGGTCGCCGCCTGGTGCGATTTGGCGGCAAAGTGCAAGTCAGTCGCGACTACGAGGAAAATGGCGCTACAAAGGAGATCAACGATCAGGTTATGGTTCCTTCTGAGGACACCTTAAAAGCGCCGAAAAAATTTTACTGGTCGTTCACGAGCTACAACGATGCCGACGCAAAGATGGAGCGGATTGGCGGTAACTTCACAGTGAATTCGAACCATTACCGCATTTATACGTTGAAAGCTTTTCGACTATGCCTTTATTTACTGGGCAGCTCGCGGCGCGGCGCTTTGTTTGTAGTTCGAGCAAGGTGGATTTCAACTATATTGATAACAGCTCAGGCGACGTTTTGATAGGTGCTTTATTGCTATGTTTTGTCAGAGCACCCCATAGCAGTTCAAGGCAATTGATGTGCCTGCCGAGCCATAGACCTCGCCTGTGAG
This sequence comes from Volvox africanus, assembly GCA_030268105.1. Lineage (NCBI taxonomy): Eukaryota > Viridiplantae > Chlorophyta > Chlorophyceae > Chlamydomonadales > Volvocaceae > Volvox > Volvox africanus. Next base: position 1,383,930 of record BSDZ01000024.1, on the reverse strand, counting down.
TGGCCTGTGCCTGTCAGCCGCACGTTATCTCATGGAGAACTGTTGTTAGGAAACGCTAACGACGCAAGAGGTGGCGTTCTCTTGGTGAGAACAACTTTGTTTCGTGCAGTTCAGAGTACTGCATAATTGCAGCTTCTAATGGCCTTGAGGGAAAAGGGGCAGAAGTTTTGATCACACCACTAGGTACAGCTATGTTCGCGTACTGCCATTTGGCCGTATGTTTCTGAGTACGTTCGAGTACTGCCATTGGGCGGTATGGCATTGTGGTAGTGATTGTGGTAGTGATTGGCGACCTGAATCAACTCTTGATTTGTTTTGGTTATGTCAGCGGTGCCCTGCCTAATCCCCAATTTGTGGATGTTTGCCTGCCCGTAACTCAGACCTCATGCAGCGCAGTGAAACGACAGCGTCTGCCTTGGTGGTACGACGTGAGGGCCATGAGAGCCCAACGGACCTTTGCTTACTATGATGTTCAGGTTATGTCAACTGGAAGGTCAGTACCTTGAACTCGAGGGATATGTGAAGCCATCTAGGTTGCAGCCATTTGTGAGTTTTTGTGTCATATTAAGGGAACGTAGCTAATTCCCTCAATCGGACATGAGGCAGATCAGTTGCTTGGCCTTGTTCACCTGGATGTGTGTGGCTAGATGCTGGAACTATTGACTTTTGTTTTGAGGCTTACAGAGTCAGAGGTCTGTGGTCTGAGTGCCCTTGTGTAGGGCAGACGGAGCAGCAGTATGAATGACCCTGGGATGGACTGTTGGTGGCTGATGTTCATGTTTACGAGGCGACACCAGACAAGGGTGTGTGCAAAGTGTTGATTCTACAGGTATGACCAGCAGGATAGAGCCTGGCTGGAAGAGGGACCTGACGAGAGGTCGCCTGATGAGTTCCCAGCAGAATAGAGCCTGGCTGGAAGAGGGACCTGACGAGAGGTCGCCTGATGAGTTCCCAGCAGAATAGAGCCTGGCTGGAAGAGGGACCTGATGAGAGGTCGCCTGATGAGTTCCCAGCAGAATAGAGCCTGGCTGGAAGAGGGACCTGACGAGAGGTCGCCTGATGAGTTCCCAGCAGGATAGAGCCTGGCTGGAAGAGGGACCTGATGAGAGGTCGCCTGATGAGTTCCCAGCAGGATAGAGCCTGGCTGGAAGAGGGACCTGATGAGAGGTCGCCTGATGAGTTCCCAGCAGGATAGAGCCTGGCTGGAAGAGGGCTGCCCAATGAGTATGTATGACATGTGTTTGGGAGTCGATGGCAGAGTCCTGTGGACTGCTCTCAATTATGTTTGGGTAGCTATCCTGGTTATCCCCTGATGTAATGAGGGATGGAAGGCTGCAACTGCTTTGCACGTCTTTATGATTGCTTTGCTTGATTTGCACGTAGTTACCTCATTGGGGGTAACGTCAAGTCATTGTCAGTGGCTGTTATGTTAACGGGATTCACTTATCTGGTATCCATGGTCAGTTGGCGACAAGCCAGGATATTCAGGCCGATGATTCTGTGCTGGGCACAGCATGGTCTGGGGTTGGAGGTTCGATTCCCATGTTGTATTGGGATAGATTTCCCACTGGCAGTAGCCCAGGGTCGGGAAGCCCAGGTTTGGGGTCCTCCAAGGGCCGTTGAGGTTTGAGTCCTCATGTACACGGCAACACCGTCGAGCTGGTATTGCTCACGGGGATATGATCAGCACATTTTCAAATGTGTGGGACAGACAGTTTCTTCCCAACATACTTGGTTGCGCACTGGGCGCAGTATGTCTGATTTTTGGAGGGTCAAGTCCTCCGAAGGATGTGGCAGTACGGCGGTTTCTGTTGTTCACTAGAGCACCGAAGAGTGATGTGCTAGTGCAGACCGTGACAGTACGGCAGCTTGTGGTAACCGATGCAACACCATTGGGTGTTTTGCTACTGAAGGCCACAACAGTACAGCAGTTTGAGGCAACACCTGAAGCGTGTCTAAATGCCTCGGTTCCTGTGAGGAAGGGCGGCTGAGTTCTGCGATCCCTAGCACCCCTTAGTTGGAGGTTGGTTGCTGAATTATGTGTATCTAAATGCCCCTGTGGGGTATGGCGGTTGAGTAACGCCACGAGAAGTGTCACCATGAGGGTGTACACAATCTTTTATCGCATCTTGTGTCTGGGCATCGTAAGGGTGCCATTGGCCCATCGAGGTGAAGACCCAATCAGATGTGTTTCGAGCCCTATTTCATACCAGTGGTAAACCGCTTGGGTGCGTTCATGGTATGTCAATTTTGGGCAGTGCGGACCGTTGCAGAACAGCAATGTAGGCACTTGGTCAAGTAGTGGCGTGGTTTTGACACCAGGGGGCGGTGGAGTCATTCCATTGGCCCTGAATCTCAACGTGCAATTATCTGATGAGTGCGTCATGTTTAGGAGTAATTCCAAGCAGATCAATGTGCAGAACCCCTACTGCAAGAGCGGGCCTCTAGGTGTGAGGCTGCGTTTTTCATGGTGTTTGGTGTAAGATAAGGCAGCAGTTTTGCTGATGAAGGCACTTGGAGAGTTACGGGATTACAGCGCGTTGTCCGCGGAATGCTTGCGGTGTGCAATTACCCTTACAACTTGTGTATTCCACACACCTTGAGGCACTTTATTGGCGTGCTCAATGTATTTCACGCGTGGGGCGAGACGCTGGGCCCCATCCATAGAGAAAATGTCCAAAAATCTTGTCCCCGCACAGAAGGAAAGGGGGCCTATGGGACCCTCTCATAGCTGATCATCAAGCCGTCCTCTATCAATCTAGATTCCCACGCCTTAGTATGGGGCCAATTGAGCTAATGGAGCAACTGGTTTCTCAGGAATAATCTATTGAATGTTTGTAGTTTATAAGGGCGCGTGACCCGCGCACACCCAAAAACAATGTTATTCCGCAACAAGGTCATAATGTGGTTATTCGGTCAAATATCGATACTCTTTTAGGTCTTGCGCTCCTTGACAGTCCTTGCTGGCAGTCCTTGTTCGGTCAAAGATAGGGACTACGTATGTTTCTCTGACACGCAAAAACTGACTGAAAACATATGCAGCAATCAGAAATTTCTCCAATATCCTAGGTTGGGATGCAGAAAGGTATCGGACTCCAATCCAATAATCAACGCGTTGCCTTGAAATTGTACCAATGCTAGAATCCATTACAAGTAAGATATTTGGCAAAATGAAGAGGAGTGCATGAATTGTTGCGGAAGCTTGATGACGACTTCATTGATGAATACTCTCTTCGGTGAGCACTTCCTGTGAATACGGCACGACCCAGAAGCCTGGAATATTTTGATATCGCCTCAGCATATGCCCAGGATACGCAGATAAAATAACACAAGTTCCATTTTTCCTTGCGTGGCATCCGTATTGCTACACAGATTTGTATGGCGCGCCCGTGCGACCCAAAGCTGCCAGCAGAAGGAACAATCAGAGTACGCAGCAGTCGTCCGCAGCTAGCGCTCTACCTTTCAATCCGTATTGCGTAAAGCCGGCCAGGATTCCTCAAAGCAAATGAGCTCTCAAGAGAACAGTTGTGAACGAGATCATCGTGATGCACCTGCGTGTCTGCTGGGCACAGCTGCGGTCGCAGAAGAGCATGGATGGCCAACTACTCCTATGCTGCAGGTGTCGTAATTTCTGTGCTGACCGCACAAATTATCGGATGAATGCGAAGTCCTGTTAATAAAGCTGTAGCTCTCTAATAATTCTTAGGGTAGGAGACTGGATGAGGGTGCCCCGAAACACCGGGGAAGGTAGGGACTGCCAGGTTAGTGGCCACGGGTGATGTACCCCCCTATCGAAAGTTAATGTGCCAATGGATAGATCGCGCATTAATTATCAGCGTCGAGTCAAACATGTTGACCGACAGCGTGATGTCGTAGGTGGTAATGCAGCATGCCTGATTAGCTAGATATACTCGAGTATATCATGCTAATATGATTGTATTATGCTTCATAATGTTCAAATGCATTGCGGCCTATTTCGGTGCAAACGGTGATCAAACCGGTGTACAGCACAGGGTGCGTGTTATCGCATCCACAATGCGAAAGTCAACCCGCAGGCGAGGGTTGTGTTGACTCGGATGGCTTGGGGCTTTAGCAACTTGGGAAGCTCGAAAAACGAGGGCTCGGATCTTGAAGGTCTCGATCGAGTGTAACAGAGGCTTCGCCTAGCTGGTAGGTGTAGCTATATAGGCGAGCTCCGAGTAACGGTGCCGTAGGGCACGTAGTGCAAAGGTGACTCCTTGCTAGTTACATTATAGTAGTGACTTACAAAGAAAGAAGAAGTGTCTGTCTCAATTATCCAGGTGCCTTAAATAGCGCTGTCTGGCTCATAAGGCCTTATGCCTATTCAAAACTGGCGCGCATTCTACAACCGACAATCTTGTACGAATGCTCGCATGCAAGTAGTTCCATGCGACTTGTTCAGATTTTATGTGTCACATCTATTGTAACATATCTGCTATTATGCAATTATGTTATTTGTCATATAAGGCCAAATTACGACAACTCAGTTTAGCTCTTTCTGGCGCTTCTGCGCCATTTGCCCTCTTACAGGCATATACGTACATCATCATTGGTTTCTGCCTGCTCGCAATATTTAGGATAAAAAAGAGGTAATATAAAATGTATTATTCATGTGCATGTTCATTCGGTAGTTATGAACCTACCCACACATGCACAGATTAGTTTTACGGTGGGGCTTCCGTCGCCCAAACATTGCGCCATCACAACCCCGCCCTCCCATCTATTTATCCCGTCCTCATCACAAGACTCTGCCTGCTCTTCGTTGGTCATTGCTTGTGCGCCCGCGCGAGCCATGCATAATTTATAAGCAATCACAACCTTATGCACTGCGACTCACGCTCCTTCAACATTATTTCCAACTTCGGCGCAACCACATCGATGGAAAAGTCGATATCCATGGGTGGCGGACTCCCGAAGCACGGCTTGTCTATCTTCTCAACACTAACTCCTGTACCGTTGCGCTGGTAGGTTGGCGAGCACGTCTGCAAACATGTGTCGACTGCGACCAGTACATCTTGTGTGGATCTTACAGCATAAAACTGGCTAGAAGGCGCGGATGCATTCAGATAGTGATGCTGCCCGGGGGGCATGATAACCGGCGTCCTGCACCAAAGCGCCTCCAGAGGCGTGGGCGATAACTTCGGGGTACCTAGGCCGATTACGAAAGCCGCATCCCGTAGCAGCTGATGGTATGATCCCCTCTTGGGCAAATCCGACCAGCACGTGTAGCGTTCCCTGTAGTTGATGCCCAAACCCAGCGTCTCCGCAAGCTCGTCATTGCAGGATACGAACACAATATGGGTTCGTGTGGAGAGAGTTGACCACAGGCTGGCGTTCCGGAAGAACAGGGGAATTAGCGTCACCGTAGCAGTCACTCCAAACTTGCCGAACACCACACCGTAAGAGGGCTTCAAAGGCACGCTTGGCTCTGCGAAACTGACTGGGCAGTCCGGTGGCTGCGGTAATCCTGTAAAAGTGTTGTGTTGGTTTGGATAGACGGTGAGATAAAATTTGAGGTTGCCAGGCCACAAATCTTGGGGGAAGGGGGGAAGGGGGTTCGGGGGACGGCGGACGCGGAGGCGATGGCGATGGCGGGTCAGGAGATGGAGGTGACGGAGGCTGGGGAGAAGGTGGCGGTGATGGCGGCGGTGAAGGGGGAAGTGGTGACGGTGGCGGCGGTGGCGGCGGTGAGGGTGGGAAGGGAGAAGGCGGTGGTGGTGGGGACGGTGAGGGAGGCATCGGCGATGGCGGTTCCGGTGACGGTGGCAACGGCGGTGACGGTGGCAACGGAGAGGGAGGGAAGGGTGACGGTGGGGAAGGAGGTGGTGGCGACGGCGGGAGAGGCGATGGTGGGCTGGGTGGCGACGGAGACGGTGGGAAAGGTGACGGCGGCGGCGGAGGGGACGGCGACGGCGGGAGAGGCGATGGCCGACCCCAGTGTACCATCAGCAAGTGGTCTGCACCCTGCCCTTGACCAGTGAGGATGAATTTCTCCGCCGCCCGAGCAGTTTTTGTAAACACCGTGTTGTAGCCAAGCTTCTGGAGCAGTTCCAATATCCGTGAGCACCATACGTACTCGCCACCAGTTCTCTTCGATAAGTCAACACTGGTATTGAAGGAAAGTCCTTCCGCGAGCCACCAGCACGCGGTTGTGTCCATAATAACCACTGTTTTGATGTCGGCACTTGCTAAACCGATGTTGCCTTCGGTGATGTTTTGCCAGGCACCCTGCCGTCCGCACCAAAGCATCTCTGCTGGGCGGGGCATAGGCTCCGCAACTGCTGGCCGCAACCAGTTGAAAAACAAGATGGATAAGGCAATCGTCGCAAGCATCGATTCTTCCAATGATGCAACTTATTTTTATGATGTGACAGATGTGATAGATGGGGCAACACGAACGAATGAAGGTGTCTATTTTTTTCTCCATGTCTTCTAGAGTCCTTGTAGCACATATTGGGAAAAAAATAAAGAACGGAGCGAGGAAACCCAAGAGCTTTTGAAAGGAATACTAATAAACGCTACGCGTTCCGCCATGCTTGTCTGTGATGGATAAAGATTTCCGTCTAGAGATACAACCTAATCGTATCCTTGCAAGGCCTACGTCCATGTACGGGACTCTTAATGTGGCAAGGAGCGAGCCCTAATCGCTGTGCGTGTTTGGACGACAAAAACATTTCCATGCAACGCTTTTAATGAGGTTCTGCAAGCAGCGTATTAGTCTTCTCCGTTCTTGGGATGAGTTTCTATTTGGCAATCCTAGGATCCCGCCTTACGTGGGCGGCCTCGCAGATCGCGCATGCATGCAGACTTGCACATGCCGTTCGAGGCCGCCGCACACAACCTCTAGTTTTCCTCTTGTGGAAATACGTAATTATTACGGTGCAACTCCAGATCTGCTGGATCTATGGCTGCGCTTAGGAAGTCCGTCGCTCGACGACATAAATAATTTCTTCTTAATCGAGGGGGTGTTAAAGTCAGCAAAGCGCCCGGCCCCTCGTGGGCCGTATTACTTGCACTGACATTCTTTCGTATATGAGTGTTGCTCACATTCCAACAGGGGGCATGCACGATGAAAAGTCATAAGTGCGATGGATCTATTCACGGAACGGCGGCTAAGTAAGGCAGGTCCGTTTCCCCCGGATATGGAGTGCTCTGGTGGTGGGTGTGCTCATTTACAAGCCGCCAATCGGCCATATCCGACGTTGTAAGGTAATCTTAAGCAAGCTTGCATGCATTAACAGGAGTCAGGTTCGACCAAATGGACTTATGAGGGAAACGACGCAGCTTTCTGGGGATGAAGCGACTAAATGTGCGCAGTGATGAAGCGACGAAAATAAACGCTTGAAAAGTCGTCTTAGGTAGACGCGCGCAAGGACTATACATGAAAACATGACATATATGGCATCTTAATCACGGCTGTTAGTGTAAAATATAGCCTAATAAGAGGGCGATATTACACTTGAAACTCCGGTGCATATTCAAGAGGTTGCAGGGCCATGGTGTGGACAGCAGGCCGTCGAAAAGAGCCCCACTGTTAATCAAGAAGATCGCCTGAACTCATTTTTACTCTACCACAGAACCGAAGTTCATCAAAGGAGGAGCTATCCATGTTGGTAACTGGCCACGCCTGCTTGAGGATTTTGTGTCGAGGATTTTCGATTCCCCACAATCAACTTCCTCTGAATGCGGCACACTGATCATGACCTATCAGCGGGTCCCCATTGGGATACTTTCTAGATGCGGCTAGGATCCTACGTAGATACAGCTTCGAGCCAGGTGCCAGCCAGTACCCCCCAAACACATACCAGATGCGAGATGCGGCAAGTTTGTGGCACCCTCCGGGTACTGCTACCCGGCTTGGACGGGATTACAGCGCGTTGTCCGCGGAATGCTTGCGGTGTGCAATTACCCTTACAACTTGTGTATTCCACACACCTTGAGGCACTTTATTGGCGTGCTCAATGTATTTCACGCGTGGGGCGAGACGCTGGGCCCCATCCATAGAGAAAATGTCCAAAAATCTTGTCCCCGCACAGAAGGAAAGGGGGCCTATGGGACCCTCTCATAGCTGATCATCAAGCCGTCCTCTATCAATCTAGATTCCCACGCCTTAGTATGGGGCCAATTGAGCTAATGGAGCAACTGGTTTCTCAGGAATAATCTATTGAATGTTTGTAGTTTATAAGGGCGCGTGACCCGCGCACACCCAAAAACAATGTTATTCCGCAACAAGGTCATAATGTGGTTATTCGGTCAAATATCGATACTCTTTTAGGTCTTGCGCTCCTTGACAGTCCTTGCTGGCAGTCCTTGTTCGGTCAAAGATAGGGACTACGTATGTTTCTCTGACACGCAAAAACTGACTGAAAACATATGCAGCAATCAGAAATTTCTCCAATATCCTAGGTTGGGATGCAGAAAGGTATCGGACTCCAATCCAATAATCAACGCGTTGCCTTGAAATTGTACCAATGCTAGAATCCATTACAAGTAAGATATTTGGCAAAATGAAGAGGAGTGCATGAATTGTTGCGGAAGCTTGATGACGACTTCATTGATGAATACCCTCTTCGGTGAGCACTTCCTGTGAATACGGCACGACCCAGAAGCCTGGAATATTTTGATATCGCCTCAGCATATGCCCAGGATACGCAGATAAAATAACACAAGTTCCATTTTTCCTTGCGTGGCATCCGTATTGCTACACAGATTTGTATGGCGCGCCCGTGCGACCCAAAGCTGCCAGCAGAAGGAACAATCAGAGTACGCAGCAGTCGTCCGCAGCTAGCGCTCTACCTTTCAATCCGTATTGCGTAAAGCCGGCCAGGATTCCTCAAAGCAAATGAGCTCTCAAGAGAACAGTTGTGAACGAGATCATCGTGATGCACCTGCGTGTCTGCTGGGCACAGCTGCGGTCGCAGAAGAGCATGGATGGCCAACTACTCCTATGCTGCAGGTGTCGTAATTTCTGTGCTGACCGCACAAATTATCGGATGAATGCGAAGTCCTGTTAATAAAGCTGTAGCTCTCTAATAATTCTTAGGGTAGGAGACTGGATGAGGGTGCCCCGAAACACCGGGGAAGGTAGGGACTGCCAGGTTAGTGGCCACGGGTGATGTACCCCCCTATCGAAAGTTAATGTGCCAATGGATAGATCGCGCATTAATTATCAGCGTCGAGTCAAACATGTTGACCGACAGCGTGATGTCGTAGGTGGTAATGCAGCATGCCTGATTAGCTAGATATACTCGAGTATATCATGCTAATATGATTGTATTATGCTTCATAATGTTCAAATGCATTGCGGCCTATTTCGGTGCAAACGGTGATCAAACCGGTGTACAGCACAGGGTGCGTGTTATCGCATCCACAATGCGAAAGTCAACCCGCAGGCGAGGGTTGTGTTGACTCGGATGGCTTGGGGCTTTAGCAACTTGGGAAGCTCGAAAAACGAGGGCTCGGATCTTGAAGGTCTCGATCGAGTGTAACAGAGGCTTCGCCTAGCTGGTAGGTGTAGCTATATAGGCGAGCTCCGAGTAACGGTGCCGTAGGGCACGTAGTGCAAAGGTGACTCCTTGCTAGTTACATTATAGTAGTGACTTACAAAGAAAGAAGAAGTGTCTGTCTCAATTATCCAGGTGCCTTAAATAGCGCTGTCTGGCTCATAAGGCCTTATGCCTATTCAAAACTGGCGCGCATTCTACAACCGACAATCTTGTACGAATGCTCGCATGCAAGTAGTTCCATGCGACTTGTTCAGATTTTATGTGTCACATCTATTGTAACATATCTGCTATTATGCAATTATGTTATTTGTCATATAAGGCCAAATTACGACAACTCAGTTTAGCTCTTTCTGGCGCTTCTGCGCCATTTGCCCTCTTACAGGCATATACGTACATCATCATTGGTTTCTGCCTGCTCGCAATATTTAGGATAAAAAAGAGGTAATATAAAATGTATTATTCATGTGCATGTTCATTCGGTAGTTATGAACCTACCCACACATGCACAGATTAGTTTTACGGTGGGGCTTCCGTCGCCCAAACATTGCGCCATCACAACCCCGCCCTCCCATCTATTTATCCCGTCCTCATCACAAGACTCTGCCTGCTCTTCGTTGGTCATTGCTTGTGCGCCCGCGCGAGCCATGCATAATTTATAAGCAATCACAACCTTATGCACTGCGACTCACGCTCCTTCAACATTATTTCCAACTTCGGCGCAACCACATCGATGGAAAAGTCGATATCCATGGGTGGCGGACTCCCGAAGCACGGCTTGTCTATCTTCTCAACACTAACTCCTGTACCGTTGCGCTGGTAGGTTGGCGAGCACGTCTGCAAACATGTGTCGACTGCGACCAGTACATCTTGTGTGGATCTTACAGCATAAAACTGGCTAGAAGGCGCGGATGCATTCAGATAGTGATGCTGCCCGGGGGGCATGATAACCGGCGTCCTGCACCAAAGCGCCTCCAGAGGCGTGGGCGATAACTTCGGGGTACCTAGGCCGATTACGAAAGCCGCATCCCGTAGCAGCTGATGGTATGATCCCCTCTTGGGCAAATCCGACCAGCACGTGTAGCGTTCCCTGTAGTTGATGCCCAAACCCAGCGTCTCCGCAAGCTCGTCATTGCAGGATACGAACACAATATGGGTTCGTGTGGAGAGAGTTGACCACAGGCTGGCGTTCCGGAAGAACAGGGGAATTAGCGTCACCGTAGCAGTCACTCCAAACTTGCCGAACACCACACCGTAAGAGGGCTTCAAAGGCACGCTTGGCTCTGCGAAACTGACTGGGCAGTCCGGTGGCTGCGGTAATCCTGTAAAAGTGTTGTGTTGGTTTGGATAGACGGTGAGATAAAATTTGAGGTTGCCAGGCCACAAATCTTGGGGGAAGGGGGGAAGGGGGTTCGGGGGACGGCGGACGCGGAGGCGATGGCGATGGCGGGTCAGGAGATGGAGGTGACGGAGGCTGGGGAGAAGGTGGCGGTGATGGCGGCGGTGAAGGGGGAAGTGGTGACGGTGGCGGCGGTGGCGGCGGTGAGGGTGGGAAGGGAGAAGGCGGTGGTGGTGGGGACGGTGAGGGAGGCATCGGCGATGGCGGTTCCGGTGACGGTGGCAACGGCGGTGACGGTGGCAACGGAGAGGGAGGGAAGGGTGACGGTGGGGAAGGAGGTGGTGGCGACGGCGGGAGAGGCGATGGTGGGCTGGGTGGCGACGGAGACGGTGGGAAAGGTGACGGCGGCGGCGGAGGGGACGGCGACGGCGGGAGAGGCGATGGCCGACCCCAGTGTACCATCAGCAAGTGGTCTGCACCCTGCCCTTGACCAGTGAGGATGAATTTCTCCGCCGCCCGAGCAGTTTTTGTAAACACCGTGTTGTAGCCAAGCTTCTGGAGCAGTTCCAATATCCGTGAGCACCATACGTACTCGCCACCAGTTCTCTTCGATAAGTCAACACTGGTATTGAAGGAAAGTCCTTCCGCGAGCCACCAGCACGCGGTTGTGTCCATAATAACCACTGTTTTGATGTCGGCACTTGCTAAACCGATGTTGCCTTCGGTGATGTTTTGCCAGGCACCCTGCCGTCCGCACCAAAGCATCTCTGCTGGGCGGGGCATAGGCTCCGCAACTGCTGGCCGCAACCAGTTGAAAAACAAGATGGATAAGGCAATCGTCGCAAGCATCGATTCTTCCAATGATGCAACTTATTTTTATGATGTGACAGATGTGATAGATGGGGCAACACGAACGAATGAAGGTGTCTATTTTTTTCTCCATGTCTTCTAGAGTCCTTGTAGCACATATTGGGAAAAAAATAAAGAACGGAGCGAGGAAACCCAAGAGCTTTTGAAAGGAATACTAATAAACGCTACGCGTTCCGCCATGCTTGTCTGTGATGGATAAAGATTTCCGTCTAGAGATACAACCTAATCGTATCCTTGCAAGGCCTACGTCCATGTACGGGACTCTTAATGTGGCAAGGAGCGAGCCCTAATCGCTGTGCGTGTTTGGACGACAAAAACATTTCCATGCAACGCTTTTAATGAGGTTCTGCAAGCAGCGTATTAGTCTTCTCCGTTCTTGGGATGAGTTTCTATTTGGCAATCCTAGGATCCCGCCTTACGTGGGCGGCCTCGCAGATCGCGCATGCATGCAGACTTGCACATGCCGTTCGAGGCCGCCGCACACAACCTCTAGTTTTCCTCTTGTGGAAATACGTAATTATTACGGTGCAACTCCAGATCTGCTGGATCTATGGCTGCGCTTAGGAAGTCCGTCGCTCGACGACATAAATAATTTCTTCTTAATCGAGGGGGTGTTAAAGTCAGCAAAGCGCCCGGCCCCTCGTGGGCCGTATTACTTGCACTGACATTCTTTCGTATATGAGTGTTGCTCACATTCCAACAGGGGGCATGCACGATGAAAAGTCATAAGTGCGATGGATCTATTCACGGAACGGCGGCTAAGTAAGGCAGGTCCGTTTCCCCCGGATATGGAGTGCTCTGGTGGTGGGTGTGCTCATTTACAAGCCGCCAATCGGCCATATCCGACGTTGTAAGGTAATCTTAAGCAAGCTTGCATGCATTAACAGGAGTCAGGTTCGACCAAATGGACTTATGAGGGAAACGACGCAGCTTTCTGGGGATGAAGCGACTAAATGTGCGCAGTGATGAAGCGACGAAAATAAACGCTTGAAAAGTCGTCTTAGGTAGACGCGCGCAAGGACTATACATGAAAACATGACATATATGGCATCTTAATCACGGCTGTTAGTGTAAAATATAGCCTAATAAGAGGGCGATATTACACTTGAAACTCCGGTGCATATTCAAGAGGTTGCAGGGCCATGGTGTGGACAGCAGGCCGTCGAAAAGAGCCCCACTGTTAATCAAGAAGATCGCCTGAACTCATTTTTACTCTACCACAGAACCGAAGTTCATCAAAGGAGGAGCTATCCATGTTGGTAACTGGCCACGCCTGCTTGAGGATTTTGTGTCGAGGATTTTCGATTCCCCACAATCAACTTCCTCTGAATGCGGCACACTGATCATGACCTATCAGCGGGTCCCCATTGGGATACTTTCTAGATGCGGCTAGGATCCTACGTAGATACAGCTTCGAGCCAGGTGCCAGCCAGTACCCCCCAAACACATACCAGATGCGAGATGCGGCAAGTTTGTGGCACCCTCCGGGTACTGCTACCCGGCTTGGACGGGATTACAGCGCGTTGTCCGCGGAATGCTTGCGGTGTGCAATTACCCTTACAACTTGTGTATTCCACACACCTTGAGGCACTTTATTGGCGTGCTCAATGTATTTCACGCGTGGGGCGAGACGCTGGGCCCCATCCATAGAGAAAATGTCCAAAAATCTTGTCCCCGCACAGAAGGAAAGGGGGCCTATGGGACCCTCTCATAGCTGATCATCAAGCCGTCCTCTATCAATCTAGATTCCCACGCCTTAGTATGGGGCCAATTGAGCTAATGGAGCAACTGGTTTCTCAGGAATAATCTATTGAATGTTTGTAGTTTATAAGGGCGCGTGACCCGCGCACACCCAAAAACAATGTTATTCCGCAACAAGGTCATAATGTGGTTATTCGGTCAAATATCGATACTCTTTTAGGTCTTGCGCTCCTTGACAGTCCTTGCTGGCAGTCCTTGTTCGGTCAAAGATAGGGACTACGTATGTTTCTCTGACACGCAAAAACTGACTGAAAACATATGCAGCAATCAGAAATTTCTCCAATATCCTAGGTTGGGATGCAGAAAGGTATCGGACTCCAATCCAATAATCAACGCGTTGCCTTGAAATTGTACCAATGCTAGAATCCATTACAAGTAAGATATTTGGCAAAATGAAGAGGAGTGCATGAATTGTTGCGGAAGCTTGATGACGACTTCATTGATGAATACCCTCTTCGGTGAGCACTTCCTGTGAATACGGCACGACCCAGAAGCCTGGAATATTTTGATATCGCCTCAGCATATGCCCAGGATACGCAGATAAAATAACACAAGTTCCATTTTTCCTTGCGTGGCATCCGTATTGCTACACAGATTTGTATGGCGCGCCCGTGCGACCCAAAGCTGCCAGCAGAAGGAACAATCAGAGTACGCAGCAGTCGTCCGCAGCTAGCGCTCTACCTTTCAATCCGTATTGCGTAAAGCCGGCCAGGATTCCTCAAAGCAAATGAGCTCTCAAGAGAACAGTTGTGAACGAGATCATCGTGATGCACCTGCGTGTCTGCTGGGCACAGCTGCGGTCGCAGAAGAGCATGGATGGCCAACTACTCCTATGCTGCAGGTGTCGTAATTTCTGTGCTGACCGCACAAATTATCGGATGAATGCGAAGTCCTGTTAATAAAGCTGTAGCTCTCTAATAATTCTTAGGGTAGGAGACTGGATGAGGGTGCCCCGAAACACCGGGGAAGGTAGGGACTGCCAAGTTAGTGGCCACGGGTGATGTACCCCCCTATCGAAAGTTAATGTGCCAATGGATAGATCGCGCATTAATTATCAGCGTCGAGTCAAACATGTTGACCGACAGCGTGATGTCGTAGGTGGTAATGCAGCATGCCTGATTAGCTAGATATACTCGAGTATATCATGCTAATATGATTGTATTATGCTTCATAATGTTCAAATGCATTGCGGCCTATTTCGGTGCAAACGGTGATCAAACCGGTGTACAGCACAGGGTGCGTGTTATCGCATCCACAATGCGAAAGTCAACCCGCAGGCGAGGGTTGTGTTGACTCGGATGGCTTGGGGCTTTAGCAACTTGGGAAGCTCGAAAAACGAGGGCTCGGATCTTGAAGGTCTCGATCGAGTGTAACAGAGGCTTCGCCTAGCTGGTAGGTGTAGCTATATAGGCGAGCTCCGAGTAACGGTGCCGTAGGGCACGTAGTGCAAAGGTGACTCCTTGCTAGTTACATTATAGTAGTGACTTACAAAGAAAGAAGAAGTGTCTGTCTCAATTATCCAGGTGCCTTAAATAGCGCTGTCTGGCTCATAAGGCCTTATGCCTATTCAAAACTGGCGCGCATTCTACAACCGACAATCTTGTACGAATGCTCGCATGCAAGTAGTTCCATGCGACTTGTTCAGATTTTATGTGTCACATCTATTGTAACATATCTGCTATTATGCAATTATGTTATTTGTCATATAAGGCCAAATTACGACAACTCAGTTTAGCTCTTTCTGGCGCTTCTGCGCCATTTGCCCTCTTACAGGCATATACGTACATCATCATTGGTTTCTGCCTGCTCGCAATATTTAGGATAAAAAAGAGGTAATATAAAATGTATTATTCATGTGCATGTTCATTCGGTAGTTATGAACCTACCCACACATGCACAGATTAGTTTTACGGTGGGGCTTCCGTCGCCCAAACATTGCGCCATCACAACCCCGCCCTCCCATCTATTTATCCCGTCCTCATCACAAGACTCTGCCTGCTCTTCGTTGGTCATTGCTTGTGCGCCCGCGCGAGCCATGCATAATTTATAAGCAATCACAACCTTATGCACTGCGACTCACGCTCCTTCAACATTATTTCCAACTTCGGCGCAACCACATCGATGGAAAAGTCGATATCCATGGGTGGCGGACTCCCGAAGCACGGCTTGTCTATCTTCTCAACACTAACTCCTGTACCGTTGCGCTGGTAGGTTGGCGAGCACGTCTGCAAACATGTGTCGACTGCGACCAGTACATCTTGTGTGGATCTTACAGCATAAAACTGGCTAGAAGGCGCGGATGCATTCAGATAGTGATGCTGCCCGGGGGGCATGATAACCGGCGTCCTGCACCAAAGCGCCTCCAGAGGCGTGGGCGATAACTTCGGGGTACCTAGGCCGATTACGAAAGCCGCATCCCGTAGCAGCTGATGGTATGATCCCCTCTTGGGCAAATCCGACCAGCACGTGTAGCGTTCCCTGTAGTTGATGCCCAAACCCAGCGTCTCCGCAAGCTCGTCATTGCAGGATACGAACACAATATGGGTTCGTGTGGAGAGAGTTGACCACAGGCTGGCGTTCCGGAAGAACAGGGGAATTAGCGTCACCGTAGCAGTCACTCCAAACTTGCCGAACACCACACCGTAAGAGGGCTTCAAAGGCACGCTTGGCTCTGCGAAACTGACTGGGCAGTCCGGTGGCTGCGGTAATCCTGTAAAAGTGTTGTGTTGGTTTGGATAGACGGTGAGATAAAATTTGAGGTTGCCAGGCCACAAATCTTGGGGGAAGGGGGGAAGGGGGTTCGGGGGACGGCGGACGCGGAGGCGATGGCGATGGCGGGTCAGGAGATGGAGGTGACGGAGGCTGGGGAGAAGGTGGCGGTGATGGCGGCGGTGAAGGGGGAAGTGGTGACGGTGGCGGCGGTGGCGGCGGTGAGGGTGGGAAGGGAG
The DNA here is from genome assembly GCA_030268105.1 of Volvox africanus. Lineage (NCBI taxonomy): Eukaryota > Viridiplantae > Chlorophyta > Chlorophyceae > Chlamydomonadales > Volvocaceae > Volvox > Volvox africanus. Next base: position 1,367,488 of record BSDZ01000024.1, on the reverse strand, counting down.
AAGGCGGTGGTGGTGGGGACGGTGAGGGAGGCATCGGCGATGGCGGTTCCGGTGACGGTGGCAACGGCGGTGACGGTGGCAACGGAGAGGGAGGGAAGGGTGACGGTGGGGAAGGAGGTGGTGGCGACGGCGGGAGAGGCGATGGTGGGCTGGGTGGCGACGGAGACGGTGGGAAAGGTGACGGCGGCGGCGGAGGGGACGGCGACGGCGGGAGAGGCGATGGCCGACCCCAGTGTACCATCAGCAAGTGGTCTGCACCCTGCCCTTGACCAGTGAGGATGAATTTCTCCGCCGCCCGAGCAGTTTTTGTAAACACCGTGTTGTAGCCAAGCTTCTGGAGCAGTTCCAATATCCGTGAGCACCATACGTACTCGCCACCAGTTCTCTTCGATAAGTCAACACTGGTATTGAAGGAAAGTCCTTCCGCGAGCCACCAGCACGCGGTTGTGTCCATAATAACCACTGTTTTGATGTCGGCACTTGCTAAACCGATGTTGCCTTCGGTGATGTTTTGCCAGGCACCCTGCCGTCCGCACCAAAGCATCTCTGCTGGGCGGGGCATAGGCTCCGCAACTGCTGGCCGCAACCAGTTGAAAAACAAGATGGATAAGGCAATCGTCGCAAGCATCGATTCTTCCAATGATGCAACTTATTTTTATGATGTGACAGATGTGATAGATGGGGCAACACGAACGAATGAAGGTGTCTATTTTTTTCTCCATGTCTTCTAGAGTCCTTGTAGCACATATTGGGAAAAAAATAAAGAACGGAGCGAGGAAACCCAAGAGCTTTTGAAAGGAATACTAATAAACGCTACGCGTTCCGCCATGCTTGTCTGTGATGGATAAAGATTTCCGTCTAGAGATACAACCTAATCGTATCCTTGCAAGGCCTACGTCCATGTACGGGACTCTTAATGTGGCAAGGAGCGAGCCCTAATCGCTGTGCGTGTTTGGACGACAAAAACATTTCCATGCAACGCTTTTAATGAGGTTCTGCAAGCAGCGTATTAGTCTTCTCCGTTCTTGGGATGAGTTTCTATTTGGCAATCCTAGGATCCCGCCTTACGTGGGCGGCCTCGCAGATCGCGCATGCATGCAGACTTGCACATGCCGTTCGAGGCCGCCGCACACAACCTCTAGTTTTCCTCTTGTGGAAATACGTAATTATTACGGTGCAACTCCAGATCTGCTGGATCTATGGCTGCGCTTAGGAAGTCCGTCGCTCGACGACATAAATAATTTCTTCTTAATCGAGGGGGTGTTAAAGTCAGCAAAGCGCCCGGCCCCTCGTGGGCCGTATTACTTGCACTGACATTCTTTCGTATATGAGTGTTGCTCACATTCCAACAGGGGGCATGCACGATGAAAAGTCATAAGTGCGATGGATCTATTCACGGAACGGCGGCTAAGTAAGGCAGGTCCGTTTCCCCCGGATATGGAGTGCTCTGGTGGTGGGTGTGCTCATTTACAAGCCGCCAATCGGCCATATCCGACGTTGTAAGGTAATCTTAAGCAAGCTTGCATGCATTAACAGGAGTCAGGTTCGACCAAATGGACTTATGAGGGAAACGACGCAGCTTTCTGGGGATGAAGCGACTAAATGTGCGCAGTGATGAAGCGACGAAAATAAACGCTTGAAAAGTCGTCTTAGGTAGACGCGCGCAAGGACTATACATGAAAACATGACATATATGGCATCTTAATCACGGCTGTTAGTGTAAAATATAGCCTAATAAGAGGGCGATATTACACTTGAAACTCCGGTGCATATTCAAGAGGTTGCAGGGCCATGGTGTGGACAGCAGGCCGTCGAAAAGAGCCCCACTGTTAATCAAGAAGATCGCCTGAACTCATTTTTACTCTACCACAGAACCGAAGTTCATCAAAGGAGGAGCTATCCATGTTGGTAACTGGCCACGCCTGCTTGAGGATTTTGTGTCGAGGATTTTCGATTCCCCACAATCAACTTCCTCTGAATGCGGCACACTGATCATGACCTATCAGCGGGTCCCCATTGGGATACTTTCTAGATGCGGCTAGGATCCTACGTAGATACAGCTTCGAGCCAGGTGCCAGCCAGTACCCCCCAAACACATACCAGATGCGAGATGCGGCAAGTTTGTGGCACCCTCCGGGTACTGCTACCCGGCTTGGACGGGATTACAGCGCGTTGTCCGCGGAATGCTTGCGGTGTGCAATTACCCTTACAACTTGTGTATTCCACACACCTTGAGGCACTTTATTGGCGTGCTCAATGTATTTCACGCGTGGGGCGAGACGCTGGGCCCCATCCATAGAGAAAATGTCCAAAAATCTTGTCCCCGCACAGAAGGAAAGGGGGCCTATGGGACCCTCTCATAGCTGATCATCAAGCCGTCCTCTATCAATCTAGATTCCCACGCCTTAGTATGGGGCCAATTGAGCTAATGGAGCAACTGGTTTCTCAGGAATAATCTATTGAATGTTTGTAGTTTATAAGGGCGCGTGACCCGCGCACACCCAAAAACAATGTTATTCCGCAACAAGGTCATAATGTGGTTATTCGGTCAAATATCGATACTCTTTTAGGTCTTGCGCTCCTTGACAGTCCTTGCTGGCAGTCCTTGTTCGGTCAAAGATAGGGACTACGTATGTTTCTCTGACACGCAAAAACTGACTGAAAACATATGCAGCAATCAGAAATTTCTCCAATATCCTAGGTTGGGATGCAGAAAGGTATCGGACTCCAATCCAATAATCAACGCGTTGCCTTGAAATTGTACCAATGCTAGAATCCATTACAAGTAAGATATTTGGCAAAATGAAGAGGAGTGCATGAATTGTTGCGGAAGCTTGATGACGACTTCATTGATGAATACCCTCTTCGGTGAGCACTTCCTGTGAATACGGCACGACCCAGAAGCCTGGAATATTTTGATATCGCCTCAGCATATGCCCAGGATACGCAGATAAAATAACACAAGTTCCATTTTTCCTTGCGTGGCATCCGTATTGCTACACAGATTTGTATGGCGCGCCCGTGCGACCCAAAGCTGCCAGCAGAAGGAACAATCAGAGTACGCAGCAGTCGTCCGCAGCTAGCGCTCTACCTTTCAATCCGTATTGCGTAAAGCCGGCCAGGATTCCTCAAAGCAAATGAGCTCTCAAGAGAACAGTTGTGAACGAGATCATCGTGATGCACCTGCGTGTCTGCTGGGCACAGCTGCGGTCGCAGAAGAGCATGGATGGCCAACTACTCCTATGCTGCAGGTGTCGTAATTTCTGTGCTGACCGCACAAATTATCGGATGAATGCGAAGTCCTGTTAATAAAGCTGTAGCTCTCTAATAATTCTTAGGGTAGGAGACTGGATGAGGGTGCCCCGAAACACCGGGGAAGGTAGGGACTGCCAAGTTAGTGGCCACGGGTGATGTACCCCCCTATCGAAAGTTAATGTGCCAATGGATAGATCGCGCATTAATTATCAGCGTCGAGTCAAACATGTTGACCGACAGCGTGATGTCGTAGGTGGTAATGCAGCATGCCTGATTAGCTAGATATACTCGAGTATATCATGCTAATATGATTGTATTATGCTTCATAATGTTCAAATGCATTGCGGCCTATTTCGGTGCAAACGGTGATCAAACCGGTGTACAGCACAGGGTGCGTGTTATCGCATCCACAATGCGAAAGTCAACCCGCAGGCGAGGGTTGTGTTGACTCGGATGGCTTGGGGCTTTAGCAACTTGGGAAGCTCGAAAAACGAGGGCTCGGATCTTGAAGGTCTCGATCGAGTGTAACAGAGGCTTCGCCTAGCTGGTAGGTGTAGCTATATAGGCGAGCTCCGAGTAACGGTGCCGTAGGGCACGTAGTGCAAAGGTGACTCCTTGCTAGTTACATTATAGTAGTGACTTACAAAGAAAGAAGAAGTGTCTGTCTCAATTATCCAGGTGCCTTAAATAGCGCTGTCTGGCTCATAAGGCCTTATAAAACTGGCGCGCATTCTACAACCGACAATCTTGTACGAATGCTCGCATGCAAGTAGTTCCATGCGACTTGTTCAGATTTTATGTGTCACATCTATTGTAACATATCTGCTATTATGCAATTATGTTATTTGTCATATAAGGCCAAATTACGACAACTCAGTTTAGCTCTTTCTGGCGCTTCTGCGCCATTTGCCCTCTTACAGGCATATACGTACATCATCATTGGTTTCTGCCTGCTCGCAATATTTAGGATAAAAAAGAGGTAATATAAAATGTATTATTCATGTGCATGTTCATTCGGTAGTTATGAACCTACCCACACATGCACAGATTAGTTTTACGGTGGGGCTTCCGTCGCCCAAACATTGCGCCATCACAACCCCGCCCTCCCATCTATTTATCCCGTCCTCATCACAAGACTCTGCCTGCTCTTCGTTGGTCATTGCTTGTGCGCCCGCGCGAGCCATGCATAATTTATAAGCAATCACAACCTTATGCACTGCGACTCACGCTCCTTCAACATTATTTCCAACTTCGGCGCAACCACATCGATGGAAAAGTCGATATCCATGGGTGGCGGACTCCCGAAGCACGGCTTGTCTATCTTCTCAACACTAACTCCTGTACCGTTGCGCTGGTAGGTTGGCGAGCACGTCTGCAAACATGTGTCGACTGCGACCAGTACATCTTGTGTGGATCTTACAGCATAAAACTGGCTAGAAGGCGCGGATGCATTCAGATAGTGATGCTGCCCGGGGGGCATGATAACCGGCGTCCTGCACCAAAGCGCCTCCAGAGGCGTGGGCGATAACTTCGGGGTACCTAGGCCGATTACGAAAGCCGCATCCCGTAGCAGCTGATGGTATGATCCCCTCTTGGGCAAATCCGACCAGCACGTGTAGCGTTCCCTGTAGTTGATGCCCAAACCCAGCGTCTCCGCAAGCTCGTCATTGCAGGATACGAACACAATATGGGTTCGTGTGGAGAGAGTTGACCACAGGCTGGCGTTCCGGAAGAACAGGGGAATTAGCGTCACCGTAGCAGTCACTCCAAACTTGCCGAACACCACACCGTAAGAGGGCTTCAAAGGCACGCTTGGCTCTGCGAAACTGACTGGGCAGTCCGGTGGCTGCGGTAATCCTGTAAAAGTGTTGTGTTGGTTTGGATAGACGGTGAGATAAAATTTGAGGTTGCCAGGCCACAAATCTTGGGGCCTTTCAACGGCAAAGAAGTTCATCCGAATCAAGCATTCCTCACGAAAGGGTGGCCGGGTCAGGTTGGCGCCGCCGTACTTCTCAGGGCTCGACAGGGCCTCCCAACCCCAGTGTACCATCAGCAAGTGGTCTGCACCCTGCCCTTGACCAGTGAGGATGAATTTCTCCGCCGCCCGAGCAGTTTTTGTAAACACCGTGTTGTAGCCAAGCTTCTGGAGCAGTTCCAATATCCGTGAGCACCATACGTACTCGCCACCAGTTCTCTTCGATAAGTCAACACTGGTATTGAAGGAAAGTCCTTCCGCGAGCCACCAGCACGCGGTTGTGTCCATAATAACCACTGTTTTGATGTCGGCACTTGCTAAACCGATGTTGCCTTCGGTGATGTTTTGCCAGGCACCCTGCCGTCCGCACCAAAGCATCTCTGCTGGGCGGGGCATAGGCTCCGCAACTGCTGGCCGCAACCAGTTGAAAAACAAGATGGATAAGGCAATCGTCGCAAGCATCGATTCTTCCAATGATGCAACTTATTTTTATGATGTGACAGATGTGATAGATGGGGCAACACGAACGAATGAAGGTGTCTATTTTTTTCTCCAGCCAAAAGAGTGATGATGGACCTGCTGTCTTCTAGAGTCCTTGTAGCACATATTGGGAAAAAAATAAAGAACGGAGCGAGGAAACCCAAGAGCTTTTGAAAGGAATACTAATAAACGCTACGCGTTCCGCCATGCTTGTCTGTGATGGATAAAGATTTCCGTCTAGAGATACAACCTAATCGTATCCTTGCAAGGCCTACGTCCATGTACGGGACTCTTAATGTGGCAAGGAGCGAGCCCTAATCGCTGTGCGTGTTTGGACGACAAAAACATTTCCATGCAACGCTTTTAATGAGGTTCTGCAAGCAGCGTATTAGTCTTCTCCGTTCTTGGGATGAGTTTCTATTTGGCAATCCTAGGATCCCGCCTTACGTGGGCGGCCTCGCAGATCGCGCATGCATGCAGACTTGCACATGCCGTTCGAGGCCGCCGCACACAACCTCTAGTTTTCCTCTTGTGGAAATACGTAATTATTACGGTGCAACTCCAGATCTGCTGGATCTATGGCTGCGCTTAGGAAGTCCGTCGCTCGACGACATAAATAATTTCTTCTTAATCGAGGGGGTGTTAAAGTCAGCAAAGCGCCCGGCCCCTCGTGGGCCGTATTACTTGCACTGACATTCTTTCGTATATGAGTGTTGCTCACATTCCAACAGGGGGCATGCACGATGAAAAGTCATAAGTGCGATGGATCTATTCACGGAACGGCGGCTAAGTAAGGCAGGTCCGTTTCCCCCGGATATGGAGTGCTCTGGTGGTGGGTGTGCTCATTTACAAGCCGCCAATCGGCCATATCCGACGTTGTAAGGTAATCTTAAGCAAGCTTGCATGCATTAACAGGAGTCAGGTTCGACCAAATGGACTTATGAGGGAAACGACGCAGCTTTCTGGGGATGAAGCGACTAAATGTGCGCAGTGATGAAGCGACGAAAATAAACGCTTGAAAAGTCGTCTTAGGTAGACGCGCGCAAGGACTATACATGAAAACATGACATATATGGCATCTTAATCACGGCTGTTAGTGTAAAATATAGCCTAATAAGAGGGCGATATTACACTTGAAACTCCGGTGCATATTCAAGAGGTTGCAGGGCCATGGTGTGGACAGCAGGCCGTCGAAAAGAGCCCCACTGTTAATCAAGAAGATCGCCTGAACTCATTTTTACTCTACCACAGAACCGAAGTTCATCAAAGGAGGAGCTATCCATGTTGGTAACTGGCCACGCCTGCTTGAGGATTTTGTGTCGAGGATTTTCGATTCCCCACAATCAACTTCCTCTGAATGCGGCACACTGATCATGACCTATCAGCGGGTCCCCATTGGGATACTTTCTAGATGCGGCTAGGATCCTACGTAGATACAGCTTCGAGCCAGGTGCCAGCCAGTACCCCCCAAACACATACCAGATGCGAGATGCGGCAAGTTTGTGGCACCCTCCGGGTACTGCTACCCGGCTTGGACGGGATTACAGCGCGTTGTCCGCGGAATGCTTGCGGTGTGCAATTACCCTTACAACTTGTGTATTCCACACACCTTGAGGCACTTTATTGGCGTGCTCAATGTATTTCACGCGTGGGGCGAGACGCTGGGCCCCATCCATAGAGAAAATGTCCAAAAATCTTGTCCCCGCACAGAAGGAAAGGGGGCCTATGGGACCCTCTCATAGCTGATCATCAAGCCGTCCTCTATCAATCTAGATTCCCACGCCTTAGTATGGGGCCAATTGAGCTAATGGAGCAACTGGTTTCTCAGGAATAATCTATTGAATGTTTGTAGTTTATAAGGGCGCGTGACCCGCGCACACCCAAAAACAATGTTATTCCGCAACAAGGTCATAATGTGGTTATTCGGTCAAATATCGATACTCTTTTAGGTCTTGCGCTCCTTGACAGTCCTTGCTGGCAGTCCTTGTTCGGTCAAAGATAGGGACTACGTATGTTTCTCTGACACGCAAAAACTGACTGAAAACATATGCAGCAATCAGAAATTTCTCCAATATCCTAGGTTGGGATGCAGAAAGGTATCGGACTCCAATCCAATAATCAACGCGTTGCCTTGAAATTGTACCAATGCTAGAATCCATTACAAGTAAGATATTTGGCAAAATGAAGAGGAGTGCATGAATTGTTGCGGAAGCTTGATGACGACTTCATTGATGAATACCCTCTTCGGTGAGCACTTCCTGTGAATACGGCACGACCCAGAAGCCTGGAATATTTTGATATCGCCTCAGCATATGCCCAGAATACGCAGATAAAATAACACAAGTTCCATTTTTCCTTGCGTGGCATCCGTATTGCTACACAGATTTGTATGGCGCGCCCGTGCGACCCAAAGCTGCCAGCAGAAGGAACAATCAGAGTACGCAGCAGTCGTCCGCAGCTAGCGCTCTACCTTTCAATCCGTATTGCGTAAAGCCGGCCAGGATTCCTCAAAGCAAATGAGCTCTCAAGAGAACAGTTGTGAACGAGATCATCGTGATGCACCTGCGTGTCTGCTGGGCACAGCTGCGGTCGCAGAAGAGCATGGATGGCCAACTACTCCTATGCTGCAGGTGTCGTAATTTCTGTGCTGACCGCACAAATTATCGGATGAATGCGAAGTCCTGTTAATAAAGCTGTAGCTCTCTAATAATTCTTAGGGTAGGAGACTGGATGAGGGTGCCCCGAAACACCGGGGAAGGTAGGGACTGCCAAGTTAGTGGCCACGGGTGATGTACCCCCCTATCGAAAGTTAATGTGCCAATGGATAGATCGCGCATTAATTATCAGCGTCGAGTCAAACATGTTGACCGACAGCGTGATGTCGTAGGTGGTAATGCAGCATGCCTGATTAGCTAGATATACTCGAGTATATCATGCTAATATGATTGTATTATGCTTCATAATGTTCAAATGCATTGCGGCCTATTTCGGTGCAAACGGTGATCAAACCGGTGTACAGCACAGGGTGCGTGTTATCGCATCCACAATGCGAAAGTCAACCCGCAGGCGAGGGTTGTGTTGACTCGGATGGCTTGGGGCTTTAGCAACTTGGGAAGCTCGAAAAACGAGGGCTCGGATCTTGAAGGTCTCGATCGAGTGTAACAGAGGCTTCGCCTAGCTGGTAGGTGTAGCTATATAGGCGAGCTCCGAGTAACGGTGCCGTAGGGCACGTAGTGCAAAGGTGACTCCTTGCTAGTTACATTATAGTAGTGACTTACAAAGAAAGAAGAAGTGTCTGTCTCAATTATCCAGGTGCCTTAAATAGCGCTGTCTGGCTCATAAGGCCTTATAAAACTGGCGAGCATTCTACAACCGACAATCTTGTACGAATGCTCGCATGCAAGTAGTTCCATGCGACTTGTTCAGATTCTATGTGTCACATCTATTGTAACATATCTGCTATTATGCAATTATGTTATTTGTCATATAAGGCCAAATTACGACAACTCAGTTTAGCTCTTTCTGGCGCTTCTGCGCCATTTGCCCTCTTACAGGCATATACGTACATCATCATTGGTTTCTGCCTGCTCGCAATATTTAGGATAAAAAAGAGGTAATATAAAATGTATTATTCATGTGCATGTTCATTCGGTAGTTATGAACCTACCCACACATGCACAGATTAGTTTTACGGTGGGGCTTCCGTCGCCCAAACATTGCGCCATCACAACCCCGCCCTCCCATCTATTTATCCCGTCCTCATCACAAGACTCTGCCTGCTCTTCGTTGGTCATTGCTTGTGCGCCCGCGCGAGCCATGCATAATTTATAAGCAATCACAACCTTATGCACTGCGACTCACGCTCCTTCAACATTATTTCCAACTTCGGCGCAACCACATCGATGGAAAAGTCGATATCCATGGGTGGCGGACTCCCGAAGCACGGCTTGTCTATCTTCTCAACACTAACTCCTGTACCGTTGCGCTGGTAGGTTGGCGAGCACGTCTGCAAACATGTGTCGACTGCGACCAGTACATCTTGTGTGGATCTTACAGCATAAAACTGGCTAGAAGGCGCGGATGCATTCAGATAGTGATGCTGCCCGGGGGGCATGATAACCGGCGTCCTGCACCAAAGCGCCTCCAGAGGCGTGGGCGATAACTTCGGGGTACCTAGGCCGATTACGAAAGCCGCATCCCGTAGCAGCTGATGGTATGATCCCCTCTTGGGCAAATCCGACCAGCACGTGTAGCGTTCCCTGTAGTTGATGCCCAAACCCAGCGTCTCCGCAAGCTCGTCATTGCAGGATACGAACACAATATGGGTTCGTGTGGAGAGAGTTGACCACAGGCTGGCGTTCCGGAAGAACAGGGGAATTAGCGTCACCGTAGCAGTCACTCCAAACTTGCCGAACACCACACCGTAAGAGGGCTTCAAAGGCACGCTTGGCTCTGCGAAACTGACTGGGCAGTCCGGTGGCTGCGGTAATCCTGTAAAAGTGTTGTGTTGGTTTGGATAGACGGTGAGATAAAATTTGAGGTTGCCAGGCCACAAATCTTGGGGCCTTTCAACGGCAAAGAAGTTCATCCGAATCAAGCATTCCTCACGAAAGGGTGGCCGGGTCAGGTTGGCGCCGCCGTACTTCTCAGGGCTCGACAGGGCCTCCCAACCCCAGTGTACCATCAGCAAGTGGTCTGCACCCTGCCCTTGACCAGTGAGGATGAATTTCTCCGCCGCCCGAGCAGTTTTTGTAAACACCGTGTTGTAGCCAAGCTTCTGGAGCAGTTCCAATATCCGTGAGCACCATACGTACTCGCCACCAGTTCTCTTCGATAAGTCAACACTGGTATTGAAGGAAAGTCCTTCCGCGAGCCACCAGCACGCGGTTGTGTCCATAATAACCACTGTTTTGATGTCGGCACTTGCTAAACCGATGTTGCCTTCGGTGATGTTTTGCCAGGCACCCTGCCGTCCGCACCAAAGCATCTCTGCTGGGCGGGGCATAGGCTCCGCAACTGCTGGCCGCAACCAGTTGAAAAACAAGATGGATAAGGCAATCGTCGCAAGCATCGATTCTTCCAATGATGCAACTTATTTTTATGATGTGACAGATGTGATAGATGGGGCAACACGAACGAATGAAGGTGTCTATTTTTTTCTCCAGCCAAAAGAGTGATGATGGACCTGCTGTCTTCTAGAGTCCTTGTAGCACATATTGGGAAAAAAATAAAGAACGGAGCGAGGAAACCCAAGAGCTTTTGAAAGGAATACTAATAAACGCTACGCGTTCCGCCATGCTTGTCTGTGATGGATAAAGATTTCCGTCTAGAGATACAACCTAATCGTATCCTTGCAAGGCCTACGTCCATGTACGGGACTCTTAATGTGGCAAGGAGCGAGCCCTAATCGCTGTGCGTGTTTGGACGACAAAAACATTTCCATGCAACGCTTTTAATGAGGTTCTGCAAGCAGCGTATTAGTCTTCTCCGTTCTTGGGATGAGTTTCTATTTGGCAATCCTAGGATCCCGCCTTACGTGGGCGGCCTCGCAGATCGCGCATGCATGCAGACTTGCACATGCCGTTCGAGGCCGCCGCACACAACCTCTAGTTTTCCTCTTGTGGAAATACGTAATTATTACGGTGCAACTCCAGATCTGCTGGATCTATGGCTGCGCTTAGGAAGTCCGTCGCTCGACGACATAAATAATTTCTTCTTAATCGAGGGGGTGTTAAAGTCAGCAAAGCGCCCGGCCCCTCGTGGGCCGTATTACTTGCACTGACATTCTTTCGTATATGAGTGTTGCTCACATTCCAACAGGGGGCATGCACGATGAAAAGTCATAAGTGCGATGGATCTATTCACGGAACGGCGGCTAAGTAAGGCAGGTCCGTTTCCCCCGGATATGGAGTGCTCTGGTGGTGGGTGTGCTCATTTACAAGCCGCCAATCGGCCATATCCGACGTTGTAAGGTAATCTTAAGCAAGCTTGCATGCATTAACAGGAGTCAGGTTCGACCAAATGGACTTATGAGGGAAACGACGCAGCTTTCTGGGGATGAAGCGACTAAATGTGCGCAGTGATGAAGCGACGAAAATAAACGCTTGAAAAGTCGTCTTAGGTAGACGCGCGCAAGGACTATACATGAAAACATGACATATATGGCATCTTAATCACGGCTGTTAGTGTAAAATATAGCCTAATAAGAGGGCGATATTACACTTGAAACTCCGGTGCATATTCAAGAGGTTGCAGGGCCATGGTGTGGACAGCAGGCCGTCGAAAAGAGCCCCACTGTTAATCAAGAAGATCGCCTGAACTCATTTTTACTCTACCACAGAACCGAAGTTCATCAAAGGAGGAGCTATCCATGTTGGTAACTGGCCACGCCTGCTTGAGGATTTTGTGTCGAGGATTTTCGATTCCCCACAATCAACTTCCTCTGAATGCGGCACACTGATCATGACCTATCAGCGGGTCCCCATTGGGATACTTTCTAGATGCGGCTAGGATCCTACGTAGATACAGCTTCGAGCCAGGTGCCAGCCAGTACCCCCCAAACACATACCAGATGCGAGATGCGGCAAGTTTGTGGCACCCTCCGGGTACTGCTACCCGGCTTGGACGGGATTACAGCGCGTTGTCCGCGGAATGCTTGCGGTGTGCAATTACCCTTACAACTTGTGTATTCCACACACCTTGAGGCACTTTATTGGCGTGCTCAATGTATTTCACGCGTGGGGCGAGACGCTGGGCCCCATCCATAGAGAAAATGTCCAAAAATCTTGTCCCCGCACAGAAGGAAAGGGGGCCTATGGGACCCTCTCATAGCTGATCATCAAGCCGTCCTCTATCAATCTAGATTCCCACGCCTTAGTATGGGGCCAATTGAGCTAATGGAGCAACTGGTTTCTCAGGAATAATCTATTGAATGTTTGTAGTTTATAAGGGCGCGTGACCCGCGCACACCCAAAAACAATGTTATTCCGCAACAAGGTCATAATGTGGTTATTCGGTCAAATATCGATACTCTTTTAGGTCTTGCGCTCCTTGACAGTCCTTGCTGGCAGTCCTTGTTCGGTCAAAGATAGGGACTACGTATGTTTCTCTGACACGCAAAAACTGACTGAAAACATATGCAGCAATCAGAAATTTCTCCAATATCCTAGGTTGGGATGCAGAAAGGTATCGGACTCCAATCCAATAATCAACGCGTTGCCTTGAAATTGTACCAATGCTAGAATCCATTACAAGTAAGATATTTGGCAAAATGAAGAGGAGTGCATGAATTGTTGCGGAAGCTTGATGACGACTTCATTGATGAATACCCTCTTCGGTGAGCACTTCCTGTGAATACGGCACGACCCAGAAGCCTGGAATATTTTGATATCGCCTCAGCATATGCCCAGAATACGCAGATAAAATAACACAAGTTCCATTTTTCCTTGCGTGGCATCCGTATTGCTACACAGATTTGTATGGCGCGCCCGTGCGACCCAAAGCTGCCAGCAGAAGGAACAATCAGAGTACGCAGCAGTCGTCCGCAGCTAGCGCTCTACCTTTCAATCCGTATTGCGTAAAGCCGGCCAGGATTCCTCAAAGCAAATGAGCTCTCAAGAGAACAGTTGTGAACGAGATCATCGTGATGCACCTGCGTGTCTGCTGGGCACAGCTGCGGTCGCAGAAGAGCATGGATGGCCAACTACTCCTATGCTGCAGGTGTCGTAATTTCTGTGCTGACCGCACAAATTATCGGATGAATGCGAAGTCCTGTTAATAAAGCTGTAGCTCTCTAATAATTCTTAGGGTAGGAGACTGGATGAGGGTGCCCCGAAACACCGGGGAAGGTAGGGACTGCCAAGTTAGTGGCCACGGGTGATGTACCCCCCTATCGAAAGTTAATGTGCCAATGGATAGATCGCGCATTAATTATCAGCGTCGAGTCAAACATGTTGACCGACAGCGTGATGTCGTAGGTGGTAATGCAGCATGCCTGATTAGCTAGATATACTCGAGTATATCATGCTAATATGATTGTATTATGCTTCATAATGTTCAAATGCATTGCGGCCTATTTCGGTGCAAACGGTGATCAAACCGGTGTACAGCACAGGGTGCGTGTTATCGCATCCACAATGCGAAAGTCAACCCGCAGGCGAGGGTTGTGTTGACTCGGATGGCTTGGGGCTTTAGCAACTTGGGAAGCTCGAAAAACGAGGGCTCGGATCTTGAAGGTCTCGATCGAGTGTAACAGAGGCTTCGCCTAGCTGGTAGGTGTAGCTATATAGGCGAGCTCCGAGTAACGGTGCCGTAGGGCACGTAGTGCAAAGGTGACTCCTTGCTAGTTACATTATAGTAGTGACTTACAAAGAAAGAAGAAGTGTCTGTCTCAATTATCCAGGTGCCTTAAATAGCGCTGTCTGGCTCATAAGGCCTTATAAAACTGGCGCGCATTCTACAACCGACAATCTTGTACGAATGCTCGCATGCAAGTAGTTCCATGCGACTTGTTCAGATTCTATGTGTCACATCTATTGTAACATATCTGCTATTATGCAATTATGTTATTTGTCATATAAGGCCAAATTACGACAACTCAGTTTAGCTCTTTCTGGCGCTTCTGCGCCATTTGCCCTCTTACAGGCATATACGTACATCATCATTGGTTTCTGCCTGCTCGCAATATTTAGGATAAAAAAGAGGTAATATAAAATGTATTATTCATGTGCATGTTCATTCGGTAGTTATGAACCTACCCACACATGCACAGATTAGTTTTACGGTGGGGCTTCCGTCGCCCAAACATTGCGCCATCACAACCCCGCCCTCCCATCTATTTATCCCGTCCTCATCACAAGACTCTGCCTGCTCTTCGTTGGTCATTGCTTGTGCGCCCGCGCGAGCCATGCATAATTTATAAGCAATCACAACCTTATGCACTGCGACTCACGCTCCTTCAACATTATTTCCAACTTCGGCGCAACCACATCGATGGAAAAGTCGATATCCATGGGTGGCGGACTCCCGAAGCACGGCTTGTCTATCTTCTCAACACTAACTCCTGTACCGTTGCGCTGGTAGGTTGGCGAGCACGTCTGCAAACATGTGTCGACTGCGACCAGTACATCTTGTGTGGATCTTACAGCATAAAACTGGCTAGAAGGCGCGGATGCATTCAGATAGTGATGCTGCCCGGGGGGCATGATAACCGGCGTCCTGCACCAAAGCGCCTCCAGAGGCGTGGGCGATAACTTCGGGGTACCTAGGCCGATTACGAAAGCCGCATCCCGTAGCAGCTGATGGTATGATCCCCTCTTGGGCAAATCCGACCAGCACGTGTAGCGTTCCCTGTAGTTGATGCCCAAACCCAGCGTCTCCGCAAGCTCGTCATTGCAGGATACGAACACAATATGGGTTCGTGTGGAGAGAGTTGACCACAGGCTGGCGTTCCGGAAGAACAGGGGAATTAGCGTCACCGTAGCAGTCACTCCAAACTTGCCGAACACCACACCGTAAGAGGGCTTCAAAGGCACGCTTGGCTCTGCGAAACTGACTGGGCAGTCCGGTGGCTGCGGTAATCCTGTAAAAGTGTTGTGTTGGTTTGGATAGACGGTGAGATAAAATTTGAGGTTGCCAGGCCACAAATCTTGGGGCCTTTCAACGGCAAAGAAGTTCATCCGAATCAAGCATTCCTCACGAAAGGGTGGCCGGGTCAGGTTGGCGCCGCCGTACTTCTCAGGGCTCGACAGGGCCTCCCAACCCCAGTGTACCATCAGCAAGTGGTCTGCACCCTGCCCTTGACCAGTGAGGATGAATTTCTCCGCCGCCCGAGCAGTTTTTGTAAACACCGTGTTGTAGCCAAGCTTCTGGAGCAGTTCCAATATCCGTGAGCACCATACGTACTCGCCACCAGTTCTCTTCGATAAGTCAACACTGGTATTGAAGGAAAGTCCTTCCGCGAGCCACCAGCACGCGGTTGTGTCCATAATAACCACTGTTTTGATGTCGGCACTTGCTAAACCGATGTTGCCTTCGGTGATGTTTTGCCAGGCACCCTGCCGTCCGCACCAAAGCATCTCTGCTGGGCGGGGCATAGGCTCCGCAACTGCTGGCCGCAACCAGTTGAAAAACAAGATGGATAAGGCAATCGTCGCAAGCATCGATTCTTCCAATGATGCAACTTATTTTTATGATGTGACAGATGTGATAGATGGGGCAACACGAACGAATGAAGGTGTCTATTTTTTTCTCCAGCCAAAAGAGTGATGATGGACCTGCTGTCTTCTAGAGTCCTTGTAGCACATATTGGGAAAAAAATAAAGAACGGAGCGAGGAAACCCAAGAGCTTTTGAAAGGAATACTAATAAACGCTACGCGTTCCGCCATGCTTGTCTGTGATGGATAAAGATTTCCGTCTAGAGATACAACCTAATCGTATCCTTGCAAGGCCTACGTCCATGTACGGGACTCTTAATGTGGCAAGGAGCGAGCCCTAATCGCTGTGCGTGTTTGGACGACAAAAACATTTCCATGCAACGCTTTTAATGAGGTTCTGCAAGCAGCGTATTAGTCTTCTCCGTTCTTGGGATGAGTTTCTATTTGGCAATCCTAGGATCCCGCCTTACGTGGGCGGCCTCGCAGATCGCGCATGCATGCAGACTTGCACATGCCGTTCGAGGCCGCCGCACACAACCTCTAGTTTTCCTCTTGTGGAAATACGTAATTATTACGGTGCAACTCCAGATCTGCTGGATCTATGGCTGCGCTTAGGAAGTCCGTCGCTCGACGACATAAATAATTTCTTCTTAATCGAGGGGGTGTTAAAGTCAGCAAAGCGCCCGGCCCCTCGTGGGCCGTATTACTTGCACTGACATTCTTTCGTATATGAGTGTTGCTCACATTCCAACAGGGGGCATGCACGATGAAAAGTCATAAGTGCGATGGATCTATTCACGGAACGGCGGCTAAGTAAGGCAGGTCCGTTTCCCCCGGATATGGAGTGCTCTGGTGGTGGGTGTGCTCATTTACAAGCCGCCAATCGGCCATATCCGACGTTGTAAGGTAATCTTAAGCAAGCTTGCATGCATTAACAGGAGTCAGGTTCGACCAAATGGACTTATGAGGGAAACGACGCAGCTTTCTGGGGATGAAGCGACTAAATGTGCGCAGTGATGAAGCGACGAAAATAAACGCTTGAAAAGTCGTCTTAGGTAGACGCGCGCAAGGACTATACATGAAAACATGACATATATGGCATCTTAATCACGGCTGTTAGTGTAAAATATAGCCTAATAAGAGGGCGATATTACACTTGAAACTCCGGTGCATATTCAAGAGGTTGCAGGGCCATGGTGTGGACAGCAGGCCGTCGAAAAGAGCCCCACTGTTAATCAAGAAGATCGCCTGAACTCATTTTTACTCTACCACAGAACCGAAGTTCATCAAAGGAGGAGCTATCCATGTTGGTAACTGGCCACGCCTGCTTGAGGATTTTGTGTCGAGGATTTTCGATTCCCCACAATCAACTTCCTCTGAATGCGGCACACTGATCATGACCTATCAGCGGGTCCCCATTGGGATACTTTCTAGATGCGGCTAGGATCCTACGTAGATACAGCTTCGAGCCAGGTGCCAGCCAGTACCCCCCAAACACATACCAGATGCGAGATGCGGCAAGTTTGTGGCACCCTCCGGGTACTGCTACCCGGCTTGGACGGGATTACAGCGCGTTGTCCGCGGAATGCTTGCGGTGTGCAATTACCCTTACAACTTGTGTATTCCACACACCTTGAGGCACTTTATTGGCGTGCTCAATGTATTTCACGCGTGGGGCGAGACGCTGGGCCCCATCCATAGAGAAAATGTCCAAAAATCTTGTCCCCGCACAGAAGGAAAGGGGGCCTATGGGACCCTCTCATAGCTGATCATCAAGCCGTCCTCTATCAATCTAGATTCCCACGCCTTAGTATGGGGCCAATTGAGCTAATGGAGCAACTGGTTTCTCAGGAATAATCTATTGAATGTTTGTAGTTTATAAGGGCGCGTGACCCGCGCACACCCAAAAACAATGTTATTCCGCAACAAGGTCATAATGTGGTTATTCGGTCAAATATCGATACTCTTTTAGGTCTTGCGCTCCTTGACAGTCCTTGCTGGCAGTCCTTGTTCGGTCAAAGATAGGGACTACGTATGTTTCTCTGACACGCAAAAACTGACTGAAAACATATGCAGCAATCAGAAATTTCTCCAATATCCTAGGTTGGGATGCAGAAAGGTATCGGACTCCAATCCAATAATCAACGCGTTGCCTTGAAATTGTACCAATGCTAGAATCCATTACAAGTAAGATATTTGGCAAAATGAAGAGGAGTGCATGAATTGTTGCGGAAGCTTGATGACGACTTCATTGATGAATACCCTCTTCGGTGAGCACTTCCTGTGAATACGGCACGACCCAGAAGCCTGGAATATTTTGATATCGCCTCAGCATATGCCCAGAATACGCAGATAAAATAACACAAGTTCCATTTTTCCTTGCGTGGCATCCGTATTGCTACACAGATTTGTATGGCGCGCCCGTGCGACCCAAAGCTGCCAGCAGAAGGAACAATCAGAGTACGCAGCAGTCGTCCGCAGCTAGCGCTCTACCTTTCAATCCGTATTGCGTAAAGCCGGCCAGGATTCCTCAAAGCAAATGAGCTCTCAAGAGAACAGTTGTGAACGAGATCATCGTGATGCACCTGCGTGTCTGCTGGGCACAGCTGCGGTCGCAGAAGAGCATGGATGGCCAACTACTCCTATGCTGCAGGTGTCGTAATTTCTGTGCTGACCGCACAAATTATCGGATGAATGCGAAGTCCTGTTAATAAAGCTGTAGCTCTCTAATAATTCTTAGGGTAGGAGACTGGATGAGGGTGCCCCGAAACACCGGGGAAGGTAGGGACTGCCAAGTTAGTGGCCACGGGTGATGTACCCCCCTATCGAAAGTTAATGTGCCAATGGATAGATCGCGCATTAATTATCAGCGTCGAGTCAAACATGTTGACCGACAGCGTGATGTCGTAGGTGGTAATGCAGCATGCCTGATTAGCTAGATATACTCGAGTATATCATGCTAATATGATTGTATTATGCTTCATAATGTTCAAATGCATTGCGGCCTATTTCGGTGCAAACGGTGATCAAACCGGTGTACAGCACAGGGTGCGTGTTATCGCATCCACAATGCGAAAGTCAACCCGCAGGCGAGGGTTGTGTTGACTCGGATGGCTTGGGGCTTTAGCAACTTGGGAAGCTCGAAAAACGAGGGCTCGGATCTTGAAGGTCTCGATCGAGTGTAACAGAGGCTTCGCCTAGCTGGTAGGTGTAGCTATATAGGCGAGCTCCGAGTAACGGTGCCGTAGGGCACGTAGTGCAAAGGTGACTCCTTGCTAGTTACATTATAGTAGTGACTTACAAAGAAAGAAGAAGTGTCTGTCTCAATTATCCAGGTGCCTTAAATAGCGCTGTCTGGCTCATAAGGCCTTATAAAACTGGCGCGCATTCTACAACCGACAATCTTGTACGAATGCTCGCATGCAAGTAGTTCCATGCGACTTGTTCAGATTCTATGTGTCACATCTATTGTAACATATCTGCTATTATGCAATTATGTTATTTGTCATATAAGGCCAAATTACGACAACTCAGTTTAGCTCTTTCTGGCGCTTCTGCGCCATTTGCCCTCTTACAGGCATATACGTACATCATCATTGGTTTCTGCCTGCTCGCAATATTTAGGATAAAAAAGAGGTAATATAAAATGTATTATTCATGTGCATGTTCATTCGGTAGTTATGAACCTACCCACACATGCACAGATTAGTTTTACGGTGGGGCTTCCGTCGCCCAAACATTGCGCCATCACAACCCCGCCCTCCCATCTATTTATCCCGTCCTCATCACAAGACTCTGCCTGCTCTTCGTTGGTCATTGCTTGTGCGCCCGCGCGAGCCATGCATAATTTATAAGCAATCACAACCTTATGCACTGCGACTCACGCTCCTTCAACATTATTTCCAACTTCGGCGCAACCACATCGATGGAAAAGTCGATATCCATGGGTGGCGGACTCCCGAAGCACGGCTTGTCTATCTTCTCAACACTAACTCCTGTACCGTTGCGCTGGTAGGTTGGCGAGCACGTCTGCAAACATGTGTCGACTGCGACCAGTACATCTTGTGTGGATCTTACAGCATAAAACTGGCTAGAAGGCGCGGATGCATTCAGATAGTGATGCTGCCCGGGGGGCATGATAACCGGCGTCCTGCACCAAAGCGCCTCCAGAGGCGTGGGCGATAACTTCGGGGTACCTAGGCCGATTACGAAAGCCGCATCCCGTAGCAGCTGATGGTATGATCCCCTCTTGGGCAAATCCGACCAGCACGTGTAGCGTTCCCTGTAGTTGATGCCCAAACCCAGCGTCTCCGCAAGCTCGTCATTGCAGGATACGAACACAATATGGGTTCGTGTGGAGAGAGTTGACCACAGGCTGGCGTTCCGGAAGAACAGGGGAATTAGCGTCACCGTAGCAGTCACTCCAAACTTGCCGAACACCACACCGTAAGAGGGCTTCAAAGGCACGCTTGGCTCTGCGAAACTGACTGGGCAGTCCGGTGGCTGCGGTAATCCTGTAAAAGTGTTGTGTTGGTTTGGATAGACGGTGAGATAAAATTTGAGGTTGCCAGGCCACAAATCTTGGGGCCTTTCAACGGCAAAGAAGTTCATCCGAATCAAGCATTCCTCACGAAAGGGTGGCCGGGTCAGGTTGGCGCCGCCGTACTTCTCAGGGCTCGACAGGGCCTCCCAACCCCAGTGTACCATCAGCAAGTGGTCTGCACCCTGCCCTTGACCAGTGAGGATGAATTTCTCCGCCGCCCGAGCAGTTTTTGTAAACACCGTGTTGTAGCCAAGCTTCTGGAGCAGTTCCAATATCCGTGAGCACCATACGTACTCGCCACCAGTTCTCTTCGATAAGTCAACACTGGTATTGAAGGAAAGTCCTTCCGCGAGCCACCAGCACGCGGTTGTGTCCATAATAACCACTGTTTTGATGTCGGCACTTGCTAAACCGATGTTGCCTTCGGTGATGTTTTGCCAGGCACCCTGCCGTCCGCACCAAAGCATCTCTGCTGGGCGGGGCATAGGCTCCGCAACTGCTGGCCGCAACCAGTTGAAAAACAAGATGGATAAGGCAATCGTCGCAAGCATCGATTCTTCCAATGATGCAACTTATTTTTATGATGTGACAGATGTGATAGATGGGGCAACACGAACGAATGAAGGTGTCTATTTTTTTCTCCAGCCAAAAGAGTGATGATGGACCTGCTGTCTTCTAGAGTCCTTGTAGCACATATTGGGAAAAAAATAAAGAACGGAGCGAGGAAACCCAAGAGCTTTTGAAAGGAATACTAATAAACGCTACGCGTTCCGCCATGCTTGTCTGTGATGGATAAAGATTTCCGTCTAGAGATACAACCTAATCGTATCCTTGCAAGGCCTACGTCCATGTACGGGACTCTTAATGTGGCAAGGAGCGAGCCCTAATCGCTGTGCGTGTTTGGACGACAAAAACATTTCCATGCAACGCTTTTAATGAGGTTCTGCAAGCAGCGTATTAGTCTTCTCCGTTCTTGGGATGAGTTTCTATTTGGCAATCCTAGGATCCCGCCTTACGTGGGCGGCCTCGCAGATCGCGCATGCATGCAGACTTGCACATGCCGTTCGAGGCCGCCGCACACAACCTCTAGTTTTCCTCTTGTGGAAATACGTAATTATTACGGTGCAACTCCAGATCTGCTGGATCTATGGCTGCGCTTAGGAAGTCCGTCGCTCGACGACATAAATAATTTCTTCTTAATCGAGGGGGCATGCACGATGAAAAGTCATAAGTGCGATGGATCTATTCACGGAACGGCGGCTAAGTAAGGCAGGTCCGTTTCCCCCGGATATGGAGTGCTCTGGTGGTGGGTGTGCTCATTTACAAGTGTTATTAAATGGTATATCAGTTGGATATAGGGATCCATACTAGCAACAATCCCGCTGTTGTAGCTGTACTCGGCGGTAAGCTATCGACCCACGTTCGTACTGTTTGTAGTGCTATACGCACAAGTATATGTGCCGACTCCAGAACGAATTATTCGGACTTCTTTACTATCAGATAATATGTAACGTAGACTTTCTCGTTATTACGTCAGGCTTCCTAATGTCTGATAGTCTACGTCTCAATAGGTTATGAGCCCCGGTCAACGTTGACCGCGGAGCCTGACATCTTTTGCCCATTCTAGTGTTGATCTTCGCGGTTATAGGTCTTCATAATGGGAAAGGATAGGCTGGACGAGCCGCTTGACCTACACAACTACTCAACTTGGAAACTACGATTCCAATTGTTGTGCGCGGAGCTTGGATACAGTCGCGCCCTGCTACAAGCACCAATTGCAGAGGCGGATGTCATCATCTCCGACAAGGTCAAGAGTGTGATGGCCAAGAACGTAAAGAACCATCACCTCCAAACAATTGTTCGGGCGGCAAATGCGAAGGCCGCCTGGGACGCTTTGGCGGCTACGTTCGCATCAACCTGCAACACGAGAAAGGTAGCACTACGACAGGAGCTAAGTGACTTTAAAATGGCAAATGAAGATGGAAGGGCTAGACAAGCAGTTTGGCAAGGAAAGACTGGCGGTGATGTCAGGGTCGCCGCCTGGTGCGATTTGGCGGCAAAGTGCAAGTCAGTCGCGACTACGAGGAAAATGGCGCTACAAAGGAGATCAACGATCAGGTTATGGTTCCTTCTGAGGACACCTTAAAAGCGCCGAAAAATTTTACTGGTCGTTCACGAGCTACAACGATGCCGACGCTAAGATGGAGCGGATTGGCGGTAACTTCACAGTGAATACGAACCATTACCGCATTTATACGCTGAAAGCTTTTCGACTATGCCTTTATTTACTGGGCAGCTCGCGGCGCGGCGCTTTGTTTGTAGTTCGAGCAAGGTGGATTTCAACTATATTGATAACAGCTCAGGCGACGTTTTGATAGGTGCTTTATTGCTATGTTTTGTCAGAGCACCCCATAGCAGTTCAAGGCAATTGATGTGCCTGCCGAGCCATAGACCTCGCCTGTGAGTGGCCTGTGCCTGTCAGCCGCACGTTATCTCATGGAGAACTCTTGTTAGGAAACGCTAACGATGCAAGAGGTGGCGTTCTCTTGGTGAGAACAACTTTGTTTCGTGCAGTTCAGAGTACTGCATAATTGCAGCTTCTAATGGCCTTGAGGGAAAAGGGGCAGAAGTTTTGATCACACCACAAGGTACAGCTATGTTCGCGTACTGCCATTGGGCCGTATGTTTCTGAGTACGTTCGAGTACTGCCATTGGGCGGTATGGCATTGTGGTAGTGATTGTGGTAGTGATTGGCGACCTGAATCAACTCTTGATTTGTTTTGGTTATGTCAGCGGTGCCCTGCCTAATCCCCAATTTGTGGATGTTTGCCTGCCCGTAACTCAGACCTCATGCAGCGCAGTGAAACGACAGCGTCTGCCTTGGTGGTATGACGTGAGGGCCATGAGAGCCCAACGGACCTTTGCTTACTATGATGTTCAGGTTATGTCAACTGGAAGGTCAGTACCTTGAACTTGAGGGATATGTGAAGCCATCTAGGTTGCAGCCATTTGTGAGTTTTTGTGTCATATTAAGGGAACGTAGCTAATTCCCTCAATCGGACATGAGGCAGATCAGTTGCTTGGCCTTGTTCACCTGGATGTGTGTGGCTGGAGCTATTGACTTTTGTTTTGAGGCTTAGAGAGTCAGAGGTCTGTGGTCTGAGTGCCCTTGTGTAGGGCAGACGGAGCAGCAGTATGAATGACCCTGGGATGGACTGTTGGTGGCTAATGTTCATGTTTACGAGGCAACACCATACAAGGGTGTGCGCAAAGTGTTTATTCTACAGGTATGACCAGCAGGATAGAGCCTGGCTGGAAGAGGGACCTGATGAGAGGTCGCCTGATGAGTTCCCAGCAGGATAGAGCCTGGCTGGAAGAGGGACCTGATGAGAGGTCGCCTGATGAGTTCCCAGCAGGATAGAGCCTGGCTGGAAGAGGGCTCCCCAATGAGTATGTATGACATGTGTTTGGGAGTCGATGGCAGAGTCCTGTGGACTGCTCTCAATTATGTTTGGGTAGCTATCCTGGTTATCCCCTGATGTAATGAGGGATGGAAGGCTGCAACTGCTTTGCACGTCTTTATGATTGCTTTGCTTGATTTGCACGTAGTTACCTCATTGGGGGTAACGTCAAGTCATTGTCAGTGGCTGTTATGTTAACGGGATTCACTTATGTGGTATCCATGGTCAGTTGGCGACAAGCCAGGATATTCAGGCCGATGATTCTGTGCTGGGCACAGCATGGTCTGGGGTTGGAGGTTCGATTCCCATGTTGTATTGGGATAGATTTCCCACTGGCAGTAGCCCAGGGTCGAGAAGCCCAGGTTTGGGGTCCTCCAAGGGCCGTTGAGGTTTGAGTCCTCATGTACACAGCAACACCGTTGAGCTGGTATTGCTCACGGGGATATAATCAGCACATGTTCATATGTGTGGGAAAGACAGTTTCCTCCCAACATACTTGGTTGCGCACTGGGCGCAGTATGTCTGATTTTTGGAGGGTCAAGTCCTCCGAAGGATGTGGCAGTACGGCGGTTTCTGTTGTTCACTAGAGCACCAAAGAGTGATGTGCTAGTGCAGACCGTGATAGTACGGCAGCTTGTGGTAACCGATGCAACACCATTGGGTGTTTTGCTACTGAAGGCCACAACAGTACAGCAGTTTGAGGCAACACCTGAAGCGTGTCCAAATGCCTCGGTTCCTGTGAGGAAGGGCAGCTGAGTTCTGCGATCCCTAGCACCCCTTAGTTGGAGGTTGGTTGCTGAGTTATGTGTATCTAAATGCCCCTGTGGGGTATGGCGGTTGAGTAACGCCACGAGAAGTGTCACCATGAGGGTGTACACAATCTTTTATCGCATCTTGTGTCTGGGCATCGTAAGGGTGCCATTGGCCCATCGAGGTGAAGACCCAATCAGATGTGTTTCGAGCCCTATTTCATACCAGTGGTAAACCGCTTGAGTGCGTTCATGGTATGTCAATTTTGGGCAGTGCGGACCGTTGCAGAACAGCAATGTAGGCACTTGGTCATGTAGTGGCGTGGTTTTGACACCAGGGGGAGGTGGAGTCATTCCATTGGCCCTGAATCTCAACGTGCAATTATCTGATGAGTGCGTCATGTTTAGGAGTATTTCCAAGCAGATCAATGTGCAGAACCCCTACTGCAAGAGCGGGCCTCTATGTGTGAGGCTGCGTTTTTCATGGTGTTTGGTGTAAGATAAGGCGGCAGTTTAGCTGATGAAGGCACTTGGAGAGATGAAATTTAAGAAGTGCATTACGGCGATGGGGTTGGCCGAGTAAGCATTATAAGTTTGTTTGGGGCGAACTTGTTTGGCTTAAGTTTTTCGGTTTCAAGAACCGCCCTGGTTGAAATTATCTTCTTTCACTTGTTGCTAGGCATGTCTCGAGGGGGCGTGTTATGAAATGGTATATCAGTTGAATATAGCGATCCATACTAGCAACAATCCCGCTGTTGTAGCTATACTCGGCGGTAAGCTATCGACCCGCATTCGTACTGTTTGTAGTGCTATACGCGCAAGTATATGTGCCGACTCCAGAACGAACTATTCGGACTTCTATACTATCAGATAATATGTAACGTAGACTTTCTCGTTATTACGTCAGGCTTCCTAATGTCTGATAGTCTACGTCTCAATAGTCAGGCTCCGCGGTCAACGATGACCGGGGCTCATAACCTATTGAGACGTAGACTATCAGACATTAGGAAGCCTGACGTAATAACGAGAAAGTATACGTTACATATTATCTGATAGTATAGAAGTCCGAATAGTTCGTTCTGGAGTCGGCACATATACTTGCGCGTATAGCACTACAAACAGTACGAACGCGGGTCGATAGCTTACCGCCGAGTACAGCTACAACAGCGGGATTGTTGCTAGTATGGATCGCTATATCCAACTGATATACCATTTCATAACACATCGCCATTGTTGTTGATGCGATTCTTATTGTCATTAAATAATAACGTTGGCCAGATTATTGTCAACGTACATTCCTTGAAATTGTATTCTATAATTTTCTTGTCAGTCAGCGATCCCATGTATGTTCACAGAAATTCATGCCTATTCGTGTGTAGGTCTAGCTGCTTATTATTAGGTCAGCGGACCTGTAACAGGGCGAATGGCGCAGAAGCGCCAGAAAGCGCGAAACTGACTTGTCGTAATTTGGCTTTTAGGATAAATAACTTAATTGCGTAATAATAGATTAGTTACAATAGATCTAAGGCATAGATCTTGGTTGAGTTGCATGGAACCACTTACATGCGAGCATTCGTACAACGGTGTCAATTGTAGAATGCGCGCCAGTTTTGAATAGATGTAAGGCCTCCTTAGGTGCCAGGCAGCGCTATTTAAGGCGCCCGGATAGTTGAGACAGACACTTCCAATTACATTCTTCTTCTATTGTAAGATACTACTATAATGTAATCTATACGGAGTCACCCTTACACCTCGAGCCCTACGGCACCATGACTCGGAGCTCGCCATTATAGCTACACCTAACAGCTAGGCGACCCCTCTGTTACACTGGATCGAGACCTTCAAGATCCGAACCCTCGTTTTTCATGTGATGATAAACTGTAACATGCAACAAATCCGTCAATCCGTGGCTGACTAAACCATCATCGGTATAATGTATATACATAATATATATACACATATATGTTAGAATGTGAGCAACACTCATATACGAAAGAATGTCAGAGCTAGTAATACGGCCCACGAGGGGCCGGGCGCTTTGCTGACTTCAACAATATATATATAATGTATATATATGATACTGGGATGAGCCCAACCATGCATTCAGTGGATCGATAAGTCTTCTCTCTTTTCTCTTCTGTTTGGAATGAATGAAGTACATGCTTGGCTGGCTGGTCCAGATTGTTACAGTGATAGCTCGAACTTTTTATTATCCATCCAGCAGCAGCAGATGTGCGCGTGTATGTTTTTTTTTATGAATGTACTTGCAACGCGCGCAGGCAGGCGTGCAATACACGCATTGGGAGATTGCGTGGCTTAACCTATCATGCTTGCTACGCTCTCAAAAATGCACGCAATCATATACATATATCCATGCATCGCAGTGGCGTTTCCACGGCAACAGTGGTCTTCGTCCACGGCAACACATCATCAGCGACCACAGTTCTATCCTGCTGCCTGCTGAGCAATATTCCGTAAAATGACATGATGCAAGAGAATAAACTTCTTTATGGTGTGTGTGATGTGGACAGAAACAAAAATAGAGGGAGCAGAGGCGGCGGCAGCAGGCAGGGCTACATACATGCATATGTGTCCGTCCTTTCATCGAGCGAGCAAGGCCATGCATGCATATATCATCCCCCTCTACTGACTTTCTTCCAAAACGCCACGTCACTTCCATGCCACATCGAACTGCTGCTGTTAACAAACAAGGAGCCAACGAGGCCTCGTTTCTAACATTATCATTTTGGCAACGGCGTTGTTGCTGCTGCGTCTGCGTGCTGCTTCGGTCGTCGCGTCTTCATTGAGTAGCTAATAATAAGGATAAGCGCCTAAATCGCGGTCCCAAACTATCTCCCACGCGTGATAAAGATAAGAGACAGACCAACAACGATCAATGAAGACGCAGGTCCGATCAGAATTAATTGGTTCTTCGTCCGTCCGTGCGTCTGACATGCACATGCATGCACTACTCGTGTGTGCCATATGCTGTGATCACAGCACATGGCATATCACAGATGGCACAACCACGATTGTCGTATGAAAATTTAAACTTCAATATCGAATATCTATTCATCGTAAATGTTATGTGCTCACAGCAAACGGATAAGCAAGCTATCCCAGCCGAGGCTGCCTCTACCGCTGCTGCTGCTGCTGCTACTCCTGCTGCTGCGTGTCATCCACGCACGCATCCATGCGCATCGCCCGCAGTGCCGGCACTCATCCATCAACAAACCACAGAAGAAAAAGAGAAAAGAGTTGGGACACCCCAATGCCGGGGTACAATTCGTTGACAGACCCCGTCACCCTAACTACGGCGCATCCGCCAAGCTCCCCTCCATATGTATCTATCATTCTGCCTCCAACCTTGATTCAGAAAGGTGGCCTAACAAAGCCCGGCGCTGCACACGCACTGGCACGCAGGCAAGACAGGAGTATAAGGCGGCAATGAAAACACGTACTTACTCAATTTGCAACTGCACTGCTGGCCAGTTGCGATTTCTGTTTCGGAAATATTCCTCCCACTGCCCCTCGCTCCCTCCCGTCGTCAACATGCATCATCCACATTGTTGGGAGGGCTCCCTCAGCCCTCAGCCCTCTTGCTGCCTGTTGCGTGCCTATCCCATGAACCCGACCTGTTGTGTGCAGCTTACGTCAGTTCGTACACAAATATACGTACATACACACGTACATTCATTTACGTACATGCATACATACAGGCAGGCAGGCAAGCTAGCTAGTTACCTTCGCACTGACTCAACATATTCGAGATACGTGAGCAGCCAAATTAAGTAGCGCCGCTAGCCAAGTAGCTCAACAGCAGGCAGCAGGCAGGTATGTACGCATGTGTAGTAAATAAAGTGCATGGTAGATCGCTGCTGCCGGTAGCAAGAAAGCCATATATCAATATGTATCGATGACTCTGCTGAATCTCTCGCTGCTGTACGAACAATCCTTACCTAATATATGATATTTAAATAACCAGCATCATCAGTTGTCGTACAACGATACAACATGAAGGATCCGACGAACTCCCTGCGGCATCCGACCACTAACAATAACGCGTTTTTTCAACCGCGAAAGAGTTTTCCGTCACCCGTCAATTTCCCGTCACCCACACACTGCCTTAGCTATCTGATTGCCCGACCATTCACCGCCTCTCCAGGACAGGATGTTAGGTGAAGCTTGTACGTATCTTGCTCTGTCTGTCATCACATCCATCACCATCATCGTCATCATCATCATCATCATCATCATCATCATCATCATCCCGCCAGATGTAGGTATATCTTCATACATCGAATAAGGACAACCCCCCCGGGCAATCGAAAGATTGATTGATGCATGTCCGTCCACCACAGCCATCGCCGTACAGGGAAGACAAAGCACCTACTATCACCATATACATAACTGCCGTACGTGGTGGTAATCAGACGCGGACGGATATTACCTACTCGCTCGTATCCATGTAGATATAGATATATATCCTAGTCAGCAGGATTGTACACATAAGGGTGCGTATGTGCCCAGCTTGCATCCAAATGGATGGACGGAGGGCGGCGCCCTGACGTGCTTACTTGCGTCCGTCCAGTTGTTGGATGACCTGTGCGTGCGTGTGTATGTGTGTGTGTGTGTATGTGCTACCACGCCTTAAGGAAAGGGTTTTGGGTTGTATGGACGAAGATGATGACGGCAGACACATCGAACAATAAACACCCCAACACCATCATCTATTGAGACGATGCCACCAGCAACCAAACCGCGTGTGGCAGAATCCCTAATAACTCCATTCCTCATTTATAAACCCAACATTGCCAAGTACCGGAAGCTTTCTTCCTTCGTTCATATCATGCATTATTACTGCTACACGCTGCCCCCAGCTATCCCCACTAGTAACGAATTTGACAGTATTAAGCGGCTTAACAAGCAGTCCATCGTCATCAGCTACGTACCCTGTCCCCATGCGTGCCATGTTGCCTGAATATGACACCAGCAGCCCATACATATATACCGGTATATAGTACGTACCGGTATATATGTATGGTACCGGTATATATACTGGTACCATACATACCATGCATATGTACCATACATATGTACCGGTATATATAGTGCAGTATATAGCACGTACTAACCGACGCGCGCGCAGAGAGGTCCATACATACATATACACATACGTACGCCAATTGACCCACAGAAATAAAAATATAGACAGCTTCACATACACATACACACACACACACAGCCACGCGCGCTTCATATCCATCTGTCCGTCCGTTCGCCCGTTGGCGCCAACTTATCTACAATCTTCGAGTTTCAACGGGTTAGGTGGTAAGGCCGGCATGCGGGCACCCAGTTGCAACACGAAGCGTCGACGCAAGGCCAACGTTCTGTGTGGCTGCGCTGATTGAGCTGATGAGCGGCTGAACATATGTTGGCGCCGCATCATCAGCTATACATCTAGACAAGTCGCGTGACAGGTCGCGTTGTGGTGAAACCTCAGCGCCAATTGATGTGTGAGCGTGAGGGATGCAACGATCCGCAGCGGCTTTCCAGATCCCAAGTCCCAGGCAGAAGCTAGAGTGTCACGAAATAATAACATGGTCTGACGGTACGGCACATACTGTGTACAATTTCCACGACGATGCCGTGATAGGCGTGCGTTTGTGTATGTGTGTGTTTGTGTGTGTTTCGGCTGCGCTGCAACAGACCCACACAACCCGCCAGGATAATGATGATGGTGATAATGATGGTGATGACGATGGTGATGACGATGATGGTGATGGTGATGGTGATGACGATGATGATGGTGATGATGATGGTGATGATGATCTAGGCACCCGCGCCCACGTTCGCGCCCGCGCCCGCACGGTCGATGAACAGGCGAGCTGGTAATTATCAGCCCGTGTATGGATGTTGGTATGTTGCCCGCAAGGAGCCTCAGTATCAACTAACGTCGTATGTGCGTCTTTCGGTTTGTAGATGGAGAAGTAGTTGTCAATGTCAATGCGGCCCAAAGCACGCAATATGTTGTCCCGTCCCGTCCCAATCAGCACCCATCAGCCTATATATAGATACATAACTGCTAGAAGGTGCTAGAAGGTGCTAAAAGGTTACCTATGTTATGCCGTTATGTAGAAAGCGCGTTATATTGCCGGCGGTTTTGTTGCGCGCTTTTGGTCCACCGTGTAGCGACCACCATCGCCCCAGCACCGATGCCCACACCCACCACAATGGCGGCTGCGACGGCAACGACCAATAACCCTACCCCGCCAGGCGCCTCCGCCTGGGCTACGTAAGCATGTGGCTTTGGTGTACTGCTGCTGCTGCTGGTCGTGGTGGTGGTTGTGGTGGCGTGTGTGGTGGTGGTGGTGGTCTCTGTAGCACCAGCACTAGCAGTGGTGGTTGATGTTGCTGCCGTAACAGCGTCATCCTCAGTAGCAGTGATGATGCCGGCATCGTTATAAACATAGGCAGTAGCAGTGTCCGCCCCCGAACCATCGGATGAGAGACCGTTCTCTGGTCGTACAACGTGGCTGCCAAAGTTTGTTGTCGGGTCTTGAATCTCAACGGTAGCCGCCCCCACCTCATCGCCCATCCCGATGAACTGGGACTCATCAGCCATGATGAAGGCGCCTCCGCTGCTTGTGCTGCTGCTGTTGCCCGAGAGCAAGTAGCTGCCGACGTAGCCGTTGGCGCCGGGGCTGCAGCGCTTGCTGAAGACGCTGTCGCTCGTCATGTAAGTCGCCACCGTTTTGACGAGTGCGGGCCCCAGCGAGACCGTCAGAGTGACGTTCAATGCCCCTGCTTGATACCAGCGCATGCAGACATGGTACTCCGCGGCTTGTGGCTGCACTCCCGTAAGCCCAGTGGGCCAAAAGACCACCTGCGTGCACATGCACGGTCGCGTGCATCGATTATAACCCAATTGTATATTAGTTTTATAAGTACATTATTAATCTATCACATTTACGATTTCCCGCTGGATGGACCCGCCATCATCATATGGGTTCATATGGGTCACGAGAAACATCGATGGCCGCGGAACCTTAAAAGGTGGCAGAAAATGGCAAGAAAGAAAATAATAATAATAATAATAATAATAATAATAATAATAATAATAATAATATATATATTATATATATTATATATATTATATATATTATATATATTATATATTATTATTATTATTATTATTATTATTATTATTATTATTATTATTATTATTATTATTATTATTATTATTATTATTATTATTATTATTATTATTATTATTATTATTATTATTATTATTATTATTATTATTATTATTATTATTATTATTATTATTACTTATGAATATTTAAATCCGATGCAGCACCGACCTCTCCGTTTGGCTTGTTTGCCTGTAGGGTGTTGTCGCCGCCGTGCACTCCACCGCCGGCGTTCTTGTCGTACGTGCTGACCTCATAAGTGCGCTGGTCAAGAGTCCAGGATACCACCATGTCCCAATCGTACGACGCACTAGCAGCAGGGCCTTCGCTCGGACAAGGCAGAAGCCACGAGCACGGCAAAGGCGGAGGAAAGGTGGTTAGTGAGCATGCATATGTATTTGCAGTGGGGCCAAACCGAAATAACGGAAATGGTTCTGGAGCGGTGTGTTGTATGGCTCAGTCGCGGAAACAAGTTGTCGCGACTGGCTGGCTGGCTAGGGCGAGAAAACGAACGCATATCTTACCGTTCCTGTCATACCACATGGTACGGAAGTAGAGAGTGAAGAGTCCCGATGGGGACGGCAAACCCTCCGTACATCGAAATGACATGTCAGGCGTAGAGGCCGTAGGTGATAGGGGGGCCGGTGACGGCGGAAGCGGCGACGGCGATGGCGGGGGTGATGGTGTCGGTGGGTTGGGCGCCGGTGGGGCCGGCGACGGAGGTAACGGGGATGGCGGCGCCGGGGATGGTGGGGCCAGAAATGGCGGCGCTGGGGATGGTGGGGCGGGGACTGGCGGCGCCGGGGATGGCGGGGAAGGGGATGGTGGGGCCGGCGACGGAGGTAACGGGGATGGCGGGGCCGGGGATGGCGGGGCCGGGGATGGCGGGGCCGGGGATGGCGGGGGTGATGGTGTCGGTGGATTGGGCGCCGGTGGTGCCGGTGGGGGCATGCGAGGCGGGGGATTCGGGCTGGGCCGAGTCGGAGGGGCTGGAAACGGCGGGTTTGGCGTCGGTGGAAACGGCGGTGGAGGTGGAGGTGATGGCGGCGGCGGTAGAGGTGACGGCGGTGGGGGTGGAGGTGATGGCGGCGGCGGTGGAGGTGATGGCGGTGGCGGTGGAGGTGACGGCTGCGGCGGTGGAGGTGATGGCGGTGGGGGTGGAGGTGATGGCGGCGGCGGTGGAGGTGATGGCGGTGGAGGTGGAGGTGACGGCTGCGGCGGTGGAGGTGATGGCGGCAGCGGTGAAGGTGATGGCGGCGGTGGTGGCGGTGGAGGTGATGGCGGCGGCGGTGAAGGTGATGGCGGCGGTGGTGGAGGTGGGGTCGGTGACGGGGATGGGGTCGGGGGTGGGGATGAAATTGGTGGTGATGGCGGCGGTGGAGAAGCTGGTCGTGGCGGCGGTGGTATAGGTGGCGATGGCGGAGGTGGCGGGGGCGATGGTGGGAGGGGCGATGGTGGTCGGGGCGGGGGCGGCGATGGCGATGGGGGGGGTGATGGTGAATTTGGCCGCGGTGGCGGCAGTGGCGACGGAGGTGACGGCGGTGGCGGTGGCGGTGGCGATGGCGACGGTGGCCGCGGCGGCAATGGCGACGGCGGTGGCGGTAACGGCGGTGGCAATGGAGGTGGCAGAGGTGACGGCGGTGGTGGAGACGGCGGTGTTGGTGGCGGTGGCAGAGGAGACGGCGGTAATGGAGACGGTGGTGGCGGTGACGGTGGCAGAGGTGACGACGGCAACGGCAACGGCGGTGGCGGTGGCGGTGGCAGAGGTGACGGCGGTGGTGGAGACGACGGTGGCGGTGATGGTGGCAGAGGTGA
The DNA here is from genome assembly GCA_030268105.1 of Volvox africanus. Taxonomy (NCBI): domain Eukaryota; kingdom Viridiplantae; phylum Chlorophyta; class Chlorophyceae; order Chlamydomonadales; family Volvocaceae; genus Volvox; species Volvox africanus. The sequence continues at coordinate 1,333,862 of BSDZ01000024.1, read as the reverse complement.
CGGCGGAGGTGGAGACGTCGGTGGCGGTGACGGTGGCAGAGGTGACGGCGGTAATGGAGACGGCGGTGGCGGTGACGGTGGCAGAGGTGACGACGGCAACGGCAACGGCGGTGGCGGTGACGGCGGTGGCGGTGACGGACTCCCAAGAGTAGGCCCGGCTGGGGGCGGAAGCGTGGGTGACTGGACTGGCGGCGGTGGTGGCGACGGCGAAGGTGGGGGAGAGCGGCGGGGAGGTGAAGGTAACAGCTCTTGTCCCAGAGTATAGCTACCCATGTAACCGACAGCGGCGCTGTTGCAGACGGAACTGTACGTCAACGAGGTGTCCACGTTGCTGACGAAGGAGGCTACTTGCTTGTTGAGCCGGAAGACTGCAGCAGTCACCAGCGCCAGGGGCATTTTTTGGTCGTACCACCGCACACAGATGTCAAACTTTGTCGAGGGCGGCACGGAGCCTATTGGCCAGTACACCATCTCGTAGTTCACGTCAGGGACGTTGTTTCCGTTGTACAGCCCCCCGCCGCTCATTGGAGAGTCGTACGATAGCTCGTACGTGACGCCCCTAGACGTCCAAGCCACAACAATGTCCAAATCGACAATTATATTGCCCCGGCCTGCGGCAGGCGAGAACGAATACCGCATAAGAAAGGTAAAGTGATTGTATAAAGTAATCGTACGACAGGATTGCCATGAAGTCAGTGCATGACGGCAAAACCGATCATGGCAAAACTCCGTAACACCTTCACAAGAGAGCGTCGCGCGGCGAGCCAATAGTGCAACTGCACATACACCATTGCCTATACGTTCAACAAAACCTTGTTGCTTTGCTTGCCAGGGCATAGCCTATAAGACATATAGCCTATATAACCTTCAATGGATATCGCATGTTCTATTTGGATGTAGTACCATGGATACAATCTATCCATCTATCCATCTATCCATCTATCCATCTATCTATCTATCTATCTATCTATCTATCTATCTATCTATCCATCTATCCATCTATCCATCTATCCATCTATCCATCTATCCATCTATCCATCTATCCATCTATCCATCTATCCATCTATCCATCTATCCATCTATCCATCTATCCATCTATCTATCTATCTATCTATCTGTCTATCTATCTATCTGTCTATCTATCTGTCTATCTATCTGTCTATCTATCTGTCTATCTTTCTATCCTTCTATCTTTCTATCCTTCTATCTATCTATCCAAATACATTAGTTTTCCAGCTGCTGTTAGGTAGTAGCTAGCAATATTTTGATCGATGGCACGCCCCGACCCCTGAGACATTGCATGTGTAACCTCATTGAACAGCAAATAACCAATTCCCATTGACGCACTGCAGCCAGCTGTGACAGTCCCACCTACCGGTGACACCCGAGAGGACGGCCCACTCCGCCCGAAACATGAGTGGGTACATGTTGGTCACTGGCGGCGGCGGCGGCGGCGGCGGTGCCGGCACTGCCGGCTGCTGGAAGTCGTAGACGCCGACAAATCCCGGATTCGAGGCCGTACAAGTGCCGTCATCGGCAAAATATATTGAGGTGTCGAAGGTCTTCGTTATGCTGAAGACGGGGTCGCCCTTGAAGACGGTCAGCTTGACGATCACCGTTGGCGTTTCCGATATACGCCAATTCACACAAATGTTGAAGGTGGTGGGTGGCGGTACGTAGCCGACTTGCCAGTGAACCTCCTCAAACATCGTTCCATAGATAACGTTGTCGCCGCCATGCGCGGCGCCCACCACCGATACGGCACCATCGTACGCGACATAGTTATTGATACCGACCAGGTAGTTTGTATTGTTCCACCTCCAAGTTACAAAGAGGTCCAGGTTTGAATAAGAGGTCACGAAATCTCGTGTGGCGTCACTGGCGTAATCGTAATCATAATCGTTGTGTCGGTCTGGGATCACGATGATAATGAGGGAGAGGCAAGTGTACGGACGTAAGGCAATAACTTTAAAAAAAGCCGTCAAGCCAAAACTTTATACATAAGAGGGGGACCTGGTCATGAAGGTGGCAGAACTAAAAATGGAGAAATTACTTTTTCTAAAGGAAGCACGCATGCACGCCTGTATATGTAATGCCAAAATAAGTCCATATAATGCATGTAAATGGTAGTAACATAACGATATATGAACATATATTATATTCGATAAGTGTTGTACGCTGAAACGAGTTGGCGTCGGCTTCGTTGAAGCCGGAAAGTGGGCGGGGCCCACAATATCTGTACAGTGTGGTGGCGTTCGGTAGACAGTGGTTCATTTGAAGACTGTGAGATTTTACAGGCATGCGCACGCACACACAGATACACCCAGTGGCCGGATTGAAGCGCGCACGCCTTGCTTGATTTGGGAGTGCCAACTTCTGATCCCGAAATCATGCACTGCCGCTTCCTGTGCATGAACGGTTGCCCACCCTATCCACGGGCAACCATACAGGGCAGGGGCCCCCGAGGTGCTCCAGGGTGGTGCCCCGGCCAAAAACGCAACGGTAATCTATGATGAGGTCATAATTGCATATCAACCAGATATGGCAAACGCGTCACATAACTGTCAAAGGTCAATTAACAACTAACAGCACAGCACAACAAATCACAACGTACAATCAACTCACTGTCATTTGGGTAGAAGTCCACACGGAAGGTCAGCGGGAAGGGGTACCACTGCTGGGCAACTGGCGGCTGTTGCACCAGTGCCGGTGGTGTTGGTGGTGGCGGTGGCGGTGATGCCGGTACGGAAGAGGGCCGCAGCAGGCGGAAGGCCATCAGCACGTCGTCATCAACGCAGTTGGTTTGCAGTTGAAGTGTGCCCCCGGCGACGCGCATACAGCGCCGGTCTTCGATGCGCGCGCCCACAAATGTCGCAGGCACAATCTGGAAAACCGGCCTACGTGAGGGCGGGCAGCGCACGGAAAGGCAGAGGGGGCAACAGAATGAGTAACGACAATCCAGGAGTATGTGCGTGGGAGTCATCCATCAGAAAGTCCGTCAAGAAGTGTGCGAGGGGAAAGCGGGAGGAGTGAGTGAAGTATCTTTTGTTCGGCGGGGCCTCATGTAAATAACCTCTGGGGTCCACCCTGCTCATGTCCACATGCGTGTGTGTGTGTGTGTGTGTGTGTGTGTGTCCGTGACGACACATGATGTTTTGCCCAGCTGAAAAGCAATATGTGTAATCTTATACATTTCTTAATTGCAAGACATCACATCTGTAGTTGACAAAAATTCCTAGGCCACAAAAAGATTTGGCAAGTTCAAGGTGATAAGTTCAGTGCTTCTCCAGCCATATGTTTACTTTACTTTACTTTACTTTACTTTCCTATTTACTTTACTATATTGTTTACTTTCCAATTGCTGCGTTTCACATTATTGTTGCAGCAGTCGTACATGTACGGCAGCACACTGCCACGATATCAAGCTCAGATTCCAATTATAGTAGTTGAGCGCCGCAACGGCCTCTCAAGATGCTGAAAAGGTGCTTCTGCACCTTTATATCATGTCGGTGTGTGCCGTACGTGTACGAGTAATACAGATATGGACATACAGTAGGAATGAAACAAGATTAAAATAAGGATTATCGCCTAGCTATTTATTCTGGAGCCTTCATTCTGGATACCTAGCTTCCGAGTTCTGACCTTAAGAACGTTTGTTGTGGGGGTTATACATATTGGGTGGGGTGGCTACTTTATTTCTAAAACTGGCTGTAAATGAACCTCACTGAAGTACGGCGGCAGCTATCTATAAATTAGCACCCCTACATTAGCACCCTTACCCGACAACGCTGTCTAGATAGGGGTTGGCATATATTGCGAACTTCTGACTGGCCGCCGTGGCATTGCAAGGTGCCAACAGTGGCCGGCTGCCGGTAGCGTTGTTGGACATGACCAAGCATCGACCTCCCGCGGAATCCCGGATTCGGTACAGGTAACCGCCCGTGGTGCTATCTGTGCGCCAATCAGAGTTCGGACGGCAAAGCAATCTATCAGAAAGGAATAAAACTCAAATAAAACCGAACGAAACCTTTCCTCGTTTCGACATCCTCTATTAACAATGGTATTCTCGATAGCAAGCAAGCTGCTGGTTTGCTGAGATTGCATAAGCTTACAATGACAATGAATAATATATCATGAAAATGATATTGTGAAAACCCGAGAGTTGAGCATGTCACGGCATCTATGTAGGAACTGCGAAGGAATGATGAAACACGACGCACCTGGCTCCTCCAGGAAATCAAACATCGCAGCTGTAGTACTGCAAGATGAAGATGTAACGCTGATGACCAAATTGGGGCCAGATACAAGCGCGCACGTACCGTCGGTCGCTTGGATTATTAGCGAGCGATCCTGCGCATGGCATCAAGAGCGCAACGAATCCACTCTATTGATTATATCTTATAAAAAAATTATTTGCTTGGGGTTTAATTTGCTGTCCGCATTAAACTGTATTATGCCTTCATTTCGCCCGGTTGCCCGTTTTTCCGCGACGTAGGGCCAGTCACGAAACAAACACACTACGTATATACAACCTTGTGAATATAAATGGAAATTGTATATATAATATATATATATATATATATATATATATATATATATATATATAATGTCCCTGTTTAGGAACATGAATATATATGTTTATTCGTATCTTATTGTGACGATTTGTGTAATATATCTGTATAGTTAGCTGACTCATCTAGATTTATTGTTTTGGTTGCTCCAGCGAGCAAATAAAATCAAACAGCGACCAGCTGCTTACCAGCACACGCACGGGGCGGAAGGCTGCTGGATTCAGAGGCGTCTTGAGTGTGCCCGTGAAGTGGCCTGCCACCACCACCGACCAGCGCTGAGGCATCTGGGCATCTGGCGAGGTCAGCAGCCAGTGCCGGATGGAGCGGCCCTGGACCACGAACGTCAAGTTGTCACGAGGCTGCAGGTTGCGAAGCTCCACTCGTTCCACATTGTTGCTATCATCTGTATCGAAGTGAAAAGAGGGGTTGAGAGTTATTCTTGGTCACAGACACATATACTTATCGAAGAAGTTAGAAAAATCTGCATCAACAACCAATTATTATTTGATGAAATTTTATCATTAAGTATATATCATTACAGAAGTTAGGAATATGTTTTAATATACTTCAAGAATCAATCCTTGTGCTGGGCTAACGAATCCTCAGGTACGAAGGGTAGCCTCCAGAAACACTCCGAGTCAACTAGCAGTCCAGGTGCAATCTCCCAGGACGGAACGAAACGGGGCTCTTTAGTCCACAAGTGAGAGTATGTAATAAGTACTAGGGTGGACATAGGTTATATAGCAAAGATGCGTACGGTACATTTTCGCTGCTTCGCCGCACATTACTGCGCAACAACTACCTGTCTATATCATCGTTGCGGATGTATGTCATATCTTTTATTTGGGGCAGAGCCCCCGAGCGAAGCGCCTCAGGGAGCTCTGCCCTATAGGATTGCCCATGTCCGTGTGTATGTGTTTGTGCGTGTGTCTGTAACGACCAAAACATTTATTCTCCCGTCGGAAACGCAGTAGTTAAAGCCTTATGCATTCTTTATTTAATGGTATCTTGTCTGTAGCTAACAAAAACCACACCATGCCATGCCCCGCCACACGCGTTCGGGTAGGGGATTCAGAGTAAGCACTCCCAATTAATGCAGTTCACACACCCTACAAGTTCGCTGCCCACTGTGTTCACGCGCGCGCAGGTACGCCTGTGAACTAAATCATCAAACTCTACAGTTATTGGGGGCCCCGCCTTTTCCATGGAAGCCAACACCAACTCTTGTCTCACCGGGACGTGTCCGATTGTATGCAGTTGCGCCATCCACAGGGTTGATTTGATATCCGAAATCCAAATCGTTGATCAAATCCTTCGTGGTCATGCCGCTGCCCGGAAAATCATGCCAGACCAGTGTGGCGATAATTGGCCTGTACATCAGTTACGATCGGTGTGGGAGTGATCGGTAAAGACACAGCTACAGTTGGTCAAGAAGAAACGCTTGGGGTTTGGTGACACAACACCCCTTTGCGACATCCGCGTTCGGGCTTCGCATCATGGCAGCGCCTCACATGAGGAGCAAGACGCTTGTGAAAGCGGTGAAAGGACAGCACGAGCAGTGCGCGACCCGGGCCACGGAAGGCACTTACATACAACCACTGGTTTCGGAGAAGTCAACATCCCTAGGGGTGAACGGATGAGGGTGCCCCGAAATACACCAGGGGGAAGGTGGGGACTACTGCCAGGTAGTGGCCACGGGTGAACCAAAGCCCCTCTATTCCCCACACGTATACGGCAAGGAAACATCTGTCAAACACCCACCCGGTGCCAGTCGCCCGAATGCCGCGCATGAAGATGAGGTCGCCGTCCGCAATCGTGCCGTAATCGGCCACAGCAAGTCGAAAGTTGGGATCTGTGAAGCCCGGCAGTGGCAGCGTCCCACTGAGATCCAGACGGCCCCAGCCCTGAAGCCCGTCGGGCGCCTGCCCCATGACGCGGCCCACGTTGGTCGCCAGGCCACCCTGTAACATTCATACGTACGCATAAGAATCATGACACAAGTTGTATAATGACACTTGTGAAGATCATGTTCATACCAATACTGATATAATAATAACAAAGTGCTTTGTATCATTTTAATTTTATGTAGTTATTATATCAATAATAATAACAATAACAATAATAATAGTCGTTGTTGTTATCACTATAATATGATTGATTTATAACACAGTGTATCACAAAAGAGTGGCTGGCACCGGTATACGGTGGGACTATTCATATGATGCCAGCAATGATATATAAACACTCAATGTATCGGTATCTATTTACGTGTACGATTTGTTCGGCTGTGCGTGAGCGATCCGCGGTCATCAGATTCACGGTCATCAGCGTCACGCGATTCCGTAACCCGCCCCGAGTCCATAACCCGCCCGGAGCCCGTAAAAACCCACCGCCAGGGACCTGGCGCCGGTGATGGCCGCGGCCTTGAGGAGCATGCCGGAGGGCTCAAACGGTGACGATGTGGGATCCGACTTAGTGCCCGCGGGGTAGTAGCCATCCCTGCAGTAACGGGATAGATGCAGGTCGTTCTGAGAAGGCAAGTGATGGAAGGATGCGAATGAAAGGAATATACACATATCCAATATCGTATTATACGGCTTGTCAGTAGGCACATTAAATTACCGTACACGCTATCACAAACTGCAAGGTTACAAGGTCCCAACACCAGGACGCCATCATGCAATGTGCAAAAAATAGCGATCATGTCCCTGCCTGTATTGGTACAGATAGCTAACCTTGCATAAGCAAAACGATATTATGCATGGTCGTGCGCTCGCCCGCAACTAATCAAGATGGCACCAATAGAGGCAATAAGGAGGCACCAAGGAGGCACCAAGGAGGCACCAAGGAGGCAATAATAATAATCAAAATAACAATACTTATAATAATCACCTGAAGTATTGTCGAACCAGGGCGAGGTGACCCGAGACGGTAGGCGTTGACATAGAGGTACCCTGCCGTACGTCATCATTTACAAATACATAACATATTGGTGCGCGTTTGTTTGGCAGCTGGTTAGCAAACTTAGTAAAGATCCTCATTACGACGTGCTACTATTAATCTGCATGATTTATGCTCGCTCGAATCACCAATGCATCACCAGGCGCAATGAAATAAGCACGTGTGCGAAATCTGAACGAATTCTTACGTAACCCATTTCTACATACCAGTTAAGACTACCGACAACATATGCAGCGCTGTCTGTATCGATATTTTAACGATCAGGTCGATCCGCTCTATCAATATACCAACAAATACCGTAATTATGCATCAATTTCATGCACTCACCGACATCGTGATGAAGTTGCTGTTGCAAAAGTCACCTACAGGCAACAATTTAACCAGCATCATGAACTCACACGCATGGAATTTAAAATGTACGTGTAGAGGACAAAACAACTTCGATGTGCATGTGCATGTGCTAGCTGGCAGGCGCGAGATCTGTAAGCAGAGCTACATGTTGAACATATACACATGGGTATATACATGGGTATAAACATTAACATGCATATACACACAGTACGCAGCCATGCCTTGTAAGCAGGCCAGTTGCATTATTCAGAGCTTCAAACTCGGTCCTGCCAGTTTCACAACGGAATGGCAAAGCCAGATGCCACATGATAGGGTCTTTATGGCATATCCAGACACATCAATCAAATATTGTACGCGTTACATGCGTGTACCACAAGAACAAATCGACGCGGTGCCTTGCATGATGGATGATGACCCTCTTACTCGTGGCATCAGGCAACAGGTTCGAGCCGTCCGCAGAAACCAGCGCGGTGCCGGGCGCAACAATATCAGGCTTGATGCGGGTGTCGTATAACGGGCCCGTGCCGGAGAATGGCGCGACACTGTCAATGCCAAGGTTAAGGTTGGGCTGCGAAGCGAGAGGGCAATCGGCGCGACGAAGGTCCAAAAAGCAGTTTTTTTTATGAGAAATTACGCGCGGAAGGCCCAGGAACAGACGTCGGCAATATCAAAACCTGCTGCGTCCGTGTGGAAGGATCATCGCTCGGACGATTCATGCATGCATGGGCTCATGTATCTCTACCATATATACATCCGCCTTCATGCAGTAAAGGCCTGATAGGCCCAACGGCCCCAACCGTATTTGCTGTACGCCGTTTGACTTACGTACTCAAGGTAGGTAGCAGTAAAGTTGCTGTTAGAACTGTTCTTTAGGGCGGTGATGATGCCCATACCTTGCGCCTGCATGTTTAGGTAGTCGGTAAAATGGCGGGAAGGACTTCAAATGCGAGAGAGAATTATATGATTGTACATAATAAAGTTTACATGGTATGTAGGCTTTTATATTTACTAATGCCAGCAAGGATATAATTTTCATTGTAACTTCATTCTCTTTTCCGCTGGATACCTTATTACCCATACCCTCTTCCAACCAAATATCTCCGTACTACAAGAATAAGGTTATAACTTGACAAACAGCACAACTCCAACATCTGCAGCACGAGGATTCAAATATCGATAGGTAGAGGCGAACTAAGAACTCGACGATACAACAGGAAGAGATCCACAGATAGCATAATGCTCACCCGTGACATCAGCGTGTAGGTGATGCTGGCGGTCGTGGGAGTCCAGGCCTTGCGTCCCTCGATGAAGCCATCGTCCGCCACAACGAAGAATACGCCGGCTGCGCCTGCCTTGGCGATATTGGACGCCATGGTTTCGTTGGAGCAAGTTACCTTGAGGTCCACGATGACGATGCTGCCCGTGTAGCTGCCAACTAAGGCACTGCAGGCGTTCTCAGGCATCGGGAGACGGATGGGAACATCCTGCATACATACACAGCCAACCAGACGGCCAGTCAGCAGACCGGCAGCACCGGTGCGTACGTACATGCGATGCGGCCCCGCCCGTGCGATGCCGCTGGATGCGGGCACGCGTCCACGCGTCCCTTTCACATCAACTGAAACCGATCTGGGTCACAGTTCCCGATATCCTGATCTATGTACATGGTGGCAGTAAAGTTTCGCTGAAGCCGTAAGAATGCATGGCCAGTAAGGTGGCCAGTAACACAGATGATGTAATAATGGGCGCAATTCGTCAAAATGCTGTATGAAGGGATGTAACACTGTGGGCGACTTGCCCTTAAAGGACAAGCACCCGGGACCCTGACCAGGCCGAACCACAGCGCAGGGGGGAACACACAGCTTAGTCTGTTCGTCCTGCCGTGCACTCCTTCCCTCGCTCTAGCTAGCAAGGGCACACGTGCCTCACGTGCCTCACGTGCTGTATGTTGCATACACTGCAGTGCATGTAGCACTTATTTGCCGAATAAGATGTTGGGGAGGTTATAATACATATAATAATTTATACCGAGGGCCGTACATGTACTTGCGTGTCCGTGCCCTACTGTATCACTTATACACCCTCTGTATGTCGCCCCCAAGAAAATCAACTCTCTCAAGCCAGAAAGCAGTGACAGTATTTGCACGTGTTAATTCATTCAGTGCGAGTCGGCAAACGAAGATATGCTAGGCAGGCGCGCTACTCGCACCGAAAATGGACAAACGCAGGCCATCTATCAATTCCACCATTGCGGGGACCTCACTGGCGGCCGTGAGAGCGAGCCTGCGACTTCCGGTGGATTCAAAATTATTCCTCATCGAGACTCATCAGGTGTGTTTTGCAAGGTGGGTTTTGTGGAAGGAAACGCGGTCAATTCAAGTCCGTGGTGCCGTATGCTTGCGAGTTCATGCGGATGGGATACGGACCTTATTGGCGAGGATGCTCTTCCAAACGGTGGTGTCAGTGCCCAGGCGGGGCCACAGCTGCACGAGCGCACCGATGGCCAAGGCAACCGAGAGAGCACAGGGAGCGAAAGTGTGGATGTTTGTAAGTATGTGTGTGTGTGTGTGTTTTAACAGGTACGGTACGTACCGACATCGCGCAGGTTCACCAGTAGCTAGGCGGAACAAACGAAGAAAATCAATTGGGTGACCGGGTTACCAGACGGCAGCTAGCGGTCATCAATGTGCTAAACGACCTAGTGATATGCGTGACAGCATTTCATTATTTGAGGGCGGTTTGAGTTGTTAGATTTTTTCACATATATGTTATGACAAAAAAACGTGGTTGACGCCAGTGCAAAGAATGACTTGTGTATTTGTCAAATGCACAATCCAGCCAGCCAGTGGCTGTCACACTGTTATATACGGATCCCTTCACGTACGCAGACGACCCTCTTTCCAGGGCCAATCTTGTGTATTGTCGTTGTCCTCCTATATTATATTATATTATATTATATTATATTATATTATATTATATTATATTATATTATATTATATTATATTATATTATATTATATTATATTATATTATATTATATTATATTATATTATATTATATTATATTATATTATATTATATTATATTATATTATATTATATTATTTATATTACATACTACTTTTTATACATTACATACATAAGCTTACCGCAGCGTCCTGACGACGTCCACTACCGTCACGGTACCGTATAAAGTACATGGCGTTTAGAGCGCCAGTGGAGGTGTTTTGCGGGTAGTTTACTGTCGCCCCGACGGCAAGGCCGTTCTGCGATCAAGTGGAGTCCCGGCGTGTTCAAGTAAGAGAGCCAGCTACGAGGCGGTGCCAGAACCACGAGGTAATGGGTGGCATTCCCGATCAAAAGACGCATGATACCGACCGAATACGTGCAAGAGCTGATGAATTCGAAAAAAACATTCGTTAACCAGTGCCGTACCTTGGATGTGGCTGGAGACACAACAGACACCATGCCGTTCCGACCTATGGTGATGGTGAAGGGGAGGTAGGGAAGCATGTTTTAAAAATGACGACAGGTATGCACAGTAGTATGATTATGCCTTTTGATTCTTTCGAACTCCGCCCAGGGTGCTGTAAAGCTATGAATCTATCACTTCAGCCATTTCTTACCAAAGTTGCCGGCGGCGATGACGGACAGGAAATCCGGATTGCGCCATGCGAACGAATCGAACTGACGCGACGTGCTCAGGTAAGCCACACCCAGTGCGCTAGCACGGCCCCAACTTTCGGAGCTTATGCGAGCGCCAACAGCATAATGATACTGCGAAGTGGACATAATTGGGTGCAGAAAAACGGCGGCGTCAAAATGCAAATTTCGCTGTCACGGATAGCCTCGAGAGCGCCATCACCACAAGGAGATACAACGTACTTTATGTTTGCTTAAAGTTTCATCAAGAATCATAATGATCGAAAAAATTCAACTGCTCCGACTCTATATGTACTCTATGGTACCCCATCTCCTCATGCTGCCAACTCGTCACACTCACGATGTCCGTGGCCCGAACTTACAGACAGTACTTTATCGTCCAGGGGCGGCGGCACTTTGAACTTGTTCTCCGAAGGGGCCGACGTGCCGAAGAAGCTCAGACGTGCCATGGGTGCAGAACCAGTACCCGGCCCCAGGGAGATACCCCCAGTGCTGTTGAGGACGGCGCCGGCGATAGTGCCTGCCACGTGAGTTCCGTGGCTGTCTTCCTCCCCACCAAACCAGCGGGTACCTGAAAAAGATACCGTCATCGTGATTCATTTACCAGGCACCAGCCGATGGGCCAACGTTGTTGCCGCGGTGCATCCAGCACATGAACTATTCACTCGAGCGTGTCCACTCAAGTCGTGAACTCAACCGAGATAGCTTCATGTCCGATTGCACTATCCATGTACTTTTGATGTACGTTGAGGATTGTATGAAGCTCTGATTGGTCACTACCACTGGCGGACATACAGAAATCGTACATCGACTGCATTGTTATCAGTGTACATTAGCCGTACACACAAAGGCACGCACCGGTGGTCTCGGGGGTGACGTATTGTACGACCTTTCGGTGGTTTGGTACGTACAGTCGGGGTGGGTTGCCCGCCATCATTGTTCGAAGACTGCCGGGGCGATACTTGTCGTCAATGAAGGCGCAGTGAGACAGATCCAGACCCTGATCTGTCACCTGTATTTGTACGAATTCATTGCGGGTATGAATTTGGAGCTTATGTGAATGATCAAGGGAAGTGACAAAAATGATGCGAAAGATCTATCCGTCTCGAAGTGATTTTTTTCCAGAAGGACAAAGCTCAACACTGATATCGGTTCCCTCCATCACATATCCTCTCTACAAATGGATCTGCAGCAGAAGCAGACGAGTACTCACTCCGACGATGATGCCTTGTCCCCACAAGTTCGCCGCCCAGTAGGGTTTCAGGGCGGCGGTGGGGTTGGCGAACTGCGCCGCGGTCAGGCTGCCTGTGCGGCCATTCAGCAAGCGACGCACGGGATGGCGCAGGGGGTGGGGAAGGGAGGTCATCATGTGCAGTTCACAAGCATGCAGAATCGCGGTAAACAAGGGGACGGATGTCACGAAAAGGACGTGGATTTGCATCTGTCATCATGAAGCCCCAGATACGTCAACTCCTCATCGGGAGCTCGGAGATCACTGAAGGGTAAGCTGTCAACCAAACCGGCCACTTGAGATGCTGTGTGTGCACTGTACGACTACTACGCTACTGCATCCTTATTCCTACGACAATTGTCAGGGTCCACTCAGTGAGCCCTTACGGTGGTGCCTGGTAGTCCAAACACTACACCTTTGCAGACAAGTCACCCAACACGTTTTCTCGTGTAGACGCGCACACCTGTTTGCGTAATCCAGCCCGCTATGGCGTTGGCTGGCTGCGCTGCCAATATGGGCTCTACCAATGTTGTCACATGCATCGAGGACATAAAATCCACGGCAACTCCGTAGTCCTGAAAACAGACAGGGAAATGCGGCGGGCATGTATATACGTATGGGACCTCCATCAACACAAGCACGTGAGCAAGATAATGTAGGTCTTCTCACTACAGCAGCCAATTAGCTACCGTTGCTGCCCAAGCGAAATTGCTGCGCCAATCTGAACATTCCCACGTGGCAAAATCCATGTATGTGATCTTCCCTGGTCTGAGGTCCCGTACATTAGCCTCAGCTTCTTAGAGGCTTAGGGTTTGAGGCTTAATGATTTCGGGGGTTTCGCCACATTGTGCATTATCGCTATCGGTAGTGATGCTTGGTAAGTCTTTTATAGCACCGTGGACACAAATAATCATGGCATTAGAGGCCCATAACGGTCAAAATTTGTGAGGTGCGGAATGGGGGAAAGGCGCGTATCCGGGTCAGTCCGACAAACAATTCCCAGGTGCCTTATTGGGTGGTGTCCCCGATCAGTCCAGCAGGGGGGGGATGAGCCAAATGAACAAGGCCCAGGTGATTTTATTTTGATAAACCGAATGACATTTCTCCTACCCTTTTATAAAATACGAATATCGTTGTCACTATGGCTGCTGGAACGCACGCAACAACGCAAAGTTCTTAAAGCCTTAACTGCGCCCAAGGTCTTGACTTTTACGAAAATATGAATACATATGCGGACCTTTAGGAATTTACATTTATAAGGAATGAATGATGTGACGAGAGCCTCCTTTCCCACCCCCAAAATTCGTTGCATACGTGGAAGAGGTCCGATAATCTGGTAATTCGATGACTCCTGACGCCATGTGTGGGAACGGGTACGGGAAAGAACCGCAGCGCAGACATACAGGGAGTTTGATAGGGCGCCTCACCTCCTTGCACACGTAGAGGTGGAACTCCGGCATTGTCGGGTGGTCCATACCATCATCGGCCATACGGGGCATGCAAGGATCGTCGTCGCTGTAGCCCTTAATCTCCGCCACCTTTTGGGGCCATTTTTCCGTTATGTTCTGACGTACTGCTGGTTCCAGCCCCGGCACCAGACGCGCTGCGGCACCGTATAGATCTGGACCCGTGTTAGGATTCGCCCCGCTGCCGCTGCCGTTAGGGTTTCGGACTACCCGGGTGCTCCGTCGCGTCACCCCCTCCCCCGTCGCTACTTTTCCGCCAGCATGTTTTTGTTTCCTGAAGTACGACTTCGGCTTATCGGAGATGTACAGACGCCAGGTCTGCACATCATCAAAGGGGCTGGACACATGTGCCCCACGCTCCGATCCAGATTCCGAATCCAAATCATTAACGCCCACTTTGGAATCGTTAAAATCGGTATTTTCCGATTCAAAACCCTCTGCCCCCGCCGACTCCATCAGAGCGCGGCGGCGCTGGCGTCGGCGGAACCGTGAATCACCCAATGTGTCCGCCAAAGCCTGAGCCTCCTGTGTGACTTTGTAGTCCGCCAGGTACACGGCCTACAAGAAGGGGGAAGACGAATGAACGAGACATGATACCACTATAGAGGCTGCGGGGGGAGGGAGTAGAATGATGGTTCTGGCGAGGGTGGCTGGCAGGTATTTAAGCCAAGTCTCCTGCTTCAATGTGTGGACATCTGCACATTTGCTGTGATGGCGATCTTGATGCTGCTTTCCTTGAAATTTCGTTTATGTCCCCATATCTCAACGCAGCAGCAGCAGCCTTAGGGCGTAAGAATCTCAAACTCTTAACCTGTCGTCCGTTCGTTTGTCCCTCCCTCCCAATCAATCTTCCTCCCAATCCCCCTTCCCGCCCATCACCTCTTGCCGTATAACCCACCAATAAATACCGTTCTCTCAAAGATATGCCACTGAAGGCTTTCGGCTCCACTAAATAACAACAATCATACATGCATTCGAGAGTCTATCTTGCGACAGATAGTTTGGAGACCCTAGGTATGGGATGAAAGGGCACGTGACAGTTAAACCAGTCCAGTCTGAGAGTTGCACCCACCAGTACTGCGCGGTACTTCTGCGCTACATCGAACACGATGTCTGCCGTACTGAAGACCAGCATCGTGATCGCGTCCAGCACCTCAACGATGCTGGAATTCTTTGAGACCAGCTCATTGCGGAGATCCTTCAGCGTAACTGCAATAAAATCATGTTGTACATCAATATAATTAAATAAATATACATATATACCCTAAACCCTAAATAAATATACATATATATTTCACTTCATAACGAATTACGTTGCGGTAAGTTACGGCAATTTTACCGTTCTGAGTGTGAATGCACAGAACTTGTGGTTCCTGTGATCCATCACGCAGGCTTCCCTTGTTTCTGAATCTGCCGATTATCTCTTGAAGAGGGCTGATTTTTCTATTGATACTAGATCAGTAAGGGAAGAGTTTCAAGCGCTGGTACTTCTCCATTCGGAGATCCGGTCAAAATCCCCGGAGGCGGGGCGCAAACAATGCCCCGGGCCTTCCGTAGACATAACAGCCGGGTATGTGCCACCTTTCTAATGTGCCAAGTCTATTATTAACAATAAGTCAGGAGCTTGCAACTGGATGAGGGATCTTCCGTACACATGTACAGACATACACACACACACAGCCAGTGCTTGGTGCTGCTTGCCCCTTCCCCCCGCCCTTTCTTTGTCTTAATTGTTCATGATTTGTTACGAAGGCCAAGTTTCATGCTGTTGCTGTTGCTGTATCCATTTTAGTTGAGCTGTTCAATCGTCGTTATACGTACACGCGTGCGTGTACGTATGTACACGTGCACATACACACACGTACACATATAAACACATGCACATAAACACACGTACACATACACACACACACACACACGCACGCACACACGTACCTGGGGATGCGCGCAGCACTGACAGTCGCCGATTGAAAATGTCCAAACCTGATGGAGTCGATGACGCAAGTGCGTAGCTGTCATCGAGGAAGGCAAGCTGGGGTGTATTGTTGGCGGAGTTCAGCGCCGCGAGCAGATCCTGAGGGGTCCTGTTGTACGTCGCGGGAGGTCGTGCGTCACGAAAATCTTAAGAATCCTGAGGAGTGACAACTTAGTGTCAATTAGCCCTTCTACTGTTCGTTCGTAGCTCGTTACTGGCGGCATCAGTATCATAGTGTTAATCTCCAAACATTCGCCAGTGGGAAGGGTGCTTCCCTCAGCCTCACTTGCGAAGCAGATCCCGAATGAGGGCCCAGCCTCACGAGAGTTCCACCTCACGTGCATGCAAAGCTATCTGCCCTTCGGGGCACCGTCATCCGTTCACCACTAGGGATTAGTTGACTGCTCCGAAATAATCGGTGATGTTCCCGGTAGGTAGGTGGTTCAGCACCACCACCGCCAGCATCCGGTGGAATCTGCCGGATTTACTAACGGCGGCCCCAACTCCACTGCTGTTCGGCTCGCATGTCAGTGTAACCGGGGTGGGGTATCCGACCCGGGTATGCGGAACCTTGAATTCCCGCTACCCCCGGGTGCCCATAGCATCCGATGTGAAACAATGCGATATTATTATGCGCGATAGAAAGTGGATGGCACTACTACCTAATGTAGTGTATATAAAATATCGGCAGCTGAGCAGGGGAGCGTACTAGCCACGTAGCTTTGAAGCTTACTGCCAACAAGCAACAGGCCGACCGTCATAGACTGGAAACGAGCAATTACGACAGATATAAAAAAATCACTTTTGTATGTAATGTTATGCGATGTTGTTCTGAAACTACACAGCGACGTAGGTATTCCATGATGTTCGCGACCATGGAAGAAGGAAGCTGCGCTTACCTCAAAGGTATACGAGATACGCTCTTCAGATTAAAGGTTACAGGCTGAGCTTGGGTAAAGCCGGCTAGGCAGAAGAGTAAGATCGAAGCTAGGTAGAGTGCGGCTCTCATGTTGGATGCACGCCGATGACAAGATTCTCTCACGTCTAGCAGCACTACGTCTGAATAAACAATATTAAGTAAAAATACAATACAGTGACAATATCATGGATGATGACCTGAAGCCGTCTAAAACTAGAGCAGAAAGTACAGCTTAGGTATCGGGGATTACCTTGCCCCCTTCATGGCTGATGGATACCACTCGTCTTGCAACAAGTAAGATTTGTCCTGTAGTACGGTAAGAAAGAGCGCGCGGGCACCTACGCAGCAGCCATGCAGCCGCCCGTAGCGTGTGTCCGGAAGCCCACCGAGCGAGCCCGCCACCGCCTGCTCGCCCGATGGACAATGGAATTTGTAAAGCTACATAAATGATATTAAATGTGTGATTGATTAATTTCGTATAGTTCCACTTGCACGATGTTGCTCTTGATAGTAAAATGTAACACAAAACCTTTTTGAGATGCATAGGTTAAACCATGAGAAATTATGATTCTACTTGTTTTTTATGGAGGTAAAAACGTATGGCCCTGTTGCTGTTGGCGGTCGACGGGACGCGCTGCGGCCCTAGGGATGAACAATAGTTCTTCAGGAAAAGGTTAGGTAGAGAATTCAATAGGTTGCAAATACATGTGTCGTTTCCGTTTATGACTCGTTGTTATATGGATGTTCGCAGTAACCTCATCAAGTAACGAACGCCAAGCAAACCTCACGCTGATCTAGAGGGCTAGATTACATAAATTTATTTAAAGGCTACCTTTAGAGATTATACATAGGCAAGCCTTGTTCAATAATCTTCAAATTTCAATCCTTGCTATTTGGTTAATGATGAGTAGTTGTTATTCAGTGCGACTATAGCGGAAGCACAGGCACCTTATTAAATATTTGACAGCTTCAAGAAGTACAGCCTGATAAGATCGTGGCAATCTTGCCATATCATTTATCCACGCCACGTCTGTGTCAAGGACGATCCCGGAAACCGGGACAGATTGTCGTGCGTGCTGAACATCTATTTATCACCTTCTTTATCCAATTCAGTATGAATATAATCGAGATTAACTAGTCCTTTATAAAATTATTCCCCCATGGCATTCGATGAACGTGACGCTGGTGGTTATAGAACGAGGTGGGTTGCAAATATAGTTAGTCGCAGTCCGACGCACTTCCATGATTGCGCGCCAACCGTATAGTCTAAAAGTTTTTCATGTGAGAGAATTCAGAACTTTCGAACTATAAAATTGTCGTATAAGTTGTATTACGCCGGTATCAGTAAGTATCGGCATCATGCCAGTCGCTACCTTCATTAAGCGTCAACATCTGACAACCTCTGAACAACTGACGCGGTGACACACCATAAAATATAGTCCCATCATATTTATCTTAACATCTCTTTACCAAGTGCAATCTAATGCAAATCAAACATCGCGTTTGAAAAGTTTTTGCCGTTACTATTACGGCAGCGGTTACAAGCGGCAGTGGCTTTAGCAATTGCAGCAAGCACGTCCAGCAGAGCATACGTTGATAGTCATGCACAGTGGCAAACGCTAAGACCTACAAATATCGTGATAGGTTTCTGCGTCATCGCTTACATCGCCAACGTCAACGGCTATCCCAGCCCCAGTCGATCCCGGCCACCAATCCCACTTTGCCTGCTGACTAATTTTGATACCGTCAAGAGATCCATCCTTCGTTGAGCAGTGTACCGTCCCTCGAGCTCATCAAGGTGCTTCAGAAAGACTGAAACGGGAACTCCTAAGAGTCTCAGATCATTCATGATCATCATTAAAGGCGGTATCGCGTCTTAAGTTCCGTACAGGTACGAATCTATTATGTAACGATTGCGTAATGGGGTTAGGTCATGTGGTTGCAAATAGAACGCACTCGGCGTGCGAATGAATGAATGAGCGGTCACACGCACGGGTATGGGGACACCTAACGCACGTACCCGCATTCCGAGCCTTCACAAATTCAGCAGCAAGCAGGAATTATGGTTTAACCTGTCTTAACGCTGGTGGGTTTTGGTGGAACCCATTTTGCGTACGTACGTGTCTGTCTGTCTGTCTATCTGGCGCAGAAGTTTGGGCGGGTGGAGGTGTTTGCGGCGCTTCAGCGGCTGGAGGGGACTGCCGGTGGGCATTGTCCCCCGTGTACTCGGTTACATGAAGTTGGGCACCCGCGTCAAAGAGGGGCGCAAACATGCATCTTTCGGCGAGAAGGTTGGCGGCAGGCACAGCGGGATGTGCGGGCAGTAGTCCCTATGGTTAGTGGCGTCGTGGGGCGTCGCCCCTGTACCCACCCCCCCGCCCAATGTACATAGCCTATGTGCAGTATATAGCTTTAGGACATGCATTAGCGAAAAAATGCAGATTTGCTCTATGTTGGTCGCTCCCAAATGCTCTCAGTGGCCTACTTCTTCGATCAAGCACAAAAGCGCATAACTTTGCAAGTATGTACATACACATGTATAATGAGAGAATTGTACATCAAGCGGTATAGCGCAGAATGAGCTTGCTAGATATGGAAAGGTTCTAACATAAATGGCAAAGAACAGCAGCTGTACAGCAGTCCGTGCAATTTTAATAATATTTTTATAACCGTCAAACAACACCACTTCATAATATCAAAAAAATAAAGTTACATCCCTTTTAATCAATCTGAGTTCGCTGGTTTGAGACTTTGTGGACCCTAGCTGATAGGCAGCAGGTTACACACATACAGGGTACAGCAGGTCTTCAGGGTATCCCAGGTGCTTAACTCCATCTGAGACCCTTTCCTCTCCGCCCTCCAATTCAGATATGGCAGCCTGAGGTTGCAGCATTCGTACGAGTCTGCTCTCTGCTCTCTGCAGCTTAGACCCGGTACGGAACGATGGGTGAGTGCGTCGGAACCTTTACTTCGGCGAGGAGGTAAGGGTAATGCGGTGCTTTGCGATGCACGTCCAGATCGTGAAATGAGTTTGTCCCAGAAGAGCCGCCTTTATTTTTGAAACTGTAATGTCTTGCCGAGAACGAGGACAGCGTGTTTGGACAGCGTGTTTGGACAGCGTGACCATGGGATGCCAGATTGATTGATAATCTAGATTGATTTTATTGCTTTTATACCTTGGGCAATGGCTAAACATTAGCCAATAGCTCGGCAGAATGTGGATGCAGCGATTGCAGGCTAACGCGTGTACCCTACAGACTCCTTGGAAAACGCAGGACTTTGCCGGATTTCCGAAAATTATTAACTTGAAAATTAAATAAATAATGAATCCTTATTTAACTTCAGATGCCTGTAATGAAGGGTCAGACATTCTTATTTAATTCGTTCAGAGCTTTGGTTCGCTCGTTTCGGGTTAGCTGAAGAAGTTGAGGTAGTTTGGTTCGGTACGTCAGTCATACGGGAGGTTGGCATATCCAGTCGCTACGGGGCACCTAGTTTTCTTCCGGACGACGGCGCCTTGCGTGTGCCCGACAGGCTGTACGTCGCGGCATGAGAGGGCTCGCCATTTATAAAAACGTATGGTATGGTAAGCCTGTTTTTCGTCATGCGGGTTGAGAACATCCGCTTGGCTGCGCGTGTAATACGACCTGATCCATCGAACGATTTGGTTAAGCTTTTAATTGTTCTGACTTCCTTGTATTTTTATTTTTCAATTTTGCTATTTTTCTATTATCTGGATTTCTGATTTGCAATAATTTTTATGTTAACCTAAGGGCGACGTAGACCGCCGTACGGCCAAATACACATACGCAGGCGGGGGGTACCGGAACGATATGACTCACACATTCAACACTTTGTCACCAACAGGTGTCGAAAAGAGGGCGGATCTCAAAAAGCTGCTGGGAGCGGGTTATCGCTGAGAGCATACACCGATGGGAAGTTATTATGTAATCATGAAGGGTCATTTTCAGTCCATTGCGGCGCGTTGATCAGGTGGAGTGTAGCTCTCATGACGCCAGCCTAAACCCTAAAACTGTGCGCGCGTAAGCACGTTTCCTGAGACCTTTCGTGACAGCTGGGACGTGCACATATGCTGCCAGCCCATCGGCGCCCGTCAGCGACGCCTCAGCCTTCTGGCGTGGACTTTTATTGCGGGTTGGATGAGGGACATACCCCGGTGGCGTAATGACCATGCTCTGATGTACAGGGACGTACGTAGGAGAGCATCCTTCACGATCCGGCCACAGCTTCGCCCGTTCCAGCTTAATTTCACCAATGTAGATATCCACATACTTTCATATTGAAAATATTACAAGATATCTTTTGTTTCCCGGACACTGATGGCTACGGAGCATCCGATATCGGGAGTCTATGCGGCGTTTTAGTCACGATACCGAGGGCGGCAGTTTGCATTTTCAAGCGATTCGACAAATAAAACATACTGTTCATAATTAATCAATAAAAAATCTACTTTAATTTTAACAATGTCGAGGTTAAAAGAAATTTAGATGTGATGCAGCTCTCCATGTGCCCCGACGCGCCCACCGTTCGCTTAGTTTCGCGTCGCATCCTTTTTTGGCGTGGAACTTGTCTTTTACTTGATCCCAAACTAGGCATAAGATTAACAGATAAAAAAACTTCCAAATGAAAGACCACCGTGCTTCTTAGCTCAAGCCTCCCTGCTGCAGCATATCTTCACACTTGTCGGTAGCTGTATGTCCACGAACTAAAAGCATCTGCAACAGTCATGCGGTCCCACACTTCATCTTTTGCATGAAAGGTAGGTACATCGATCAGATCTTCAACGGCATTAATCGAGTCCGCCAACCCTTCTGCGTTGCGCCGTTGCGCGAGCTGCCTTTGCCGCCAGCACCTTAGCAATAGAGAGCAAGCTTTGCAACCGACGGGTGGGCAACCGTCGTATACGGAATCTCCATCTGATGATCTACGATTGATCGGCAGCAGCGCCGCGATAGTGCGCAGGGTTACAATCTTCCGAGGCCATTGTGGTTCGGAGCCCCCAATTTGCTTTCAAGCTGCTGCCGCGGCTGCTGCCGCTGTTGCTGCTGCTGCTGCTGCTCATCAGCATCACCATCACCATCACCATCACCATCAGCAGCATCTCATCAGCATCAGCATCAGCAGCGTCTCATCAGCATCTCATCACCATCAGCATGCTCAAAGCTCTGAGTGGCAGAATCAGTCGCGGTCTGACGATGATTTCCAGCATTTTCCGATCTAGATGGGCAAATGGCGTCATTTCCGATTCCCTGGCTATGGATGATCTGATCTGATCTGATCTGATCTGATGCAGCTGAATGCAAACTGTTGTCGCTTTCCCGCCAAAGCCGTAGCGTCAGTGGGCTTAAGCGTCAGCATCAGCGCCATAATCCACCGCCCCGTGTGAAATGGATCTCGGTCCATGCGGGTCGTCACAGGATGGCTTCATGATTGCTAAGGATGCCGAATACAACGCTGGGTGCAATAGCGCATGATGCTGGGGTGGGAGTTCCCCCCTACCTTGACACACAATCCTTCCCGCCCTGCAGGAACGTCCGATGGGGTTCTTGTTTTTCCCGGCACTGCCGCTCATTGATCTGTACTACAGTAGCGGGTCGTAACCCCGACGCTTAGGGCAGCACCAGCCCAGGCATCCACCATAGGGCAGACGGAATTCAATTCATTTGCGCATCCTTTGAAACCCATACCTTAGTGTGATCTTCGAGATCCCGGGTGTTAGTGTCAGTTATGGCACCTCGCGCCCCTGTAATACAGGGTGCAATAGCGCATGGAGCCAGGCCTGACCCAATCCTCTTTTATACTAGTTTACACGAAAGCTGCTGACATTGCTGTTGAGTTGGCAACGGCAATAACCCTAACAACCTGACAACAACGGCAACGGAGACGGTAACGGGGACGGCAAAGGAGGCGGAAAGGCACCATGTCGACCCAAAACAAAGAAATTCCCGTCCGCCATCAAATGCACAGATAGCTATAAGGTTGCGAAACATCGGAGCCTAATTAAGCTTTTTTAGTTTTTAAAAGTTTTCATTTTTCCCATGTCCTTTCCTTTCTTGGATTCGGAGCCCTGTTCAGATTTTTTAGCTTAGATGTAGCGGTAGCCTGCGTGCGACGACCGCCTCTAACAAGCTGGATTGTGTACGGCAGCCTTACAGCTTGCCCTAGATAATCAATGACAGCTCTACAGTTCCGCATTCTGCCTTCATTTTCAGGACTTTCATTTGTTGCTCGCATTGCATTTTCTTCCCCATCCACCCAACCCATCAGGTTCATGCAGACTCGGCCGAGACGGATGAACCCAAGCAAGGTGGCGCTCACGGCGCCAGACGTGTCACATCCATCTGTGTGTTTGAGTTTTGTTCTCTAGGGTTGAACAGACGATTTGCTGGCTCGCTGGTTCCCATTTCTTCGCCTGCTTTCAATGCTGGTGCTTCAAGTGGTATTGCCAAGGCAAGCCTTGTTAATGTGCCTTGCTTGCCTTGCGAGTTGCTATTTGGGAGTTGCTATTTGGGAGTTGCTGTTTGGGAGTTGCCGCTTGGGAGTTGCTGTACGGGTTTTGGATTTTGTCCTTCTGTCTGTTATTGGTCGTGTTCACCGCCCTCAGTGGCGCTCGCCCGTTCTCGCGCGGTCATGAGTAGCCGTTTGCTCCACAGCAGTATAAGGCCCATCGCAGCTGAATAACCTCGTCCCCCTCGCTCGCCTCATTGCCAGCAGCTCATTCCCAACAGTGCACAGCAAGTTAATAAAGCTACAAAAGTTCATAACCCATAGCACAGTGCACTTTGCCGCCATTCATGTACGGGTCGGATTCCCGCCTCAACTCCCCCATTTGAGGATTTGATGTCCCAAAAGGCTAATTTGAGCCCTCAAGATGTCTCCGGTTTGCTTTCCTCTATCTGAGCGCACTAGCTCCTCTATCTGTTTACACCCTGCCAGCTACTGGTTGGGCCAATTCTGTTTGACAGGCCAATCTGACCTAATCAGGCTTAATTTGACATCATCAGGCTTACTGATTAGCTCTTAATCAGCCCAGTCAGGGGCATAGCTTATATATATAAACATATAGGGAATAATAGGGAAATAAGCATATATATATATATGCACCGTACGACACCGTACATCATCGATGGATATATATATATGCTTATTTCCCTATTATTCCCTATATATATATATCCATCGATGATGTACGGTGTCGTACGGTGCATCATCACATCAGCGATGTCAATTACAGTTTTCTTAGTTGCGTGAAGAAACTCAGTTGGTTACGTCAACAGCTTTAACCGCATGTACCGCACGGCGCGGCTTCAGCACGCCATTACCTCTCAGCCTTTCTGCTTTCCATTATCACCACGAGTCCTTCACCTGCACCCCCAGTGCCGCACACAGAGAGGGAGAACATCAGTACTATTTTTCGCCAACAGGCAGGAATAAAGGCAACGCAAGCGCACTTCGGAATTACAACAATAAAAAATAACACGTTATCGATGCCTTCAAGAAGTTGATAAAGAATGCATAAAATGGGTACGGCATACCCGAGATTTGTTCGTTCCATCGTACGGCCTCACGACATGCTGCGTACACCATCACATGTAGAACCGGGGATTAAGCCACAGCCAGGTGGGCTCCCCTGGGCAGGAAGCCACCAAACCAGGATGTACGGCAGCAGCCATACCCGTGACTGCAACAGCGCCGGCGCCACCGCCACAGGAACCGCCCACCCCAACGCGTTCATTGCCGTACGAATCGTCACACAACACTGCCTTGTCCTCGCCACCGCTGGTTGCATTGACGTCCATCATCTTGGCCTCCGCTGAAGGCCCCGCCGCCTTCGCGGCCGGGGTTGTTGATCCAATTTCACCTTCAACAGCTTGTTCTTCTGTCACCGCTGCTGCCATCGCCGCCATCGGCCCCGCCGCCGCCGCCGCCGCCGCCGCTGCTGCTGCTGCTGCTGCTGATGATGATGATGATGACAACGACGGCGGTGCCCTTGCCGGTGTCGCTCTCGCTGCTACTCCCGCCGCCGCGACTGTCACCATCGCCGTCTCCGACAACCTCCTCCGTTGCAAACCTGCCGCCGCCGCCGCCGCCCCTCTCGTTGGGGCTGCAGCAGCCTTCACCGGCACATTAAGCCCCGCACCTTTTCCTGAATCAAAACTGCTTTGCGGAGGAATCGATCCAATGACCTCGCCCAGCCAAAACGCCTCTAAGTCAGTAACCGGTGTGACAACCGGATCCCATTTTAAAGCGGCCCAGCAGGCGTTGGGAAGGGGTAGCCTGAACAGGCAAGAAGGGAACCAATGGAAGCGCAACAGGAGAAGCCCGACAAGGATAGATTGGTGGTGCGGAGGTCTTCCTTTAGGCTTCGGCTTCGGCTTCGGCTGTCAATGTGTAATTCAAATGAGTTATAGTGTAAATTTGGGATCCAGCCGCAAAGGTGCAGGGCTTGAGGAGGAAGTTCATTCCGAAAGTTTTGTCGTATACATGATGACGACTCAGATTCAGAATGAGAACCAAAAAAATGGCGATGAATGTCTGTAGAATAATAATGGAGCAAAAAGATTAATAAAAGGAAAAGTAAGACTTCGTATGTAATAGCGCACACATGTGTAGTATGACTCAGTCAATCCTTGTGTTTAGGAGAAACAGATTACATGCATGTCGATTATTCGCAAGCTCCAACCTTGCTTTCGTATCCCGAGCCGAACGTTGCCAACGACGTGTACGACGTTGCTCGTATGACAACTGTATACGACAAATAGTATACGACGTATGTGTCGTACCTTCTGAAATAGGTGCCTGGCTCCATAGCAGCATGCGTCTGCAAGCATATTAACGATATACGGGAGATCACAGCCCACAGTGCTCAACCAGGCTCCATGAGGTACATGCATGTCCCCTATTACCACCCTGCCGAGGCCTCCTCCCTCATGACACCGCTCATGACCCTCCCTGGACTTCCCCCTTCCGTACCCGCCTCCTGGGATCATGGGGGCTAACCGCCACTGTGCGCACGCCTCTCTCTGACAGGTATCTCAGAGGCTCCGCAAAGTCTTAGAAATGCAAATAGGGATTAAGGGAAATAGGTGCAAGGACTGTGGGTAGGAGCATATCAAAACGTACATACCAAAAATTGCCGTACGGTCTCGAATCGTGTCTTATATGGCTTCATAGAGAAGTATCGGGGAATAGTAAAGGCTATGGAGGGAAAGAACACAGAAGGGCCCTATTCGTTAAGGTGGGTTTCAAAGGGGACTCATGTACGGCATAACCTCAATTCGTACCGGTATCCTGGGAGACGCACAACACCGCCGGTTCCAACCCATGGGTCAGTGTAGTCGCCGTTGCGGCGGTGAACTCCATGGCGTCGTTCACTAGCCTAAGGTCTGCCGCGTCGCGTCGTACCGCCACTGCTGCCACAGACATCAGCCCGGACCGCTCAAGCAACGGCAGAATGCCTTGCTTGCGAATGGGCCGTTTTCAACGGCCATTGCCAACGGTCAACCGAAATGGACAACCGAAAAATGGAGAGCATGAGTCCACACGGAAAGGAAAGGAGGCCGTTTAGTAATGAAGGGGGGGGGGCCATTACGACATACACAAGAACAGGAATGTACACAAACATGAGGGCTCCTAGCAGGGCAGGGAGAGGCAGGCAGGGCCGGCTCCGCCACCCAGCAGGATGGGTTAGGTGGAGGGGGCCGCTGCTGGTGAGGTGTGGATGCAACCACCCCCACCCCCACTCCCCCAGCACCAATAGCAATCACAAATGTAAAGTAACCTGACCAAAGTTGGCGCATCTCGATTCCAAATCCAAACGCAACAAATCAGATTCCCATTTAACCATATCGTTGCCGCCCCGATATGCCCTCGCATTCCAATTCTAAACTTCCTTTCTTCCTCTCCCCCCCTGACTATCCTACCTGTTAGCCGTCGTACTGTGTCCGTATTGCCGTACGCTCGGCAAACCACTAGCTGCGCCCCGGCCTCATCCACCAGGGCCTTCACGAACGGGAAACAGATGGTTTCGGAGAGCTGGCGACGATGGCGGGGAATCCGTGAAAGATGCGGCTTACCCGCAACCGCCGTACTTGGAGGGGCGCCGAATAGGATGGCGAAAAAAAGTTCACGTTATCCAGATCCTGGAGGGACAAATCCACATAGCCGAACATCGAAAAACATCAAGAGTGTATAAGGTACGGCAGTACCATGAGTCAATCTGTGTCACACGCAGACCTACGGCAGTCCAAGTCACGCACTTACCCAAAAGATAGCAGTACGGCGGTTACAGAGAAGGTTTTGGAGCGCTGCACCAGACCCTGGAGGCTGAAGGGACGCCAGTCGGGATGTTGCGCCGGCGGTGGCGGCTGTGGCGTTACCGGCGTTGTGGATACCTGGAGCTCCAGGGGGGCCCTTGGGTTGATCTGGGTCACCATGAGATCTGAATTGGGGGGCGATGGTGAATGACGGCACGTCCCTAGGAACGCGGCGAGCGACCCTTGGCCAGGATTGCTTCCATGGCCGCAGGCAGGGGGGTCGATGCATTAAATGTGGCCTCCTTGACGGTATGGTGAAGAAGTGATGCCGTGACACAGGTGAAGGGCTTGTTCCTGCGGTTGAGATAGTTTTCCTTAAGATGTCTTGCAAAGATGTGTAGACCGGGGATATGCCCTAGCGGAGCATCCTGGCCTGATGGAGCTTGCGTGTTATTAACATCCCGGGAGGTTCTCCAAAAACATTATGCTGCATCTGGTGTACTATACGAGGCGCATTCTTGCAGGATTGGTCATTAAGTGGAACTTCATATAAAAAAGCATCACAAATGGAAGCGAGAGCCCTTCCAATTGTGAGGTCGCCACGGATTGTGATTGTGACTCAAATTTTTTGCAACAATCTCAATTGGAGATCCGATAATCTTGTGCACTTCCAGACGTATAATAAACCCTTTAACAGGCATAGTGCACCGCTGTCAGCCCCTCACGGGATAGGAAATAAATGTATGATATCAGAATGCAATAGTCTTTCAGCTGATCATATCACCAGGTCTCCTAATTTCCCACAGACCTTCACTGTTGGACGAGAGTTGCCGTTGCCGTTGTTCCCTCTTAAGTCATACACACACACACTGGTTTTCGGGTTACCTGGTATCCTTTCTAACACAATTCACAATTTTATATATCTAGTATAGATTTGCTAAGACCTTGGTAGTTAAGGAAAGCGTCATGCTTACGACGTAAGGTCGAGAGATTCGGCAATGGCTGAAGGTACAGACATACTGAATGGTCACGTAGCTATTGATGTGC
The DNA here is from genome assembly GCA_030268105.1 of Volvox africanus. Lineage (NCBI taxonomy): Eukaryota > Viridiplantae > Chlorophyta > Chlorophyceae > Chlamydomonadales > Volvocaceae > Volvox > Volvox africanus. The sequence goes on along the minus strand of BSDZ01000024.1, from coordinate 1,305,404 downwards.
CGAATGGGGCATCAGGCTGCGGGCTCTGCGATGGAGAGGCGCACCAGTCGGCGCCTTTGTTCATAATTCATCGTGACGAGGAAGAGATAGCAAATATCGAGCAAGCAGCGTGTATTACTGTGGCTGATGCTCAACCCGAACCTCTTGGCGCAAGCGAGACGTTGGATGCCGGAAAACTGAGGAGCGTGGTGGAGAAAAATAGCGTTGCTGCATATCATGACTCTCACCATCCATTTTCACACATCGCTAGACGGATAAGGTTGCGGGGTGGCTTTGGTGCAGCAAGGGTAGGACAATGTCCAGATGTGACCGACAAGAAGCGAAAGGGCAACGTAAAGAGAAAGGTATGTTCATATGCTTGAATTCACTTTTAACTATGCTGTATGTCTTCCATTAACCTGGCAAAACCTTGCCTTGTTGATGGTATTCCAAACACCCATCCCCAGGCTCTCTTACTCGCGGTGCGGAGGGACAAAAAAGTCGTCATTGTGCCAATTTTTCTGCTTCTTCTTTGCATGGGACTGGGCTTGTGGGGCGTCTTTGCGGCATCGGCACAGGAAAGGCGTCAGCGGTTGAGCGAAGCGCAGAACCGCGCTGCTGACAAAGCACAGACAATTGCTTCAGAGCTTCGCGCATGCTACCTGCCAGTCAAGGTTCGTCTGTGTGTCTTGGGTTTGTTTCCTGACCTATGCTGTGAAGTTAAAGTCCGCGGGACTGGGGTTTGATGACAACAGCTGCACCGATAGCGATGGCAACGGAAACTGCAAAGCTGGTAAGTGGGCGGAAGAAGTCCCTTAATAGATTTGATACTATCAGGAGCTCACAACCGGGGCACTGAAACCAAACATGACCCAGATCGCGATTCAGGCGAAAGGATTGTACGGCACCAAGAGGAGAATTATTTTCATTCAGCAATAACATGCAACAACTTTCATGAATTAGACAGGGGACGATTTTGAGTCTCTGAAACAAGATGTAATGGATGAGGGGTACGGGTACAGGTCGGGTTAGGGGCTGGAAAATTTGCAGCTGTAATCGTACCTCAGGATTAAGTTGTACGGCATACCGGATGTGTTCACCGCAACCCATGTTGAGATGGGTGAGGAGTGACAGTGGGACCAGGCCGAGTGCTGCGAGTTTGGAACCATGGTGCCGTACGGTACGGTGGGACGAGCATGACTGTGTTCCCAGATCTCGGACCTCAGTGTGTCTGTGTGCTTTTACTTTCCGGCATCCCCCTAGGCAAACGTGCGTTACTGATGGGAGCGCGCATTAAATAATCGGCGGTAATACATAACACAAACACATCTACACAAATAAATATTCATCTTAATATAAGTATAGTATGTATATTTTTTAAATTTATGTGAATAATAAATATGCCTAATTGGTATAAATATGAGCATGAACATGAATTTGCAAGCTTATAAATCTATAAGTATATGTCCAAGGACTGAACAAACATTGGGCCCGGGGTGTGCGTTTACATGCGTTGCGCGCATGTAAACGCAATAAACCCTAAACCCGAGAACCCTAAAACCCCACGTGCTTATGTGTTTTTTGGTACGGCAATGTAGGTGATGCAGTCTTTCGTGACTCGTTATCCGTACTTCCCTACCCTCAACGCTACCTTCGCCTCCCTGGCAACTGAGCTGCTGTCGCTCACGGCGGCTGGCAGTATCGCCAACATGCAGCTGGCTCCGCTGGGGGTGGTGAAGGCGATTGAGCCACTGGCAGGTCAGTGTTGCTGTTGCTGCTGCGGGCCGTTCCTCAGGAGCTCCTGTGATGATGTGAAACGTTCATGATGATGTGGCAAAGAATTGGAGGATTAGAGGATTTGTTTTGGAGGTTGCGTTAATCGTGTCATTATGGTGGAATGTATTCAACTACTGTAATGTCATACCTCAGTGTGTGTAGAAAAATAAAAAATAGGTATTTTAAGGTTTTTTTGTAAGATATCTATGAACCAGGGGGGTTGTTAGAGGAAATACGGCAAACAGGACCCGAGCAAACAAGGTCCCCAGAGCACATTTGCGAGGAGAATAGGAGTACGGCGTACGAGTGAAAAATGGAAATGAAAGCGACAGGCTGGGCTAGGGAGGGAGTAATTGTCACACGATAATGAGTCGAACTCTTGAAAATATGACTGGCAACTAACAAACAAAAAAACTAACTGTGATAACAGGCAATGAGGCTGCTCTTAACCATGACTTACTGGCGGATCCGAAGAATCGAGATTTCGCAATTCGAACCATCCAATCACACAATCTATCGTTGGCGGGGCCGTACGAGCTCGTACAGGTGTGTTTGTACGACATTTAAGAAGAAACGCAACTCAGTTCACTGTACCTATGTGCCGCTTTAAAAAACATGTTCTATGCTCTATGTTACAATTATCATGGGTCATTAGGGTGGGAGCTCCCCTGGACTCCAAAGCCTCGACCCGAACCCAGGGCAGGCGTGGAGATGGGTCCGGGATTTCCGCAGCGGGCTGTGTTGAGATCGAGGTGCCCTGATCGGGGCGTATCCGTCCATGCCATGGCTGCAACTCCTCCCTTGTCTCGCGCTTATGGCGCTGGCGCTGGCGGCGACGGCGCGGTGCTGGCGGTGACGGCGGCGGCTTGTCGCGGTGCCGACGGCTACGACGGCGGTGGCTCTGATGGTGGCGTCTGTACCTGCTTTAACGCCTTTCACGGCGGCGGTGGCGATTGTGACTTAGGGATTCAAAGGGGCCCCCGCGCGCTTTCCCATCTTCATACACGGGGTGTCGGGCAACGAGACCTTCGGGGCCGACCGGGACGTCACAAACTGCTCCGCTTGTTACGACCCCGTCACGAGGACCAAGTTCTGGGGTACGGGCTATCGTCGTACTTGTCAGCTGAAACTAGATAATAATATTGCATAATCCTCTAATATCTATTGTGATGTATGGGGAGACTTATATAATAGCATAAAATTGTTGTTGATAAGGTAACATTGTCATACCGTCCCGTACGCCAATCTTCGTCGTACGTCGCACATTTCATCTCGTTTTTAGATCTATGCTACACTATTCCGTCTCACAAGTTCCTTAGTACCTGTAATTGTTATTTTGCAAGCGGAGAGGACTCGGTTTCTACCTTTTGGCTTGTTGTCTTAGTCATATCCTATACTATACTATACACACGTACATCCTATACTATATATACATATATATATACACACATTTATGTTTATGTTTTCTGCGCCACCTCGCTGTGATTACAATACATAAAACACTTACAAAAAAACTACATCTTATCTTCCTTCCCTTTGACCGACGAGCCTGGCCTGAATACCGGTTTCGGGTCCATTCCATTCTATTCGTACTTCATTCCGCCGCTCCCTGGCCCTCCTTACGCCCCCGGGTCACCCGCCCACCCCACTAACTGCTTGGTCTCTGCTTCTGTTTATTGAATTTATTTGAATTGTTAAATTATTGAATTGAATTGGATTGCATATTTTTGCGTTTCTAATCCCCCCCGTGTGTATGCGGTGGTTTCGTGGTAACATGCGTGCAGGTTTCGCGACGGTGCTGATTCACTGGAATAGATTCTTGTACGATGTCGTACATATTAACGACCTTGTAGACGAGGGCCTACACTACCGACTCACCCGGCCTGACGACGTGGACAAAACGAAGCTGTTTGTGCTGGGGGGCCAGAACGAGGTATGTGTCGTATGCTTGGAGGAAATGTACGGAAACAGTGAATTTGATGCCACAAGAAAACCTTAAACATAGCCAAAACATGTGGGTGTATGTGTTTTCGTTCATGCTTCATCAACGACCTTAGGCTAACATGAGTAGGTTTTAGTCAGTTGGAAGTGAAAACGGCTAGATGTGACCGACGGGACGGTAGCACTGATGTACTTACAAAGCGAATGTGAGTCCTTTCAAAGTGAGTGCGGGCGGCCTCCTCGACACGCCGCGGCGACCTTGCTGGCTGTGCCGCAGCGATACCTACGCAGGTTTAAATAAATCTAGAATGTAAATCCGTTAAAGGATGGCATTTTCTACTTTTATTAGCTTATGCCGTACAAGTCGTAACCCGATGACGCGCGGTCGCGTTATAAGGCGATAAGTGCTAAAGCCTTTGTCCTACCCCGTGGGTCGTTCGGCCGTCCCGGCGCTTCCAGGCGCTTCGTGATCCAGTGGAGGTGATGATCACGGTGCCTAACAACGTGTGGAGCCTTTCAGTGGTGGACTCGCGGGGCTGGACACCGAACTGGGAGTGGCCTTTGGTGGCGATGGTACGAGCAACACAACATACGCCCATGCCCCAGATCACTGTTATGATCTTCCGATAGGAATTGACTTGTACGAAAGAAAACACGTTCACGCACGCACAAGTGCTCACAGGCATAGACACACTTACACTTACACACACAGGCGGATCGTATAACCCAATATATATATATATATATATATATATGTCTTCATGTTTTCCTTTTTTGTTCTCATGCATCGATTACCCGTGTGCATTTGCCTTCCCACCACCAACACGCAAAAACACACAAATTACTTCTCGGCGCCTCTTCCGCTTTCCCCCCTCCCCCAGACACATACGCCCCCGCCCCCGCCCCCGCCCCCGCCCCGCTCTCTATGCAGGTGGTTGTGATGAGCTTGTTGTTGTCGGTGCTGGTAGGCCTGGCGCTTATCGGACGAACTCAGCAGCATCTATTGCTGGAGGAGGTGCTGGTGAGTGCATCACCTGGGGGGCAGGGAAGGACCATCGGCATGGCTTCCTGGCATCTAACGTGTGCTGAGTAACTAAAAATTCATCCACTCAGTCATTCAGATATTGTTTATTTGTTTATACGTTCTTGGTTATATTTCTTCACTCTCAGTGACTTTGTAGGCTCCGAAACCAATCGGAGCTCGAGAGCGCCCCAACTATTGTAAATGTTGCCGACCGGTTTAACCGTTTCAGTCTGCCAACCGACAACTGGAAGATGCTGCTACAGCTATGCTTAACGAAAAGGAGCGGATGGAGGCGCTGCTGAGGCGGCAGTACAACCTCATAGAGTGTCTTGGCCTGGATCCCGGAAACTCGCTGAATGGCAACGGCGGCGCAACAAACGGCGCCGACGCCAGTGCGGCCGCATTGCCTGGGGTGGCGAGTAATGGCGGCGGAGGCGGAGGCGGTGGCGGCGCTGACGGCGCCGCGGCGGCGGTGATGGGCCGCGGTCCGCCGACGATAGGGGAGCTTCATCCGAGTCCTGCAGGTGATGCATGGAGATGGACCCATGGGTCATGTTGCCCACTCGCTTTGCGACGAACGACATTATGACTGGTTAGGTGTTAGGGTAGGAACTTGCGTGCGAGCGTTAGGTTTGGCACGGACAAAACGGTGGCCCAACAAGCCTAACCGCATCCCAACGGACCGCAACTGAAACCGCCGAACAGATAGAATAGAGGAGATGCGGAAGATGCTGCTCAGCGGAAACCGGTTGGGTGCCGCCGGGAAAGGCAACAGCGGCAAATTGAGGGGTGGCATCAGCGGCGACGGCGGCGGCGACGGCGGCGGCGATGGCAGCGGCAGAGTCCACAATTCCAGGGGACGGAAATCCGCCAACGACGGAGGTTCGAGTACGGATCTGATACTTGGGGAGATGATCGGGGAGGGAACGTTTGGGAAGGTAAGGCAGAGATACAATACTCGGTATTGTATGTGCAGGGTTTTACGTTGGGTTGGGTTTGTGTTGCAAATGGGGAGTGGGGAAGGAACTTGGTGGTGGTGGTGAAATGAAGTGGGGTCAGGAACTTGGTGGAAATACACACATACGTTATGTGCGTTAATGACATTATTGTGGATTATATATATTGTTTGAAATATTATTTATACATTATTCGATATGTATATGTATCGTGAAACATTACCATTACCATATTATATATATATATATATATATATATATATATATATATATATATATATATATATATATATATATATATATATATATATAATATGACAGTAAATATGTTTACAGCACATGAAGATTGTATCACAGGAAAACATCTCCTGTTTCGTATCGTTTTCCCTTGGCCTTATTTGTTATACCGATGTCGTATTTTCCGTATAATTGAAGCAAACCCTCATTCCACACCATAGGGCATAAGGCAGCCTTGCTTTAAGCCTGCTTGCAGCGATTACGTCTTTGCTTTCCTTTCCTTGCTGACGCCATCATGATGCCCTCAGCCATATCCCCCTCTCGCCCTGGTTTAGCTTAACGATTCGCACACCCCTCTCATGAGCCCTCTGATGACCTTAATCTGATGATCGGCTCTCTCCTTTCCAAAAATGCAACCCCATCGCCCCTCTCGCTCGCCCCTCTCGCTCGCCCCTCTCGACCACACCCTCCCTTGTCGCCGTCGCTGCTGGTGCTTCTCCCACCCAATCCGTTTGGAAGGTCTACCGAGGTGAGCAGTGTGGGTGCATGTGAGGAGCTGTGGAGCTGTGTACCCAAGTATGTGTGTGTACATATGTATGTGAGTGCGTTTCTAGTAGTCGTACATGTGCGGCACACGCTTCCAGGATATAAAGGTGCAGAAGCACCTTCTCATCATCTCGAGAGGCCTTCGCTGCTCTCAACTACTACATCGTGTGTGTATATGTGTGTGTGTGTGAGTCTTTATTGGGTTTTGGAGTTGAGCGCCTTGATTTCCTCGTGACCATGTTTATGGGTACTTTTCAAGCATATCAAGGTGTTGCGGCTATTATTTTTATGCCTAATGATCCTAATTACAAAGTTGATGATAAAGTAGAGTATTTAGATAATTTTCTCTCAGTTCCCTTCCCCTTCCGGATTCAGGTGCAGATTTCGTGCAGATTGAATGGCTCTTTCCCCCTTCCCCTCTCCTGCCCTCCTCTGCCTCCCCTCCCCCCCCTCACAGGCCTGTGGAGGGGCACGGAGGTGGCGATCAAGACCATCATCCTGCCCACCAACATGAGCGGCAAGGAGAAGCGGGAGAAGATGGCGGTCATGGAGGCGGCCATCAGCTCCTCCCTGGCGCACCCCAACGTCGTCGCTACGTACACCTACCAGATCAAATCGCTCAAGGTGAGGGATCGTGTGAAGGATGTAGGGTTTGTGTTTCTTAACTGCCATGACTTCCTTCTCCCTTCTTCTCCCGCTCCGATACCTTACGATTTCTATATTAAGAGGCAGACCTTCGTTTTGATCCTGATGAAGGGGGTTGTTTCCCTCTTCCCCCCACACACACGTCCATTTTCTCTCCCCCTCTACCGATCAGGACTTCGTCTTCCCCCATCCACATAGAGACCTCCACTCCCATCCGTATCGCTGTCCGATCTCCGTCATTTGTTCATTCTTCCCCTCTTCTGCCACCCGCCAGCGTCCGACCATCACGGTTGGTGCTAGGTTACTTAGTCCTTCCTTGTATGTACAACAGCGCGACTCAGATCCGTCCTTTCTGCCTAAAACACTACCACATTGCCTTAAAATATACTCAAAATGTACCATGATGATGATGATTTTTTTAGATTATTGAATAGGATGCATGTCTAATTGTACATGAGGCTAACTCGCAAGCTCTTTGTTTGGAGAGAGCATGCATGACGCAATTAACACCCAACTGCCGGATAACAGACTATTACTCAGCGGTGGCCTCAATATGCGCTTCGATTCGCAAAAGGGGAGGGCCCAGACACCAGCATAGAAGGTCATTGGGCAAGAAACCATAGAGGTAACGACGTTTCGTGGGGGCATGCATGCATGCATGAGACAATTAGCACTGCCTCTGCTCTTGCTTGTATCCCCGCTTACATGTTACTTCGCGCTACCACTCCCCGCTTCTACCGGTGCCGCATCAGGACTCCTCGGCTCAGAAAGTGGGTCGACCTTCCGACGACATCACCGCCTCCGCCATCATTGTGGGAAAGTGCGTACTGGTGATCATGCTGGGAGCCGTCATGATGGGACTGATGGTGGACGGACCGAGAGCTTCGGCGGCGGGGGGGGGATGCGGTTGGGAGAAGTGCGTCCCTGAAGGTGCCCCATGCTATATCTCTGCCATATCCGCCTTAATAATTAGCAAAGGTCCGATCGGAAGATGTCTACCTGCAGATAGACACGGTCTATCCTGGATACGTAGACTACCCCTAGCCAGCTTTATAAAACAAGATACTACACACAACGTGGGTTGTGGAGCTCACAAGTGCATTTTCACCCTTCCCGTCATCATTTTACCTTAAACCACGATTATTATTATTGGTATATTGTTATTATTACGATTATTATTGGTATTGGTATTATTAAAAGTAATATTGCTTTTTAATGATTATGGTAATGAAATATTTATATTACGGTAAATCATAAGATAGTGTATTGTTATGATTAGTTTCATAAGGGTTAGGTGGTCGCATCCCCCCACTTTCGTTATATCGTGACTCGCAGCGATAAGGCCACTGATGCCGGGGGCTCCTGCCAGCGTCTCGCCGACCCTCTGGCTCCCTTCAAAGAGGATATTGATGAGGCGCAGATCCGGGGGGGCGGAATACACAGTTACGAGGTAGGGGGCGGGGTGAGGGCGGGGGCGGGAACAACGTAATCAATTATTTATCATATAGTATATTATTTCATTAAGCTATATCATTTGTAGCTTCAAACACTTTCGTATGATCAAAGAGGAAAGGTTATCCTATGTCCTCCATCTATTTGTACTTGCCAGTCGGTAATCACCAACGTTTGGTTGCATTCTTGCCTCGAAGGCATATAGCAACCAATGCCTCCGAATACAACTACACTTTCATCCAACAGCCACCTTCCCAAATACACACACGCAAGGGTGAGTATCCTGTGCCTACATTTGAAGTATCCTCCCCCTCTCCATTCCTTCTCGTCTCGCCCCCCCCCCGCGCTCACCGGCCTCGTCCCCCATCCCTCAGGTCCAATTAGTCCTCGAGTACTGCGACAAGGGCTGTCTCCGTGAAGCCTTAGATGCAGGGATATTTTTTGGACGTGAGTGGTGGTGCGATATGTATAAGGCCCTGCTGGTGCCCCAATGGGGATTGGTTCGAGACCAACAAACGCTTAGAGGGAGGGATTCGACGAACTATTTTTTGTATGACAGGCTGGAGGATGTGGACAGGACATGGTTCTGTATAAACTGGGCAGGCAGCCAATAATGTATTTTTTGCAAGTGGCGGAGGGACGGAGAGAGAGACGGGTGGAAAGGGGCGGGGAGGGGTAAAATAGGATGATGTTGTATTCGAAAACCATCTACGCGTGGCACCGTTTTCAAAATCTAGAATCTAATAAATCTAATACAATCTAATAAATATAATAAAAGTTCTAGCTTGAATTTTAATTTTCTCCTTTTTCATCTTTGTGTGTTTTAAGTTCCCAACCTTCCTGCTGCACCTGCACGAGCCTTCATTCAAGTACCCGCCAAGCTTACGGCCCTCACGCCCACTTGCCTCCATGCTGGCTTGACCCTAGAGAGCGGTTTGAACTTCCCCGCCATTTTGGACACCGCGGCTGACGTGGCAAAGGCGCTGCTCCACTTGCACCTTAATGACGTGCTGCATGGAGGTGGGTTGAGCATATGAGCAAGTGTGAACGTGCACACACACAAACACACACACACATGCGCAAAAACACACACGCACCTCCCCCCCCATGTTCTTCGGTGCAGATCTGAAAGCGGACAACGTAATGCTGAAGTCATGCGGCGGGGAGGGCCGGGGTATCGTGGCCAAGGTACGGCAAGAAAAAAACACAGTGTGACTTCCTTCCCCACATCACGTCCTCACCCGTATTCTTTCCAATACTGAGCACCTGTGCCCACAATCTGCGGCTTGCCTTTCAAGTTCTATCTTTCTTTATTTTATCATTATTAAATGTGTAAAATCCTATTGCTAATAGCTAGGAGATGATTTCGCGAGGTCATGTGAAATTTTCTTTCTTTCTTCTCTTCACGACTTGTCAGTCGGAAGTCAACGGAAAAACCTGCCTCCCAATACCAGGTTGCGGATTTCGGTCTGGCCATCAAAATGGATCATCGAAAGACTCACGTGTCAGCCACGTTCCAAGGGACACTCACGCACATGGCTCCAGGTAAGGTGTTGGTAAGGTTTTAGGGTTTTAGGATTTTCACGGACCCATATTAAGTATTAGTTTTAGTTTGTTTTTCTGGATTTCGAAGGTTTGAGTGATGGGCTGAAGATAAGAGGGGAACGGTTGTAAACAGCGGGAGTTTGGTCCCAAGCTGTCCTTGCTTTCCCCCCTCTATACACGCACCCATCCCCCCACCCCAGATTTTATCATCTGACTGCCCACTCCCCTTCCCCTTCCCCGGCAACAATGCCCTTTACCCACCCACCCGCCCCGCTCAGAGGTGCTGCTTCATGGGCAGATGTCGAAAGCGGCGGACGTGTTTGCATTCGGTGTTACGATGTGGGGTGAGTGGTGGGGTGAGCGGTGGGGGGAAATACACATATCGCACGTGTCTATCTGTTAATCTGTATAGGCAGAAAGGGACCAACGTGTGTGTTTACGCGATGGGTTGATGTGTACTGGTATGTAGGCGTGTAGTCTTCATGCTGTGTTTTGTTTTCTTTCCTGTCGTACTGACACAAAACACTTTTTTACAATGGTGTATCACCCCCCTTCTTCCGTCTCCCCACCCCCTTCACACCAATGGTATGTGCCCCCTCCCTGTAGAGATGTTTACCGGCGGTTTGCCGTACCAAGGCGTCCCAGGTGCCCTTCTAGGTCATCTCATCTCTAAGGAGGGCAAGCGCCCCGTCTTCCCCCCCGGAACCCCCGCGGCCTATAAGGAGCTCGCGGAACAATGTTGGCACGAGGATGTCGCACAGAGGTACGACAGTTACGGCAGTTTTGGATTGCTGGTTGAGGAATTAGTCATGAAGATGGGGTCATTGTCCGTCGGATTTTAAGGACCTCGTGAAGTGGTGTGTGTATTTGTTTATGTGTGGTTCCACGGATGCGGCTTAGAGATTCGGTGGTTATGGCGGTTGTAGCGGTTGTAGATGGAATATTTGCTTGAAATAATCATACTCAGGCAAACTTCCTTAACATACACACACACACGCACTTCGCTTACCCCCGGTCCGTTTCTCCTCCCCTTACTTCCCCTTTTACCTTTTCATTTCTTCCCATAAGGCCCGGCTTCGATGAGATCTTGGCGACGTTGACGGCGCTGCGCGGGCAACAGCCGTGCCCGACGCCGGCTGTGTCGTACAGCGCTATGACACCGGAGCAGCGTCAAGCTGCAAAGCTGAAGGAGCAGGAGGGCGCGGCGGCTTCTGTACGGCGGCGGTTATTAGAGGAGGAGAGCGCACGGCAGTCGGCGTCGGCCCCTCTGCCGCGGTTGCACAACCACTACCAGAATTGGCCTCCTGCCCCGGGGTCGGGCTCCGGGTGAGTGAGAGCGAGAGAGTTGGGGAGAGGGGGGAGGGGGGAGGGCCAATACACACCACCTGGTACTGCTGTTGAGAAACACAAATTATGAAATGTGAGGCGGGGAGAGGGGGGGTCGTGAGGGCGTAGACCTGGCCCCTCCTTGCCTGAGGGTAGGGCGAAGGTGGACGGAGATAACGGTTGGGTGTTTCTTCTTGGATAAAACGTTATTACGTCATCGTCGCGGTTACGTACTTGTCGTAACACAATAACTTTTGACACGTTTGAGAAGTCTGCCGTGAGCCATTGACATCCCCCGGTTTGGTCGGCACTGGAAAGGATTTGTATTTTCCAAATGTTTTTTTTTGTTTTTCTCTTTTTAGGCTGGTAAGGAAACAGCGGCAGTGTTGAGATCCTCTTTTTGTAGTTTTAACATGTTCTTTTAACATCTACCCTGCTTGGCCCCTCCTTCCCCCCAACAAGTGAGGACGCCACATGTGTTTTTTTCTGTTGGCATCCCGAAAGCCATACCCAGAACAAAACTCACAACTTCAATCTCGTTTCCAGCCCAAACTCCACAACCCGCCTCGTTTAGCTGGTTGGCACTTTTCGTATTTTCACCTTCCGTTCCCTCCGCCTTACCCGCCCCGCTTCTCCCCCCCCTCCCCTTACCCGCTCGATAGGATGGTCAACTCCCAGTCGCCAGATCTCTGTACCTCTCGCCCTTTCCGTCCCCAAGCCGCCAGCAGCGATGGCAGCCAAACCCGCAGTCTGCAATCTCCTCGATGTCGGTCTTCGAGGCGGACGGGAAGCAGGTCCCGGAGCAAGGCAGATGAGCCGGTGGGAAGGGGTCAGGACGTTCCTGACTGGGGTTGTTTCACGTGTGTGTGTATGTGTGTGTATGTGTGTGTATGTGTGTGTATGTGTGTGTATGTGAATGGAGGGGGCAAGGGGGAGTAAGGTTTCCAGGAAGAGAGGAAAGAGGAAAATTGAAGTTGAGGGGGGACTTTGAGGCTGTATGTGTGTGCGGGGGAAGAAAGAGGATTACATGGGATACGGGGGACCTAAAGGCGTGAAGAAATGAGATCTGGACGAGCAAATTTACGACTAACCGCGATCCCACTGGATTTGGGTCTCGATGTCGGTTGGCCGGTTGAGTGGCTGGGGATCATCCTAACATGCTGATCCTGCCACTCTCTTATTGCTGATACAACAATGGCGACGGCGATGGCGATGGCGATGGTGACGGCGATGGCGACGGCTGCTACTGGTTCTGCTTCTGCTGCTCTTGATTGGCAGATCATTATGGTTGGGACTCGCAACGTCTCGTTATCCAACGCCATCACATCCAAATCCGCTGTGGTGAGGGACAAACTGTATTACCGGATTACTAGCATAACATCAATGTCACACTGAGACATTGTGTTTTCAGACATTCGTTAGTCGTTGTTTGTTGATAGTTACCGTTTGACGGTTGATGCACAACAAACGCTGGTGCCTTTGAGATCTAATGCATATCCAACTTGCCGTTCCTGCAGAAGTACGCATCCATCTACTTGGCAAATTAGCTAGATAGTAACTTACCTACCTCTAGCTACTTAAGCTATTTCGATACATAAATGTTATCTGCCCCGCCTCGCCGTACTCTCGTCATCCCATTGCAGCTCGAACCAATCTCGGAAACGAGGTTTGAGGGCGACTATGACGCGCCGGCGCAAGACGTTGCCTAATCAGGTCACATGCGCCAACATGGACGAAGTGTGCGCGCGCAAGTATAACCCTTTTATATGTGTATAGTCCCCTGCATGGAAACTGTCACAATGCATATTACTCAGAAGCAGGGGTCGCTTAGTCAACGAACAGCATTAAGACCTAATGCTGGCGGCTGGCAGCGGCAGCGGCCAGAATGAGCAGTTCTGAATTTTGCAGTTTCTGTCTGTCCGTCCGTCTTTGCGTCAGTGCCCCGGCCCCAGGCCCTGCACTTGACGCGCACTCCAAATTGTTTGGCGCCAGTGCAACCCGTGGGTCGCTGCGCGCACGGATTGTCCCACGGATCATTGCATACGGTCGGAATGGCTGTCACAAACCACCACTATCACGTCGAGGAGCCACGCGCACAATGTGGTTTCATGACATACGCGCGTGTGTGTATGTGTGTGTGTGTGTATGTATACCTCGATGTCCGTGTCCGTAAACGGCACGGATACGTCGTGTATGTGTGTGTATGTGTTTTTCCTCTGTCCCTCACCGCTTGGGGGGCCCCATCTGGGATTCCCTTTTTCCCCGCCTTCCCCTTTTGTCGGGGTAAAGAAGGATCTTAAACCTCATAACTATCCCGCCCCCGGCGGGTAAAATACACACGCACGCACCCGATGCACACGCACCGCACGGCACGGCACGGCACGGCATTCCCTGGACACCCTCGGCACCACTCCAATGCCCTCGCGCGCACACGGTTGACTCCTTGAATGCACTTCTGGAATGCAGTCTTTACGAAGCAAACGAACTTCCGGCGCAACCGTTTGAATAGTACGAGGTAGTTGTGCCGTACATGCATGCATATACGTGCACACTTGTACATGCGTACGGTCTAACCAGAACACCGTTAAATTCTCATTCATGCATGCAATCATCAAAATCCTTGCAGGCCTGCTTTACGTAAGAAACCCTAGTGATATGGCGTTTAGTTTGCTGGTGTAGGGCATTGTGCATTTTGTTGATCGGAAGGATATATGTCGTACGGATGTGAGTCCCGGAACAAGGGGGATTGCAGATGCCGTACGGACAGTCACTGCTCCAGGTGAGTGGTCAAGCGGAGGTAGGAATTCGTATTATGAAGGGATGAGAAGAGGATGGTACGAGTCCTGGAGAGCCAGAAAGCACCTTCATCTTTTAGTGGCACTCGAAAGTTGCACGAGATTACAAGATTGCGGCCATGCGTCCCCTCCCAACCCGACTGAGGTGGTCTTTTTTGGTGGCGGAGTCCCTCATAGCCTTACCTCTTAAGACAGTGAAGGGGACGGCGTTCAGATCGCCGTATTTCCAATGTACTGGCAGCTCCATTAGCTGCGGCCACCTCTGTCAAGGTCGCCGGCGTATTCCTGTCGATGATGTGGTTGAGATGAGAGGGGGGAGGGATCTCTGAGCTTCCCAGGGGACGGGGGAGACACTCATTACTGATGGCGTTTTCGAAGGTTTTCTTAGGATCCAGATCTGGATCTCAATCTAAGTTTTAGGAAATTGATCTATATTTGATCCAGCTCTCGATCCACATTTGGAGATTTGTGTTTGGATTTGGTAATGCGGACCTGGATCCAGATTCCAATGACGTTTCATGACAGGATACTGGATCTCGTGCCGTATACCTAGGTGCGTCATGCGTCTGGATACGCATTCTGTGGGTACACATCCGGTGCGAAGTAGCAGTTGGTGCGTTCACTTTTCCAGAGTCTGTGTGTATTGGGCGGGTGAGTGCGAGGGAGCGGGTGGGCACGTGCGTGGTAGCAGAGATAAATGTACAAGAAACTTGCAGAGACAGAGAGCGAGAGAGACATCTTGGCATGATGGCCGTGCCACCGTCTCCTTCCCCCATCCCCCCACCCACTCGTTTAAACTTCTTCATTTCCCCACCCGCAACCCCCGAGCGACAGCTCCTCGGGATGGCGGGGGGGGGGGGAAATGTAAAAAGGGGGTTAGCGGAACCAAGATGGGAGATCATTATCAATCCTTCGAGCAGACGGCCAGGTGTCGGTGTACTCAAAAGGAGTCTAGAAGGGCCCGGTGTCCTGTCTTAGCAAAGTACCGTCAAATGGGCCCGGCCGATCCTGTATAATGTACGGCAAAATGCAAAATGTCGCATGCATGGTACGGCATGCTGTAATCCAGGCGTGTACCTGGGATGCACGATGTATGCGAGCGGATGGGATATCTACGATACGAATGAGCGGCCTGAATGTAGGGAAAGGGCGTTTGGCCGCTTGTGGTACGACGCATGGGTTTGCACGTGCCTGGGAAACTATGTGTATGTGTATGCCGTTGTGATAAATACACATGCGACTGGCACGTGTGTGCAGCGGAACGATTCCTATTCTTTCGATGTGTCATTCATATCTCGTTGCCGCTTTCATCGCATTGCTTAACATGCAGCCGACTGCAGCTTAAGCAATTTCTGATAGTTTATATTGCTGGAATTGCTATTGATCCTACTGCTGCTACTGCTGCTACTGCTCCTGCCTAACGCTGCTCCTGCTGCTCCTGGGGTAGGGGAGCCTTAGCTTTAAAGCTTCTTACTTGGCGCGTTATGCAACCGTACGGCATGCACGGGACCGATTACAAGGCGCAGCGGAGGAAATGAACTATCTGTCTAACGAATGTGCTTGTGTACGGCACTACTGTGTATCGTACTGCACTGCCAGTATGCGACCTAATCATCAATGACGGAATGCGCTTGTGAATTCGACTTGAATGACCCCGATCCGGGGTGGTGGAGGTCACCCGGGCGGGCGAGCGAGCAAGAGGAGGTAGTATGTGTACAAGTTTGTATGCATGCTGGGTATGCATGGGTATGTCTTGTGTGCTTGCGTACTGCGACATTCCATATCACCGTTTGATCACCGTTAACTGATTCGATGATGCGCGGCCGTGTTTACTGTGTACGACTGTGTCGTTGTATTATTGTTGGGTTCGTTGGCAGTTATTTCAGTCTGTCCAGAACCTCGAGGAGATTGACATGCTGTGGTTTGAATCGCTCTGACATCTTGTGCTGGGGAGTTAACAATTAAGGACAGACACGCAGACGAACCTGGCATACTCTCATGTTTCGTTTTTATTGCGCAATTTCTGTTGCTGATATAGCGTTGGATACGGGCTTGGCGATAACTTAATGCTAGGTATCCCCCAGCCCAGTCGGGGCTGGGGGATGGGGGATGGGGGATGGGGGATGGGGGATGGGGGCTTTATCTATTCGGGATTTTAATATCATTGTGGGTGGGTAAAGGGCCTTATACGTAACACAAGGTAAACTGCTGCTGAACAGATAACAGATTTTGCAGTGACCGTTAACTGTTGATCGTTAGCGTTACAGGCTCTTTTCAACGGACTGGCAGATTTGCGTTGGTAGCACCTGCGGCGATGGTGATGGCAGCATGGAGCAACCATTGCCTTGACCAATATTGCAATTTGGCTGAGGTCTGTTCGTCGCTTCATGAGGATTAAGACCCATAGACCGTGTGTTTATAAGGGCAATCAAGTTGAGCCAACACGGAGATGGTGTTATCTTAGCTGCTTTCGCAACAACATCTTGCTCCTCGTACCGTGTACGACATTCATTTTCTCCATTATGAAGTCAAATTTGATTACATGTAACTCAACTCACAGACAGACAGACAGATGAGCAGAATGAGGTCTCTATGCAGTCCGGTGCGGTAAGGAAGCAGTATTAACCATTCATGCGGTGAGGCGCTTTAATATAAGTAAATTTCAGAAATGCTGGAGCACGGTGTCTGGAAAACATGTTTTTTGGGATAGTCAGATGGGCTTAACTTCGGCGGATTGAGCACCTGAACATAGAATGAGGAGTTGGGTAAATATCCCCAAACGGGCTATGAAACACTATTGTGGCATCGCACGGTGTTTGCAGCCGAATGCACTCAGTGAGCGCAGTGATTCGTAAAGTTTGAACCTTCCCATGGCTCCTTCTCAACTGCTTTGGATTGCTCGACTGAGGCTGAGAAGTTTGCCTTTCCGCTTGTCTGTGCTTGTCTGCCGGGTCTGTCATTAGCTAGAAAATGGGTGGGGTAAAGCCGGATGGATGCATGGGGTTATCAGGGGAATGTGGCACATCATGGGGGGGGGGCGTGAGGTATCTGAGCGCACGGAAGTTCAATTCTATTCTAAGAGGTAAGAGCATAATGCGATGCGCGTGTCGTACATGAGTACGTATTGTGTTTTACAGTTGTGTTTTACAGTCTGGATTCTTGTGAAGTACAGGGCGAGGTTTGGGGGTTGGCCGCGGACCCGCTGGCCCCCCCGGGAGAAACTGGGACCGGATCTAAGACGTACATACACATATATACACCGTGTCAGGCGGGTTAGGTTTTACATACACACCATGCATACACGTCCAGAGGCTAGTGAGGCTGGATGGAGTCCGCCTAAAGTCTACGTGGTTCTTCCTCGTTCCTGATTTTGGCATATGTGTATCTTATAAAACTCGTCTCTTATAAATATCTTCGCTCATCCTGTCAATAGGTAAGCACGACGTGTAAAACGCTCCACCGCCAGCATTGCCGTGCAGCGATACAGTGTTAGTTCCACACACCCGTGAAGCAGTAGGGGAACCTAGAACCCGATCACAGGGGAACGGTACTGGTGGTTTCTTAGGGACCATTTTTAACCGTCGACAGAATGCGCTCCGAAGCCCAGGAGCTTCGGAGGACGGTAAAAGTCAATAGGACGGTTTGGTTAGGATTGCGCGTATACGCGGAAACGTAACTCGTTTTATATCAGCAGATTAAAGTTAGACCCTGTTTAATAAATATTTGATGGTAGTCTTGGCCGATAAGTGACCTTGTCATGGACGCTAAATCCGTCGATGCTGACTTTATTTTTCGTATCTTTACGGCTTGCCAACATGACATCCCAACGATCATAATTGATATTCGTCCACATAAGGAATTTAAGCAAAACCACGTAGCTGGTGCCTTTTGCGTTCGCCTGTCAAGCAATGGCCAAGTCCTCGCTGTAAGTAAAGTCTACGTGAATTTCGAATCAATCGGGTACTATTTAAACAGAGATTTCACTATATAAAGCCGGGAGTTTTTATCGGGTTTCCGGTCGCCAACTTGCAGGACTATAGCGCGTCGTCGTACAACATCAAGTGGTCGCAAGACTGCTGGTAAGTTGTCTTCTGGGTAACGGAATGTCACAAGTGCCGATTGGAATCACATAACTTTCGGCGATGAGGAAGGTGCGGAAATAGGGTGTTGTCCCCGAATGCCACTTGTGCGCCCATATTTTTCCCGCCGACAAGGGTGGCGGCATCGCCCTCTTACCTCTTAACACCAGCCCATTTTGACACCAGGTTTCCTCTGCTAATAATCATTCCACCTCTTTTTCCCGCATCTTTCGCGGTTTTCTCAGTCGCCTGTTCCCGCTCCTTCCCAGTCCATCACCGGGCTCATGCGGCCCCCCTGCCCCAACCGCTGTGTTTTCCTCTCCCCTCCCTCCCGCTTCCACCCCTCACGACGCACCCAAAGGTTCCCCTTGAACTCCCCTCCCTCCAACCTCGATCTTGCGTAGGTGGGGGCGAAATGTGCTCGTGTACGGTGATGAGGGCCTTAAAAAGGATTATCCAGTCGTACGATTTCTGGCAACTCAGGGAAAGTGCCGGGCGTTATTCTACTATAAGGACGGGTGAGCGGGTGGGTAGTTAGGGTGGTTGGGAGTTGACCGTTAAGTCCCTGGTAGCACTGTAACCGCGGTGACGGCGGTGACGGCAGCAGCAGGAAATCCAGCGAGCCATACGGCATACTGCAGCATATGCCTCAACAACTTTTCGTGTACGACGTAGTGGCAGTACCATCATGTTTTAAGGCTATTCTCACTTAGCGGGAAGTGCTCGAGCATATGATGGCTGCCCTCCATCTTAATAATTGGTGTGGATTGGTTTGCCGTACGCAGGTACGGCGCATTCGAGCAGCGCTACCCTTTCCTATGTACGACATCCGTGAAGTCATCTTGTATTAAGAAGTGAGGCAGGGGGTTAACGGAGCGCCCGGGGTGTCGTGGGGTGGAAGGGGAGGTAGGGAACGGCTAGTGTTAGGGTACGGATGCCAAGGATCCTGAGTTTTCCACCGCCGAACGAAAACTGTGTCGTACAGAATGTTTATGTCGTACAATGGTACGATGCAGGTATCCCACCCAGATCATCCCTGGCGTTCTGTACCTTGGAGACTGGGGTCATGCGACCAACCTCGAGCGGCTTGACGAACTGAACATTCGGCGGTAAGAACAAAACGAAGTGGACAGTTAAGTCGGAAAGGGCGCGAAGAAAAAGCGAAGAGATATTTTCAAACAAGGAAAAATGAGGAGGCAAATAAATATTTTTTCTTGTACGGGGTCGTACAGCTTTTTGTGCCGTACATGGTAACGTACAAAAGCGGCTGATGCTAAAGCGGCTTCACCGCATCGCACCGCTGGAAGCCCGTTCGTAACACTTAATGCCCCTTACCTCCCCTTCCCTGATCCCCCGCCCAATCCCACCCAAATCCAATGTGCGGCGTACGGCATGGCAGCATTCTGACCATACACAACCACCCAGAGAACCTGCGGCCGCCTCCCCACATCCGGCACTTGAAGCAAGAGCTGCCCGATGTGGAGGATGCGGATATCTCCTCGTTTTTCTCTCCGGCGTACGACTTCATCGACGAGGGGCGGGAGCGAGGGCAAGGTGCGAGTGCAGGAACCTTGAGCAACACGATTTTTACGAATAACGGAAGTTTACTAAAATGAACTGAACTGTGCCTGTGTATGCCTCTCACTCGCCTCCTTCCGCCCTCCTTTACATTGTGTTTCTCACATAACCCGCACATAAGCCGTACATTTGTAAGATCCCCTCTCTCCCCGGCGCAGAACACCCGCCCCTTTTCTCGCCAATTCATAAACAGATACACATGGCACCTGCACTTGCGAATACACATACACACACGATGCAGACACACATACACATACACATACACACACGCGCATCGCCCTCTCCCCCCGCAACGCCCCCACCAGCTGTGTTGGTCCACTGCGGCGCGGGCGTCAGCCGGAGCGCCACCCTCGTCATCATGTACTTGATGCGGCGTAACGCCTGGTCGGCGCATAAGGCCCGGGAGCACGTGGTGGAGCGGCGCAGCGTGGTGTCTCTGAACGACGGGTTTTGGCTGACCCTATCTGCATTGGAGCCGTCACTGGGGATAGCGGAGAGGTGGGGAGGAAAGGGGGTTGGGGCAGTTGATCGTTAGCCTTAACTGATTAACTGATTATTAACTGAGTGTGTTTTTGTGCCTGTCTTCTTAGTTGGGTGGAGGCGCCGCATCGCCACGTAAGTCATATGTATGATATCTTTTGTACGGAATAAATAGAGCGACCTGATGGGGGGTTGTTCTGTGACCCGTGGGTCTGCCGCTGGCCATATCCCTTCCCCGCTTTCCCCGGCTTAACCCCAACGCACACATAACACACACGTGTCCTTACCCCTTCCGTCCCGCCCAAGGAGCGATCCCACCGCCACCACGGCACTCCGCGGGGCAGACGCTCCGGAACCACAACAAATCAAAGTGCAGCTTAGTAAGGACGCAGCGGGGGGGAAGGTGCCGGTTAAGATGGTGTACGGCAAAGACGCGAGGGAGATGCCGGGCAGTGGCGGCAGTGGTGCTGGCGATGCGGCAGCGGCGGCGGCGGCGGCGGCGGCGGCAGGGTCAAAACGCCAAATGGAAGGGGACGGCGAGGGAGGAGAGGGAGGTGGAGGAAAACGGAGCCGGATAGGTGGGGGTGGGGCGTGCGGGTGAGGGGCTGGGAGACTGGGGGGAATGTGTGTGGTGTGTGTGGAGTTAGTTGCCGGGTTTTGGGTCCTCCCAGTGGCATATAGGGGATTTTGATTAAAGGGTTTGCTCGTCCATGTTAAAATCCCCACCCCTTACTCGTACTCCGGCCCGCCCTCTTTCTCCCGCTGCCGTTTCCTTCCCAACACTTGTACCCCGTTTCCCCCTCCTCCCCCCTCCTTCCCCCCTCCTTCCCCCCTCCTCCCCCCTCCTCCCCCCTCCTGCTGGTCGACTCCATCTTTTTATCTTTTCATCTCGCATCGTAGGGCATCCCTTTGTGACGTTTCGTCGTACCCGCCTTCTGCCCACGGCCCCCACCCCCTTCCCCCCACCTTATGCCCGAAAACACATACACACACACACACACACACGCAAGAAACACACACGGCAGCCTTCGGGGGCCTCAGTCGTGGCGGTGGTGGCGGCAGCGGGTTCCTTTTGTCCTTCGAGGTTCGGAAACCCGAGGGCCTTATCGGGCGGTTGGAGGTAGGCCCTATGCGCCCCAGCCAGCGCCTGGTTCTGGGTCGGCTCCCGGATTGCGATGTGGTTCTGGAGCATGCGTCCATCAGTCGGCACCACGCAGCCATCAGCGTGGACAGATCCGGGGCGACTTACGTCACGGATTTACAATCTGGTACGTCGGTGGTTGGGTGATGCGTTCAAGGCTCTTCCCCAGCTGGATTCCCTGTAAGCCGCCATTCTATCGGTACCGTGGCCGTCTTTATGCAGTACTCATCGTCGTACTTACCGCATTCATACCGTACATTCGTACACTCGTATGTCTGTGTACCTAACCTCCCCCTCCCCCCATTTCCCCGATTTCCGCAACGTTGCCACTACCTCTGCCGCTGCTGACTGTTGTCGTACGGCCCTTCTTGATGGTTCCTATTTAGGTCACGGCACCAAGGTGGGGGATACCTGGATCAAACCCAACGCCCCTCGCCAACTACAACTGGGACAGACGATGGGTTTCGGAGCTAGTACGCGGTCGTACAAGTTAATATCGATAAGTAAAGACTAGTAAGAGAGCGCTGAAGCCACTGGTGTCCGGAGACCTTCCCCAAAGAGGCATTTGTGCCAATGGCGCTGTTGCTGGGTGATAACGGAAATAACTGTGGTGGTGGTTGTAGTGGTTTCGGTGCGGTGCCTGGTACTATTACAAAACGGAATGAACTAACGGATTTTGAAACTTGGATTTTCGCATGCAAATTATATTTAAACTGTAATGTGATGCGTTTGAACCACCGTCTTTGCCAATATAATGCCAACCGTTAATTTCAACCGAAACAAAACTAGAACTCCAACCTCCAAGCCCTCAAAATACACGTACGCACTAAAGCACACAAACGCGTTACTCCTGCTGACTCAGGAAAAGTGAAGAAGTACAAACTCTTAAAAATGTTTGTCCTGATCCCGCGCTCATCAAACGGAAAAAATACGGCACATAAGGCACAGGTCTGAAGTTCCGGCTTTTCCCATGTGCCGTACATATTTTAAGGGCTTTTAGTTCAACATGTTTGTACGAGCTGCAACACGAATATGCAACTGCACCGTATTTATGTGTACTGCACCGTACAACCCCAAGCTCCAACCACTTTGCATCTTCTCGTTCTTGTTCTCCGCCTCCGCCGCCCCCCTTTTTTTACGTCTCCATTTTTGTTCCAATACATTCATATCACCGCAACGGCAGCGGCAACGGTAATGGCGGTTTGTACGCCACCACGTGGATCCCCATAGTGCCCCCTCTGGAGGCGAACTCCAGCGAGCGCTCCAGCCACTTATCCGGCAACGAGCCGTCCAGGGAGGGCACTTCGCGGCGCATCCGTGCCGCCATGGCGCCCATGTGGCGGGCGGATAGCTCCGTGGTATGGGTGACGGAGGCGAGCTGCAAGCCCGACGCCTGCGTGTATACGTGCATACGTGTATACGTGTGTGTTTTGATGTGTGTATCTTAGGGGGGAAGAGGGAGGGGAACGGCGGACCAGGTAGGAAACAGAAAGGCGAACATCCGAAGGAACTTCGAGCAAGAAGACCAAGTTGTAAATGTAGTAAACTGAATTTGTGACCCAAAACGCGAAAAACCTCATGCGAAGATAAATCAGCGGATCAGGGGCGTTGGATTTTAGCCTGGCCCGGGGTTACGAGGCCGTTGCTAAGTGATCTAATGACCCCCCAACCGCCAACCGCCCAACCACCCAGGGTGTGATTCCCAACCATCAACCACCAACTACCTCTCACACATACCCGCAAATCCTCCAGGTAAAGCTCGTAGCTGAGTCGCGGACTGCCGGTGTACGGATCCCCCCAATACTCCAGGAGGAGGTCGGGCCGCCAGCCGGGGCCCGGGATCCAGTGATGCCAGAAGTAGAAGAGGCCTCCGGGGCGGAGCACGCGGAGGACCTCCCTGGAACGGGGGGAAGTGGCGTGGGGAGTGGGGTTGGGGAGCAAAAGGGGAGTGGGGGGGAGTGAGGGGGGGAAGTGAGGGAAGTGGGGGGGAGTGGGGGGGGGAGCAAAGGGGGAGGGGGGTGGGGGGAGTGGGGAGGCACCACAGGGGGAATGGGTTTTTAATTTTGTATGCTGCTGAATGTGTTACCGAATCAGATTATAAATTATGTGCGGTTTTTTGGGAGATTTTGAGAGATTCCGGGGCCGGAGGGTAATATGTATGGCAGGGCGTGATGTGTACGACAGTAAAAGGCAGGCTTTCGGGTACCCTGGCACCTACTTGAAAGCATATACACGGTTCTCGTTGGCCAGTCCGTCTGGATCCTGTCCGTACACAACGTCGTACGAATTAGAGGGCAGTGGCATGTAGTGGACTGATGCGTGCGCCACACGAACCAGGTCCGCCACGGACTGGTACGACAGATGAAGTCGTACTGCAGGGGTTTCATCAGCGGTAGTGGTCGCCTCCGCTGCCTCTGCTGAAGACGCACTATTTGACACCTCAAGCTTCACTCGTACGACGGTGCCGTACTGTTCGGCCCGTGCACGAGCGACCTGCGGCAAGGGGCGGTCCCAGTAGGGGCGGCAAGGGGATATCCCATTATTTCATGTTGTATCGAATGAATATGAATAAGATATCAGTATGATATACAATATTAGATTAGTATAATATAATATAATATAATATAATATAATATAATATAATATAATATAATATAATATAATATAATATAATATAATATAATATAATATAATATAATATAATATAATATAATATAATATAATATAATATAATATAATATAATATAATATAATATAATATCTTATATCATATCATTTTTTATCTTGTTATATCTTATCTAATAATGTATCAAATTAAATTACATTATTTTTGACGCACCATCACTGCTGACTCCACCAGCTCCACCCCAGTAACCTCCCAGCCCTCCGTCGCGGCCAAATAGACCGCCGTCGCTCCTTCACCACAACACAGGTCCTGCGGATGGATTAGAGCCACACACGTATCCACAACACATTATCAACATTTATCATTTATACATATGTGTGTGTCCCTATATATATGTCTCTAAATGAACCCTATATATATTATAGAGAAGAAAAAACATTGGGAGTTTTTTAAATGCTTGAGCTCGCTTTCCGGTCTGTTTAGTTCTTCTTCGAGTTTCCGCCACCACCGGCCGCTCACCAATGCTCGCGAAACTTCCCCCGTCGTAAGCCGCTTGATCTCGGCGGTCATTTCCTGCGTCTTGGCCCAACCGCCTGAATGCAGCTGCTCGCGGGGCCCGGGCCAGAACCTGTAATGCAGGGACGGGAGGGAAGGCAGGGACGGGAGGGGGAGGGAAGGCAGGGACGGCCGGGGGCAGGTGGGGAAAGGCAGGGACGGCAGGGGGGGGAAAGGCAGGGACGGCCGGGGGGAGGGGGGGGGAAAGCAGGGACGGCCGGGGGGAGGGGGGGGAAAAGCAGGGACGGTAGGGGGGAGAGGGGGAAAGGCAGGGACAGCAGGGGAGGGGGGGAAAGGCAGGGACAGCAGGGGAGGGGGGGAAAGGCAGGGACAGCAGGGGAGGGGGGGAAAGGCAGGGACAGCAGGGGAGGGGGGGAAAGGCAGGGACAGCAGGGGAGGGGGGGAAAGGCAGGGACAGCAGGGGAGGGGGGGAAAGGCGAAACAATACTGCAATGATATTTATTGGGTGGGCAGTAGGTTACGGAACTTAGTCGGGAACTTTGCGCATGGGACCGAAAAGAGGGAAAGGACGGAACAACAGCACGGTGTGCCTGAGAACGAGGAAAACCAGTATGACGAGGTGAGGTATGGGCAGAGGTTGGGGCATACGAGGGAACAGAAGGGTGGTTGACAGTGTGTGAGCACTTGTATCGATTCGCTTATAAATCTAAGGGCCGCACTGGTGCGTCTCTTGGGGGGAGAGAGCAAGTTTTGATAGCGCCGCTGGATGCCCGCCAACGACACTCCGCCAACCTCTAACCTTCAACTTACCGTGAAAGCCGTTCGTGAAAACCATCCTTGTAGATTTCCGCATCGCTCGAGCCTGGAAAAGAACGAAGACAAGATGGCGTGATTGCGAGCGCTCACCGGTCTCGACGTTTCGGAATACTCGAGACATTTAACAAGGAAAATTAGGATACTTGTTTTTTGTAACGGATGAAAAATAAGAGTCCTTTATGTATACGAGTAGAGATTATGTTACCTGGATCCTTCCAGGACATCCTCTTGATTATAGCGCGGCGACCAAAAGTCGCGGGTTGAGGCAAGGTTCTAAAAGGGCTTTCGAGTCGCCAAATTTTCGAGTCCCGAGCGTCTTGTTTCAAACAACAACAAATATTCGTTTAATCCTCTTCATTAAAGCGCATCTGAATTACGGAGCGGTCAATGTGGCTGCGCTTTCAACTCCCGGACATTACTGTTTCCCGTACATGAAAATTATAAAGCTGTATCATAATCACAAGGAGCATGCAAATATCCTGTAGGCAAAAGTAATATACAATAATCAATTACGAAATGCATATCACATTTCTTTGCACGTGACGGAGCTCGTACTAACCACCCCGCATATGACTTGCCAGCTGATCGTTAACATCGCACTGGACACACCATGTAGATATAAACCGAAGCAGACAATGCCAACAAAGTTCAACTTCTCATATTGCACGGCAGTACAGCCGCTCCGAGACCGGGCGTCTGCCACCTGCGTGCTTCCTGACTCCTAGCTTTCCGTGTTCTTCTGCTCATTCGATGTGCTCAGGGCGAGCAGAGATTATGCATTCCGCCCGTCCTGTTTTGTACTATGTTGTACATGTCGTACATCATCTCCATCACCATCACCATCAGATGTTGAATGCGGAGATGGCTCGCTTGAAGCGCTCCGAGCAGCACGCCAAGCTGAGTGACGCAGATAAGCAGTGCCGAGATCGTGAGCGCTGGGCGACTTGGTTGGCATTGTACGGCGCCCGCCTTCAGCGCGCCGTGTCAGCAGGCTCGTTGGATCCCGCGATGCGGCCAGCAGTGATGAACTTCGCAAACCCGCGGTTCATTTTGCGGAACTGGATTGCGCAGCAGGCAATTGAGAGCGCGGAGAAGGGCGACTTTTCCGAGGCGACCAGGTGTGTGTATTCATGTGGTTTCGGAGGTTATCTTTTAACTTCTTCTTGGGTATTAATTAAATTCATATAGTTATCGTATTTTGTGATATAATTTCCACTGCTTTGCTTTGGTTTACTCCCGTGTTTAAGGTTTCTTCCTGACGACACAATAGGGCCCGGTATCGTGCATACAGTACGTGATACGGCGTCAGTACAGCAGCTGGTACGACGTCGGGTTTTAGCAGGGCGGCCATACAGAATCGGCAGTCTGGTTCAATGCGTGTTAAACACCTCACTTGTATTTGTTTTTCTGTTCGGAACAAAGGCTACTGTCTGGGTAAAGGATGTAGTATTGGCAAAGCTCTGGTAGCAGTAAAAGGTGTTCAAGGTGTTCAACCATATAAAAGGAAGACAAGGAATGGAAGGTGATCTTTTCAAAGAGACGGTCGTCCTTGTGGCTCTGCAATGACGTACTGCAACGAAGGAGGTGGTACTTCCTGAACATCAGCCATTTGGTCGACTAGTCAATCGACGACGAACACCTTCCATAAATGTGGTTACAAAGCTAAAAAAGGCAATGTTGTCAGCAACAAAAAACATCAACCAAAAGTACAGAACATAGGCAAACACACACACACACAGACACACACACACACACACACACACTCACACATGTGTACATATGAACACGCGCACCCAATCAAACAGACAAACAGACAGCATAAGGCCCAGAAGGCCACCAGTAACTGAAAATGTACCAACTAGCCCTGCGACAGAAGCCCAGGGCCAGTCGACTTCCATTTCGGTCAATGTGATTGACGCACTGAACGTGAGCACTGAGCAGTACTGTCGCCGTACGAGGTCCCTTTCCCCCGTACATGCATGTACACACACCTACGCTCCATTACCAACAAAGACTCTGACAAACGCAGTCTGAAATGTTGTTCAGTTGACATTTAAGACGAATGCACGTTATATGAGAAATCGTTTGTATATCTTCAAATATAGTTATGTATGACCGCCCTACTAAAACCCTACGCCGTACCAGCTGCTGTACTGACGCCGTACCACGTACTGTATGCACGATACCGGGCCCTACTGTGTCGTCAGGAAGAACACGTCACACAGAGCTTCGAAGCCCATCGTGGCGGCCGCCCGTCGTACACCGGAAGGCTGCACGACGTACCCGTCTCGGCGGCGGCGCCGCCACTGTCAGAAGGGCCCGCTGGCGGCGCTGCCGCCTTGCCGCTGTCTTGTACGTTGCCATCGAGCAGGAGCTCATCGACATTCGCATCACTGAAAGGGTTTCGGAGCAAGGCGTAGACCCTACGGGGGTATGGGAGTAAACCAAAGCAAAGCAGTGGAAAAAATAAGTTATCAGGAATTAAATCACAAAATACGACAACTAAATAGTTAAAAGATAACCTCCGAAACCACATGAATACACACACCTGGCCACCTCGGAAAAGTCGCCCTTCTCCGCGCTCTCAATCGCCTGCTGCGCAATCCAGTTCCGCAAAATGAACCGCGGGTTTGCGGAGTTCATCACTGCTGGCCGCATCGCGGGATCCAACGAGCCTGCTGACACGGCGCGCTGAAGGCGGGCGCCGTACAATGCCAACCAAGTCGCCCAGCGCTCACGATCTCGGCACTGCTTATCTGCGTCACTCAGCTTGGCGAGCTGCTCGGAGCGCTTCAAGCGCGCCATCTCCGCATTCAACATCTGATGGTGATGGTGATGGAGATGATGTACGACATGTACAACATAGTACAAAGCAGGACGGGCGGAATGCATAATTTTGTGATGCGATGCATTAAACATGAACATTCATTGACATTTTTACGGATTAAACATAATATGGAGAAATAGAGTAAATAAACATTATAGTATATTATGTAACATCATTTGACAATACAAATATAATACAAGATAGGATATAAGGCACGTACAGGTCCATTCTGCTCGCCCTGAGCACATCCAATGAGCAGAGGAATACGGAAAGCTAGGAGTCGTACGACACGGTTTCAAAGCCAGGAAGCACCTAGGGGAGCAAGAGCAAACCCCGTACGTCTCAAATCCATATTAGTTAAATTGCACAAGACAAAAAGAATCGATCCACCTGCGGTGTAAGGCCCATTTGGTGAAGCAGCTCTGGGTTTTTACCCGCCAGCATTGTTAGCATATGCAGGTTATCGGCGGGAATCCTCGGGCCGGCGGCGGCAGCCAGGGTGGCGGCATCAGTGACCTGTACAGCACCACACGCATTACGGCGACGGCGGCAGTCACAAATCATGGCAACAATGATCCGTGATCCGGGGTTACGCCTCCCTGGAGCCCACCCCGTCATAGTTAAACACAATGGCGAATGGACCTACCATAAACTCGCTTTCCGTAAACACCACCACCACCACCATTGCACATATGCGCTGATTGCATCACGGACTGACGTTGCGACTCCACGGCAATGTACTGCAATGCCGTACCTGGGTAAGGATATAGTCCAGGACGCCGCCTGCTTCCACTGCCTCAGGCGAGGAGGGGTCAGTCTCCGGCTCCGGAACCGGAAAGCGGCTCAGGCACCTGCACGAAATGTCCGTGTGTATGTGTATGTGTATGTGTGAATATATGTGTATGTGAATGTGTACGAATACCCCATTCTCCGATTAGATGAATCTACAAGAAAAGCATTTCCCGATTGCCTTGGAATAAACAAATAAGAAAATAAAAATACTACGGTATGAAATAAACATTTCAAATTTCCCAGTAACCTGAAAGTATTTGTGAAGTCTGCACCGGACTCCTCCATTACAGCCAGCAGCTCCGAAACCAACGCCTCGTCCCCAGTAGCATCCGCGTCACCGCCCAGAGTGGCTGCTGTTGCGCCCATGTGCGAGCCGCCACCCGCTACGTCCTCACCCGCCAGCGCCGCCGCCGCCGCCGCCACCGGCGTGACCAATCCCAGCTTGCGGCGCATGAGAGCTAGGTAGGTGCTGAAACGAAATGAAGACACAACATTCGGTGAACCCGCGGGGCTTTTTAAGGTCTGAGATTTAGGATTAAGCAGTGACGTCAGTCAACTCATTCCTGCTTTATCATGGCCGTAAATGTTGCCGCACCAGTTAAAATCGTACGGCGACAGTTTTACTCCTTCCTGCGCTCGTTGTCATCTCAGTTATTCACGCACCTTCGGAACACGGGTTCGTAGGTCTCCGTCACCACCCGCTTGCCCCGGGTTTCTGGAAGCACTGTACGAACGGCTTCCGCCAGCTTCTCACAATTCCACCTAAGGGCCGTTGGAAAAATACAGTTGAGACCGTTAGGACACCGTGTAGGTTGTTGGGAAGTATTCGTCAGCTTGCCTTAAGTACTCGCTTTCCTAACATCCTTAAAATTAAATAATTAGCAAGACAAGCAAATAACGGTGATTATTTTCTTCCTAAAGTATTCTCCCCCCGTTCCCCCATTATGGGGTCCGTTCCGAAGCACCCCATCAACATGTCCCCTCTCCTGCAACGCACAGAGTTACAGACAGACGCATCCTACTGCCGGATCGCTTGGCTTCTTACAGCAGCGGCTCCGTATTCTCCCAACCCCTCCTGGAGCGAACCCCGTCACTGACTCCACCAGTGGCCATCCCCCAGCTTGCTCCCCAAAAGCTCACACCTAACACGCACAGCCCATACACACACGCATGGGACGCCGTCCCGCTCGTTTTTTCCATCTCGATTTCCTTAACCGCTAACCGCTAACCACTAACCTGCATATGCTTGGTTGGCCCTTGTAGTCGTACCGGCCGCTATCGTCGGAGCCATTGCAAATGTGGTCTGGCTCGTACCGGTCGAGGAAGCCTGGGTTGGGGTTTGGGATTCTTTGTTGGATCAGGGTTTTGGAGTTCACGCGGAGGGGGCGGAGGGGAAATGAGGGGGAGGTGGTCAACAAGTGGAAGCTGAGTGGAGGAGTCGTAAGGGCGGGATGTTGGCAGTGGAATGGCCAGCCGCGGAGCTAAACACACACAGACACACAGACGGACACACACACAGACACACAGACCCTAAAACCCACAGACAGACACACGGACAGACAGACAGACAGACAGACAGACAGACACTATGATATCGATCTATGTTGACACAAAACAACAAGTAAGCGCCGGTCGCACATGACATACCGAACGGTCCGTAGTCCAACGTGACCCCCACAATGCTCATGTTGTCTGTGTTAAGCACGCCGTGGCACCATCCCACACCCTGCCATGCGGCAACTAGAGAGGCAGTCCGCCGTACAACCTGGTCGGAAGGAAATGTTGAAGCGGAGTAATTTTCTGATCATTGGCAAGGGTAGATTTCTCTTTCTGATAAAGACTTCGGTGTGGTGGTATTTTTAAAAAGGGAAGAGGTGAGGCGCATGGAGGCAAAGGAATCACATATTGATTTTGATTTTGATTACTTACAGCACACGGAAAAACGAATTTCTCTTCTTTTACAAAATCCAAAGACTAAAGCGGATTTCGACTTGTGTTTGGGTTGACGGTGTTTGAAATGAAAGAACACACGGGGTGAAAAGGAAAACTCCACGTTTCTACGGGATACCGATAAAAGGCATAACGCCCAACCCCAAACTCCCAACTTTCAACCACCCACCTCCGCGAGCCACTCGACGTACATAGCCTGCAGCTTGGCCTCCTGCTCCAGACCCCCCGGAGGGGGCCAGGGGCTGCCGCTGCCGTCGGGCGCTACTCCCACCCCTGCCGCGATGGCGTCGCCGTCGTGGGAGGCCCATATGGACGGGAAGTATGTACGGATGGTGTGGTGGAGCAGAGTGGGCAGCATGGTCGTCTCAAAGCCGGCGGATGAACCCCGGCGGCCTGTGAGGGAAGAGGGGGGGGAATTACCCGGGAATGGGCGTTAAATAAAGATATTTTTTTATAAATAAATAAATATATGTGTGCGTGTGTGCTTTATAAATATATTTTAAAAATTAGCTTTAGAATCGCAGAACAAACACTTCTCCGAAGACGGGCTTAGGGCGAAGGTACGACGTGGTGGGGGAGGAAATGTTGGATTGAACGCTCTAACATATACACACTTGCGTTTTGATAATTTGATGAAACAGTACCGGCAGTGAGTGCTATGGCCGTAAGATGATAGCTAAAAACAAAAACACAAGACCGTTGAGATCTTCATGGTTGGATCACCGTAAATTAAGAAGAGATACATTTCTGAATACGGAATGATATATATTATCTACCCCACCACTGCCGTACCGGTGAACGAGTCGACGGGCTTAAAAATTTCGAAGGAGCCAAACCGGAGGAAGGTCGGGGCGATGCGGGTGATGATGGTGGCTTTTTCAAGAATTGCGTTGCCGTCGTAAAACACGTCACGTACGACACGGGTGTCGGAGGTAACGCATGTGCCAGCCCGGGTGGTGGGCACGCCCTGTGTACGGCAGAGCATTGGGACCGGAGGCCGACGCACGGGTCACTGCGTAACCGCGTATCTGTGGTTGAGACATGCCCCAACCGCGGAATTAAACTTAACACACCGTACTGTACTGATATTACCGGGCAATAGATCTCACTACCAGTGCTGTTATCGAAAAAATAAATCATTATTACACGATGTCTATGGCTGGTTGTGGCAGTAAGGTATAAAAGCAATATTAGCACATAGCAGTTAATTGTGTTTGCTCTCGTAAGGAAAATGCCAATTAATGAAGGAAACGAGTACTTCAGCAACAATAAGCCGTGGGGCCGTAGCAGCCCGCGCCCCTCCCTCGAGCCCAATCTCCCCTCCTGGATCCCGCTCTCCCGCCCTGGATCCCATTTCCTCATCCTGGATCCCGAGTTCCCAACCCTCTCCCCCCCTCTCCCCCCCTCTCCCTCCCCCCCTCTTGGGAGGAGCACGCGCATGACAGCGACCAGCGGTCAGCTCAGTTTTTCTCTTTTTTTCCGCGGTTTTCTTTCGCCGCCAGCAGCGAGGCCGATAGTATACTTTAAGATGGTTTCGATTCAGTTTTTTCCTGCACTTATTCGCGGCCTTGGCGGCAACCTGGTTTACGTTTTCTTGGGTCTTCGCGTCGGCAGCAGCCTTGGACGCGGACGACAGTCAGTCATCCTTCACGGTTAGTCCTGGCCTCGTCAGCGATTATTACCAGCGTTTCGATGTTCGTCTCTCTCCCCCTCACCCTCTCTCCCTCTCATCCTTTTCACCCTCTCTCCCTCTCTCCCCCTCACCCTCTCATCCTTTTCACCCTCTCTCCCTCTCTCCCTCTCTCCCCCTCTCTCCCTCTCCTCCTTTTCACCCTCTCATCCTTTTCACCCTCTCCCCCTCTCTCCCCCTCACCCTCTCTCCCCCTCACCAGGTGGTACATGGCCTCACTGCACAGGAACTCACGCAGGGAGGATCGGAGCACCTTCCGCCCGTCCGCCTGCGGAGTCAAGTTGGGGATGTCCAATTGACAAAAGAGGGGAGGTGAACATTACAGAGCTGTGGGAACAACTCCTGTTGAGGATAAAAAGTCATGGATTATAGAGCTGTAAGAGGGGGCGGGGAGAAGGAGAGGGAGAAGGAATGAGATCGGAATGAAACCCACACCGCCACATCCGGCAATACGGCATGCTCACCTGCCGGCTGTACGGCGTTTTTCCAGCGCCCTTAAACTGCAGCTCCCACCGCTCGCCCCGGCTGTTTACCACCTGTACGGTAGGATCAGGGTAAAGCAGGTACGGCACGAACCTCACCATGGTGAAAGCAAGCGACGGTTAGTTACAATACCAACGACTTCACACGACCATGACCAGAGCCATAATGATTAGCAGTCGAAATGAAGAGTTTAATTGCGCCTCACTTGCCTTGCACATAATCCCGTTGTCACGATGATGTACGGAAATATTACGAATCCAAGGCAGGTTTTCTTCCGTACCTCTCCAAGGTACATAGCGGCGCCATCCCCCAGCTGGCCGCTAAAGTACCCGAACTGGTACCCGCAGTAGCAGTGCGCCGCAGGCTCCGCGCCCGGCAGTAGCTTATTGCCTGAAAAGTACGCGGCGAAATCGGCCCGTGAAATCTGTCCACGACGGCCGAAAGATGGGGAGTGCAACAGGCGGCACAGGTAGGGCAATAGGTTAAGTAGGCGCCAGTTGGGCGATATGGAAGCAATGGGAGAATGGCGGCATAAGGCGCGACGAGATGAAGGTGGTGTCCAAAATTGAATTGAGGACATGAAAGGAAACGACCGTGCGGTGATGATAAAAATAACAAAACTTCGACTTTTTATAAAAATAAGGCAATCGTTTCAGCCGCCGAATGGTGAGCTCCGTTGTAACAGGGAGGGCGGGGAGCATAGCATTGTGGCGGTTGGCAAGGCAGGCGGAAGTTACACATACAAGATGATGTGGGTCGCATATAGAGACCCGTGGCTCAGTAGACCCGACCCACATCGCGTCTGACCCAGATCCATTTCCCGCCATTTCCCGCGTCCCGCACTAACACCTCCATGACATCCTCCCTCCCGCAATTCCATTCGTTCGGACGCCCGACGCAGCGACATCTCATGAAGAATTCGCATGCATGCATGCAACTCTCTAAATTGTGGACTCAAGAATTGTGGACGGCTGCAATGATGTGACTTATAAACGCATGGCGTGCGCGCTGCTTCAAGCGCATCTCCCACCTGCTTTTATGTTCTTACAATCCGATGTCTTCTTACGAGGGGAAGTAGCCGCTTCTTTTTGGTCACAGATAAAGTAAGACCCCGTAAGACCCCATACGTGGCCATATGAGCCACCTGACCAAGGAACGAGTCTTAAGAGCTGGGAACAACGACCGCTGCCTCACGTTACGGCCGTTAGAATGACTAATGGGGTCCAAGCAGCACGCGGCCTCCCAGGGCCTCGTTTCTGAGCACATCTATTTTGTTTGTGTATGCGATTATGTATGTTTGTTTCATCGGTCCGCTTATCCGACACCATTTGATGCCTCCCTCCTGTTCTCCCTTCTATTACCTGCGCCGGATCAACATCCAGCAGCGCTAGAGCCTCCGGAGATGCCACCACCAGATGTGGGTTGGATACCGAGGTGGGCCGGACGCGGGAGAAGCAGGCGCCCTCGACTTGGCGGACCGGGCCGCCCTCCTCAGTGTCCAGAGGAAGTGTTCGCAACGTCAGGTTATCAAAGTTGAGTTCCTCCAGTTTGCGAGGCTTGAAAGGAAGATTATTTTGCTGCTGATCCATATCTGTTGTTTGTGCTGTGGGGAGCGCCTGAACTGCGGCCGAGGCCATTTTAAGGGTGAAACGATTACCCCGACTGCTAGTGTGTAGACGATGTGACCATCGCAACACTTGTTTGCGTCCAAGCATATGCATGGTAACTTATGTAATTAGTAATGATGAGCAGGCGATGATAGGCTGAATGGGGCAGCAGTCGCATGGCTTCGCAAAAGGCCGTACTGCTGTGGTAGAAACCATTAAGTTTGGGTCACACCCGTATTATTTCCTGAACTTTGCATATTTTGACATTACGCCTGTTGTAGGAACGCAATGGCTTTGCTCTTGCACCCAAGTCGTCTGGGCACGGCACGTAAGATCAGCTCTGCGAATTGAATTGTGAAGTGTTACACATAGTGATGCGGCTTGCGCTAAGCCATAAGAATATATCTATCTCAATGACTCTTTCTTTATGCAGTCCGCCGCCCTGGTCCTTCCCGGCTTCGGAAGTTGGCACCGCCGGTAAGTGCAAGTGATCCCTGCGAGGAAGCGCCGTTCCCTTGCTTATGCTATAGCTGGCTGTCATATCAGCACAACATGTGCGGCCTACTGATGCTTCTCATTCTCTGACGTGGCCATCCCTCTGGCGTTCCACCCTGCAAATATATACATGAATTTATCGCAGGCAAAGATAGTGCTTCCGTGGATTGCAGGCTCACCAGTGCCGCGGGCTGCGGTTTCTGTAGAGGCACCAACCGCTCATCCCACAAATGCCGCCGGCAAACGCCCTACCTTGTACCTTCTCCATCGCCACTTGCCACGAAGTACCGACACGCGAGAGGGCATTGTCATCTCACAAGATCAGCTGCACCAGCTGCACGACGATCTGAAGGCCATGGAAAAGGTGGCCAAGCACGCGGCTTGGTTCTCTACAGTCGAGGCCAGCGATGGCGAGCATGTCCTTCTGCTCACCGACTGCGAGAAAATGGGTCGCAAGTATGGATTGCAGGCGATGCCGGCTGATGTCGGGAGCTTTACTTTGGACCTGCCGGGACGGAGCGTGGCAGTGCCGCTGGAGGAGGTTTCTGCAGCCCTGCTGGCACAGAAAGAGATGGAGAGCAGCTCGGACAACAATGAGTCCGATTCCGATGACGATGTAGGTCCATAGGACATGGGCATACCACAGGTGTTGTATGATGTCCGTGAAAGGCAGGAATTAACAAATTGGCGATTATTTAAAAATATTAATTAATGGGCGGGTGGCAGGAGTGATATTATCATTGTTATTGTGGTTACACCATCCCTTAGGCTGGCGTGTGTTATAGTGAGCCTCGAGGGTTAGATAAGCCATCGGCATGCGGAACCCGCGGCCGTTAGGATCGTTTGATTTCGCAGAGTCTCTTGCTCTCTGAGACCCCCTATCCATGTGCCAGCCCCAACTTGACCACTCACTGGCGTTTTGGTGGGAATCAAGCCACGGCCATAGGGGCCATGGGCTCACACTTCACAGGCAGAGCATTTAATTGTAGATAAGTCCCGCCAGTGAGGGTGGGTGGGCAAGGACGGGCGACAACACTGAAGAGCTGTGCTATCTTTGCTGCACATACTCTCACTAGGGACACCGCAGATCCTTTACCACCACGGTCCTCGTTTAAAAATAAGCCGTTGGCAGTCCGGATCGAACTTTCAACCGCTGATATGCAATCATGGCACCCTAACTCTCAGGGCCATCTTAGGGGAGGCGGTTGAAGTATCTAATCGTAGTTGTGGCAGGATTAAGTGCTTCAGCAAAGAGGGCGGGATAGGTGGGGAAAGCCAGCGGGTCGTCAGGGATAAGGACCCTCCATACATATGCGTCAGTGCTGCACTGCTGCATGGAGGTGTCTGGCTTCAATTGCTTGCTTGCTTGCATGTCCCTAACCAAACGTACCCAGCATATTTATAGCTATATAATTATGGCGTATTTGACTGTCAGGAGTTCCTGTGTCATGATATCCTACACACATGCATAGACTACACAGTTTATTGCTGTTGTAATAGTAGCTATTGTTATTGTTATGTGCGTGACATGTATCCAGTAATCAGCAGTGGAGGTATGTGTGCACTGTGGTGTAGCTACTAGCTAGCTCCCTGGTGCATACATGCATACATCATATTACCAACTCACCTGCTGTCTTGGTTTGTGGATCCTTATAACAGCAAGGACGCCCGCATTGCTTCGACCAGGTTGCCACTGTTGACAATGTTTATGACAAGGACACGGAGAAGGCGGCCAAGAAGCAGCGGAAAGAGGCGGAGAAGGCGGCCAAGGCGGTAGTGAAGTTGGACAAAAAATTATCTTCATCCAAGGATGAGGAGGATTCCGACGATGAGTCCAAGGATGAGGAGGACAACAAGAAGGCAACCAAGGCAGAGAAGAAGAAGGAGGAGAAAAAGGACAAGGAGAAAAAGGACAAGGAGGAGAAGAAAAAGGAGGAGAAGAAAAAAGAGGAGGAGAAGGACTCGGATGAAGAGGAGAGCAGCAGCAGCGGCAGTGACAGTGACGAGGAGATGATGGCCACAGGGGATTTCATGGAGGTGATCAATAAAATGAAGGAGGACGACAGTGGCAGTGAGTCAGAGGAGGGGAGTGGAAGTGAGTCAGAGGAGGTCACCATGTCTCCACCAGCTATCACAGTGGAGGTGGTGGATGCAATTGGCACGGAGGAGTGCCAGTCCAGGGATGAGGACGGCAGTGGCTCTGAGTCCGAGGAGAGGGGCTCCACATCTGAGGAGGAAATGGAGGTCCAGGAAATGGAGGTTGTCAAGGCAGTGGAGTCTGGGGAGACCACACCCCAGGAGGCATAAATCTGATGACTGTATAACGCATGTAGGCCACTGGTAATCAGTTTATGTGGCTTGGAAAAATCATCTTGCTTCGTTATCAGAGGTCCTGATCGTGTGCCTCTGTACCAGCAGCAGATACATGAACGTTTGGATTATATGGCTTCATGGTGTTTTTTAGTTCCGTTAACAGCCATGCGTACCCCATTTTTGTGTCGTTAGCATGCAGATTTGTATGTATACAGGGGTGGGACTCTGCACAAGCTTATCTGACGGCTATCTAGGATTAATAAATTTAATAAGTATGTCCTTGTATCCTAAAATTATTATAAAATTTGAAAGAAGCTGCTGCTGAGTGCGTGTGCCCATACATAAATACCCCGACCGAGAGCGGGCCAAATACCCTAGAGTTAAGGGCAGGGTGCCCCCATGTCGATGGACGGTGACGACCCCAATTAAAGTGACCTGCGAGCTGACCAGTAGCGGAGTTGACGCCTTAGTTGATTCGGCAGATTCCGCTGGATGCTGGTGGTGGGTGCTGAACCTGGGAAAACCACTGATTTCGGAGAAGTCGGCATGGGAGACTGGATGAGGGTGCCCCGAAACACCGGGGAAGGTAGGGACTGCCAGGTTAGTGGCCACGGGTGATGTACCCCCCTATCCTACACATATAAATGGGCATGGCAACTGATGAAAGGTGATGGAGTAAGTTGAAAATGGTGATATTGATGACAACAGATCATACCATAGGGCCTAGAACGAACTGCCAGTGCTTGGTGCTAACAAGGGCGGCATGCTCATATAGATAGTGTTCTGTTTGTACAAATTCTGTCAGTTAAATAGAAGTTGGGACGATGTAAGAGGCTCGTATCATGAAGATCCGTGCAAATAAAGGTGCTGTTGCAGTTGTTGACTAAATAGAGGCTGAGGGTCGATATGACACATGTAAGATGTTCCTTGCCTGGACTTCCTGCATAGTAAGTGGGCATACCACCCTTCCATATGTGTAGGCATACAGTATGCAGTAGTCCCTTTTAATGGGCTAATAATACGATGCATTTCACCATCCCATCTCAACTAATGTCGTCCTCATTATCTAATGCAAGCAGTTTTAAATTCGCCAACAGTCAATGTAGTAGATAAAATTCAAATGTATCACATACATTTTTCTACACGTCTCACCATTTGCGATTTCTAATCTGTCAACATACACCATCTGCCCTCCAGGCAACCTGGTATTTCATAGGTATATATATATATATGAAATATCAGGTTGCCTGGAGGGCAGATGGTGTATGTTGACAGATTAGAAATATATATAAACCCTAATAATTATATATAAATATGTATATATATATATACATATTTATATATAATTATTAGCAAACCATATAGACCATCCAGACAAGTTGACCTTTCGTACACTTCCATTATTTCTGCAATCAAACACGCAGTCCTGTCCACACAACTGTTTACATCACCTTCCTGTCCTGTTCCTATATACAGGTTGCTCGAGGCAGGCAGGGTACTGGCCATGGCAGGCACTATTGGAAAGCTGGGCGGGGCAGGTCAACAGCACAAGCAGTGTGCGCAGGAGGTGGAGGAGCAGGAACGTGAGAGCATTGACGAGCCCACTGCTAGCTCCAGTGAGACTGGCGGGTCCGCCTGCTGCTGGCAGCAATCAAGCTGTTCCATCCATCGCCACGCACAGTTATAATGATATGGTATGATTACATGCTGCAAATCATATCGACAGTTAATCCAATTTATTTATAATCACATCATAGCATAAAAAGTGCAGCTGTTCCATGACAATGATGAGGTCGACTGGCCAAACAGCAGATGGGCAGTTAGATGTTTCATTTATTCATTCAGGTAAAAAAGGCCAGATGAAGTATGTATATTCAAGTACGCGATAAATGTATGGTAGTTGTATGTAAAGAGTGACTCAGGTTTCCACGCATGATCTATGGGATTCGGGACTGTACTAGCTAGGCTGCTGCAGGACTGTACGGATGAGTGCGCTACCTAGGTAGAACACTTAACGGAATGCCGTACGTGGTATATATATATATATGTGTGTGCGTGTGTGAGTGTGTGTATGTATATGAATATATAGGGTTATATATAGGGAGGCATGGAGGCCTGGGAAATCCCCACAGAACTGGCCCCACCCCACAGACCCCCACTTCCTGGAACAATCCTACGGGTTCGGGTCATAGATTGTGTATTGAACATAGAGATGTAGAAAGGAATTAAAATTACTGATGGGAGGGCTCATTCCTGTCAGAAGAAGAACTCATATATATGTATACATATGATATATATGGAATAGTTATATCACAGTTCAGTCATTTACAAGCAAGCGAATTCAGCAATGAGCAAGCGAGTTTGCTGGCGATCGAGCGAGTTCGGCAGCAGAGAGCCGTATTCTGTCGAACGATTTGCAGGATATTTCGAGTAAACGACTGAAACGTGAGATGAACAAGTTGATACCAATGGCAGGCGCCGAAGTACCAGTGCAATGTTGCTGCACAGTAATGCAGATATGTTAAAGTGCATCTCACACTTACTCATTACAAGCCTCACACCGTTTGGTATGCGATATATTTGCATGGAATATTAGGGTACTGGGGCGCTGCCGGTGGAATAAAGAAAGCAATTATATTATATCATAATGTATGTTTTTATTAGACGTTGTCTTTACCAAAATATGTAGTTGCTTTATACCGCAAGAACAGCAATAATTAAACCGATTCATTGAAACGACTTTTGCAATACATACAAATAGGGATTTGATGAGTGCATGGACCTCATGCATATGATGCGTTTCAGTTCGTTCCTTTAGATACGTTCTTGGCTGGCCGGTATACAGACCCATATCCCGAGTCCACCATTATTTACATTGTTACATAGTTACATAGTTACAAGTTTATATATTTTTCGGACAACAATTGCATTTATGCAACGCATCTACAGAACTGTAGCGAGACTTTCCTTCTCCGAGTGTTGTGTGAGCAACGATCCTTCTACAATAACCGAGACTACCGCACTAGGCTAATGCTGTCCCACATCATGTAACTACCATACACAGACAATTCGTTGCTCCCTACCTATTATCTGAATCCATCTGGAACCCCTACC
The DNA here is from genome assembly GCA_030268105.1 of Volvox africanus. Lineage (NCBI taxonomy): Eukaryota > Viridiplantae > Chlorophyta > Chlorophyceae > Chlamydomonadales > Volvocaceae > Volvox > Volvox africanus. Next base: position 1,264,675 of record BSDZ01000024.1, on the reverse strand, counting down.
TATCTCGTATGTAAATGGATGTGTACCACCCTGGCGCCTAGAGATCGACAGATGGTTAGATAAGCTCCCTATTCCTCCGCCCATCCACCCTATTGAATTATTACATTGGCTCGTTCCATCCACACACCAGCGGATTGAACGTTTCTTATCAATTTGCTTGTCTTTGGGTTTTAAAAACAAATAAACCGCCGCTGGTTCTACTCCACCCGGATCACCTGCTGGCACATCTCAGCCAGCCGGGATGTGGCTCTGTGGTACATGAGCACCTCCTCTCCTAGCAGTGCCCGAGGCAGGGTCAAGTCACCGGGTTGCGTAGGAGTCATACGTGCCTGTTTCCGCCGCCACTTCTGCTGCTGTTGTTGCTCTAGACCACTACCATTACCACCCTGATAATCCGTGGTCAGAGGATGAGTCCCTCCTGTTCTTGTTGTTGTTGTTACTGGTGATGGTGATGGTGGTGGTGAGAGAGGTACGGGCTTCAGCATGTCGAAGGGCGTTGAAATGGAGGAGCCGGTGAATTCGTTAGCATGGATAGTGTTCGTGGATGCGGACCCGTGGGTCATGGACGGACCCAGTCGGCTATGGAGCGCCGCAGTAACATTGGCAGCTGGCAAAAATGCTGACGGTTCATCGTCGCCAACAATCCTTGCAGAGACGGACTGACGTGATGGCGACGACGACGACAACGACGACGACCACGATGATGGTGGCGGTAGTGATTTGTTGTCATCGTGATTTTCATTGGCGGCAGCAGAAGCAGCAGTGGGATCTTCCTCGGGGGCTGCCGCCGCCTCAGGGCCGCCACCCGCCATCGGGCCCACCTGATGATGCGCGATAAATGTGGTCTTTGCCAGGCCGAGTCGCGGGTTGACACCCTGACGAGAGAATTTGTGGCAGCCGGGGTATGGATAGCATGATGTAACAAGCCAGCCAGTAACAGCGTGCACACAGTAATTATTTAGCATAAAGGTTTGCTCCGAGACCAATCAACATATAGGTGATTATTAATATAGGACTCGTATTCTTTTATATCATTACGGCAGATATGTAAGAAATTCATTTGTAATATTCCCTATATATATATATATGATCTATCTGATACTGTGCCATGTGAGTGCGCATGTGCTGCTCAGGATGTCAATTTTCTGCAGCACTCTACGTACCTCCCGCATAAATTCATGTGCGGCATGGGATGGGATGGGATGTACGGCATATTCTGACGTGTTGCCGTACGGATGCGTGGTGCGTACATACCTGTCGACGGGCCTCGTCCAGCAGCGGTGCGAAGAGAGTGTCCGGAGGGACCGCCGCCGCCACGGATAGCTGACACCTTCAAAGAAAAAAATTAAAAGGGCCTTACTGGATTTTGGATTCACCTGACTTGGATCCCTCACTATAACGAGTTATATTGATGACAAGAACGCGCTTCGTACCTGTTGTCGTACGCCACATCCAGCAGCGTTACAAAACGCCGCGCCTCATCCCGGTCGGCGGGGCCCAGCTGCGGCACTCCCGTGATGAAAATTTCCCTGCGCTCAACATACTTGCGGATCGACTGACTAACAGCTAAACGACAGGGGCTTGTCATGGCGTTTGCGTTCACATCGAATGTTTTTGGCATCGTACAGCGATGATATATTGACGCCTTATCCCCCTGCATCAATCGTCATCTCACGTTTAAAGTTGACATCGAATAACTAGCCGAGGTAGAGCTTGGCTGCCGGGTGGTACAGCCTATGCCTGGTTCATTTCATTTTGGAACCTCCATCCATCACCCCCACGCTGATGCACCAGCAGCAATCATAGACATTTTAGGTCATTACCATGTTAATATGTTACCGACCAGTTCCCAACGGTACAACGTTACAACGGTACAAGCATCCTACTGGTATCAACAGAATCGGTCTTCGACAGAGGCTATAATGGAGAAAGCGTCCACATGGTGCTGATGAGGTGAGAGGAGGCATATTTACAGATAACCCGCTAACTTAACCCGTTACGCTGCCCTCCATCCACCCCTCAACCTCCATTTCTCAACGACGCACCGGAAGCGGCGGCACAGGGCAAGGAAGTCCGGCGCCGCCAGCGCTCCCCCTTGGTCCACGGCGGCTCTGAGCCCATTCGCTCCGCACAACTGCTCGAATGTGAATAAGGCTTTTCGTACGGTTTCGGAAAGGCCATTGTCGTACGGAAAGCACGAGCGATAAACATTAAACTTCCGTCTCTGAAGTTTAACAGGGAGTTTTGTGCAAAAATTACAAGTTCAACAGTTGGGCCTCAATAACAGAGAGAAAGGCCTTATATGCGATTACCGGGCTGCGGCCTGGTAAATGAGTTGTGTGGCATGGAGAGCCTTTTTTGAGTCGCAGGATTAGATATATAGACTGTGTGTTGTTGTAATGGTTGCTAAGTACGGATCTATTTTTCCGTACTATAAATTACTTCTTTGGATTCATCCGTCCTCCGACTTAAAGAAAGGCGATGCCACCCTCAAGCGCAATGAACAGATGGATGGATTGTGGCGTCCTTGCAAGTTGTTGTTCTTGTTGGACTTGTTGAACGAAACCGTACTGCACTGCACGATTCGTCCAAACAGATGAACAAGGAATAACGCAAATGATGATGGAAGAAATATATTGACGTGCGTTGCAGGGATAAGTGATGTCATGTTAACATAATGTGCTCTGCGAAAACAAATAAATAGAAAAGCTGCCGGACGGAGCGGTCCAGTACCAACAAACCCTAAAATACATGCCTGCCGTACCTGCATCCCCCGATGCGCAAGGGACTTTGAGCGTTCTGCCGTACGCCAGCGGCACCGTCACGGGCACCCCAACGTCGCCTAGCTGTGGGTCTAATGGGCCACTGCCGCCGCCGTCGCCACTGGCGGCGCCGTCGGTTTTACGGGCGGATTGAGCTGCCGCCGCCGCCGCCGCCCGCTGCCGCCACTGGCTGTGCAGCCGCTTTGATGCTCCGAAACCAAAGTACCAATAGTCGCCGCGCCCCTAGGAGTCCCGAAATCAAAAAGATGTCGCGACGTCATTGCTACGCGATATGATCTATATAATAATTTTATACGTACGAACATAGAAAGGGTTTCATAAATTAATACCATCATCAGTATTCCAGATAGTAACATGTTTCGCTCCCCCCTCCCTCCCTATTCATTTCCCACACACACCTTTCGGAGCGCAGACTCGTCCACTTCTCTTTCCGCATCAGGTGTCGTACTGCATCCGTTCCCAACCCGTACGACACCCGCCTCCACCTTCCTCGTTTCCGCTTTTGCCGCCTTCACCGTCACGCCCGCCATTTTTCGATAGTCCACGCCCGCCGCCACCCTCAGAACAACCATCTGCTCGTCCACTAGCTGTACGAACGGTTCGAAGTACTTTCGGCTCAGGCCGCCTTTATAGAGGTCTTTAGCAGGTCGATTGGATGTGAACACCACCTTCGTGTCAAAGTCAACGAGCAGTACGGCAAATAGCCTGGCGGGGTGAGGGCATGCGCGGGTTTTGGATACTCGGTGCCGTACAGGCCTTATAGGCTTAACTCGCCATACTCGGGGGTTCTCACCTTGCCAGAATCATGGCGTCTGCCACGTCAGTCACGTGCAGCTCGTCCAGGCATAGTACGGCAGTACGGGAGCCCAATTCTCGGGCGACCGTCACGAGCGGGTCCTCATCCGGTTCGGCATACCTGTTGCAGGGAAGGTCGTACGGCAGGAACGTACGGGAAGAGCCAAAGCATGGCTGGGCAACTCAGGAACGACTAGGGAAAATGAGCAAGAAAAGAGATGAGGCACAGGAGCGACAAAAGCAGTTCCATTATGATACCATCACTCTCTGCCCGCCATACATCTATCTGCACATAAACATAAATCACGTGTTTTTAACGGCAATGGAACTAAACTGAGTGCTGAGTGCGGATGTAAAACACACACACACACACACACACACACACGCAGATAGACAGACACAAATACACACACATATATATATACACATCGAATAAAGTATCTGGACACATCCTGTAAGGCACGACACTGCCTTCCTGGAAGTTCCAGGAACGACCCCGACTGAGAGCATGATAGAAATACGTCCCCTGGTTGAAAACTGGCAAACGCAAACGTTTCTACTGTCTATCAAGTCAAGAGCGGATTGAGGGTACATGCGCCCCCGATGTTGATAGACGATGAGGACCCCGGTTATACGTTGTGACTTGCGGGCCGAGCAGCAGTGGAGTTGGGGCCGCCGTTAGTAAGTTCGGCAGATTCCACTGGATAGTAGTGGGTGCTAATCCCGAGAAAATCACTGATTTCGGAGCAGTCAACATCCCTAGGGGTGAACGGATGAGGGTGCCCCGAAATACAGGGGAAGGTGGGGACTGCCGCCAGGTGGTAGTGGCCACGGGTGGAGCAAAACCCCCCACACTATCACACATAGCTATCACACACACACGCGCGCGCATCCCCTCACCGGTACACCATCCTGCCCTCGCGGCTGCGGGCCACCACTCGGGGCAAGGCCTTATGCAGCTCGTGCAGTCGCCCGTGTACGGACTGCATGAACTCGTGGAAGTGATGTCGCTCGCAGGAACGGAGGAGAAGATGGGGGGCTGCGGTCCCCGCCGCAGCGGCAGCGGCAGCGGCAGCCGGGGTAACGGCGGAATCTAGGTGGGGTGGATGCACCGCAGTCGCGGCGGCGGCAGCTTCTAAGCATCGCTGTGTCGTACTGGCAAAGATGTCCATCATGGCGGTCTTTCCAGAGCCGACCGGGCCCCACAAGTAAGCACCACGAATTGTACGGGGCTTTGGAGCGATCTGTACAACAGGTATTTCTCCTCCCCCGGCGGTGGCGGGGATTTTGATGTCCCCAACCTGCCGATTGTTGGAATCCGAACTAACTACGACACCGCTACTGCTGCTACTGCTACTGCTACTGCTGCTGTCACTGACGCCGCCTTCAGGCCGGGGCCTGAATTCGCCGCGCGCATTTCCCTCCCCAGAGGAGGAACTTCGGAGCTTCTCATACTGGAGTACGGCATTCTGTAGCAACTGTAGCGCATGTACGGCAGCTACTTGTGTGGCATCCGGCAGTAGCACCCCACGCCCCAACAGCCTGTTCATGCGGACCAAACATATAAAAAGGAATCACATATAAATAAAAAAGCGAATAATACAGGAATGTAATAAACACCACACATATTTTCGTACTATTTAACTGTTTTATTAAATATTTATTCATAATAATTTATATTGCATTTTCCTTGACAGTCCTATTGCTAAGCCCCGCTGGACTGATATTTACCGCCCCCATCCAAAAGAAGATATTGACCCCCCCTCCGCTGTTTTGATATAGCTTGTGTGTCAGCGCAGAACGAAGAGGCATGAGAAGCCCTTTCCTTCCAGGTGGATCGGGTGCCGGTGGTAAGCGAAAATACAGGGTGGGCCATTGCTCTGTGTGTATTCAGTACGCTACTTGATGCTGCCGGGTGTCGGCAGCTAGGCACTTTCATAATCGTCAGTAACCGTTAATAACCGTTAGTAACCGTTAGTGATGGTTGTAAGTGCGGTTGAGATTTCTGGGGGTTAGGATAGCCTCGACGGGACCTGGATGGGAACATCAAACGACGCGCCATTCGGTAGAACCCCTTTCCTTCCCCTTCCCGCACCCAACCGCCATAGCTAAGCTCTTTGGTCGCTATCATGGCCTGTTGTCTAGGCAACAACACGCGAGACGGGGTTCGGGCCCATTGGAATGTTTGAAATTCCAGACCAAAGGTTGGTTCAGTTCTTTGATTGGACTCACTGACAGTACGTTGTCGACAGTAAGTCGTTTGATAGGGCATTGTCCGTCGCATCCCCTCCTGGAGCATCATGCGCTCTCGTGCTGAAGGCATAAAGGTGGGCGCCAGTGTTTCCCGCGTTGGGTAGGATGTGAGATGGATTGCGGCAATAGCGGAGGAGGGAGGAGGCCACACGCATGATTTGTTGCACCGTGAGTTACATGGATAGTGTAAGTCATATTGTAATCTATTGGCAGTCAAGAGGATGATGATTGGACGCACCTGATGCAGGAAGCGATGAAGCATCACGGTACGACATATCGTTTTGGTTAATTATTATGCAGATATCTACATATAAGCTTATGTTGCTGATGTGTCGTTAGTTTGTGCGCTCGATCGGCAAACATCCGAATGCGACAGTTAACGGTCTTGTGAAATGTTCTTCTCATGATACAACATGGGAAACACTATTTATTATTTCTTTTGTTATGAACCACTATGGATGCGCTGAATATACAAAGTCGCACTCTAATTAGGGATTTCACGGCCTGCGACGTCGACTGCCAGAAGAACTTGCGCAGTCATGAGTTCCGGCGAAAGCTCAGGGCAAGACGCAACAGTTATATTTCGCCTGCCGGATTCGGTCTGGGAAAGTATCATCAGCCGACTTCGGACCCATCATCGGGCAAGGCTGCGAGGCGTATGTCGGAAATTTAGGACGCTTGTCAATAACACAATTAAAAAAATTAAGGTATGCTCAAAGACGTGGGTTGCTCAATGGATCTCTCGGGGGCCGTTCCGTCCCCAACCGACGATACACAACTCGTGTTTTATCATTCCCCTTAGAATTTACTTGGGGCATAGTAGTTTTTATCTTCGAAATATGCTTCCTTATCATCGCGGCGAATATTTCATCCGATGTGAAGTATGTTCGGTCAGGGTTTGCGAGAGGGAAAGCTTCGCAGATCGCGTTGTGACAAGTGAGACGTACGAGGCACAACTGAGTTACCTCTCGCTTTCAGCGATTCGCACAGGAATCCTCTCGATGCCTTTATTGTGGATTTGTACCGATTTTGGTCAATACTTCTACCGACCCACGGGCGCACGATTTGGAATCCGTAAACCGAACCTTATCTTACCTTTTCTTCGACGGCATGTATATCTGTACGGATTGGTTCCTAAACGACAACATGTCAGCGTGCCCATCGCGGCTTGCCAACCTTGTGTGGCCGGTAATCGAAATTAAATAAGTTTGACCATCGGATTCAGATCCATTCCGGATCCAATCCAGGTCCTGATCCCAATCTAGATCATAGCTATGGCCATATGATGACCTCCTGTCCCCTGGATAAGAGCGGATAGTCGCACTTCTCCCCCCGCCCCCGCCCCCGCCCCCGCCCCGGCCCCATTTAATACCCGTTTTCCCCATCACGCCCAATCACCCTTTCCTTTCCCCTCACGCCTTTTATAGCGGAGTGTCTTCACAGCAGTATAGGACGCGTTTAACCGTGTTTATCCCCCCCCAATCTCTATCTTTCCCTCCCCCTCTTGCAAATACACACACGCGTTTGCGAACAGCTCGATCCCACCTACAGCGAGGACGCCCTTCAGTGGCAGTTGTATAACCGCTTCCCTTCCCTGGAGCATATCGAAATCATGAAGCCATCGGAGGTCGACTGCTTCACCGACCAGACCTTTGCGCAGTTGGCCCTCAAGGTGTGTGTGCCTGTGTGTGTATTGGAAGAGTCATTTCCTGGGTTTCACGGGAATGGTAGTTCCCCCCTTGGCAGTGAATGCGGGCTTGTCCCCTCCTCCACTCCTCCACTCCTCCACTCCCTCTTCCCCCCCCTACCTCTTCCCCCTTCCCCGACCCCTACCTCCTTTCACAGGACCTGTCGCGGCTGCCCCAGCTGACGAGCTTCAATTTGGAGAACTGCACGCAGCTGACGGTGGCGGGTATGGCGGCTCTGGCGCTGGCTTGTCCTCGGATCAGCAGGCTGATTATTCCGCAGGTGCACTGAATGTGGAGGTGGCGAGTGGGGCCGGATGGGATGGGAAGAGGTGTTTGGGGAAAGGGGGGAGATGAACACCCCATACCCGGGTAAAGCCGTGTCGAGCAAGTGCGCCGTACAATGGAATGTTAGGTGACGCTGCCTCTTCCTTCCCTACCCTACACTAACCCATCCCACTCTATTCGGGTACGTGAGACTGATCCTAACCCCCCTCAGTCCCCCACCCCCACCCCCACCCCCACTCCACCTGCACACTCACCCCTACCCCCACCCCCACTCCACCTGCACACTCACCCCCACCCCACCCCCACTCCACCTGCACACTCACGCCACTCAGGTGTGCCAGCTGTGCATGAGTGACTCCATGCTGTTGGTGCTGGCACGCCTGCCGGAGCTATCAAAGCTGAGAGTCCAGTGCTGCAAACATTGCGACGAGGTGAGGGCCCTGCAGTGCAGTGCTGTTGTACGATGGCGGTGGCGGTGGCGGTGGCGGTAGGGGATGATATGTGTATGCCTGTGTGAATCAAGTATGCTCATTACGCCAAACACAGGGTCTTGCTTAATTAGGGCACCATCTGTCACTCTAATGCTCCTGTGAGGAGAGCCCGCGGCGGCGGCTCGTTGGTGCTGATACGTCTTTTGTTGTGACGTCATCATCGCCAATGTGGCTGCGCGGATCGCGTTCAATATGTTCATTATTTTTTGTGTATTTCTGTGTGTAATAATTTATATAATAATTAGGATTGGTCATATTGTCAATTTGAGGTTTGGGGACCAATTCTAATTATTATATTCACGATTATGGTGCCCTGTTGGTGCAGTCCTTTTTAATATTTATATTAATTATTTTATTTTTTGATATAATATATTTTTTTCTTTCCTGATGTATTTCCTGTTGTTGTTTACGGGCTCTTTCCCCTACTTCTGTTTATTTCTCTATCTTTTCCCTTTTTATGTCATGTCTTGAACGCTACCCAATTCCACGCGTAAGGTCGCATTAGCCTACCTTTCCGACTTAAAGCGCCTGAGCGCGCTGGAGCTCGAGGACTACGGCCAGGCACTGCGGCAGGTATTTTATTTAAATTTGCTTAAGCTGTTGGGTAGTACGTCCATGTACGACAGATTTCTTAATATATTCGTCCACGTATATCACCCCTTAAATTAGACAACTAATTACCTTTCAGCGCAGCACAGCTGTTTGTATCACTTCTTCAATTCATAGCAATATTTTGTTTCCCATGTATCTTTGACAGCCGTCAGGAATTTATTTTTCCATGTTATGTCATTATTGTTACTAATAGGTATGTTATTAAGGAAACATCGCTTGCGGCACTAATTCCTTCATTATTCCTTATTCTCTTATACGAACGATGTGCCGATCATATATTTATTTATTTTTATTGTTCACTCAGCTCCTGTGATCCGTGGGTCCGTTGACGTTTACGTCAACCCCGCCCCCCCCTGTCCTGCTTAGGTAACTCAGCTAACGAGTCTCACAAGCCTTCGCAGCGTGATGGTTTGGTCGGACTATACCGTTGACACCGTACTGGAAGCCAACGACCAGGGGCTTGTCGGGGGAGGGGGGCACGGACACGGACACGGACACGGACACGGAGCCTTCCTCGGGCCACACGCTGGTGTCGGGATTGGCGGGGGCGGCGGAGGCGGAGGCGGGGGAGGCGGTGTTGCAGGCGGCGGGATGGAGCATCATCCACAGGTAGGTTGGTAGAGTTGTTCGGGTGGTTAAGGTGGTTAAGGTTGGTAGGATATGCGCTTGGGCTGCGGGTACATGGGTTTATTTTGTACGGTAGTCAAACACCGACTCATCGATTTGTTCGATACAACATGTACCACTGACCGATGGGTCGGGCGGCGGCACTCGCAGGGACCCGCGGCAGGGCCGGCACCAGGCGTCAACCCCATCATGGCAGCAGCGGAGGCGGCCGCCGCTGCGGCGGCAGTAGCAAATCTGAACTTGCTACAGCATGCTGAGGCGGCGGCAGTAGCGGCGGCGGCAGCGCTGGGCCTAGGCGGAGTAGGGGATGGAGGGGGGCAAGGCGGGGGGTTGGGCCTGGGGCTGAATGGCGGCGGCGGCGGGGGCGGGGGCGCTGGCGGCGGCGGGCCCGCGGAGGCGGCTTTAGCGGCGGCGCTGCAGAATGGGCACGTCGATGCGGCGTTCGTACATCAACTGCAGCTAACTGAACAGGTTCGTTGTGCTCCCAAGTGCTTCAGAGGAAACAACAGGTTCATTTTCTGTTGTATCCAATCGAATTCTGTGTCAAACCAAACCTTAATCGAATAAAAAACAAAAACCGAATGCGGACACTGACATTCGAACCCCAGTACCCCGCTCTGAGTGGAATCGAAATCCGCCCCCCAAACCGCATCATCCGTAGTTGGTATTTTTCGCAGCAGGACCCCACTGCAAAAGTATCGAGATTCGTTTCTCCGCATTCCCTCCTCCGCCCCGTCCCCTCCTCTCCCTCTTTTTTAGAGTTTTAGGGTTTAGGACTTAGAAACCCGTCCCCCTCCCCCTCCCCCTCCTTTCGCGATTTCCGTGCCCCGCCGCCCCTAGCGCCTGCAGGTCCTCAACAACATCTTCGAAGGCAAGTCGGCGCTGCTCAGCTGGGTCACAGGCATGACGGGTCTAACCCATGTGGACATTCAGCGAGTCGACATCTCGGCGGATGACCTGCAGCGGTTTGCGGCCCTCCCGGGGCTGCTGCACCTGGGGGTGGGGGACCTGAACCTAGGCGCCGGATTAAAAGAGACTGAGATGGTGAGGGAGGGGGGAGGGGAGGGGAGGGGAGGATGCCCGGATTTAGGGCTTACACCGAACACATGGCCTAAGACCAAACCCAAACCCAAACCCTAAACTGACACACACACACACGGACAAGCACACGCACATACACACATATATACACACATATATACAAACATGTGTACGTGTGTATGTGCGTGTGCGTGTGGGTTATATACATATATACATATATATAAACCCTATAAACCATATATATATGCACTCCCTTCCCTTCAGTCCTATAATGTTTTCCAAGTGGTTCTTGGGGTTTCCGTACAGCACACCCACATTGTCGTATTCCCCCTCGCGCTCCGCCGGGCTTCCAGGACACCCTCCATCCGCTGACCTCCGTGACTAAGCTGGTTAGCCACAACATTCTCAATGAGGCCCATCTGCGCACCACCTTTCCCTCCCTGAGGGCCTTATCGTGCGACTCGGCGGATAGCGGCCTTAGCCACATTTCCGAGCTGGTGAGTGACGGGCGCCGCAGGCGGGGTGGTGGGAGGGCGTCGAGGGAGGGGTAGAAGGAATTGCGTTTTGATTCGTCGTGGAGGGATGGGAAGAACTATATGCAACAGATGGATGTCTCGGGTTGGGGTGAGTGCGGGTTAGGAGGGGGAGGGGAAGGAGGAGGAGGAAGAGTTGAGTTCCATTAAAGGACTTCGAACAAACGCAGATCATCACGCAGACAAGAGCGCGCCACCGCCTCACCAAACACACATCCTGACACACTGTCCCTCAGAAACGCCCCGGCCTCCCACACACACACGCCCACACACTCACGGTCACGGTCACACTCACGGTCACGGTCACGGTCACACACACACACACACACTCACGGTCACGGTCACGGTCACACACACACACACTCACGGTCACGGTCACGGTCACACACACACACACGCTCCCCCCGCCCAAACACACACACGCAGACCGGACTGGTCAACTTGTTTCTGTGGAACAGCCCCAATGGCGCCATTTCTGATGCGGGAGTGGCTCATCTGAGTGCGCTGTGGCGTCTGGAGACTTTCCGTCTGGAGGGCAGCACCGCCATCTCGGACGGGGGCTGGGTGGACTTCGCTGCAGCGCACAGCGCTCTTACCCGGGTGGATCTGGTCAAGTGCCCCAACATATCAGGTGAGGGGTGGAATGAGGGATGGAGTGAGGGGTGGAGTGAGGGGTGGAATGAGGGTTTTTTTACCCATATTCTCGTCATTTTCAGTCACCTCCCCGATCTCCTCCCGATCTCGCCCCCATCGGACCACGGTGGCCATAACCCCACGCATCGTGCCTCCACTCCCGCTCCCAAACCCACGCTCCCACTCCACTACCGCCTTTCCCCCCTCTCCCCCCTCTCCCCCCTCTCTCCTCTCTCCCCCCCGTTTGACAATATCTGATAGTCAAGTCGCACATAAAATACAGCTCAGCTCAGCTCAGCTCAGCTCAGCTCCCCGGTCACATACCCCGTCGCCAATGTGATTTCGTCGCTTCACATGTTCACGTGATTGCTTTCGTTACTGGTCGGCGCCCCGTTACTGGTTGTGCAGACATCGGCTTCATCCTCTCCATCCGCTACCTGCCCCGGCTGGAGCGCGTCTCCTTCTCGGACTGCCCCCTCATCGATACCCGCACGCTGGCGGCACTGCTGGCGTTCTGTACAAGATTGGAACATCTAGAATTGCAGGTATGTATAAAGCCTGCATAAAGTGTACGATTTATAATCTAACATCGTCCTTCAAATCTATTTTTCATTTGTTTATTGTAATTAAATTAAAATAGCATAATTAAATTAAAAGTAAGGAATTGATTAAATTTTCATTATTATTCTTATTTTGTGTTTTATTTGATTTTGTTCACTGACCTCCTTTGTCAGACTTTGGGAAATACCGCAAAGCTTCTTTTATAGTTTTTAGGTTGGCCTTCTGAGTTCCGCTTCTCTTCTGCTCTCTACCACCTCGAGAGCGGAGAACAAGCTGCGCATCTGTTTCCACATCATCGCCATTTTAATATACATATATATGTGTATATATATACACATATTTATAATGGAATATATATACAATGTTATAAATATATATTTTTTAATTTGTATTTATTCCGTTTAGGAATACTCCATTCCGTTGCGTTCATTCCCTTCAGGATTGCTCCTCCGTGTCCCTGGCCTCTCTTCAGCGGCTGCTTTCAACCGCCGCCCGCCCCGACCTGGAGGTCGTGTACAAAAAGTGGGTTTGCATCTGTACGAGAGAATATCCACTAAATATACAGTTGGATAATGAAGAGTATTAAATTGAAAATGATTGTGTCATGATAAGTATTATAAGTCAATTCAACGATATAGAATAAATCGTAGATTTAAATACATATCATGCAAAAATGTAAATATTATGGAATGCTGCTAAATCTGCTAAGTCTGCTAATCTTTGTGATTATTGGGTCCTCCAAAATGAAGAGGTCAATCTGTGTGTGCGGACGGAGTTGCCCGTTGGCCCCACCGGAGTTCCCTAACCTATCCACATGTACCTTAAAACCCCAAAAGCTATATATCCCAAACCCTAAAACCCAACCCCCGCCACACACACATACGCACACACGGCCGCTTCCGAATTTAAACGCCACAAAAAGAAACGATTGACGTACGTGTTTTGCGCTCTACCACCCCTTCACTTCCTTCCACTTCACTCCAGGGGCGGTGCCATTCGGACGCTTCATTGTAGCCGATGAAGGGAAGATGAGGGGTTTGGATGGATTGGGGGCTTGGGAAAGGTGAATACACGAGGCTGAGGGATTTGGGTCGGAGAGAGTCGAGGTGGGGGTCGGAGGGTGTGGGTGGGGCGGGCGACCCTTGAGAATATAAATGCGTCAGGTGGGGAGCTGAACTGCTGATTCAGGGCAACCGGTTCTTGGGGAACCGAGTAGGCTGTACGGCAGCAATGTAGACGGCGGCGGGCAGATAGATAACGACAGTGCCATTGCGAAAATGCAAGCAGTAGTAGTGCAGCCGCAGCTGCGGCCCCGTGGACGGATGGATGCATCAGGTGAAGTAGGGTTTGGGTCACACAATACTCCGCAACAAATCGTCCGCACCAGCCGGACACCTAGGTTGTCGATGCGTGTGACGGCTTGCTGCTTGGAAGAATGGGAAGGATTTTCAAACCCTGTTTTTTTATGATTTTTTAACTCCAAAAGCTATTGCCTACCCCCGTGAGTTAGAATAAATACGGGTTCAGGATGCGTAATGAGGTGGTAAGAGGGGAAGATGGGATGAAGCGGGGGACAAGGAGCCCGATCTCGGTGGGCTTTCGTCAAGGGTACGAGATATCTCAGGCAAATTAAGGTATTTGTTGTGCCTCTGCGATATAGAGGCGCTGGCTGAGTCAACCGCGGAGTGGGTTTTGCCCATTTGCATCATCAACGGCATCGGTGTGGGTGTGTTGTTCCAGGAGTGTTTGAGGATTTCAGCAAGGAGGTGCAGGAAGAGGTGGAGCAGGAAGAGGCGGCAATTCTTCTCTTCTTGGCATACGGAAATGCCGTTGCCCAATTGGCTCAAATTTCCGCCTCAAGGAATGGCGGGAAAATACTTGACGCATGGTATAATGTGTACGACGGATGCGGTACTATCTATCTTTCGTACTAACTACGGTGCACTGCTTTCTCTTCCCTACTTATTATCGGGGTATGCAGCCGCTAACAGATGCAATATCGTGTGTCAGTTGTGGGGAACCATCAATTAAGGAGACTGGGGGAATCCGTTGTAACGAGAGCAACGGTACGATCTATATCTATTTACTGATGCGTCATATAATCCTATTGGCAAGGTGATACACATTGCAGGGCGTTAAACGATGCATCCGTGATACAGGTATTGAATGCACCAAACGCACTCAACTAAGGGGGGGTTGGGCATTCGGAGCTAGAGATCTCCCAAGCTCCGGGCGGGGCACAACAGGTCCACCTGACAGATTCGATAGCGCCAGCGGCTTACAAGTTGAGATCGGAGCCTGCTGCAGTTCGCAGCGCTGCTACTTACCCCGATGATTGGACGGCAAGAGGAGTCACGGTCAGGTCAGCGATGTTGCACTCATGTGTTCCCACGTGGGGAAAGAATGACACTGGCTTGTCGTCATTCTGACCTGGCCATCCAGAGAAGGATGACTCGATGGATACAGCTTTTCAGGGATTTTTCTGTCATCTGTACCATGCGTATCCACAGTGCGAGCTCATCTTCAAGCTGTATTCCTCTATCGCTACAGAGGATGGAGGAAAACCCTTTTGTGGTGGTCTGGATGGATGGACGATGATACCATGATGCATTCTGCCACACAGCACACAGTAGAGCTCGATATGAACCCATGACATGATACGAATTAGAAGTACAAGGATACTGTAAGCAACCGTGGCGGCATTATTACCCTGGTAACAAGGCACAGCAAAAGCTTGGAGATTACCACCACCACCAGCACCACGACTTCATGCGCTGCAATAACGAGTCCTTGCACTCAAGTATTCGTCCCCAAGTCAGTTTCGGCTCACCATCTCCCAAGTACAAGACATGGTACATTAAGAAACAGCCGTTTCCAAACCCTCCGCCAACCTAGACCTCCACCGGGGAAGAGGGGAGGGACGGCGCCTTGGGGTGCATTTGCCGACAGCTGACCCCTGGGTCGATGAGCTCCCGTCAGAATATGCGTGTAGATGGTCTGACCTCATGCGGGGCAGAAGCACCCACACAGTATTTTATGCGGAGTTGTCTTGAAGGAGGACTAGCGCTTTTGCCATCTTCATGTCCTTAAAATGTCATTGCGCTCACCACCACGACCACGCATGTCCCAAGCGCAAAGGCGCGGCGTCCACAACAACACGCACGACAGAAGTACACAAGCCTTTGTGCTGCGTTCCAAACGAAGCACTTCACCTGCACGCCTAACGTGCGAAACTTGCGAAAATGTGCTCCCGCAGGTAAATGCGCTTCACATCCCATCCCATTCCTTCATCGCCGCCTATCCACGCAGGCACGCATCCGTATCTTGACCATAGAGAGCAAACGTGACAAAAAGGAAAATGGCCACGCTCTCTTCCTCGGGTTTGCAAGTATAGAGCGTAGCCACCAGCCAAATCCCCGACCACCCTAGACCCGTACGACGGACAAGCGTGGGAGAGGTCTCATCATATGACCCCGCCCATCCTTGCCTTTTTGAGCCCTCTAAATGAACCCACCTCAACCTGTACTCCCATCCTCAGTGGGTGAGTGGTGAGATCCCTACCAGATCCTGCTGCTCATGCCGCTACCTTCGGCTTCTGCACAGCCACCTTTGCCCGCACCTCCGCCGCCTTAGCTTGCAGCTGCTCATAACGAGCAAAGTCCGGGCTGTCTGCGGTGGGCTTGTAGAGGCCAGAGGACATTAGGACTTGCTTCTTGTAGCGAGCGCAGCGGGCCTTCTTGCGAGCGGCCGTGTTCTCATGAAGAATGCCCTTCACGACTGCCTTGTCAATTTCCGAGTAAGCCTCCGCGACAAGCTTCTCCAAGTTCTTAACCTGATCCTCTGACTGGGCATCAGCGGATGACAATAATGCCTCTGCCAGTTTAATGACCTGTGAGGCAAAAGTAGGCAACAATTTGGGGGCAAGCCCAGCAGATTTAAGCAAAAATCGCCCGGTAATCCCGCTTCATTAGAATTCGCATGGGACCTGTAGATTACCTTTTTAATGCGGGTGGCACAGGCAGACTTGCGGCCCTTGTTGTACAAGCGGCGCTCCTCGGCCAACAGAGCGCGCTTTACAGGGCTGGGCATCTTCTTCTTCTGGTCCTTTTTGCCCTCAGCAGCCATTACGACCAGAGCTCCACGCTCGGTGACCGGCCGGCTCACCGGAACTGCATAGGAGAAAGACAAAGAAGCGCAGCCACAAGGAAGGTTTCACTGTGTAGCAATCACCAGACTGAATAGTTGGTAAATTGGACATATGATTCATAACTATCACGCACCAAAAGTAGGCCTCACGGCCGTGAACGCGCAGCGCTGAGGGCACGCGCGCAGAAGCGCTTGGGTCCGCATAAGCGAGGCCATTGTGGCTTTAAAAAACACAGCAACAGTTATAACTTGAAAATGAAAAGCAAGAAGAAGACCCAAACAAATCTTGGTGTCAAGCTTGGAGAGTGACTTCCTGCAATTGGACGAAAAGCCGTACGGCGGCTCCTCTCCGTAAAATTAATGGCTCGATGATTAGATAGAATTTTCATAGAATAATATGATCAGCAAACGTTACAGGATCACGGTGTATATAATCCTCAGCAGAGGAAGCAGGAGTGCAGCCTGATTTGCGCATATGCTAGAATCCTGGCACCTTGTAGATCTAGCACCGATCGTTGAGGAGCTTACCGAACAGTTCACTTTATACGAGCAGTATGCGTCCTGCCTTGAATCTCCGTTTAGCTGGCCCCTTAGGGCTCCACCCAGCGCATCTGCTATTTTATGCAGCATAACCAAGCAACATAACCAATGCAGCACAACCTAGCAGCAATGCTGGAAGTATGGCATATGTGCTCTTACCTTCGTAGGGGGTTCCCAGGTTCTTGGTAGAGGGTTTTAGTGTTTGGCGAGAGGGTACTGATACGGACGTCTACCCCTGGTCACCGCTTGTCTTACGTGACAGACGCACTGATCACTCTCCAGTCCCTTCAGCACTGCACGCAATTCAACCCCCGACTCCCCCGTCCCATGCATTATTTTTCCAAGATACAACCTTCTCCGAATCTTAACTTGGACCTTGCTTGCCGGCTAGGTCATCCATGTACAAAGCCAGAGCTAAAGCTACAACAGAGTTAAGCCTAGTATAGTAAGGGCAACATTTACCTAGGGTTCTTAGCTTGCAGATTATTCGATGCCGCTTAAGATCCTCTCTGCCGCCTGTCGCAGCTGCGCTGGGTTTGGCCCCTCAGGGTTGGTTTTTGGATGTCGCGCCTTCTGCAGTGTTTGGGGCCGCTGCATGTGCAACCACTTTGTTAAGTTACTCATTGTTGCATGCTATCCATCTCATCTCTTGTGTGGTGGAGGCCGCATCGCAAGCTCTTTGCCGGATAGGCAGTGGGCAGCGGCCCCCATTGGCGCATCGCCAATGACGCGCCAAGGGACCCGAAGGCAGGTACCAGCCATAAGCCCATTTTGGCAGCGTCAACGGACCACCGGAGGCTGTTTAGACAACCAAGGCTGCCTCAATAACATAACACCTAATAAAATGCACGATCATTTCAATCATGTGGAAAATAAGAATGCTTGAAAATGTCTGCTTGACGATTTTCACAGCTGAGTGGACCGGACATCCATCCTTTGATGCTGTCCCAACCCGGAAAGAGGAAAGAAGACTACTTAATTAGCAGAAACTATTAAAAGATGAAAGTAGATTATCCGACTGTAGGAAAGTGGCACATTATGGCAACAGAATCCACCATCAATATGTAAATGCCTCTGATACATAATAACGCTTGCGCTGTTTAAGCGCACAAAAATGAACGCCGAAGGGAAAAGCATGGGACTGAAGATCATACAACAAACGTTATGAAAAAGATATAGGATTAACTGAATTAAAATAATTATATGAAAGACATGAATAAAAGGATTATATCCCACAAGGACAGTGACAAGCCAAAGTTTGACCTTTTCCTTCTAAGGGGATTTTTGTCTAAAACGGTTGGTTGCCCCTCAGAGGACCCATCGGGTGGCCCAGGCGCCCACTCAGGCATGCGACCCGTCTGCCGCCCGCAGCTACCCGTGTTCGCTGCTCAGGTGACTGCCTCACGCGGTCCCGGGTTAAGCATCAGCCACGACCGCCCCCCGTCAGGGAAGGGCCGTTACCGACTGTAGGCTCAGAGCGGACACGCCATCGACGCAGACGACCCAGACCGATGGAATCATGCGAAGCTTCCAACCATCAGCCCCCACTTGGGTGACAGGTGGACGTGACTCCCCCCGGCGTGAATCGAACCCACGACCTTGCCTTTCCAGACAAGCTCGGAGTCAGACACATGTAAAACATAAACATTCAACATTATATGTAAGAACCAACCGTGCGACACCCTTGCCCGGGGAACTGACAGTAGATTTGCGTAAATGTCGATGTCTTCCCATGACGCCATGATGTGGGCGTCTCGCATGAACATCCCGGCAGCGAGTACGTTGTTTTCACCAGAGAACATGGATGAATCGCTCCTCCCCTCCGAAACTCCTTAAAAGTGGCATACGTGGTACGCACATCGTCACCTCACCTCACATGCACATTGGGCAACGACACCTTTGCCCGGGGAAATGACAGTAGATTTGCGTAAATGTCGACGTGTTACCATGGCGCCATGATGTGGGCGTCTCCCGTGGCCACTACCTGGCTGTCCCTACCTTGCCCTGTATTTCGGGGCACCCTCATCCGTACACCCATACATGTTGACTGCTCCGAAATCAGTGAATTCCTCGGGATTATTTCATAAATTTCTATTTCACAAGTGGTTTTAATTGTTCTAAAATTGAGGCATTTAGAGATGAAATGGTAAATGAAAGAATTTTAACAAAAGAAGCCGCCCTCCTTCGCAGAGAACCAGAATCACTAGCACCGACTATCGGCATCCAGAGAAATCTGCCGGACCATCGGTGGCTTCATCACCTCCACTCCTGGTCGGCTCGCAAGTCGCTACCTGTAATCGAGGTCCTCGTCGTCTATCAACATGGGGGGCACATGTACCCCCAACCCGTGGACGTATTTCTATCATGCTCTCAGTCAGGGTTGTTCATGGAACTCCCAGGGACTCAGTTTCTGGGTACCTGGCTGGGTGATCATTGGGTTTATCCGGGGGCTGGTTGATCTTCATATTAATTTACATAAGATATACATTCTCTCTCTCTCTCCCCCCCCCCCTCTCTCTCTCTCTCTCTCACACACACACACACACACACACACATATATGTATATATATTCTTCGGAATCAATCCACCCACGCAAAACACACACGCTTGTCAGGCCTGTCAGGTATCTGTCAGGCTGGATCTGTCAGGACTTCGTACTCCTGCAAGCATTTGCAAGAGGACAGGATAGAAAACTGTGGATGTAAATTTATTTATAGGCCGTCGTGTTCCATACGTTTGCTGAGTACTGAGTGCTAACATGCTAATAGTTACTTTCCTCGCTTTGAGCTAAAGCTTTTGGCTTAAAGAAATTTGAGATGTTTTTAGCTGGCACGCACCCTTGCTTTTTGTCTTTACCTTGCAAGAATGCCAACCCCATAAATATCTGTTGGGTAATGTTACCGCTTACAAATTAGTGGTATAAGGATATCCAGCTTTCCCTACGCCTCAAGCTGCCAAGCGTAAGCCAAACCACAATGCTTCTGGAGCCGGTCATTCCCTTGCTTTCACCAAAATATCTCCGGATACAACAGGAAAAGAACGTTCCTTCAGAGCGCACGTTTTTTCTGTCCCCAGAAAGCCGCGCTTTACGCGGCAAAAAATTCCCGGGGTCCCAGGAGCAGGCCCAACATATCTGCAGGTGTTTTCCAAAAATGCTAAAAATTTCCGGGTCCCATCCGGGCTGAAGTTCGCTGCTTTCGTCTGCTCATCTTGTCTACAGCCCACTCCGCAAGGCAGCGTGCATCCAGCCATTTCACATACATACACATACACACACCGGTGGGGGGTGCTTGCGTGCGTCGCAAATTATAATACTTGGAAGCTTCCCGCTCTTACACCAAAACCATCCAAAACTACCAGCTGTCAGTCGTCGTTTTCGTAGATAGATTGGTTTGGATTGGATAAAACGAGTCAATCGTCGAAAGCGTCATATTAACGTCACGTGCGGTAACTAATCGCATAACGCGCAACAACCGGTCAGCTGCATGCTGCTAGCTGAGCAATCTCGCGCAATCAGAAGCATCATTTGCATAGAGGACGTTGAAACATGAGCAAAAGGCATTACAGGTGGCATTACAGTAGCAAGCAGCACCCGGCAAGCGCCCATCCGTCCGCAGCGAAGAAACCGGGGATCGGCGCGGATTAGTCCAGCAACAGATCAGTCCCTGACTGCACCTGCTGCCCGGGATGAGGATGGTGTCGTTGTTGCCGAGGGTTGCCGTACGTCCCTGCGCGAGCGGGCTCGACAGCGTCGACACCCAGTCCTGTACCCAGAGGCACAAAGAACCCCTCCGCCCCGCCATTGCCTGTCACTGCTGCTGCTGCTGCTACTGATGCTCCTGCTGCTACTGCTACTGCTACTGCTGTCGGTGGTGCATCCACAGTGCCAGCTGTGCCCAGCTCCGGCAGAAGCAACCCGGCGTCCATTACCATCTCGCCGTACTCGCCGTACTCTAGGTCCGGCGTCGCTTTGGGTCTTACTGTTGCTCCATCGCCGCCGCAGCCAAAGTCGAGATCGTCAAGAAGAGATGTCGACATTCCGTACGACGGCGGCCTGCTGCCACCGGGCTGTCGTGCCATACCGCTACAGCCAGCAGTTGCCCTCGTCGTCTCCTGCGCTCCGCCGGCGAGACGATGGCCGAGTTCGTGTGGTGGGCCCACGGGCCATTCGGGCTCCCAACCTCGCCCCGGCTGTCTCTGCGGTGAGGTGCCTCTGCAAACGCTGCTTCCGCCGCCGGCGCCCCGGGTGCTGCCGGAACCCGCCGCCGCCATCGCACCCGAAACCGAGCCCGAGGTGCCGTCCTCATCAAAGCATATCATATTGCCCGCTCCGTCCCGCCGACTAAGACACGTTTTTAAGTTTGGCAGTACCGGGGTAACGGCCGTCGCCGCACCAGTCGCCTCACAGCCGACGGTCTGCACGCTGCCGCCGCCGCCGCCGCCGTCGCCGCCGTCTAACAAGCCCTCCACACCAACCATTGCATTGCATCCCGCACCGCCCTCCGCTACCGTTGCCGTCAGCGCTGCCGCCGCCGCCAGCGCCAGCGCCGCATCCACCTCCGCCTCTAAGCTCCGTTCCCGTTGGTGCATCACCGCCGCCGGGTTCACTGCCTTCGTCGCCGTCGCCGCCTCCGCGGCAGGACCTCCCAGAAGATCTCCAGCCATGGCGCTGGATCCCGCGCCCCCACCTGATAGTTCGGTGTTTGCGATACTCGCCGCCGCTTCCGCTGCCAACGCTGCCGCCAGAAATTTCCGGTTCGCGACTGTGTCTCTGGCGATGTCGATATCCGCATCCGTGAGCGGGCTGGTGAGGGCGCGCTCCATGATGGCGCGTTGGCGGCCCAGTTCCCACGTGAGCGGCTCCATCTGAGCGTCGCATATAACAGGGACAGGAGGGCGGCTGGCGGCCGGTGGCGGGCGTCGGCAATCACAGTATCACATACACATACACATATATTCACATGCACATACACATACACACACATACACACACACATAGACATAGACATATACACACTAACACTACACATACACATACACGTACACTTACACATACACATACACACACATTCACACACATACACACAGATACACACATGCCAACACTTATGTCCCTGAATCCCGCTAACGTGATCAATCTCCCCGGCGGCCAGTTAGATCTTCCATCTTCATCCACACAGACACACACAGACACACCTCAGCCTCCTTAAGACGGCCTCTGCCCTACCTTGAGGTACGTGATGAGCGCTTCGAAGTCGTGCCGAGCCAGCAGCTCCAACTCCAACACTTCCATCACCGCATACGAGCAGCGCAGCAGCAGCCGGTCGTGACCGTCCTTCATGGTCAGGGGTTGGGGGCACGGTTTTGAGGTTTAAGGGTTAACAACGAACCCACAATATATGTAAAAAGGAAAGGGTATATATGTACATATATATGTATATGTATATGTATATAAAGGATATAAAGGGTATATATATACCCTTTCCTTTTTACATATATATGTATATAAATAAATATATATATATATATATATACTTGTAAGGTGTTGTTGGTTGAAGTCGTTGGTTCGATGGGGATCTGAACGACATCTTACCTGCAACAGGACGTCTATGACTCGGGCGCAGAAGGCCGGAGGGAAGGGTGTCGCGAAGAGCGTCATGAGCCACTGGCTGACGTACAGCACGGGCGGCAGGCCGAACTCCGACAAATGAGCCGCCAGCTCGGGCATTCGCCACGTCAGCAACAGCTCAAAAGTCGCGAGCTCCGCCTGCGGCGGCAATGAATGCATGTCCCGAGGGAAGGGGAAGCAAGGACCAGGACCAGGACAGGACAATCAGGATAAGAAAACCCAAATGGGAAGTGGTATGAGTGTGTGTACAGAAAAAGTGAGGGAGGAAGGAAGAAACCGGACTGCTACATGCGTCCTTTTGCCAAATGTGTTAACGGTGTATACGGTATATACGTCAAGAGCTTCTTGAGCTTTCTGAACACACGTATTGCGGGAGGAGCGCTCCAGTCCAAACTTTAATTAAATCCTCATCAACCAAATTCATTCCGATGGCTTTTTCCTTGCCCGCATACTGTTTCAATATTCCCCCTCCTCCAAAATTGAAACAGGATCCATAACCTGCCGAGGCTACAGCTATAGCTATAGCTAGTTCACCTTCAGCGGCTCGAGTCCCGGAAGATACAGGCGGCGCAGGTTGGGGCCCTCGGCGTCCATCAGGCGGCAAAACAACCTGGACACCACAGGGGGCGGAATGGGCCCAAGGGCCCCACAGGGGGTGATTACGAGCAAAGCGAACCGCGACATTGCTGGGAAGGAGATCGAACTAAACATCAGGATATAGGCCTCGGGCCTGGCTTTATACGCATAGTTAAGGCGTATGTGTTTGCGCATCTAAGAAAAACTTGGCTCCCCACCTGAATGCCGTTTCTTCCGGCACGTACATCAGCAGCACACCTGCCATGAAAGCCATGCCCTGGGGTGGGGATTTTTTTTGGATACCGGGACCCATTGTAGATTCTTGAAGGAGGACGACAACGACAGCAGCGGAGGAGGAGAAGATGGCCCATCTGGTACCCGGTTGTGATGGGTCTTCATTTGGGAGGAGGTCGTGCGAGGGGTGTAATCCGGATATGTACAAGATATGGCTCACGAGATCTAATTCCCAGCTCCCGTACTCAACGACCACGTACACAACTTATAGACTTTAACCTGCATAGGCTTATTAAAATTTAAAGAACGCCTGCGAATACCGACTGTGAAACCTCAGCAAGGAAATGAATCGCTGATGAGCGAGCTCCGTTCAGGAAAGCTCACACCGCCGCAAATGAGATCATCCATCCTTTCTTACTCAGAAACGTTTTGTAGACCAACCTGACAATATGCCACCTCCAAGTCATGTAGAGAATAAGCCTGTTAAAAAGCAAAGGATAAGTTGCGTGGTTTTCGTGACAAGGCTTTCATCCACCATCAATATGTAAATGCCTCTGATACATAATAACGCTTGCAGTGAGGAAAAAGATACTGTTTAAGCGCACAAAAATGAACGCCGAAGGGAAAAGCATGGGACTGAAGATCATACAACAAACGTTATGAAAAAGATATAGGATTAACTGAATTAAAATAATTATATGAAAGACATGAATAAAAGGATTATATCCCACAAGGACAGTGACAAGCCAAAGTTTGAACTTTTCCTTCTAAGGGAATTTTTTGTCTAAAACGGTTGGTTGCCCCTCAGAGGACCCATCGGGTGGCCCAGGCGCCCACTCAGGCATGCGACCCGTCTGCCGCCCGCAGCTACCCGTGTTCGCTGCTCAGGTGACTGCCTCACGCGGTCCCGGGTTAAGCATCAGCCACGACCGCCCCCCGTCAGGGAAGGGCCGTTACCGACTGTAGGCTCAGAGCGGACACGCCATCGACGCAGACGACCCAGACCGATGGAATCATGCGAAGCTTCCAACCATCAGCCCCCACTTGGGTGACAGGTGGACGTGACTCCCCCCGGCGTGAATCGAACCCACGACCTTGCCTTTCCAGACAAGCTCGGAGTCAGACACATGTAAAACATAAACATTCAACATTATATGTAAGAACCAACCGTGCGACACCCTTGCCCGGGGAACTGACAGTAGATTTGCGTAAATGTCGATGTCTTCCCATGACGCCATGATGTGGGCGTCTCGCATGAACATCCCGGCAGCGAGTACGTTGTTTTCACCAGAGAACATGGATGAATCGCTCCTCCCCTCCGAAACTCCTTAAAAGTGGCATACGTGGTACGCACATCGTCACCTCACCTCACATGCACATTGGGCACCCCCCCCCAACCCGTTAGGTTTCTAGACCGATGACCCGCCCCCGCCCGTGACCCCTAGCTTTTATAAACGCCTTTTGACAATCTTGTTGCAACTAAATACGAAGTCTCGTCCACGTTTCCGTTTGGTTATTGGTTCATTATTGCATTTACACACTCGTGATCCCCGCCTACCTTCAGCACCCGGAACAGCGATTTCTGTCCCTCCTCCATCCCGAAGTAGGGATGCTCGGGAAAGGTCCTGTGGATATCCCGTAGGATGGAGTCGTCAACCTCCTCCTGCCCTGCCGAAGGTAACGGACCCAAAGCCATACCCAGAACCATGGCAGAGTTAAAAAGCGGGAATCTTTCAGCAGCACATCAGGTGATCAACTCCCTTGGCGGATCACGCAAGCGTTGTCTTGTGTACAACAAGAGGCAGATCCCCTACCTGCTGTACATGCATGTAAAATAGTCGGGAAGACAGTAATTGCTGAGGGAAACACAGACCCCGGATGTTGTCTTGAATGGGGTAAACAAAGAACCGCAGAGGGTGCGTGGAAAGCTGGAAACCGGAAGCCCCAATCGGTGCCGCACAACGTAACGATAGGAGCCGATAAGCCAAACCCAGGTCAAGGAGCCGAAGGAAGGCGGTATGTCCTCAATAGATACGGCGCGGGTATGTGCATGGCGAGGGGAAAACACCGCTCATTCACTCCGCAACTTCATGGCAATCTGTGTGGTTTGGTGTGTGGTGTGACCATCTCCAGCCCCCATCTACTGCACGTGCCCTCCCGGGCCCGACGTAACCCGCCGGGTTTCTCTCCTTTCGCGTCGCGTCTCGTCACCAAAAGATTCCCTAACGCACCCCAGCCTCACCCCGCCCCGCCCGTACCTGCGGTCATTTCGTTAAGTACTGCGAAGCGGCTGTCTGGCGCGATGGCCGTCGGCAATCCCGTGCCGCTTTCCCAAGGGACCTACCCACAGGTGCATTCGGCCGGAAATGGGGCGAGTGGTGCGACTTCAGGACGCAAACGCGATCAAGCCAAGAAGCCATATTTAAATACATATATACACTTATACCGATAGACAAGTAAAACAAATACAATTTAATTAACCAAGAGGGAACAAAGTAACGGGATATAACATGTCTAGAGGTTACGAAGCGCAGAATAAATACCCAGAACACCACAATAGAGGGGCAGGATGGGCAATAACTGGAATTTTGAAAGGGAAAGCATGCCCCGGATACACCGGAAACAACAGCTCCGTTCACATGTGGTAGGGTTCATGGGATGCGAGGGTGTGGTGGAATGCGAGGTTAAGGGGTGTAACTGGGACGGAGCACGGCGAGGAAGGTTTCAGAGCAAGGTAGACCCCCGCGGCAACCCCACCTGCAGCATGGCCTCCAAAACTGCCTGCTGTGCCACAAGTACCGGGTCGCTCCCGGACTCATCCAATGCCACGGGGCCTGTCAGGCAGAAGGAAGGGGCCAGGATGGACGGAGAGAGGGAGGGAGGGAGGGAGGGAGGGAGGGAGGAAGGGTGAGAGGGAGAAAGGGAGAAAGGGAGAAAACGCGGCAGGGCACAGGGCATGAATATAGACTGAAGGGGCGAAGATAAACGGACGGACGGACGAACGGGATGCTTTTGGGGAACAAAGCACGTCGAGTGAGCCGGGAGTATTCGGTACTAAGAAGCTCTAATGCAGTGAAGGGCCAAATAGAGAACTATTGCTGGGAAGGCATGCTTAGACACATGAGTCTAGAAGCTCAACATGTTTTAACTCTTTGCTGCACCATTATCCCATTAGGCGTCCTCATTGCTTCACCAAACCACATTGCACTGCCCCTTACTCCATTGCCCAGTACTTCCAACATGGGCGGTAACCACGTCAACAGCACGTACCCAACGCATCCAGGTGCTCCATGATAATCCGAATGGCCTCCGGCTGCAGCATCCCCGATGTTCCTGAAGCTGACGGCCCTGGGCCGGGCAATCCCGACGGGTCAGTGGTGCACAACACGCCGCTAACCAGCTCCCAGCCATCCAGGGAGTCGCCGACGCCGCTTTCAGCGGCCGCGGCCCCCGCGGCGGAGGCAACCTCTGCTGCTGGGGCTGCTGCAGCCGCTGCGGCGGCTCCTGTCCCCGGCCACAGACACGCCAAACAGGACGGATGTGACAACGTGCATGATTTGAGGAGTTAAGGCAGAGCTGTCAGTGGAATACCTGCCGCTACCTGCCGCTACCTGTCTCCCTTCCTCGTGCTGTTGTTCGCTGTTGTCGTTTCTGTCCAACTATCTGAACTTGAAGCCACCAAGCGGATACTCAGCAATCCTAGGACTTACCGAACATAGGAATGGATCTCTCGATCTCTATGTAATTAGGAAGCCGATAATACACACAACGTTTGTATCATAAACAATGCGTGTACAAACTTGTACAACAATGTTGTGTGTCACTATTCCTTGCACTGATAATATAACGTATTACAGATGTGTGCAAAAGGAACTAATGCAATCTAATACCTTCAATTACACCTTATCCCTTTCCGCGGCTTGTCCTTCCCGCTGTCATGGCCCTCACTGACCCTCTCTGAACGCCCTGCCCTACCTGCCCTCAATGTCCGACCCGTCTGCGGACTGATCATTGCGGACATCCGCAAGTGCGGTTGCTGTTGCTGTTGTTGCGGGTTGGGCTGGGGAGTAGCTTCCAAGGTGGTGTCTGCGACCACCCCAGATCTGCCGGAGACGCTGCGATCCCGGCGGGTTGCGGTGAAAGAGGTGGCACTGGGAGGTCGAGGGTAGATCGGGGTAGGGGAAAAGCAAGGGCGGATTCGTTCCAGGTATCCCACGGAAGCTCAGGGCAAGGGATGGGGGCCGGGGTTTTAGAGGAGTGGGGCCCAAGAGCCCCTCGGTGCCTTAGAGCTTCGGTGCCTCAGAGCTGTAAAAGGTTTCCGACCAGTAATTAAGAGCACTAGCCCTTTCAAGTCTTTGATGTTATATGCACGGAAACACACTTCTCATGACACCAGTCCCCCCGACAGCACCCAAGACACGCTCCACACGAGCGATGATGATGATGATGATGATGATGATGCATTCTCTCCCCGATGCAGCATTCTCTCTTCGGCCATGATAACTGCATCTGTTGCTGAATGAATACCCTAACGATTGCGAAGATTTAATCACCTTGGGCTGTTAGCCAGGCTGGTCTCGGGGCCGCTTGATCGGTTAAAGCCAAACGCTGCAGCGGCTGCCGCCGCAAATCGGCTGCCAGTACTGCTGATGCTTCCAGCACTTCCCTGCGCACCGTCCCGACCGCCAGCGGATCTCCTTGTCAGGCTGCTGGGGGAAGCAGCGGCTGCGCCGCTTCCACCTCCACCTGCACCTCCACCTCCGGCAACTAGTAGGTCCTCGCCGTCAATTTCCTCCTCCAGCAACGAGTAATGCGCAACCCCCGGGTGCTCGCACTGAAGGATGCCAAGTGTTTTGTGTTAAAACAACAGAGAGCGGCAGAGTAACATAGACCAGAGTGGCAGGGAAAACAGCTTCTGGGCATCGGAGGGAGCTGCCTAAGTCCTCCCTTAAGACGGCGCACGCAGCAAGGGCGCTCTTGGTCAAAACAAAGGCGGCCGTGCTCCAAGACCAAACCTCTGCCATTCTCCAGATAGTAGCACGGCGCGCACGTACCTTCAGTGGCGCCGCCAGGTGCGGGTTTTCCAGCAACACGTACCATAACCGGGCTCTGATTTCCTGAGAATATGGTGTGAGAAGGCAGCGCGCATTCGGGTCCAAAGGAAGGTCCAGGAACTCGGGAAACAGAGTCTCCAACCGCAAGATTACAAAGATGTTAGGGACCCAGAAGATCAGTCATCCGAACCCAGCTGGCGATGATGATGTCGCTAACTAAGTTCGTAACGTTCACATGTATGGTCCATGCACCATACATACAGATGCAATCCTGCAACTAGCTTGCTGCCCACCTCAGCACACACGCGCGGTTGCGCTCACCATGCATTGCGTGCCTGAGCGATGCTCGAATGAAGCATATGTAGTCAGCTCTCAACGAAAAGGACATCTTCCAGATACCTGACACTTACCTGTGGTGCATTCTCTATGACCTGCTGCCCGAACTGCACGTCTACTCGGTCTCGCCGACGGGCCTGTAGCTGCCAGGCGCGCTGTGATGCGTTAAAGCGCTCCTCTAGGCTTTGCAGCAGCGCCTGGTCCCCAAGAATGGAATTGAGCATGGAGCAAGGACAGCAATACAGTTGGTAATAAAGAATGATAGGGAGAAACACGGGATAACAAGAATGTATGTATATCAAAGACCTGGGTGGTGGGGACGTCTGTAACACCCGGTCCGCCATGCCAGGGTCCATACCTGCAGCTGCCTCCGGTTATCCAAAAGGCGCTCCTGGATGCGGCCAGCGCGTTGAACGATGCCTGGCACGGGCACGGGTGCGAATGGGGGATCGCGGGCCGCAGATGAGTCGCCCGCCGGTCACAGGTATGGGTTGGCCTCAAGATGGACCAGGGAACTCATGAGCTGGTATTTCATGGGGAACGTGAGCACTTTTGAGAGTAACTTCATGTAAGTTGGATTGATCACTCTTGGACTGGAGATAGTTGAGAGTTACAATCAAGTGGGTGACAGCCGGTGAACGAGCTGCAAGGTAAGTGCGAGCAGGTGTAGGCTTTCCTGTAGGGGATTCCATGTAACTGGACGATACCCAAATAGTAATTACCATTTTGAAATCCTTGTAGTCGAGTTTGAGCTCCCGTGATAACGGTCTGGATGCCCTTGCTGCGAAATGCAACGTTCATATGCCCCGGAAAAGTAAGCTTTATGATCAAAGTTGTTCCGAAGTGAATGTCGATTATCACCTTCTGAGCTCCTGGTCCCTCAAGAGCTCCTGTGCAGACTGTGCAGTTCGGCTTATCACCTCGCCCACTTTGCTAACCGCTGCAAGAGCTTTGCTGAAGTGCTCCATTTTTTACAGGTTGGAACTTTGAACCCTTGATTTCAATGTGTAACCAGTATTCCTCTCGAAAGAATGTTGCTAGGGCTGAAACATCATATAACGAACTGACAACAGGATTACCGTAAGACAATAGTATGTCCTATTGAAATAGGACTTCCAAGAGTATAGTATTTAAATATTTAGAGTGCCCCATCATCCCAGACCTGTAGGTCTGAGGTGCGCTAGAGTGCTACTGTATGCCGTCTTACACTCGGTCCCAGTTTGTTGTGAACATACGATACCATCAGGATACGTGACTTCCAAGTTCATACAAACGCCACCCAGACCCCTGACAAACTGCTGTACGATATAGCAGGACGTTAAACCATTCGGTAGCCGGTTAGCCACTGCTAAAATTGCAATGTTGATTATCTATCCCAACCAAGTAGCACGTTCAAAACACTAAGATTATAAACTTATGCATTTCTTATGTTCACCGATGTGTAGCAAATTCACTCTCACTTGTCTCGTCCTACGCTTCGTACCAGCAGGGTCCGGAGCTTGACCAGGCACGAAGCAGGGCTTCACGGCATTAAGACAACATTACAAGAAAGAATACCGTCAAACATTGTAAGTCAGGTTGCAGTCTTGTTTAGAGAATCGCACCGTGCCATGGTCACAGCCTAAACAAGCATTCGAGTGCATGCTTAATTTCAAATTTCGTGCGTTGTGCGCTGTGCGCTCTATGCAAGTCTGCACACATGGTTGCAAGCCATGGGATCATGCAAACAGTTGATCAGCAAGGAAATGAATCACTGATGAGCGAGCTCCGTTCAGGAAAGCTCACACCGCTGCAAATGAGATCATCCATCCTTTCTTACTCAGAAACGTTTTGTAGACCAACCTGACAATATGCCACCTCCAAGTCATGCGGGCTTGCGTTAGGAAGCTGGGTTAGTTAGGCGTAAGGCCTAGGTAAGGCATTTAAACTAAGGGCCTTACCTCAGCCCGTGTCCTCAGGGCTGTATTATTCGCGTGCGTAGTCATTTCTAATATCTTGTTTTTGTTGTTCAGCACGCGCCCGCCCGCCCATCCCTTGTCGCGTCGCCCGAAGTGTTGCTGGTTTCTTTCCTTGGTTCGTCAGGCCTTCGGTTCTTGACCTAGGACTTTATTAGCACAGTGCAATTGTAACAGAAATGGCAATGGCTCACACCGCCGCAAATGAGATCATCCATCCTTCCTTACTCAGAAACGTTTTGTAGACCAACCTATCAATAGTCATGTAGAGAATAAGCCTGATAAAAAGCAAAGGATAAGTTGCGTGGTTTTCGTGACAAGACTTTCATCCACCATCAATATGTAAATGCCTCTGATACATAATAACCAGTAGCGGAGTTGACGCCTTAGTTGATTCGGCAGATTCCGCTGGATGCTGGTGGTGGGTGCTGAACCTGGGAAAACCACTGATTTCGGAGAAGTCGGCATGGGAGACTGGATGAGGGTGCCCCGAAACACCGGGGAAGGTAGGGACTGCCAGGTTAGTGGCCACGGGTGATGTACCCCCCTATCCTACACACATAATAACGCTTGCAGTGAGGAAAAAGATGCTGTTTAAGCGCACAAAAATGAACGCCGAAGGGAAAAGCATGGGACTGAAGATCATACAACAAACGTTATGAAAAAGATATAGGATTAACTTAATTAAAATAATTATATGAAAGACATGAATAAAAGGATTATATCCCACAAGGACAGTGACAAGCCAAAGTTTGAACTTTTCCTTCTAAGGGAAGCAGGAGTGCAGCCTGATTTGCGCATATGCTAGAATCCTGGCACCTTGTAGATCTAGCACCGATCGTTGAGGAGCTTACCAAACAGTTCACTTTATACGAGCAGTATGCGTCCTGCCTTGAATCTCCGTTTAGCTGGCCCCTTAGGGCTCCACCCAGCGCATCTGCTATTTCATGCAGCATAACCAAGCAACATAACCAATGCAGCACAACCTAGCAGCAATGCTGGAAGTATGGCATATGTGCTCTTACCTTCGTAGGGGGTTCCCAGGTTCTTGGTAGAGGGTTTTAGTGTTTGGCGAGAGGGTACTGATACGGACGTCTACCCCTGGTCACCGCTTGTCTTACGTGACAGACGCACTGATCACTCTCCAGTCCCTTCAGCACTGCACGCAATTCAACCCCCGACTCCCCCGTCCCATGCATTATTTTTCCAAGATACAACCTTCTCCGAATCTTAGCTTGGACCTTGCTTGCCGGCTAGGTCATCCATGTACAAAGCCAGAGCTAAAGCTACAACAGAGTTAAGCCTAGTATAGTAAGGGCAACATTTACCTAGGGTTCTTAGCTTGCAGATTATTCGATGCCGCTTAAGATCCTCTCTGCCGCCTGTCGCAGCTGCGCTGGGTTTGGCCCCTCAGGGTTGGTTTTTGGATGTCGCGCCTTCTGCAGTGTTTGGGGCCGCTGCATGTGCAACCACTTTGTTAAGTTACTCATTGTTGCATGCTATCCATCTCATCTCTTGTGTGGTGGAGGCCGCATCGCAAGCTCTTTGCCGGATAGGCAGTGGGCAGCGGCCCCCATTGGCGCATCGCCAATGACGCGCCAAGGGACCCGAAGGCAGGTACCAGCCATAAGCCCATTTTGGCAGCGTCAACGGACCACCGGAGGCTGTTTAGACAACCAAGGCTGCCTCAATAACATAACACCTAATAAAATGCACGATCATTTCAATCATGTGGAAAATAAGAATGCTTGAAAATGTCTGCTTGACGATTTTCACAGCTGAGTGGACCGGACATCCATCCTTTGATGCTGTCCCAACCCGGAAAGAGGAAAGAAGACTACTTAATTAGCAGAAACTATTAAAAGATGAAAGTAGATTATCCGACTGTAGGAAAGTGGCACATTATGGCAACAGAATCCACCATCAATATGTAAATGCCTCTGATACATAATAACGCTTGCGCTGTTTAAGCGCACAAAAATGAACGCCGAAGGGAAAAGCATGGGACTGAAGATCATACAACAAACGTTATGAAAAAGATATAGGATTAACTGAATTAAAATAATTATATGAAAGACATGAATAAAAGGATTATATCCCACAAGGACAGTGACAAGCCAAAGTTTGACCTTTTCCTTCTAAGGGAATTTTTTGTCTAAAACGGTTGGTTGCCCCTCAGAGGACCCATCGGGTGGCCCAGGCGCCCACTCAGGCATGCGACCCGTCTGCCGCCCGCAGCTACCCGTGTTCGCTGCTCAGGTGACTGCCTCACGCGGTCCCGGGTTAAGCATCAGCCACGACCGCCCCCCGTCAGGGAAGGGCCGTTACCGACTGTAGGCTCAGAGCGGACACGCCATCGACGCAGACGACCCAGACCGATGGAATCATGCGAAGCTTCCAACCATCAGCCCCCACTTGGGTGACAGGTGGACGTGACTCCCCCCGGCGTGAATCGAACCCACGACCTTGCCTTTCCAGACAAGCTCGGAGTCAGACACATGTAAAACATAAACATTCAACATTATATGTAAGAACCAACCGTGCGACACCCTTGCCCGGGGACCTGACAGTAGATTTGCGTAAATGTCGATGTCTTCCCATGACGCCATGATGTGGGCGTCTCGCATGAACATCCCGGCAGCGAGTACGTTGTTTTCACCAGAGAACATGGATGAATCGCTCCTCCCCTCCGAAACTCCTTAAAAGTGGCATACATGGTACGCACATCGTCACCTCACCTCACATGCACATTGGGCAACGACACCTTTGCCCGGGGAAATGACAGTAGATTTGCGTAAATGTCGACGTGTTACCATGGCGCCATGATGTGGGCGTCTCCCGTGGCCACTACCTGGCTGTCCCTACCTTGCCTTTCCGGACAAGCTCGAGGTCAGACTTTGGAAAATAGCAACTTCGGCACATTAAGAGCGCATACGTAGTACGACAACTGTAGTACATCATGCAGTACATCCGTCCGAACAATTGGACAGGCTGCGGTAGTTAACTACAATACCAGCACCAATCCCATGCATAAATGTACTGCGCAATTGCTGTACGTTTGCGGCACCATTAGCCCACAACATTGTCAATACTTTGCTTACTCTGCTTATCCTGGTCTGCCATAGACCATACCACCTCTGGACCAGCAAGGGGCCCCACACGAGTTCTAAGCGATCACACTGAGCATCGTAAGCAGCAGAGATGACCTCTGCTGCTTACAACTGCATCTTTATGGTTCTTCCACGCGGTAACCATATCTGTCATCTGTAGGCCATGTGTAGCGAGGCTCCTATGGGGATCGTTATTATGGGGCACCAAGCAATCGAAATCTGGTGCTCAAAAGTTAGCATAGAAACGAATAATTAAGCCCCCGCATCAGCGTACTTACGGACTACATCGATATTACCAAACTGGCACGGACTGTACGTACCGTGCTTCAAACAGTTTCTCCATGTACAAGCATGCACACCAGTATGAGTACGATACATACATAGGGGTCGCTCGGCTCATTGGGCATCACAGGGGTTCATATATAGATTGGTGAGCTCCATGCCACCGCCGTGTCGTCTGTATCATGGGAGAGTCGCTATAATTGACCTACACTCGATTCAACTATAGAATGCTTGTATGTGGTATGCCTGGGGACTGTCACGGCACATTACCTCAGCGTGCTTGCGTGGGGGATTGTGTACGGGTCGTACGTACCCGCCTTCATGACGGATAGAGTTGCCAAATGAACATATGAAGCAATATTGTTGTATTAATGCGAATTAATGCGAATTATTTCGCATGCATGTCACAACTCAAGGGAGTACTAATAATCCGGCAAGGCTCCGTTACCCAGCTAGGAAATACACAACCTAACCCATCACGGGTATCCCCGCCGAGGGCACAGATATTAGACCTCACCGAATAAACCCTGGCCACATCCTAGACACCCTAGACACTTGGGCATCTTCTTACACTCGGCAAGTTCGCCAAGGAGTTGCTGCTAGTCAGTGCAGCCCAAGGATTCTACATCTAGCGTGCTAGACACAGAAGAACAACTACGTTGTTTCAAACAGGAACGGTTATTTCCTCAGCTGCCTTCCGGTACCATTCCACAGCCAGCACGCAGTAAACACTTACTTTTAACTTGTTATTAGTACATGAATAGATAGGCTTTGCCAAGCACTACTACTGTTGCCAGATAAAGTTAACTTTGGATTTCCGCATTTTTGACGCTATGGAGACCTTGCTCGCCAGGGTTGACTTCTCGTGGCCTCGCTTCGCACCTCGTGAATGATGGCCATGCGGGTAATAAACGCAGTCATCCGTCGTTATACCTGGTGCATTTCGTTACACCCTGCAGCTTATCCTCCTCCGGGAGTATTGGTACGAGAGTGGACAGAAGCCAACATATCCTTGGCTTGTCAGGTGATGTTGCCTCGATGTTGCCACGACGTGCATTCTTCTAACACTTGCTTGCTTGCTGTGACCTGCGGCAATTGTTGACAATCTACTCCAAGAGATGCCGCCAGGTCTTGAAACAAAGGAAAATAACAGAGACCATCAGCCTTCGTTCTGTACACACTTTACATCCTGCATACCCTAATAACCGTGCGGATAACCTTAGGGTAGCGCTAGCTGCGGACATACGTAGGCGCCTAACTCCATATATCCCTCCATGACCTTCATACACAAGAAAACCAATCTGTCTCTTTCTCGCTCCCGCTTGCAATCTCGAAATGGTTGGCTGTGCTGAAGCCCCATGTCGGAGTTGCTAGTACTTGGCGTCATAAGTACTCGGAGGAGCTAGTACTTGGCGTCATAAGTACTCGGAGGAGCTAGTACTTGGCGTCATAAGTACTCGGAGGAGTTAGTACTTGGCGTCATAAGTACTCGGAGGAGCTAGTACTTGGCGTCATAAGGCCCCATGCACGGTAAGCGCCACCAGCTACTTTAGGTTCATGCACCCGACACCCCATGAAGCCTGCCGTACATGTCCTGCATGTCCCGTTACATCGTATCACGCCTTGTGAAATTGTACACATACGCTTTAGCTACCCTGCAACCCGAGCAGTCAAGGGTCAGCTTTTCTCTCACGGTTATCACGTCCTGCATTTCCCCGACTGAATACAATAACCGAAGCCCAGGCCCTTTCCATAGTGTTTAGTTCATTTCGAAATAGCCGCGCCAGGTCATCGTTAAAAAAGGACGTTCCAAAATTGCCGCACTTGTTGTGCGCGATAAAATTATAGGAGGGGGCGGTGTACATTGAGCAAACCTCGCCAGACCCCGCCTGCCTCCGATGTACTGCGACCCCGACGCTCATGCTTAGAAACGAGTGCCTGTTTCTTTAGGCATTGGCCGGCGGAAGGCAAACGGCTCACTCGCCGTGTGCGAGCCTGCCAACTGGCCCTGATATGGTCTCGACAAATCTTCGTCGTCCTCCCAACCCTGCCCACTATAGTTTCCCCTGTTGAAAACCCAACCCCTCCTCACTCCTGGGAGCGTATCAACCCCATCTGACGCCAACAATGTGACCTCGAAGGGATTTCCCGAAGCCGATCTGAACCCTTACTCGAGTGCGTAACCAGCAAGGAAAAGGATAAAGAAGACAGCAAGGGCACCGTAAATAAGCAAGCTCTTCTGGCTTTCCGTCAGGGAGTTGCCTCCAAGGCCGTACTTCTGGTTCTCCGCGAAGCCTGCAACGACTTTCATACGCGATTCGAACTTGGTCTTCGGGGCACCACATATCGGACACACATAGTCGTCCGGAAGGGATTGAAAGCTCACACCGGGCGGCACCGGGAAGTCAGGGTCACCCTTTTCGGGCTTGTACTCATAGCCACAACCCTTGCACGTCGCGGAACCGGAGCCGATGACCATAAATTTTTCCGCAGCGCGAAGCTTCTCAGCCTATAGAGGTAAAAACCAAAAAGTGTTGATTATGGTTTGTAAGATAGGGCCAAGATTCCCATGCTCCTTGGGGATATGCGGGTCCCGACCTCAGCTTTCTTGCGCTCCGCCTCCGTCAAAAAATCCGTATCCGTCTCAGGCGAAGACCGTAGACGAATGTTACGTGAAATTACATGGCTTGGAGTTACGCTAAATGCTGGGCGTGCAACCACAGGTCGGCACGTCAGCTGCACTGATCGAAAGGACAGCATAATTGTATGCGACAGGTCAAGAGAATTATTCGTTGTGGCAATTAATAAGAGTAAATGACATGCAAATGTAGCATCGGAGGGTGACAAAGAGGGGGAATACCTTTAAGGCTCCAGAACCACAATTCTCTTTCATCATGATAATACGGTCGAAAAAACGTAACGTAAGTGCTTTCATACAGTGCGTTGTATTACATTGTGCAAGTCAGTTGTAATTGAGTATTGAAACATAGTTCTTGTCATGTTGTTGATTCCAAACACACCTCCCGTTGGTGTCAGGTCTCTGCGAACAACCATGGGAGACCTTTCCTTAATGGACGCGTTTCGCATCATGGGCCCGTTTTCCTTGTGTCGGTGAGCACAGAGCGGTAATTTATCCTGCCCGTGTCGTAAGAAACGCGTGTGCACTGCTCGGACTCAACGTCCTTATCCATAGATCTGTTATGCTGTATCCTTCACATTAGGTCGCCTTGGTGGATCCGGGGAACTGGGCGACGGCAATCGAAGCTGGCTCGACATTGGCTATGAGCTGGTAAGGGACGATGAAGGCAAAGATCACAAGCACTGATGTATTTGAAGTGTTATCATTCGGCAAATTGGTGTGGCGGCGGCGGTGAGACGCAGATGTCGTAATACGCAGATCGTGGTGCGTTCTTGCTTGTGCCCAGCGGTATGTCTTCTAACGTCTGCCTAAGGGCTAAGTCTGACTCGTAATATTGGCGCTTTGTTATGCCATTTCCTTATACAGATTTGGGTCGTTGTGGCCTCCAACCTCATCGCCGTCCTTCTGCAAACCCTCGCGGCTCGACTGGTTATCGTGACAGGCAAACACCTGGCCCAGGTCTGCCGTGTATCTTATCCACCTCAGATCAGCCGTAACGTAACGAAATCCACAGCAGCTTAGGAATCAGCCGCTTTTCCACTTCCATCATCGCCTTTGTTGTGCGGCCATGCAGGTAGGTTGGTGTGGACTTGTGTGCGCAGTGGCTGGGCAGTCGGTCGGTATGCAGTGGCATGTTTATATATTTAAATGTATACGAATTTTTATTTGTACGTATATATGTGTAGCTGTGTGTGTATATTTATTTACCTATGATATGCAATAATAAGTTGTTGATTTGCACAGCACAGGTAATTAGTGCTTCCGTCTACCCTCCACTTAAATTTCTCAATGATGACGCAGTCGACTTTTGATTCACAAAATCGAGATGTACAGCAATGATCTGCTTTTGTATGGACACGAACTTCTTTGGTTGTTAATTATTGGAGCTATTGTTGGGTCTTTGCGGAGGGGGATTGTCAACATCACCGCCAACCTGCATGGTAAGCATTGTGACTGACATACTGCAAGTCCACATAACTGCTTACCTAATAAATATATGTATGTTATTACTGTCCTGCATAATACAATTATGAGGATGATCTAGTAATATTTGTCATCATGTACAAATGTTATTTTTCTATCTTTTATATATTATTGTAAGTAGCGTTTTTTTATCTATCACCAGCAAACGAGAGGCAGGACAACAACGGTATTGGGACTGAGTTGGCCAAGGGATTGTTACACTGAATCTCAGGCTTCTGGGTCCACATCTGGCCCCCGCGCAAGGCCTTATCACATCACATCGCTTGCTCTGCATTTGCTGCCAGTGATGCTTTTCAGTCAGGTTATCTGAGCTCATTGCTTCTCTTGTTGGAGAGCCTGGAAGACTGCAATTCATCATAAAACTGAGGCAGTAGGCACCTTCATCATCATCATCATCATTATCATAGCTGCATCATCACCATCACCATTACAACCATCACCATCATCATGTGCATCTCTTATCTCTCTTTCTCTATAAATACGAATAAACATACAAACTCATTGGTCGATTCTTTGTGTTTTCACCGACCACGACCAATTCGATATGCACAATCGGAATTAGCAATTTCCACGTGGCTTGAGGATCACATGTAATTCCTCATAACTGTCGGATCGGCTTTTTGGTGTTTTGTCTTGCCCGCCACCATGTGACGGAACCACGCTAGGAATCGTTCCGCCGGAATTTCCCACCGCCGAAATGATACTTTCCTGAGTCCCTGTTAATGGGTGAACCTGTCCTCATGCCATGCCATGCCCCCATGCATCACCCCCGTCAAACTCGCATAACAGGCAAGGGGCCAGAAGCGGAGTTGAGACTACTTAGAGCTGTTTGGCACCAGTATTATATACCCCCAATATACCCCCAACCCATAGGTAGGGACCTATGAGTTGGTGGGGTCGCCATGAAATCCATTCTCATGCCCCTCCAGCGTGCCTGGGCCTCTGGTCCAGAGATCCATATGTCCAGAGCTAAACTTCACCCTTGACCTATATGTCATCCGTTAGCTCCCAATCATTTGAGGGCATCGCGACCGCCAACAGCGCCACCACCGCCGCTACCGCACCTGCACCCCCGCCGCTTCTGCCGCACCTGCATCGCCACCGCCATCTGCGTCTTCTGAG
Source organism: Volvox africanus (assembly GCA_030268105.1). Classification (NCBI taxonomy): domain Eukaryota; kingdom Viridiplantae; phylum Chlorophyta; class Chlorophyceae; order Chlamydomonadales; family Volvocaceae; genus Volvox; species Volvox africanus. Next base: position 1,225,266 of record BSDZ01000024.1, on the reverse strand, counting down.
GACTTCACACCGATTGCTGTTACCTGGCTGCGTAGCCACAAGCGTCGACACCTAAACATGCCATGCATGGATCACCGCCGACGCCTCTCCCACTTCGCTGCCGCTGTCAATGATGCATCGCATCAGTCAGGTTATCTGAGCTCACTGCCCTCCTTGCGTCCTTGCTTGGGGGGTGCTGACGGAAATTTACATCGCATCTCTACTGAGACAGGCGGCAGTGCTGCATACCAGGGCAGCTTGTGGAACCTTATTCAGCGCACATATTTTAACCATACACACACACACACACATATATATATATATATAGATCTTGCTTGGTAAACACATATGCATAAATATATGAAGTAGAATATATGCAATGAGGTATGTGCGATTATAGTATATATATATATATATATATATTTATTTATTTATTTATTTATGTATACATGTGTACATACATATACATATATGTATCATGTAGAGTTTTCGGCGCACTTAAATACAAATTTGTGGCTTAGAAAATTTACATGACCCTCAAAACCTCAAAAAGCCAAACGCACGCTAGGAGCAGAAAATTGTTTTTGATGTACATGCTTTCTCGTCCCATCGACACACGCACATACGCTGACTTACATCCAAATTTTCGACCTGATGGTTTGTCTGTTCTACATCTGTACGACGACCTTGGCTACGTGCAGGACAACCAAACCTTCCACTACCACTGAAGCCACCACCAAGCCCTTGGCCGCTCGAAATGCCGACGTTGCCTCTCTTCATGCCTTGTGCATCGAGACCTACAGCAGCAGCGTTGATCAATCCAGACTGGGCCACTACCGCCGCTTTCCGTTCCTGCTGCTGCTGGTACTACTGCTGGTACTACTGTTACTGCTACTAGGCCATCACCAGCGATACTTCCTCAGCCGGCTACACCGTTGGCACTTGCTGGGGATGCGAGAGGTGCCGCAGGCGGTAGCTCATCCCGCTGCTCGGAACCCTCTGGGTGATTCCAAGCTTATATATGTGTGCCCCTTTTCCCAATCAATTCCTATTATGGGATTCAGTTTCGGAAAAAACCCCTTTCTCGCAATTATGCGCGTATTTGAGGAAGGTGACCGTCCGTCACTTTTCCCTAAGTTTTCTAGGAAAGAATATCATGCGTGGGCACTACATGGCGGTTTCGATGAGGTTGAATATGCACTAAAGGAGTGGCGCGCAGGCGGTGGTGTGTAGACGGCCAGGTGGAGGGGCACAGATAGCGAGGTATGTAGATAGTTCGTTAGTGGTTAGTTCAGTGGATCCACACCTAAGGATAATCGGTGGAATTAAATCACCTTATCATCGCAACGGCTGAACAGTAATGGTCGTATATCAAATTAGTTTTTATACCGGGTATATACTGGCTTACGACGGGGCAGAGCAGGCGTTGTGTTTGCAGATGCGACGTAAAAATATATTGCCGGCGTACGCTTTGTTGTCACGGTTTGTATCCTCACCCAACCTCAGCTGCTTAGCTGATGGCAATCAGTACGGGGAGGAAAAGTAACTAGGTGATGCGAGTGGTTTCGGCTGCAAAGCTTGAAATTACAAAGCCTCGAGTTGATTGCTGCTGAAGGCTGTAACCCGTCCAAGCAGCAAATGTCTCAGTGTCCTGTGCCTCAATGACCTGCAATGCACGGGGATTACCAATGCCCGCATTTTCCCGCATTCGTCATTTATTATATCGAGGCCGCCTCAACAGACGCAGGCGAGCGGTATCGTTTGATGGAACCAGATGGCTAGTCATCCCACATTGCTCCCGTATGTCGGCGGATACATCTCATGAGACTGCGACAGTGTACCTCGCCAACCTACTGGCGACAATTAGGCTGTTGGATCAGACATCGGTAATCGCATACTTACGGTTTCAGAAAGGGGATTTCTGCCACCGGCGGCAAGGGTCTTTGGGGCGGGAGCCCTTCCGGCCTGTTTCGGACTTGTTCGGATTTTCGGTCCCCTCCCTATTACGGTCCTATTTCTGCTAGCGGGCTGCTGGGTTTGGATATTGAATCTCTGTTTCGGGAAGTTAGGTACGGCCGATACGGCCTGTGCTATTCGAAGAATTTGCCGATGTCTGTTCGGGATCAATCTATCCCCGAACATCACTACCACCTAACTGGATCAAGATCCAGGTGAAGATCAATTTGGATTTAAGATCTGGGCCATCCATAAGGTTGTGACCACCTCGGACGTGCAAGGCAGACCAGGACGAAACGTGCTTCTTCTCGATGGTATGACATGTACGACGTATGTTGATGAGAAAGGCGTAATGGGGAAAAGGAAAGATGACCGCTGCATCCACTAGGGAGGCACGATCCCAACGCACTCAATTTCGCACGATAGGTGTCTGAGGCTTTTTTAAAGTTAGCGGACTTTGGACATCTCATCCGACGCTGTCGGAGAGCCTGACTGACGGAAAGTAGTTTGTACCCCACGCGTGCCATTAGCTTTTGCAAGGAGGAAACGGAAACAGATACTCTTTAGCTGAATTGAATGTCGTCGCAGGTTGTTAATAAAAAAAGGAAGAAGAGCGCTCTTGCAACTGAGACATGAGTGCATGCATGATGGAGGACTGGCTGCAGGCTTATAAATAAGCCGTGTTTGGTACTATGTCCAGAGCTCACACGCTGTGGATAACAGACCTCCAGATCCAGTACGACACACTCCACCTGGTTCCTGCCCTCAAGACCTGATTCGAAACGATCAGTTAACAGACATGCGGGATAACGCCACCACACAGCCACCATCATCACCATCACCACCACCATCACCAGCTGCTTATAATCTAGCTCCTGATGAGTGACTGCCTTCCCTCCAGCATCTTCTTCACTGCCTCTTTCTTTTCCTACCACTCAACCGCTTCACCGCTTCATCATTCGTTTCTCACCCGTTTCATCGCTAAGCGTTTCTCGCTGCCTTAGGCGGTCGGGGCAGCAGTGTCGATACACCCTTTTTCTCAAAGTCCTTGGCGTAATCCGGGATGAGCGATGCATGCGTTGTGACCGCAACTCCAGGTAGCGTCCACACGCGTAGCTGCGCCCGGCCACGACAGCCCACGCCTACCCACCCCAGCCCCGCAATGGCCACATCCACTGTGCTCCGAGACCAATCCATGCCCTCGACATCCACATCCACAGCCTGCCACTTCGGCAGCGCAGCCAGGTCTTCCGGAAGGTCGGGCGGTGAAAGCAAGCCGTTCTGCATCAGGGACTTGACCTTCTCGTCGGCACCTGCGTGTATGCGTGCAATAAGACCTGGTGTTGTCGCTGCTGTTGTCGGATGGTCGGACGGTGATGGCGGTGGTAGTCGGATGGTGTTGGTGATGTGTTCTAAAACCGCAGCGCGTCAGTGGTGCAGTCGAGCCCATGAGGACAGCGAGAATACCAAAGAACGCAATATATATAGAATACCGATGATAGACAGCGGCAGGCGGGACGCATGCAAATATCTCTAGGGAATAACCCCGTGGAGGGTCGCAGCGGTGTAAACATCAAAAGATGTGTGTATTCGCTCGTAGGTTGGACAGAACCGTTAAGTAGAGCTGATCCATGGTAGAGCTGACACCTCATTGTAGGCAGATATCAAAAGCTACCTACTTATTATGTAAAAAGCCAGAAACGAACAAAAAATTGATTAGTTAGTTGCGGGTGCTTCTGGTGTTGCTGTGAAACGGAAAACATGATAGCAAGTGGAAGAATAAGATGCCGTACACACCATCCACACCTTCGGTCTTGCCCATATGCAAGTTGACGTGAGCGGATACAAAGACCGTCAAATACAGCGTTGGACCTGGCGCTGAAACCACGTCCAGGCGCGCGAGCCCCGCACCCAACAGCACGGTGTGACCTGGTTGTATGCGGTAGGTCCGGCCGCGGAGCTGCTTGGAGGGCAGCACCTGGGTATGGCGTCAAGATTGGGGGAGAACGGAAGGATCGAAGATGTTTTCGAAACACCGATATGGGTTTTGTGATGAAACGCAAAGACCGCTGCAGACCGCTTCCATCTTTGACATATGCACAACTTGCGCGCGCGCGCACACACACACATATATATATGTATATATATATATATATGTGTGTGTGTGTCTGTGAGTGTGTATGTGCACGTACGAAAGTACCATGATTCCCTAATGAAGGCAGTGTACAACGACGAATGCCGTACGTCGATGATGTCATGCATGCCGATATGTACCTTCCGTACGACCTCGGGGCTCAGGTGGCTGGTCAGCTGGTGGGCGTGGGGCACCCCGGGCGTGTCGAAAGTCCGATGTTTGGGTCCCAGCGGAATGCCGGGGACCTGCAGAGGCCGCAGCGCGGTGGAGTTGCGGGCGTTGGCGGCGTTGGCGGGATGACACCGCGAGGAATGGGGTGGCAGTGGCGGCAGTGGCAGTATCAACAAGGGAATTTCCCCTTCCCCTTTCAATTCCTTTCCGGGAAGAGAGGGCGGCCTAAACAGTAAAACCATAAGTCCACAGCATGTAAGGCCCTTACCTGCAGGAGCCCAAGGGTCGTCCCGGGTACAGGCGCTACCGTGGGGTCACCTGAGGAGACACACACAAAGACATACACATACACATACTTATGCACACATATACACTAACATACATACAAATATAATATGCATATGTGACATATACACAAATATACATATGGGCAGATGGCATGATGTCAAAGCACACACGTTCCCCCAGCCAGATGAGCGGTCACCACCCCTTGCGTTGCCCCTACCCGGCCCCCCTCTCTCCCTCCTTCATGTGCAGCGATAATTGTGATTGGCAGCCCATGGCATGGCACTGCATACACAGCAGCAGCGGTGGTCCTTCCCCGCGGTCCCTCTCTCGTTACCGCTCTCCCTACCCCTCATCCTCACCCGCACTCTCACTCACCCTTGCCGTCCGTGCCCGCCAGCCGCTTCATTGCCTTAATCAGAGAGCTTTTTCCCGCGTTCTGAGACCCCACCACCCACAAGTCCCCTCGAAAACCAAGAGCCTGTCGGATGTCCTGAACATTGGGAGCGAGAGAAGGAGGAAAGAAGGGATTGGAAGGGAGGGAGCGAGAGAAGGAGGAAAGGAGGGATTGGAAGGGAGGGGGCGAGGGAGGGAGGAAAGGAGGGATTGGGAGGGAAGGGGCGAGGGAGGGCGAAACGACGAATGCACCGTGAGCTGGAAACGTACCAGCTATGTAAGTCTTGGAACCGCTGATTGTTGGGGATGTGGGCGGCTATTCATTTAAGATAAGTCAGCTCATCAGCCAAACCCGTTTGTGGCACAAGTGAACTCCCTAGCCAAGGGATGGATGGTTTGTGCCACGACATATTCATTACTATATTACTAAATTAGTTGGTCATACTACTGTCCTTACTATATATGATATCATTACCGAAATTATTCTTATGTATTATTACTTGTATTCTTTTGTATCATTACAAAATATATCATCATTCAGTATTATAAATATTAAATGGCAGTGTAATGGCAAAACCGCCGCCTCTTCGTCCCCTGATAGGTAACAGCATGTAGATACTACCACATGTACAGCAGGTACGGCACAAAAGGCCTACCTGCAGCATGTCCTTGACTCCCAGTCCCTTGGCAGCGCTAACCATGAACACCTTTTCCGCGTGAGGGAGTCCTGCCTGTTTGAGGCGAGTGCGCACCCATTGCTGCGCGGGGGGAGGGGGAAAGGGGTAGAGAAAGGAGACGAATACGCGCGAGACTTGACACGGCCGCTGTGCAACGCAGATTACTAGCCCTGGGAGGAGAAGCGTGAGGGGGAGGTGGGGGAGAGAATACATGAGAAAGGGGGAATAGAGAATACACGAGACCTGGACTGCTGCAGAGATGCTGGTATGGCAGGGAGGGGAGGGGGAGGGGCGAATGGGGGAAAGAGGCGGAATGAAAGAAACGGAGTGTTAAACGCACGGTGAAGCCGAAAAATGAAAATCCACACAAAGCGCCTCCTGAAGGAAGAGAAGCTTGGAGCACCAAAATGGACCTTTAAGAGAACCAGACGCCATGAGGGCCAAACGGTTTAGAAACCAAGAGGCACTAACCTGGGTTAGGACAGCCATACGGTGCTAAGTGCTCAGTGTTTACACACCTGCACCCTAGGAACGGTGGCAGCTGAGGGCAGAAGGTCAAATTTATTCGCCGCCACCATCAGTTTAAATTTGAGGTCCTCAGGGGCCGCGTCGCCGGTGCCTGGAGGCATAAGCGCCCTAGAGTTGTGGACGGGGGGAGGTCAGGGGATGGGTGGGGAAGGGCGTGGGGAGGTCGGGGGCCGGCAGCGCAAGTGGGAGCTGAAAACGGAATAAGTGCCCGTAGGAGGTCCAGTCCATCTGTCATTACTAACAGTTTCCCGTCGCAAATAATATATAAGAAATGGATATTTTTTGCACGTTGTTATGCACAGCCCAAAAGTAGTTATTATTGTTATTATAATTATGATTATTATATTATTATGATTATTGGTGTTCTGATGCATAGTGCAATTACAGGTGCGATTTTAAGAAATGAATATTTGCTGCCGTTAATTAATGACATATGCGTGTCCGTAAATTTTATCTTTCTTCTTCATCCGCAAGACATAATGGTAATTATAAACTACACTTACATGGCTCATCATCTATTACGGTTTTATTTATGATTATGATTTATCGTTATATATTTATTAATTGTGGAGTTTGGGTATTCACATAAAATAATTAGGATGATCGAGTATATTATGTACTTATTCATCATATTTATAACTAATCATTATTGTTGTTATTGTATTCGCAGCCGCTCCCTCTCCATCAAGTCGCGCCCGGCGAAGCCGCACCAACCACGTGCCTTATGGCCAGTCGAGGCAGTGAGCCGTCAAAGTCCCAAAGGTCCACCACGCACAGCACAACCGCCTTTCGGTCCTTCTGCAGGTAGATCTTCCGGCCGACCTGCAAGTGTCCCGCCAGCCACCAGCAATGGGGTCGGGATCGCGATCACATAGATCATCGGGATCATTTAGGTCATCACGATCAGACAGATCATCGCCATCCGGATCGGCAAGTGGGCAATCCAGACAGACGTGCAGCTACAGCAGGAACGATAAGAGATGCGGGGATAGCAAGCAAGAATTTTCATCCTGACTTAAATGCTCCGAAACCCAAATCGTACCTTTTTTCCAAGATCGAACTCCGGCAAAGCCGCTTCCCCGACGTACGTCTTAAGCTTCCTGAAATCCACACGGGAGGGCATGGTCCCCAAGGTGTTCGTCAATGACCAGAAGGCGAGGCAACGACAGCTGCAGCTGGAAGAAGTTGTAGAATCTCAGCAATGGGGGCTGGAAGGGTGAACGGAGCCACCGTGTGCCTTAGGAGTGTGACAAGACTGGTAAGCATGTGGTGTATATAGCAGAAATGAAATCAAATAAAAGGAGCCACTATCTATCGTGACCTTCAATAGGGGTCACTTTCAGATCAGCTCCGCCGCACCCTACATCTACCCTATGCCCCCACACACCCCACTCCACCCCACCCCACACCTACACATACGCGCACACAACGTGCGACATACGTGTGAAGGTTTTTTAAACGCCAACGCACGGGGAACCGCACTCACCCCGAGTGTGTGAGCCAGTAACAACGCTGACATAAGACGTCGGGATCCTCAGCGCCCAGCCGCCCCACATCGTCGAACTCCACCTGAAGACAAAAAACGTTTGCTGAGTGCGAAAAGTCTGCAAATACACACACGTGATCGGATCTAACTATCGGCACCTAGTGCAGATGCGGTTAAGATTCGCAGCACGACCTCCACCTCCTTTCCTCACAGGGCTTGCGGCTCTGACTACGGGATGAAAAACCCTGAAGCGAACGGCGATGATTGCCACGATTTAAAAGCCTCCTTCCTCTCCTTCCTCCCCTCCCTCTATCATGCCTCGTTTATTCGACTTCGCCTCCCTCTCCTCCCTGTCCTTCCTCTCCTTCCCCTCCCTCCGGTCCCTCTCCTTCCTCTCCTTTCTCTCCTCGTCCAAGCCACCTTACCAACGTCATCTCGCCGCCCTCCCCGGCCTCTCCATGTTCCTCTTCCACCGGGGCCTCAGTCCGGGGCTCCAGGAGGCGGGCGGGAATGGTGAAGAACCTGCCGTATAAGCAAATACCGGGTTTGCGCAGCGTTTCAGCTGAAAATGAGATCCCTAGGAAGAAGGGGGAGGTAACGGTATAACGGCACACTTAAACTGCTAGGTGTAGCCATCACTCACACGGAGGCTTTAACAGTATTAGAACAACGAAGAACAGACATCATCTTCGTGGCCGGCGCTGTTGACTTCCTGGCAATCGAACACCCGACTAGACTTTGCAACGTGCACACCTTCACATGTGTTTGAATCATAAATGTGTGGTATGAAGCTTCGTCTTTTCCCTCGTCACCTGTGCGGTAGCGGCCCCAGCCGATGGGCGCCTCGTCCGTCTTCACTTACCCTGGGGCTCGCTCATCCTGACGCTGCAATTTCATGCCACAGCCACAGCAATGTGTAGGCAACTTAATCCCCATAGCACGCAGCTGTTCGTCGCTGAGAACATTGGCCGCTGCAAGGTCTGAAGGGCTAGGGCTCCTAAATGAGCCAGAAATGTCGTCCACTGGCCGCCGGCCGCGCATACCCCGGGTGCCCCGGGATCTGTCGACATCCCCCACTTCTGCGTCGAAGCTTGCTGCAGGTTCCGAAGTTGAGGCAGAAACCATAGCCCCCCGCTTCTCCGTCGAGAAGTGGTGTTGGGATGCCGGCAGCAGCGGGAGGCAGTGACGAAAGATGGCCGGAGATGCACCTGAAAGGAGCGTCCATGAAGGCCGCGTTGAAAAGCTGCAGCTAAGGGCACAACGAGCACTGCGCGGCTTGGCGCCTGCCGGCAGCCTGCCGTGTGGCATTTCAGCGACGGCGGAATCGAATTGCGCAATGCAGGCTGATATGACAGTCTGCTTGCAATTGAGTCCCGTATAATTAAGACTAGAGGTTACGTTATGTGGGTCGCATTCCGAGGCTGGAAGTAATGACTCTAAATTGTAGTGGCGGCCTACAGAAAGAAAAGACTGTCGGCTTGAGAAGTGCGATATCTGATGTTTTAAAAAGGATAAACTATAGCAGTTGATGGTCACTTTAGGTTGTATTTGTAATAGTGGCCAGAGCATGAATGCACAGTTCCGCAAATTCGTAGGTTTAATTAAATCAGACTCAATACATTCTGATAAGCAGGTAAGGCATAATTATCGTCTTGCGCATAGCGAGTTGGGTGACCTTCGCGGAGTGACAGCATGGATTAACCGTCTTCCTGGATCCTCCTGGATCCAGGAGAAGATCCGACACCGAGGACACCGCGGCAAGCCGGTCTGTGGTCTGCGACGCACAATACAATACCACCGCACATTGCGGTCCGTCCCTGTCTCCCGATTTTGTATCAGGATTCTCAAATACATGCGGGCGGCGACATGGAGCTTGCTGCTCGAATGGGGGGCTCCCCGCGATTCCCTACGGGCCATGTGACGCCTATGCATGTATGGTACCCATTCTGGCGTACATTCCGAAAAACAGCGAAACTCTTTGAAGCACGGTAGGTCCTGTGCCACTTTGAGAATAAGGAGGTAATCACCCGGTGAATGAAGGGTGTTTCGTATTCTCCCGTTTTTGTTCCATTATGGAGCACTAGATTTCGATTGCTTGGGGGATGCATTCCCTTAACAACGATTCCCATAGGAGCCTCGCTACGCATGGCCTACACATGGAAGATATGGTTACCGCATGAAATAACCATAACCATGCAGATGTAAGCAGGAGAGGTCATCTCTGCTGAGTGTGATCGCTTAGAACTCGTGTGGGGCCCGTTGCTGGTCCAGAGGTGGTATGGTCAATGGCAGACCAGGATAAGCAGAGTAAGCAAAGTATTGACACTGTTGTGGGGGTGATGGTGCCGCAAACGTACAGCAATTGCGCAGTACATGTATGCATGGGATTGGTGCTGGTATTGTAGTTAACTACCGCAGCCTGTCCGATTGTTTGGACAGATGTACTGCATGATGTACTACAGTTGTCTACTATGCTCTTAATGTGCCGAAGTTGTTGTTTGTGAAGGTCTGACCCCGAGCTTGTCTGGAAAGGCAAGGTCGTGGGTTCGATTCACGCTGGGGGGAGTCACGTCCACCTGTCACCCAAGTGGGGGCTGATGGATGGAAGCTTCGCATGATTCCATCGGTCTGGGCTGTCTGCGTCGATGGCGTGTCCGCTCTGAGCCTACAGTCGGTAACGGCCCTTCCCTGACGGGGGGCGGTCGTGGCTGATGCTTAACCCGGGACCGCGTGAGGCAGTCACCTGAGCAGCGAACACGGGTAGCTGCGGGCGGCAGACGGGTCGCATGCCTGAGTGGGCGCCTGGGCCACCCGATGGGTCCTCTGAGGGACAACCAACTATTTTGAGAAATTTTTAGAATGTTCTTTAGGGTACAGCAGTCCGTCGACTTCTCTTTTTGGTCTGCAATACCATTATATACTAATTAATACTTCTAAAATTAAGGATTTCTTCATGCCATTAAATAAACTTTCTTATACTTCCTGTGTATACTTCCTGTTAACCTTCCGTAATCGGCCCTTTTCCATGTGTCTTTTGACGGCATCATTTCCTGGGCTGCGAATGGAGTAACTCACGGAACACCTATCTAATTCTTTTGTCAATTGGTGACGTTCCTAAAACCTTTAATTTCGGGTGCTCATTGCGGCCACCTATTCGCCTTCCTAATGATTTCCTTTAAGAATTCCATATTTTATTGCAATGAACCTTACAGAGTGTAATCCCTATTGTGCACTTTGTCCTTTTCGCAACTCCGCACCCTCCTCCACAGTTCCTACCAAGGCCGTACTAACGAGGCTCCAATCCATCTTCATTCGCACAAACGTAACTTCTATGTTTGTAATTCCAGGTCGTTACAATGCTCTTGGTTCAGCTTCAGCGTCCATTTCCACAGCGCTGCTCGCAGTGCCAGGCTGCCGATACACGTTTTCACCCGGTAAGCCGGGAGCTGAAAAAGTAAAAAATTTGTCGCTTCATTCTGACAATGTGTATTATTTTATTCAACTATGTCACAGCTACTGGGGTCCAGGTGGGTCCCAAGACCTTCACGTATGCTCTAATTACCTCTTTGCAAAACGAATTCCGTCTCATCTTTTGAAAACGTTCGTTGCAGGAGATATCACGCGCCAAACGTGAGGACGATGGCGGGCAAAGTTCTCACCGCTAATATCGACACCTTTGCGACAGCGGTTTCGGAGTAAGTAGTTGTCGAGGCTCGCTCAGAAGCTTTTAGGATCACGTTCCAGGAGCTAATTGGCGACAAATGGCCCTAGGGAGAAGACGGCATTGAATTTATTTCTGTGCCCGTTATCACTATGCGTCTCACGCGTACATACTTCGTCACTTTTGTGGTATTGTCTATTCCACCAGTGTCACTGGCATTCACATTCACTCATACGCCTTCCTAAGTTCGGATATTACATCCACTGGTACTTTCTCAGGCTCGTTAAGGCACCTGCTCCCCATTACATTGTCTTCACCACGGACAATGACCCAAGCACCGGAAAGCCATGGTGCCCGGACTGTGTACGGGCCGTACCCCCTATTCAAGCGGTGGCTGCCCGCAGCCCGGGGACTCTCCTGGAGGTGACGGTGGGACCGCGATCCGCTTGGAAGGGAAACCCGAGTCATCCCTTCAGGTGCGTGTGTGTATGTCAGTATGTAGTGTGTCCGTGTGGCTGCGTCCTAGCTGGGAGATGGGTCGGTGCCATTTGAATGGCATGCCGCTTGTTCCCTCGTATTTATATGTCACAAGTTCGACTTTACCCTCTGCGTTTTCCTGATCTCTACCTCTATTTTTTTAGAGTTGATCCCCAGCTCAAATTGACTGGAGTTCCCACACTGCTCGCTTGGGGTCCGTCCGGTGCCATACGGCGCCTTGGACCGGAGCTGGAGACATGCAAGTCATCTGAGGAAGTCGACAAGCTCCTGTCGTCCACCAGATTTTTCAGTCCGTAAACCTGCTGCTAATACCCGGTATGCAGCCAGCAGGCGCGAAAGATCTGGGATACTCTTGTTATGGGGTTGGAGGTTGTGGACTATGTGGAGGATACAGTTTCCAGGCAGGATGCAGTTTCGTGTGGACGTGGAGGGTTGAGACTTGGTCTCCTGCACAGTGATGCCTAAGGCCGGTGATGTCTTGGGTAGAGATTAGTGAGTATTATTACACTTTTTGATGTACCACCAACCTGTGAATTCATATGGCTAGGACCAAGCTTATCAGTATGCCGTTAGTAACTGCCGTTAGTGGAAAGAGACGCCATCACGAGAACGTCAAATTTGGAGGCAGGCTTTGATGATGACACAGGGCGCGGTGGGAAATGTGCGTGGGGTTTTATCTTTTATTATTACAGACGCAGGCACGAGCACTCAGCAGTGACTGGCCAGTGGGGGATTAGCGCAGCGTTAGCCTTGGGCTGGGTTGGAGGAGATGTCAAAGACCAGTTAGGCCAGGACCTGTGTTCCAATATTGGCAACGCCGGTACTGTAACGAGCTATTATTGTATTATTCGATTATCGTCGCCCGTTTCTCCTGCACAAGTACTCGTGCCTGGTCATCCTCAACAATCTGTGCCGAGAGAATTACTAATTTGAATGATAGCTGCCCAATACCCTATATGTCTTTAGAGCGCAATTCCCTAACCTTGGGCCGAAGTTGTTGCCGTCGACTCTGAATCCTTATTGTTCCTGTCTAAATATGATGAGTTACCACGTGACATACTTGCATACAGATAGTTATGCAAATCACATACGCACCAATACGCCAAAACGCTCTCACATCGAAGTGTGGCTGTGTCCACAGTAATTCAAAATTTACAGCAGCACTCTGCAGTTATGAAGAAACGATCGGAGGTCAGGCCTTAAGGCACGCTAAATATTGGTAGAACGCACATTTTTGAATTATTCCGATGGAATGTCCTCACGTGGTACGACAACGATGGCCTGAGTGGTATCAATCCATCTGGTAACATTATTTTAGTATGTGTGAAATGATTAATTTTAAGATTGTGCTTTTATATCGGAAGCTTGGGACTTAACATGGCACCAAGTGCAGTCGTTGGGCTAGTGGCCTTTTTAGCGCTCCTTGCAACTGTGCAAGGCGCACGTCAATCCAGCAGGAAGGAAATAGGTATTTCGAAGAAAGTTGGGCCTGAATCCTATGAGCCGACCAAGTACAAGAACACCAAACCGTTGATTGGCGTCCTCACGCAACCATGCCACGACTGCCCTGGAAAGTAGGTGATCCATCAAATAGGCTTGAAATCGGATGTTTGAATTGTTGAGCCACATGATATCGATGGCGCCCTCAGGTCCTACATCGCGGCTGGTTACGTCAAATGGATCGAGATGGGCGGCGGGCGCGCTGTGCCGATCAGGTATGGCAAAGTACCCATGTGTTGGACAAGTTCAGAAGTCGTTGGCAGCTATGGAAAGTTGGTTAATTACCCGACGCTTGTTTTCTATGTGTGGACAGTGTGGAGCGAAGTGAACGTGACCGGGTGGCTGTCATGATTTCCTTGTATGTGCTTCCTCCCGTACAAACATATCTACCAACGTGCTGACTGTCTGTGCACCAGGTTCTACGCGTCGGAGAACGAGCTTCACCGCCTCTTTAAGTCGCTGAACGGCTTGGTGTTCCCGGTGAGTCTCCTTCAAAGCTCTTCTGCCACGTTCCCAGCTCCCGTCCCGAAAAAGCAGCGATCTCGCAATTTCACGCAACCTAACTACGATATTGATAGGAGCGATATCTTCCGTATCCAGGGCTGCCTTTGCCTAAAAAGGCAGCCTCAAATTGCCTGCCTGCCCTTCAGGGGCAGTCATCCCCAATCTGCCTTTAACGTCTCCCTTTAATGTCCGAATATATCCCTTGCGTACATACATCATGGATACTGAAAATGAAAGGATTAGAAACTAACCTTCAAGTTCGATTTTGTACGTGCTCCGTCTGTATGTATGACTTGCCCTTGCTGATGTATGATGTATATGGACCAACACTTTTGATTTGGATTATCATTGACTGACCGGGATCAAAACCAGTGCGCCTCGGCAGTCTATCTGCCTCCTCTCCATCTGGGAATCTGCCGCCTCTCTCCCCCCTCGTAGAATAGATTTTTTGAATATACAGAGTACACATATACACATGCGGATGTATAAAAAACCTCGCCTCTGCCTAATTAAAGGATTGCTTCATTCAACGCCCGCCTCATCAGAACCCATTAATTATATGACATATCTTGTGATGTTTAGGACGTGCTCCCCTTCCATCCTGATATATGGTACATCTACGTCCCACTTCTTACGACTTCTATACTTTTTGCGACGAAGAGAAAAGAAAAGAAACAAGTTTTATTCAGGGAGAAATTTCATGTCATTTCTGACTGCCTGATGTTACTGGGTTCCTTACCCCCCATGAAGTGTTTCGTGGGTTTGATTTGGGTTGGACTAATGGTTCTTATTGTTGCACTCATTTCATGGCAAGGCCGGCCTTCTCCCCTGACAAAGCCAGCCGCTATATCCGACCTCATGGTTTGTCCTTGTGTCTTCAGCACCAGCAAGAGACTCGATTATTCGCCTTCCCTTCGCGTACCATGCCAGCCTGCGTGCATCATTCTGGTGATTGGGACAAGTTGTTGCACCCGTTCTAGTGTGTGTTGTGTTCCAACTCTATTTATGTCTCGCATATGGTCTCGGTGCATTGCCCAGTGCGGAAACGTTTCAGGTTCGATTGTCGGGCGTCAACTCAGTTATGGGGTCTTAATAGCGTCAGTTCATTGAATCATTTGCTTCCTACATACATTCCTACTTCCCCGAGTCGTAAACTGTATACTCGGCTCGCCGCCGCCACCGGGCTCTCGCACCACTCCAGGGTGGTCTAACGTGGCTTTGGTTGGACTCGCCGTACGTTATTGCGGCACGCAAGCTGTTCAACTGGGCGCTCCAGGCCAACGACGCCGGCAAGGTTTTCCCGGTGGGTGGTGTGGGTAAGGATGCGGTGTGTACTGAATGTTGCCGGAAGTACACCGTGTCAGCCCCAGAAACGATAGATTTACATCTATGCTTTTGTGTGTACTGAGTCCTGCTGATTGTTGGAAAGGAATGCGCCCCGCCTCCGTGGTATTACTTCTTCCTTCCGTCTCATTCACTAGTACATGTATCGCTCATACCGTACATATACACACGCGCACGCTCACAGACTTGTCGCATACCCACAAACATATCCTCTCATTCCTTTTTTGTTTTCCGTGGCCGGAGACGTCTTGATGACCCGCGCATTGCCTTCCCACCACCAACACACGCAAACACACGGACAATCCCGCACAGATTCACGGCACCTGCTTGGGCTTCCAGCTGCTTCACATCCTGGCCTCCAACATCTCCCGCAACGATTTACTGGTGGACACGGACTCAGTTGCGCATGCAAGCACCCTGATTTGGCAGCCCTCGGCCACGGATAGCCGCCTCTTCGGGGGCATAGCGGTGAGCGCTGGGTCGCTCTGAACTTCATTCTCTCCCTTGGATGGATTGCAGAATACCAAAATGGACAAATTCAAAATTTAGCTCATTTTGAATTCTCCTAATATTCTCTTCCCAGTCTTCTGCTAGACTGAAGGAACGATGATAGTAGGGCCGAGGACCTAGCACTCAGCAAATTCTGTCCGAGCAGCCGACCCAAAAGCTTTCACACGTGTTCTGTTCTCCTGCTCAAGTTTCGCTGCGGTGACCAGCTAGGGGACTCGGAGTTTATTGAATCTTACGGGCTGTGCCCATGTAATTGAAGTCAGAAAGTTGGGGTTAAGCAGGAATTGGACGGAGGCAGGAACGTTAAAATCTCCCGGTAATCATTTTTTCGCCTCCCGGCCACTGTCACCCACTTCGCAGCCCGACCTGAAGGAGAAGCTCGCTGACCCCAAGTTCAACATCGCGCTCCAGAACCACATGTATGGCATTCCGCCGGACTTTTACAAGAAATACCCCGTGCTGGCGGACTGGTACAAGCCGCTGACCACCACCCTGGACCGGAATGGTCTGGAGTACATTTCCACCATGGAAGGGATCAAGTATCCATTTTTTGGTGCGTGACCGTCCTTAAATACAGATAGGCCGACATGCTTCGTGGGGATATTGATTCATCATGGCGGTTTCTTCCCTGCGAACCTGTTAACCTCCACGGCTAGTTACCGTCTGAGACTAGAGCTTTACAGCTTACATGGCTTACAGTAATGATAATAGTATTAATATTAGTACACCGGCCGTAGCCTGGCGTGTGTTCAAGGAGGGCGGAACAGAGGGGTTGCATCGCTTCCCCCTGTTGTATGCTCGCACCACTGGACTTGATTCCTAACATGGCTGAAAGCTTGACTCCCAACGGGAATGTTTGTTTTCCATTTCTCCGCCTTTTACGCAGGCACTCAATGGCACCCAGAGAAACCCCCGTACGAGTTCGGCATGGACGAAGTACCCCACAGCCTGGATGCCATTCGCGTTTCCCAGCACCTGTCCAACGTCTTCATGGAGCACGCGCGCCAGTCGTCGCACCACCCACAGTCGAAGGAGGAGGAGCTGGCGATGTTAATCTACTCTACGGCACCGATTTTCTCTGCACGCTTCGAGGTGCGGCGTTAGGAAAATTGATCGGATTGCTTATATGTGGATGAGTGGCGAGAGTTGATGCTGTTGATGCCGGGTATTTGCCGGAATGCATTGTATGTATGAAGGAAGCGCACCGCGTCACTGTCTGCTGCGAAGAATGGTGTTGGGAGCAATGGTGCAGCTGTCAGTCTGTGCATGGATGTTTCGTGCGTAATTGTCCTTGTCGCGCTCTTTCTGTGCCTTGTTCGTTGGAGGATGCCAGCGAAGCTGGATGATGTATGCCCCATTTGTTGATGGACCTTGCAGTTTTGCGGATTCGCACAGTGTGCTTGCCCTCCTGCCTGATTCTTTCTCTAATCCTGCTTAGGTGATGGACGATGAGAATTACGACGGTCCCGACATCACGTACTATTTCGACACCCCCGACAAGCCCCCTCACGGTCCCGATGATGACGAGGGCGAGGACAGCGGACCAACGCTCCACACAGCTGCCGCTGAGGCTGAGACGGAGACCGACAATGAAAACCGTGACAGACAGGCGGGCGAGGACAACGAGGAAGAAAAACATCGTCAGGCGGAAGACGAGCAGGAGCTGGACGAGGAGGCTAAGAAGCTCAAGCTGCACTACAAGTTCTGGAGCACTCAGAAGGGTTTCTTCTGAAGCGCCTCTCGCCGTAGTGCACCCCATGTTAGCGTGAGCGGGCAGTGGATAGCGCAAAACACAAAAGCATTAAGAGCCAAGGGCATGCTGTACACTACATCATGCACGGGAGGTTTGACGAGCGGTTGCTCTCTTGTGTCGGTGTCCTTGCGGCGAAGCGCAGTGGAAGGGATTGAGTGGAGTGATGCCCTTACTTCGGACATTTGCACGAGGGGGCTGGAGGGGGCCATGCGGCGGGCAGAAGGCACGGGCTTCCAGGAGGGAAGTGAGGATCCTTGGATAAACGTTAAATGATTGTATGTATATATTGGCGATCCGAGCTAGAAGCAGGACGCATTTAAGGGACAGCTCTCCGCTTTCGGGCGTGGTAAAAGTACGCATTAAAGAAGTAACCAATTAACTTTTGGTTCGGTTACCACTCCGTTAACTTTAAACTCTCCGTGGGACTGTGATGGAAGGGATGACAAAGGACGCTTCCCAGATTGGAGTCCTACATCAGACATCCTACATTTTTTACTTTGTATACAGGTTATCCAGCTACTTCGTACAATGGCACGATATGAGAGAAAACGCCGAGTGTTTTCTGTTGCAAGCCCTTGTGAGGTCATTAGGCACTGCAGGCAGGAGCCAGCGCAATAGGAACGGGCCTTGAAGAAGCTGATAATATAAACTTGAAATGGACGGATGTCGAATTGTCGTTCCCCCGGCTCATGCTGAGGGATATCACCATTAAATACTTAATCTCTGCATGAATGGACGGGCATGCTTTGGAGCTTGCGAGTGGAGTGGGATGAGAGATGGGTAGCCTATCCGATGGGTTGGTGTGATTGCATGATTGCAGAGGGAGCGAGGAAATGTGTGTCAGACTAAGGAAGAGCTTATGCTACTTCTTCCTCCTGAGGCAGAGAGAAGGCAAGGGAGCGGTTAGCTGGTTCCCTAAAATGGCATCGCATTGATGTCAACGGACAGAAGTGATAGCTTAAGGCTGACGAGCGAGGGCAGCTGTACCGCACACCATGTGATGTAACTTCGCATGCTCGCAGCCCCTTGTCTCTTCCCACCTGCATAGACGACGCAGCGGCCGTCTCATCTCCCACGTTGCTTATTAATCTTTCTTGCTGGCATGGGCAAGATTTGATCTTCCACGGAGCCAGGTACAAGGACGCTTGAGAGAATTCAGCCCAGTTATCATCACAGCAGTAGAACTATGTACCACTTAATGTTTAAGGTTGGGTTTCGGCTAATGATACGCTGTCAAGCGCCACATCTTTAAGCTTTGCAGTATGCTTTGCAGCCAAGTGCTGTCCATAGACATGAGCGACACATATCTGGCTGGTTTATCATCATCACCATCCCGTTCCATCCGCGGACATTCCACCCTTCCGGTTACCCCCTGTTACCCTCGTTTGGTTTGCGCGTATGAGAGGGTCAACAGTGCACCACCAAAAAACATCAACACCTGCCCTGAATCTGTAAGCCTCGTCACTGTGCAACAGCGAAACGAGCCGTACAAATTACAGCACGAAGCTCCGACGTGTACCCCTCATATTGCATAGCATCCATCCATCCATCCTGTGTACTTGAAAGCATTTGCTCAGTCCAGCGCTGCTATGATGGGCGCCGTCGCTAGCTGTCTAGCACTGTGGCCTATACCTTTGGCGCCCACTTCGCCCTTTTCCTCCATCTACCCCTCCACCCCGCCAATGCTCCAACCATGCTTAGCATCGTCATCGTCATCAAAACTCCAGCCATTTGTCGTAGTACACGCACGTCTGCAGGGGTGCAATGCAGATGAAGACGGGAGCAGGATGGAGCAGATGGTGGGTGTACAGGGACCCATGGGTCACCGTAAAGGACGGAATCTGAAGGCAGACCCTATCCCGTCCTAATTTAATCTCCCCTCTCCCCTACACTAACATGTTCGAGCTCTTATGCGGCGAGGCGCTACATGCTTTACCATCTCGTCCATCTCCCATCACCTCCCATCCCATTTCTTCGTCACGTTTTGTTCATCTATGTCAAAAACTTGCAAATGAATGAACCCAGCACAAGCTGTAGAATGACGAGGATGCCTAAAACCCTAAAACCCGGAGATCATTACCCCAGACCCTGCGCTCCAAAGCTGCGGCGCGCACTCCGTCTACTCTTGACCCGGTTTTGACTCACTTGCCAAGTGCGCTTTCTCTCCATCACCCCAGCCATCACCCCAGCCATCACTCCGTTTCCTTAGCTCCTTTGTGAACCCCAGCACCTAGGGCCTCTTCGTATATCCGTCATACCTGAGGTGAGATGGTCCCGCCCTCTCTGCACTCCCCAGCTACGGGGCAAACTCCGCACGGCACATCCGTCAACGCCGTGGAGTCGGGAACCACTAGCACCGCGGGCCGGTAGTGATCCTCGTTGTCGTCCTCGCCCTCTGGCTCAACTTCGTCGATCCGGCCGTCGTACACAAGCGTCATCACAATCGTATGAATGTCCTCAATCCGGAGCTCTACCTAAAACAGTCGAAGAATTGTTGGAAACCAAAAAAACCGTAAAAACATCAGAAGAATTAGATCAAAAACTAAAAAAAAGGAAAAACGAAAACATGCGGTATATGAAAACGGGCGAATGACTACCGGCCACATGGGTGGTGGGCGAATATCACATGTGCCTTTCCTGATCGCACACAGAATGAAAGGACCGCGGGTTGCCCGCTGCGGAAGGCAAGGGGATGCAGCTGGTAGATGAGTATGTGTGGAGGTGGGCTACAAAAACGAGGAAATCTAAATATGTGAAAGATACACAAATATGAGTTTTCGACATGCAGAGCAAATGGATGTGCATGTTCAGCATTAACATATATATATATATATATACACATATTAAAAATAACTTATATCAGTATTTTTATAAAATCAACATTAATCAATAAAGGTGAAAATGTGATTGACCCCAGTGACACGTCTCAGTGCCCGCTCTCATACCTTTGAGAAGCCCCTGCTCCGGATGAACGCGGCGATATCCCCCAGCGAGGTATCCTTCTGTCGCTGGATGTACGAGTAGCAGGCCTCACGCAACACGTTGATGAATTCGGAGTCGAACTGGTTTTCCGTGTACCTGGTTTTCCGGTCAGGGAAAGCGGAAAACAGATGGCGCGTGTTGAGGAGGGAACGGGAAACCGGAATCAGACAAAACATGGGCATCATGACGACGACATGAGATGGGGGGGGGTCAAACCACACAAGCCCACACAGCGACGGGGGAGCGGAGGGAAAACGAATAAACGAGACATGATACCGCTGTAGGCGCGGCTGTAAAGCATGACTAACCGCGATGGGGGGAGGAAAAGGGAGTAAGGTAAGGGTCTCTTTGGTCGCATGAGCCCCTCTTTCCCTCTCAAGCGCGTCAAGTGGCCATGAGGGAGTGCCTGTGCTGCAACCCCCTCCCGGGCCCGTTGCCTATTATCTTTACCCTCCCCCACCGCCATAGCTTTGGTGAGGCATTGTCCGCGGGGGCCCGCCCCTCATCCCTGGTAGCGCCTTCAAGCCGTCGACCTGCCCCCTTGACCCTCGCTCCCCTACCACATGCCCCGTCCCCCGGTTCCTGACATAACATCCCCTCTTCCACCGTTATTTCATCCACAATCTCTTCGCCTGCCTTGTCTGCTGCCAGCCGCGTTTGGCCTTACATCTTTGCTAACGCCGGCATCTTGGCTGTACGCATGGTCTTAGCTCACATCGTACACCACCATCGATTATCCAAAATTCACCCCCTCACGCACCCCCCGAGCACCCATCCTATAGCACCCATCCTTCTTCGCACCAGGCGCCACCCGTCAGCTCCCGGCTCGGCTCGAGCTCATATAGCATGTAGACCTGAGATAACGTACGGACGAAATAGCCGTACATGATCACCGTACAAGTTACCGACTGTTTGTAGGTTTTGGACATGTCCCAGGATGGTTGTGGTTGTGGGTTGTCGGTGGGGTTAGTGTCGGTGGTGTTTTGATCTCGCGTGCCGATGCGCAGCACAGTGCGTCTTGAAGAGGGTCGCAACTTACGTGGGCAGCAAATTAAGTCCGCAACAAAGACGGTAAGCCAAGCGGCTGTGACTGGCAGGCCTGGGTCTGATAGCTGACAGGTCGGATCCCGTCATCATGATCATCCTCAATATCCTCATCCTCATCCTCATCAGGTCCCGCAGCCCCGTGTACCTTTCTCGACGGGTTGTTCACGTTCTTGACGCTCTTGACGATGCGGCGAGACTCCAACACCTGGTGATGAAGAGAGCGGCCCAACAGACGCAAACACAGATACATAACTTCACACATACACACACATTCGCGCGCGGGAAATTAATCAGCAAATAGCGCAAGGCCCGAGAGGATATGTGGTTAAGTAGATTCACGAGAGGGAACCCAACTCCCCACTGCCCACTACGCACTACCCACTACCCACTGCGCAATGCCCACTGCCCATCCAACTGCCAGACGCATCCCATTCCGTCGTTCATGAAGTTTCCCCGCATTTCATTTCTTGCACTGCTTCATAGGTCAAGCGGTTCAGAAGCGGACGTGCCTTGAGGATCTTGGTGATCTGGGGTTGCGCGAGATTGGTTCGAATGCGCATGTCCTTGGTCCACACGCCTGTGGAGAGCAGAGGAAGTCACAAGACAGATACCAGTGCATCAGAGCGAATGTCTGTCTGTATACCTGTTTTTATACCTGTCTGTATACCTGTCAGCCTGCCTGGTTTGTGTGTTTGTCAGTCAGTCATCTGTGTATGCATGTCCTTCACAAAGGGCACAGGTCCCCGCCGACGTTCACAGCGTAATGCCACCGCACATCCCAATTTCATTCTGAAGCCCGAACGAAACCGGTTTGTAAAAGACTACACCGGCACCAGCACGGCGCCATCGAGCTTCCCTACAGTGTGGTGGAGCGCACAGCTCCCCTCTCTCTTTATATCCACCACCTGCCCGGTACACAAACACAATGTCTTTATCGGCCCCGTCCCCGTCCCCGCCCCCGTCCCCCGTCCCTCCCTTACCCGTGTTTCCTGCCGACTTAATGCACTGATACAACAACATTTCTTCCGTATTCAAGCCCTTGAACCTGAGGGGCACCCGCTTGAGGGACTCAGAGTTCTGAATTCACATTACTGAAAAAGAGTGAGGAACCGATTGGGTGCCTTCCTCTTTTCACATCCAGCTAGGTCAGTGCGTGACATCAAACCCCTCGACGACGAGGACTTGCCCTATCAGCAGGCAGCCAGGCAGGCAAGCAGATAGGCAGACAGACAGATATACAGGCAGGCAGACAGACAGGTAAGCAGGCAGACAGAAAGACAGACAAATTCCTGAGCACACTGCGGATCAATGCTGCTCATTTCCCCTGTAGGATTCTCAAGTACGACTGCCGGACGGAAGTGGACTGTCGTACCTGCAACTGGCACTTGTCACTGTCACACTGCTGTGCCATGGCCACTGCATAACCAGCTAGGCCGCCCCGTAAGCTGCTGCTAGGCAATCCATGTGATTCCCCTCCCGTACCCTGAATCCAAATTGTCGTACCAAAAAGTCCGTCAGGAACCCTGATTCAGACCCCAGACCCCCCTTTGACCCCAGCCCCCGTCAGATCAGATTAGATCCAATGACCCAACGGACTCAGCAGTCCCAACCTCAATGTTGTTGAGTCCCTGACCTTGTAACAAAAGGACGTCCCTTACTTGGCACCGCACGTACACACCCCACACCCATGCGCTATTGGGAATGCAGGGACTAGATACTTCCTGTCACCTTCTTTCGAGGACCTTCCCCACTTCCCGTTTCCAAATTCCCGTTTCCCCTAGCGCCTTACTTGACTGCTTCCTCTGCCGCCACTTCCTTGTACACGAGCTTGTTGTTGCTGGCTTTGAGCAACTGCAGGGACGGGCAGAGCAGGCGGCAGGGCAGGGGACAGGTCCTGTCCTGTCACATCATGTCAGGGCACAGGGTGGAGTGCACAATGCGCAGGGTAGGACGAGTATTGAGTGCAATAAACTCATCGGAGTGCTCGCCAGAATTCCCCCACGTGGGCCCATTTCTTCCCATCTGACTAATCGTTATTCACCACGAACCTGCAGCCGCTTCGACGCTAGCAGTGTGTTGACCGCGTTGACCCGCTCCTCGATCTTCACATGGGGAAGAGCTGCAGCCAGAGCATCATCCGTCAGGCCCTTCATAACAAGGGACGAATGGAGGGATTGGGCAGATTGGGGGCATTGTGAGGGAGGGATTGGGAGGGAAGGGGAGAGGGAGGAGGGGGAGAAGGGAGAGGAGGAGAGGAGGGAAGGGACTGGCACATATTTTAGCCATGCCAAGGATCCAAAGAACCGGGCCACAGAGGAAGGAAAAGAGCGCGAAAAGATCCGAGAGAGGAAACCGGGAGATTTTTGGTACTACCCACAGCGGTCTAAGACGACCGGAATCCGTTAGTGATTCATTCATCATGGCTTATCCAGATCCAGATTCAGAATTAGACCCAGATCCAAATAAAACCCATATCCAGTGTATGAGCAAGAAGACCATAAAGAACGCCTAATCGCTCCCATTACACGACAATGATGAAAAGCAAAAGTGCTCTTAATGCCCAAACGAGCCAGGAGGCTCCCATTATATGAAAGGCTCAAGTACGACACCACGGCAAAAGTGGTGGCACTGGGCAACAGCCTTCGGTGATTTGGGATTTTGGCCGAACATGGTTCTCTGAAGAGGACACATCCCGAACCCGGGGACGCTGGGAGTGCCGGAAAGTCTGGTGAGACCCGGAAACTACCCCCTCTCAACATGGAGGGACGGTAAGCGTCAACCAATGCCAAGGGTACGTCTTCACACCATCATGAGGACAGGCCGCACCTGGGGGTGCTGCCGAAGCAGCTTCAGCAGCTCCTCCTCGAGTGCCTTCGTCGCAGCCATGGTTATATCCACACGCTTGAGGTGCCACCAGCCAATCCTAACACCAGATATCCCTCAACAAGCACCTGTGCTATCGGGACATTTTCCTAAAATGCTGTAATCAGCAATCACAAACTAAAACCTCAAGTGGGAATATTTATGTTTTCAAGAGTTACATAATTTTGCTCCTACATGTAAGACCATAACGTTTAAATGGAAATATGTTGGCGGAATCGTCGGATGAGTGGTTGGGCGGCGGGAAAAGCGAACTCAAGGCGCCTCCGGGTAATTTACCATAATCGTTGTGCTCTTGATGCTTGCCAGAGTCCCAACATTGTCTGATTGGTCCTCGTATCAGGAGAATACATTATGTACGGCGTCGTTGGGCCGGAAACCAGGCAAAAGAGTCCACGGCAACATGGATACCATTTTACTTTGTGTAACCTAAGATTCCTTCTTTTTCTTCCGTAACATCAATTAATAAGATCATTATCCTGTGTGCCTGTCGTTGTCATTTCCCGACTGAGTCCTTGAAACTAAGAAGGTTTTGGGACGGGTCCCGTAGACTACAATCACGATGGACAATGGGGAGCATAAACGCAAACGAAGGCGCAGCAGGAGCAAGGGCGGCCGCAACGAGGGCCCGGGCGGCGCCGGCTCGGAAGCAGGCGAGGTCTCAACAAGGCTACAATTGAGGCAACCTACATGATTGCGTTGTTCATTACTTCAAAACTACAGACGGCGTACGCCTCGTCCGCACCATAACAACTCTTCGTTGGGGTAGACCGGCGCATCGACCCCTAATGTATATTGCATTCCTGCAGGTGCTTCACAGAAGCAAGTGATTAAGCCACAGCCGATGAATCAAACTAAGCCAGGACAGCTCAAATCAGGGCAACCCCAACGACCGACTTCGGCCTCTGCTGGAAAGGCGGTCACGATGACAAAGCCGCCTGTTCCGCGCCAACAAGGCGCTCCAGCTCCAAAGGT